>CM075816.1:44065489-45265489 GCA_037975025.1 Excoecaria agallocha
TAAAAACAGAGTATGAAATAACGACTAAAAATGTTGCTCGGGAATCAAATCCTTCCTTACCCAATGCAAGATTCATTTTAACAAAACATTAACATATCTCAGATGTGGACAACCCATTTAAATCATTAGTTTCCCATTTCGGAGCCAACTACTCTAACTACTCGATTTTCTATTCCAGAGCGAATCTGATAGCCAGCATAAGCATGGGTCCCAAGACCTAGATATTAACTAGTTTCTCATTTTGGAGCCAACCAATTCAATATCCATTCATTTTCCTCTCTATTTCTAGATCTATAACATATAAACCCTAGATCTAACAGCTCTCATTCCAGAAATGCCATTAAAACTACAGAATATATATTACAAAAACATAGCATTCATGATATATAGATTAAGCAAGCATAAATCTATCAAACTGAATAAGATTAATAGCATAAACACTTGAATAACATCCATACCAAGATGAGCACAAGGGAAAAGAAACATTTGCATATATATGTGTAACACCCTAACTCTTTAACCATGGATAATCATCAATCATCACCAATCATCATCATCATAAACCTAGTAAAGGTCATGCAGAAATAATAATAATAAGACAGGCCATCATTACATGCCATAATAAGATAATCAAGCTTATAGATAAGATAAACATAACATAAATGGCCTTTAAGTATCCTGATATCCTCAAGGCAACTGCATCGTGTCTGATCTTTTGGAGCTAATCCTGAAACCTACACGGATAAACAAACCCGTGCTAAGCTATAAAGCTTAGTGGAAAACAAAACTATGGACAAGCTCATAAAATTTTCTTCATCAAGCCAAAACAGTTATCACAATAACATAAGATAACATATGAGATTATATTATTTAACTTGCCACAATGGACATTCTGAGGAGTTTTCAACCTTAACCATTAATGCCATCCTTGTTGAATCTGAAAGCATTGCATAAATTTATCTTATCCTTGAAACTTGTTAGTTAACGATCATCTTCAACCCTCTATTATTGCTTAAAAGATTCATGCATCTTATAATTCTTTTATTCAAGAATATTGATATCGTCGTTATATTCGTACAACCATCAACTTAATACCATTAACCAATTTAATTACCTAACATGTGCATTTAACATTATTCATAGCCAAAAGGAAGTGCTCATGTTATATAACATTTGCGAAAGATATTGCTAGGCATGATTTCATTACATATATACAAACTTATCATTTTTGTTCGGGATTCCACACATGTCTTCCTTAATGCTTTATTATCATGGCACTTCAAACATCATACAGATTAATATCATATCATATCATGCTTTGCACTTTGATTTATATTAGAATTATACATATACACGTACATAAATATAAATGTTCATATACATACAAACTTGCATGCCATTCCAATGAATAGGTATTACACCTCATGATTAACTGACACTGTCTCTATACCACATGCAAACATTTCTAATTTTCCCATATATGAATGTTATTATGCATGTCATAGTTCATATAACGTTTAATTCAATCTTGCAAGCTTGTGGCCCATGCAGCCCAACTATTCACCGTGAAACCAACTTACACTGGCAGTCACATGGCGACCTTTCTCATGGTTGATGTAAAACATCACAATCAAGTAATACATAACATGGCATTTCATTTCATAGCAATAGTTTATAGCTAACTATAATTTAGAGTAAAGCAATAGAATAGATCATTATCATGATTCCAATAAATATATTTAAGTGATGTGATCGATACATACGTTACTTTATTTCTTATACCATTTACATCTTTAATAGCCTGCCTATTTACTAGTTCGAAAGGTGGATAACAGGAGCAATGGATACCCGAAAGTATCAAACTATAGATATTCGAAGATATCAAACAATGGACTCAAACGGGGTCAAGCAATGGTTCCAGTAAGGAATAAACTATGGACCCAAATGGTGTCAAAAGATGGTTCCATTAAGGAACAAGACCCAAACGGGGTCAACATATAGCAGCTACAACTGTATCCCTCTAGGCATACCTATCTAATCCATAACTGAACTAAGACCCGCAGGCTTAACATTTTAAGACATCTATTAATTTAACATATTCTTCTTTTCTTAGCACATCATTGGCTTAAAGCCATTTTTCATAAAAGAATGCATATCATTATTTTCATACATTAATGTTGAGCTTTAGGCTCCATTACATCTGGATGCTGTCATATGATCATATGCTTGCATCAATTTTCTTTCGTTCATATCATAGTAGTTACATGTTTATGCAACAATAACAACACGTCATCTTTCATTATTAGCATTACACGTACCCACATGCACTTGTACATATATATGCAGTTTAAACATGGCAATACATGGTTTCATTACTCATACTTGTTCGCATATTAAATCAAGCTACTCTTCATAGCATGCTCGAATCAATTCTACCACATATACTTACATAACTCTAGAATAGTTCTCAAAGACGTACCTTGTTATTACTTGCCGTGAGTAGTTTCCATATTCTCATAATTAAAGACATTGCAACATAATCATATACAGTAGCACTCAAGCATTCATGATCCATATCATAGGATAAATAGGTTCTCTTATAGCTTAAAGTCAACACTATTTCATCTTTAGCCCTTTTTGCTTACTTTTATAGTCTATTATATCATAGGAAACAAACTATCTACCTTATCATTATCACATAAAACATAATCATCTTATTTATACTTTCTATTTTATAACATTATTTCCTAGGTGAGTTGTATAAGATTATATCATCTTAATCGTTAGAACATTACTTGAAGACTTGTAACTTTCATTTTACATCAAGGTTCACCAGAGTAGAAACAACAGGTTATACACTTTAACGTAGTCGTATATACTTCAATCATCTTACTTGTATTTTTCATCTTATAACATTTTATGCTTAGGTAAGTTGTGTGAGGTCACTTTATCTTAGTCTTCAACACCTTACGAATGCTCTTTTGCTAATCATAATGTATTATAGGCATGAAAAAATAAGTGAGCAGGTTATTACGCCTTACATCAAATCTTTAACTCCCTATGTGACTTGGAGTATAATCAAGCTTCTACTGTTTCATAATTAAACATGAATTGTGATATCCCACTTCTTTTAACTTGGTCATGCAACCTTGCGACTATACTCTTATTATCTCTAGGTTATATCATAGTGTTCTCATATCATTGTAGAGGAATATCAATGTGCAATATTTTTGGGCAAAGCCAAATCACATGTGTATAATCTTTATAATACCATCAAATTCAAATAATCATTTTCATGTATTCTAACATTATTATTCATTTACTAACTTTATTCTCATATAATGTTTCATTTAATCATGTTTAGTGTCACGACTTATCCTTATTTTATGCTTAAAATACTTCAAAGTTACTTAAAAATGTTTTAGACCAGCTTTGGTAACACTATAGGGCTTAAAAATCGTGTTTGGGTGAAGTAGAGAAGTGTACGAGTCGTGAGAGGTGTCACTACTCTTAAAAGGAAGCAAACTTCATGACTCATGCACTTGTTCACGAGTAACATATGTCACGAGTCGTGATTGGAGTTACGAGTCATGAACAATCATAGGCAGTTTTCTGAGTTCAACTTGTAAATGATTTTTGACAAACCAAAAGGCATTTTTAGCAAATATGGTCTTCTACAAACTTGTTCCATTATGTTTCTAGTTTCTAAAACATCTAAAATCATCTTGATATCATTCCTATATTTCCAGATATTTACAAAATACTGAGATCTGCTCCTAGTGACTAGGTAGCAAACTATTCATGAATTCATGCTGAAATATGGCCCATTTAGAGATAGATTTAGGATTTGGTTTATTCATATGAAATGTAGGTATGGAAGTCTACTTTCAGACACAAAATGAATCACTCAATTTAGAGTTCTCTAGCTCAACTTATAAGCAAAGCAGTCCAGATAGGTCTGTTAGTCGTGTCACACACGTGGCCATGTGTTTCCAAGAGGAAACACACATGTGGCCATGGGTGGGAAAAAGGAAAGCTTCACGTGGCCATGCATTTTTCATGAAGAGGGAGTGAGTGGCCATGTGTTATGAAGAACAACACACGTGGCCGTGTGTTCTGAAGGAGAACAAATGCACGTGGTCGTGGGTAGGAAGAAGAAAAGCATCACGTGGCCACGCATTCATAATGAGAAAAGGGTGAGTGGCCACGTGTGGGAAGGAAAGAAGAAAATCTAGAACCCCAATCATGCATAACATGGATTTAAACCCCAAATCTCACCTTTCTTCTTACTTATATGATCATTTAAGTCACTAATCATGTTATACTCATCAAAACATACTAGATTAACCCTTAATCTCACAAAGAAACACATACAACAAGAGATGGGAAATGTATACAGTAATTTTTCCAAATAAATCCCATACTTGTTATTCAAGCTTGAACTCTTTCAACCTCCATTGATCTAGTTCCCTTTTCTCCCTCATTTTCCTTACACACGATGACAACAAGATCTTGAAATCTCTCATCACCAAAGAAATCACAAACTAAAAATAGAAGAAAGGAGAAGAGATCTTAAGGGAAAACATTACCTTCATGAGATGGAAACATCCAAAATCCTAGGTTTTTCTTCCTCAATCCCGTAACCGAGAGAGAGAGAGAGAGAGAGAAATGCCAATCCCCAATCTCTCCAAAAGTCCCAAATAAATGAGTAAGGAAAATATCTTTCCAAGGAATTCCCCAAAATGCCCTTAAGCACTAATAAACCCCATTTTTCAATTTCTTCCAACTTAACCCTAAGACTTTCTAATTCACTTCAATTATATCCTTGTCTTTAATTATAATTTAACTTAACCCATATACTTACATGTTGAAATTACCAAAATCCCCCTCTTGGGACTTAACCTTGATAATTACAAAATAATCCTATTTTGCCTTAATTAACGATGATCCTCATTAATTAACAATAATTCTCTTAGGGTCATGATTGGGTCCTTACAATATGTGTAAATATAGATATACATATATACATATATATATATGTGTGTGTGTGTGTGTGCGCGCGCGCGTATTTATATATATATATATATATGTACATACATACGTATATATATAAATATATATGTACATACATATATATGTATAAATATACGTATGTATGTACATACATATATATATGTATATATATGTGTGTGTGTGTGTATGTATGTACATACATACATACATATATGTATGTATGTATGTACATAAATACATATATATATATATATATACACATATATGTATGTACATATATACATACATATATATGTATGTATATACGTATATATGTATGTACATATATACATACATATATATATATATATATACATACATACATATATATGTATGTATGTATATATACATATATATGTATGTACATATATACATACATATATATATATATACATACATACATATATATGTATGTATATATACATATATATGTATTTATATATGTATATATATACATACATACATATATATATGTGTGTGTGTGTGTGTATGTATACATATGTGTGTGTGTGTATACATATATGTATATGTATTTGCACACACACACATATACATACATATATATATGTATATGTATACATATATATATATATATATATACATACATATATATATATACATATATATAACATATATATGTCTACACACACACATACATATGGGATTCAAGATCCTCAAACAACAATAGAATTACTCACTACTCATAATGAAAACAATAAAGAAAAGGAAAGAATAAGCTCTTAAACCCATTTTGGAATGTAGATCTAAGTTGTAATGGCTTCTCCTTCTTTTCTCCAAGCTGACTTGATTGAAAGCTATAACTTCACTCTGTAAACTAATCTATACTTATGTATTTCTATATTGTAAATGTAAATCTTTGTAAAAATGTAATTTTTATAGTAAAATTATGTATGCTAAGTATAGAATACTAACTATTTGATAAAACTATTAGCTAAAACTACAGATTAAAGACCCAAACGTCAAAAACCTAAAATCATCTCTTTTAAAGCTAGACAGAAAAGAGCTTTTATTCTGGTCCGCAGAAGGGCATGGTTGAGACAAATGGTCTCAGCCAAGTCCAATCGGTTAAAAATGTATTTTAGCTTCAGCACACGATCGAGACACTTTTGTCTCAGTTGGGCACACCTTTCTGGATAAATCATCCTTAAACTTTGCATTGGACACGGTGGAGACAAATGGTCTCAGCCAAGTCTTTTAGTGAAATGGTACATTTTGTAAATTTGCATGGCACACAACCGAGACAGTTTGGTCTCAGCCGAGTGCAAGTCAATTTTTCTGCACAAAAGTAAAAATTACACCATTAACCAGACAAAAACTTTACAAAACTTAATATAATTCTATTTGGCATAAAAAGAGAAATTTAACACTTAAAACATGCAAAACACGTAAAACAAGACGTAAACACTAATAAAAACACACTACAATTAAACACAAAATCGGAGTTATCAACTACCCACACTTAGCTTTTGCTTGCCCTCGAGCAAATGAACAAACCATATTCCAAAAGAAATCACAAATTTCGAGAAAGTCAAATAACATTACAACAAAAATCACTAACTGTCATCCTAATCGAAAAGAATTCAGCTCAAATCATATTAGTTAGTATCCCGATGCATGTGTGCCAGGCCAAAATTGTTTTAAATAGTCTTTTAAAATAAAAATTCCTGTATAATCTGACAACCAAGAAAAGAATTCGTGTATAAAAGATTGCACATGTGGTTTCACTCTTAAAACTCAAGAAATGCCATAGGACTCTCCTTTAGCACCGGAGCTCGAAGGTCATCTCTGCACACTTTTCTCAACAAGACAATATCCTTAGGACTTAAAAGGTTATAATGTGGCTAAGGTATGTCTATGAAGAAAGGATTAAAATTCACAATTTTGAACTACCATTCCTACCTTAACTCACTCTTTTTCTTCTAAAAAGATAAAGCTTAACTCTACCCTTATTCTTTACCATTGCTATACTTTAGATATTCAAAATGTAAAACAAAAAGCACAAAGAAGAGGATGGATTTTCCTCTAAAAATTTTTCTAAGATTATAGCTCGATTAATGTTTAAAGAGCTTAAAATCCTCCTCTACATATCAAGTACCCCACACTTAGATGGAACTAAGAATGCTATTTTTTTCTTTATAGAGCAATAAATTTTTTTCAATTGATAAGCAGGGACTCACAAAATTTTTCTTAAAGAAGACTACATTCTGAAATTTTTTTAGTATCACTTGATATTGGCAAAGCTTTCCCACTCTAAAGTCTCAGAGTTCAAGCACAATCCTTCACTCTACTCACTAGCATTTTCTAATAAAAACTCTTTTCACTCACTTCTAGAATGGCCAATTCAAAAAGATGGTAAGACAAAGGCTTTTTAGGCTTAAGAGATTAAAATGTAGGTGTAAATCAACAAAAATAACTTAGCATGCATTAAGCATGCTCAAAAAGCTTAAAAGAAGTATAATATAGCAAAGTTAGGTCAAGAGGTCTTTTGAAAAGTGTATCAAGAAAGAAAATTGCCTAAGTCATTTCTAATCTCATTTTTGAGTTGATTACTTGCTTTGAAGGGTCATGATGAAGGTTCTAACGCTCTAGAATTCCTACTCAATTACCTTTAAACACTAGTTTTTATAATTTTTCAACAATTAGGCCTAAAGTGCACGTTGTACTAGGAGACCTACTGATATTGATCTAATTGAACCTAAAAAAAGGCAGATAATTAACAACTAACTACTCTCCGGTCATTCAACTATCCTAAAATAAGTTTTTCTCAAACTAAGTTCAAGCTATTCACAACAAGAACTAAATAAGGGAAAACTAAACTAAAATGTTCAAAAATTTAATAACAATTGAGGACAAAAACCAATAAAATATAAATAACAAAAACTAAGTAAAATAAAAACTAAAACAATAAGTAAAAGTTGTAAATTCAACTAAAACTAAACAAAGATTATAAAATAAATAAAGAAGCACAGCTAAGGAAAATATAATTAAAACTATAAAAGAAAGATAAATAAAGACAACTTTAAAAAAAAATATATCATAAATAACAATTTAAAGAAGTTCAACATACTAAATTAACTACTAAAAATAAAATGAATCATAAAAGTTAAAACTACTGTAAAAACTACCATGGTGATAGAACAAGTAAGTGACAACATCCAACAAGTTCAACAATTTAAACTCCTTCTAAAATACCCTTACCCCACACTTAGAGTTTTTCTGCCCTCGGCAAACTACAAACAAGTCAATCACGAAATTATGGGGTTGAGAAAATCCCTAAAAAGTCACTCCTGTGGAGGTGTTAGAAAATAGGGGTTGAAACGTAATGCATCATCCCAAGAGTAGCGACAATCTCATCCATCTGCTGGGCCACGGTATCCAAGCGGCTCGTGATTGCGGTGTATTGCTTTGATGATAGAGTGATAGCTGCTGCCTCCGCCCCCTGGAGCTCAATAGCCTACTTTTTCATAACCTCTCTGTAGGCTTCTCTTCCCGACACCATTATGTAACCCTACCTTGGGAACCTCTTGTTGTCAATGAGTACCGACACATTCTTCAACATCTTTCTATCAATAACCATAAAATTTCCCACTGCCTTGCCCAAACTCATATAATTAACTTTCCTAGCCAACATAGTGACAATGCCTCTAAGGGCAATCTTAGTCTCCTTGTTATGGTAGGTCCTCAACTCATCAAACTTGGCAGCAAGAAACACTGCTCCATTAAGTGGTATGACAATCTTCAACATATACAAAATCTAGAGCTCATTAGCATTCACATTCCCTAGTCCTCCAAGGTGAGAAAACACTGCTAAAGCCAAATATCTGTGTACAATCCCCAGTGGGTGGTCCCTTAGGTGGAGAGCTTTTGTATTGTTAGCATAAAAAATTGTTGGCTCTATTTCACGGCTGATTGCATTCCATATCTCCCGCCGGCTTACATTATCTATTCCCCTAGCAGCATGGGGGTTAAACCCTAAAGTGGCAGAGAACTCATTAAAGCTCATTTGGTGTGAAGATCCATTAAGGCAAAAGCTAACATTGCCCCCATCAGTGTGGCTATTTTTCCTAATGCGGATTCGAACTGTGGTTAAAAAGTCCCTTGTCAAGTGTGGGTAAACTATTTCTCTTCCCCCTGCAAACTCAGTCCAACCAATGCCATCAATCAATTGCTCAATCTCGTCCTTCATATGTAGCTCTCCCATCAATTCCATGTCAATGTATGGGGTCACTAGATATTTTACCTTCACAAATATAGGCTAATCCAACTTGAATTCATTTGGGACCCAAGATGGAATCTTCAATTTTCCCAATTCCTGGGGAACAGAGGATGAAGATCCTGCTTCCATTCTAGTGCATTTGGGTGCCACTGTAAAGGCAAACAAAATATTAAGCCTAACTTTATACAAATATGAGAAATAACAAAAGTAATCACATCAATGCTTTAAGCACATATGTAAGTGAATCAACACCATGAATGCATGGAAAACACAAGCATTGCATTCAAACATTCACAAGCACCAAATTAAACATTATAGCACAAGTTTATGGGGTAAAGGCTACGAAAACAAGGCATTTTACTTCTTTTAGGTAACTTTACGAACACATGGCATGCATAAAGAAAAATTGCAATTATAACACCGATTGAACGGGATTAACAACCACAAATTCATTTTTTAAGCTCACTTACACAAATTAAAACCAAAATCTCAAAATAAAAGAAGTAAAAAATCATTAAAATTAAATTCTTGCCTAGCCTAAACATGCAAAATGACATTCTATCTATCCAAGGCCTTTCCTAAGCATGTATAATCATAAAACACTTAACAAACATCACCTATCTATATCAAAGACCGTGGGGAACGAAATCACAAAAGAAAAATAGAGATTAAAAATAAAAAATGTAAATTAAAATACTTGTTGGAGATTGCTTGCTCAACCAAGAAAAATGCACAATGAGTGAGGGGGATGGTGTGAAAGTGCCAGACTTGAGAAAGGAGAAGAGAGAAAATTGAAAAAAATATGAAAAGACAGCACTCTTGGGGTTATATTTATAAATGGACACAATAGAGAACCCTAGGGACACAACTAAGACCAAATGGTCTCGACTAAGTCACACACAAAAGGCTAAAATGCACAACATTAAGTTATAAAGGACACAAATGAGACAAAATGGTCTTAGCCGAATGCCCCAAACTATTTTGAAAAATCTCAACATCACACGATAGAGACCAAATAGTCTCAACCTTGTGACCCCTTTTGTACCTAAAGTTTTCTAATGCACACGGAAGACACAAATGGTTTGAGCTGTGTGATACCTTATGTACCAAAAACACAGGCAATAGCACACAGTTGAGACCAAATGGTCTCAGTCGAGCGACCCGTATTGGACTAAACTCCTATCATACACATAAAAAAGGCCATTTGGTCTTAGCCGAGTGATACCCTCTGGATTTGGACTAAGCACTTACATACGGCATAGATCAAATGGTCTCAACTGAGTGCTTATTCTGGACTCACACTACATAAAAACATACGGCTGAGACAAAATGGTCTCAATCAAGTCCAAAAAATTTTGCAATTTTTCAAAAATTTAATGCCTTTATACATTCGTATTAACATTACAACATTCAGTAAGCATTCATAAAATAAAGATAACCACTTTTTAATGCTAAAGGCAAAGCAACAAAATAACAAGTTCAATTAAAATTAAAACATAATTAAAGGGAATAAGTTTCAAGATTGAGTTAGAAAGAGTTTTGGATTTAACAAGTCGCCAGATTGACTTTGAATGAACTTACGGCACATCCTCGAATGTCACAATCACCAATGCAACTTTAAACCTAGATTCGAAGTACGGCTTGAGGCAGTGACTATTGACCTTGAACTCCCTATCATCATTTGAATGCTTAAATGTGACAACTCCATCTTGAGTGACATCCACCACTTCGTAGGGTCCTTTCCATCTTGATTTGAGTTTTTCGGGAAATAGCCTAAGATAACTATCGTACACCAACACTTTCATTCCCAGGATGAATTATTTGGGCACCAGCTTGTTGTTATGCCATTTCTCAGTCTTTTTCTTGTACTTTTTAGTATGATCGTATCCCTAAAATCTTAGCTCTTCCAACTCGTTCAATTGCAAAGCCCTGCACTTTCCTGCACTATGAATATCAAAGTTCAAAAACTTAGTGGCCCAATAAGCTTTGTGTTCTAATTTGAGTGGTAGGTGACAAGACTTGCCAAATACTAACCTAAAAGTGGACATCCCTATAGGTGTTTTAAAGGCAGTCTTATAGGCCCACAATGCCTTATTTAGTTTGAGAGACCAATCCTTCCTAGACGAATTCACCATTTTCTCTAAAATGGCTTTGAGTTCTCGATTTGACACCTTTACTTGGCTATTGGCTTACGTATGGTATGGGGTGGTGACCTTGTGCCTAACTCCAAACTTTTTCAACAATGTCTTGACTTGATAGTTGACAAAGTGCTTGCCACCATCACTAATGATAGCTCTAGGTGCTCCGTAATGGGTGGATATATATATCTTGAAAAATTCTAACACTACCCTAGCATCATAAGTCCTAGTGGCAATAGTTTCTACCTATTTACTAATGTAGTCAACAACCACTAATATGTATTCAAACTTGTAAGACACCGAGAAAGGTCCTATAAAGTCCATGCCCTATACATCAAACAACTCGATCTCTAGCATGTTTGTTAACGGCATTTCATCCCTCCTAGATATATTACCTACCCTTTGACATTTATCACAAGATTGAATAAAGTTTTTAACATCATTAAATAAAGTAGGCCAATAAAATCCAAACTGAATAATTTTAGATATCATCTTATTTGGTTTATGATGTCCACCGGCTTCTCCACTATGGCATGCCTTAATGATTTCCCCTTGCTCCTCTCTAGGAATGCACCTTCTTAGAACTTGATCAGTGTACAATTTAAAGAGGTAAGGATCATCCCACACGTAGTGTCTTACATCAGCCCTCAGCTTCTTCCTTTGTTGCCATGTATAGTCTCATGGCATGAAACTAACTACAAGATAATTGGTTAAATTAGCAAACCATGGGGTGGAAACTTCACAAACAAATAATGCACATATGCACTCATTAGGAAGTAAGTCTAGGATTTTCCCTTTTTCAATGTGTTCATGCTCAAGCCTCGATAAGTAATCTGCAACAAAATTCTATGCCCCTTTCTTGTCCTTGATTTCCAAGTCAAATCTTGTAAGAGGAGCACCCATGTAATCAACCTTGTCTTGGACTCCTTTTTGGCAAAAAGATGTCTCAATGCTATATGATCAGACCACACAACAATTTTAGCTTTAAGGAGATAAGGTCTAAGCTTTTCAAATGTGAAAACTATGGTAAAAAACTCATTTTCAGTTGTGGTGTAGTTGACTTGGGCTTCTGTCAGGGTGTGGCTTGTGTAGTAGATTATATAAAAAAACTCTCTCCTTCCTTTGTCTTAGCATGGCTCCCACTGTAAAGTCACTTGCATCATGCATTAATTCAAATGGAAGGTTCCGATCCGGAGAGATAATTACCGGGGCTGAAATCAACCTTTGTTTCAATGTGTTAAATGTCTGCTAACATTCATTAGTGAAATCAAATAGAGCATTTTTAATTAACAAATTCGATAAAGGTTTAGCAAATTTTGAGAAATCCTTAATAAATTTATGATAAAACCTGTATACCTTAAAAAACTCCTAACTCCCTTAACACTAGTTGGGGATGGAAGTTTCTCAATCACTTCTACCTTGGGTTTATCTACTTCTATCCCCTTTTCTGAATTTTTTTGCCCTAAAACAATGCTTTCTCTCACTATAAAATGGCATTTTCCCAATTCAATACTAAGTTAGTCTTTTCAAACCTACCTAGCACTAAATCGAGATGCTTTAAACAACTTTTAAAATCCTTCCATAAATGGTAAAATCATCCATAAAACATCTATAAATTTTTCTACAAAGTTATAGAAAATTTCCATCATGCACTACTAAAATGTAGCTTATGCATTGCATAATCTGAAAAGCATTCTCCTATAAGCAAAAGTGACATATGGGCAAGTAAAGGTTGTTTTCTCTTGATCCTTGGGAGCCATGGGGATTTGCAAGTATCTTGAATATTTGCCTAGAAAGCAATAAAACCTATTCCCTGCTAATCTCTCTAGCATTTGGTCAATGAATGGCAAAGGGGAGTGATATTTTCTAGTTGCACTATTTAGTCTCCTACAGTTGATACATACTTTCCAACCCATGACCGTATGAGTTACGATGAGTTCATTATGCTCATTTGCTATCATGGTCATCCCCCCTTTCTTAGGAACACATTGAATTGGACTTACCTAACTATTATCAGAGATAGAAAAGATTATACTTGCATCGAGCAATTATAGAACTTCTTTCTTGACTACCTTTTGCATTGCTGGATTCAATCTCCTTTAGGATTGCATAAATGGCTTGTAATCCTCCTCCATCGGGATATAGTGAGTGCAGTAGCTTGGGTTAATCCCCTTGAGATCTAATGTCTCCTATCTGATGGCTCCTTTATGCTTCCTTAACACCTCTATTAAGAGCTCTTCCTCAATACCTGTAAAAACAGAAGATATAATCATTGGTTTTGTACCATCCTCCAAAAATATATACTTCAAATGAGGGGGAAAGGGTTTGAGATTAGTTTTTGAATCTCCCTTTGGTAGTTTAAACTCTTTCTCATTTGATTCTTCTTCTTTAAACTTTTTCTTAGTCTTGGTCAAATCCTCTTCCTTAGCTACTTGCATTAAGCAATTCCTTAATGGGTCATCAAGGAGAATTTTTTCTTACACCTTTTCCTTACAGTCCTCAATGGCATCCTCAAAGCCTATTGACTCCTCAAATTCACACGATTGGTGCTTCATCATCTTATTAACATCAAACACCATTTCCTCGTTCGTTAAATCTTAAAGTTACTGTTTGCCCATGAACATCTATGAATGCTCTAGCCGTATTAAGGAATGGTCTTCCCACAATCAATGGAACTTTCTTGTCCTCGTCCATATCCATGATCGCAAAGTCTACCGAAAAGGTGAAATTGCCCACTTTAACTAAAAAATCCTCAATAATTCCCTTTAGACGCTTGACCAAAGGATCTACTAGTTGAAGTGTTATTCTTGTCTCCTTAATACTTCCTATAAATAGAATATGGCATCAAATTAATGCTGGCTCCAAAATCACATAATATATTTCCCATAAAATTCCCTCCTAATTCACAAGGTAGTGTAAAACTCCCTGGAACCTTTAGTTTAGCTGTAATTTTATTAGTGAGAATAGCACTACAATTTTTAGACAATTGGACAATACCTACCCCTTCTAGTTTTTTTTAGCATAAATCTTTCATGAATTTTGCATATTTTGGCATATGAAGTAAGGCTTCAGCGAATGGTAAATTAATATGCAATTTCTTGAACATATTTAAAAAATTTTCCAATTGCTCATTGTTTCTTTCTTTCTTAGCAACTGAAGGGTATGGTAAATATGATGCATAAAATGGTCAACCAGAGTTAATGATGGCCTTACCCTTATATTTTAGCTTGGTAACATCCTCTATATTTTTAGAGTTAAAATCACATACCTCTATTGTTAGCTCCACCTCTTTAGAAGCATATGATGGTTGGTTATCTTGTTCAGCTCCTTAGACTTTCTTACCACTCCTTAATTAGATAACCTTAGCTTTTTCTTTGGGATTTTAGTCAACATTTGAAGGAAATGCACCCAGTGGTCTTATAGAGATAGAGTTCGCTATTTGGCCAACTTGTGTCTCTAATTTCCTTATGGATGCATCTTGGTTCCTATTCCATTGCTCTTGAGCCTTTCACCTTGCCTTTTGGCTTGTCATAAATTGATTTTGGCTAGTCATGAAACCAATGAATATGTCCTCAAGGTTCAATTTCTTTTCTTGTAGTGGGGGTTGTCTAGATTGGAAATCAAGAGACTGGTAATGTGTTTGGTGAGCTTGTGGTGCTTGGAAATGAGCAATTGCAGCTGGTAGTTGGTGTTGATGATAAGCATGATTGTGGTTGGCTTGGTTATTGATAACTTCAATTTTGTGTTTAATTGTAGTGTGTTTTTATCAATGTTTTATGCCTTGTTTTGCATGTTTTTCTTGTTATAATCATTAAATTCTGCTTTTTGTGCTAAATAGGATTATATCAAGAATTGTAAAGTTTTTGCATGATTAATGGTGCAATTTTGACTTTTTGTGCAGAAATTGACTTGCATTCGACTGAGACCATCTATCTCAGTCGTGTGCCTTGTGGATTAATAAAATGCACTGTTTCACTACGGGGACTCGACTGAGACAATTTGTCTCTGTCGTGTCCAATGCAGAGTTCTAGGATTATTCAGTTTAGAAGGATATGTTCAGCTGAGACAAAAGTGTCTTAGCCGTGTGCTGAAGCTACAGTACTAATTTAACCAATTAGACTTGGTTGAGACCATAGTGTCTCAGCCGTGTACCTTTAAAGAAAACTATAAAAGCTATAGTTTGTCTAGATTTAAAGGAGGGATTTTTAAGTTTTAGTTTTCTTTGTAGTTTTAGCTCGTAGTTCTTTGCACTTTTAGGGTTTATATGTTTAGTTTACACTTGTAAAAATCTTAGATTTACATAGATTTCACACTTACAATACAACAAACACCATAGTTTAATATGAATACATAGTTTTAGTTACTGTTTAGTAAAGTTCCAGTAAGGAGAAGAAGAGAAAAAACCACACTAATTTTAGATCTTCGCTTCAAATGGGTTTAAGAGTTTCTTCTTTCCTTTTTTTTGTTGTTTTCAATATAAGTAGTGAGCAGTCTTTTAGTTGTTTGGGGATCTTTGAATCCCCTACCCATGTAAGATTTAGAACTTATTTTGTTATATTTATATATATATATATATATATATATATATATTAGATGTTTCTTTTCCCTTGTGCTCATCTTAGTATGGATGTTATGCAAGTGTTTATGCTATTAATCTTATTCAAGTTGATCGATTTATGCTTGCTTAATATATATATCATGAATGCTTTATTTTTATATTACATTTTCTGTAGTTTTAATGGTGTTTCTAGAATAGAGCTATTAGATCTAGGGTTCATGCATTGTAGATCTTTCAAGAGGAAAATGAATAGGTATTGAAATAGTAAGCTCTGGAATGGGATACTAGTTCATATCTAGGTCTTGGGACCCATGCTTATGTTAGCTATCGGATTGGTTCTGAAATAGGAAATTGGGTAGTTAGAGTAGTAGGCTCTAAAATGGGATAATAGGGGTTTAGTTGGGTTGTCCACATCGGAAATATATTAATGTTATGTTAAAATGAATCTTGCATTGGGTAGGGGATGATTTGATTCCCGAACAACATTTTTAGTCATTGTTTCATACTCTATTTTTATTGCTTTTGTTTAATTCATACTTGTGTCTAATTTACTTTACTTTTAATTGTTAAAATACTGTTGTATACAACGTACACAAATAACAAATGGGTAATTCTTTAAGCTTATAATCCCAATCAGTCAAGTATTCGTGCATTCACTTATTTCCCTAGGGTTCGATATCCATGGGTTTGAAAATTATCCCATTTTATTAGTTGTCGATTCAGTACACTTACTGAGGTCGTATTAGTTATGTGAAGATAGATTAAATGGGGCTTTTGGGTTAGTGTTTGAGGTAGAGGCTTGATTTCCATCTCTCCATGAAAAATTTAGGTGATTTCTCCACCCAGGATTGTAATGGTTGCTAAATGGATCATTTCTCTTATACTCATGCAAGCCATTCACTTCTCCTACTGTTTGGATGTATTGCTCAATTTCCCTTGCATCACTACCAAAATTTTCTCCTTTAAATGTACTTCCTTCTTGGCTAATTGTTGCCACATTTTGTACTCTTAGCCCATTAATCTCCTTTTGTCAATAGTTCCAATTTAGCTTTCAACATCGCCAATTCATCCACACTGTGGACTCCTTGTCTCTTGGTTAGTGCCCTTGAGCTAGACCACTAAGCCTCATTCATAGCCATTTCATCAAGAAGAAAATAGGCTTCTTTCGAGATTTTGTTAATAAAGCTTCCCCCTAATGTGGCATCTAATAAAGACTTATGGTTAAGTTACACGCTGTATAGAATGTTGAAATTAATTGATGCAGTGCAATCTTATGGCATAGATAGCTCTTCAACAACCTCTTAAACCTCTCCTAAGCTTCATGAAAGGTTTCATCACTCAATTATTGGAAGTTGTAAATGTTATTCCTTATACTAGCTGTCTTAGTGGGTGGGAAAAATCTTATAAGAAACTTCTCCTGCATTTACTCCCATGAATGGATAGATTGACTCGGTAACATAGACAACCAATCTCTTGCTTTCCCTATGAGAGTGAAGGGAAAAATCTTTAGTTTGATAGCATCCATCATCACACCTTGTATTTGGACCGTGTCGCTTATGTCTAAAAAGATATCTAAGTGTTGTGCCGAGTCTTTAATCTCTGATCTAAAAAATTAGATCCTTTGAACCATAGTGATCGTTGTCAGTTTTAGCTTAAAGTATTGTTGTCAAGGAAGCACGACCATTTTATGCTCCTTATTCCACCTTAGAGTGGCATAATCTTGAATAGTCCTTGGTTTTGGACCATCATAATTTCTCTCATGTTGTTGTTGTTGCCCTTCTCCTTCTTCATCCTCAAGAAGCACATCTAGATTTGGTGGAATATTCATATCTTTGGGTTGATTTTGTCTCCTTCTCCAGTGCAAAGTCCTTTTGATTTTAGGGTCAAATGGTGCTAGATGATGTAGGCAAAATCTATTCATGCACCAAAATCACTTGAAAAGAATAAGCAAACAAAAATAAATAAAAGAAAAACACATAAAACAATCAATCAAATATGCAATTAAACACGCCAATGTTTCCCGGGCAATGGTGCAAAAAACTTGCTGTGACCTTAGCAAGTATACTAAATCGGCAAGTAATATAGTGGGGTAATTTTCAGACCCACAAATTTCAAACCCTGGGGGACTAAGCGAATGCACAAAAACTTGATTGATTGGAGTTATGTGCTTAAAGAATTGCCCAATTATTGTGTATGTATGTTGTATCTAGTAGTATTATTAACAATTAATAGAAAAGATAAATTAAACACAAATAATAATTAAAAAAAGCAATAAAAATAGAGTATGAAACAATGACTAAAAATGCTGCTCGGGAATCAAATCCTCCCCTACCAAATGCAATATTCATTTTAACAAAACATTAATATATCTCAGATGTGGACAACCCAACTAAACTCCTTGTTTCTCATTCTGGAGCCAACTACTCAAACTACCTGAATTTTCATTTCATAGCTAATCCGATAGTCAGCATAAGCACGGGGTCCTAAGACCTAGATATGAACTAATTTTCCATTTTGGAGCTAACCAATTCAATATCCATTCATTTTCCTCTCCATTTCCGGATGTACAACATATAAACCCTACATCTAACAGCTCCTATTTTGGAAAAACCATCAAAACTATATAATATATATTGCAAAAATAGAGCATTCATGATATATAGATTAAGCAAGCATAAATCTATCAACTTGAATAAGATTAATAGCACAAACACTTGAATAACATCCACACCAAGATGAACACAAAGGAAAAGAGAAATCTGAAATATATATATAAGCAAATAAGTTTAATGTCTTACATGGGTAGGGGATTCAAGATCCCCAAACAACTATAGAACTATTCACTACTCATAATGAAAACAACAAAGAAAAGGAAAGAAAAAGCTCTTAAACTCATTTTGGAATGTAGATCTGGAGTTGCAATGGCTTCTCCTATTCTTCTCCAAGCTGACTTAATTGAATGTTGTAACTTTACTCTGTAAACTAAGCTATACCTATGTATTTGATGTATTGTAAATGTAAATCTATGTAAAAATGTAATTTTTACAATTAAAATTATGGATGCTAAATATAGAATCCTAACTATATGAGAAAACTAGGAGCTAAAACTATAGAGAAAAGACCTAAACTTCAAAAACCTAAAAAGATCTCTTTTAAAGCCAGACATAAAGTAGCTTTTATGCTGGTCTACAGGGGGACACGGCTAAGTGAAATGGTCTCAGCTGAGCCCAATCGGTTAAAAATGTATTGTAGCTTTAGCACACAGTTGAGACACTTTTGTCTTAGCCGAGCACACCCTTCTGGACTAAATCATCCTCGAACTCTGCATTAGACATGGTGGAGATAGATGGTTTCGGTCAAGTCCTTTAGTGAAATAGTATGTTTTGTAAATCTGCATGGCACACGACTAAGACACTTTAGTCTCAACCGAGTGTAAGTTAATTTTTCTGTACAAAAGTCAAAATTGCACCATTAACCACTAAAAAATTTCACAAATCTTAATATAATCCTATTTGGCATAAAAAGATAAATTTAACACTTAAAACACATAAAATAAGACACAAACACTGATAAAAACACACTACAATTAACCACAAAATCGAAGTTATCAGCATGATTCCATAGTCTAAGAACCCTTGAAGATATAAAAGTGGGTGAATGGAATTCTCAAATTCTCTCCCGAATTTTTCCAGCGACCCACCACTGAATTTGATTTCCTATCCCTTATTTATAGCATCCTCATACTCCTAAATAGGAAGTTAATAATAAAGATACGCATATCTTTCCTAAATAGGAATTTAATTAATTAAAATTTGACATGGACCTCTTTCCATATCTATTCATATTCAATTTGATATAGATCTCTTTTTATATCCAATCATATTTGATTTAATACAGATCTCTTTCCATATTTAGAGTTATAAGTGCATCCAAAACTCTATCATCTCCTACTCACACATGACAGAACAATTTCATAATCTTTAATCATACAAGCAAATAGATCATGTAACCAATATACATTGAGAGCACTAGTTCTATACACCATTTAAGGACATATAACATCTCAAAAAATAAGATCTTCTTATTCATTTATGCCTAACCCTAGATTGCCTTCTCAGATTCATTATTATGATCTCATAAAACAATTTTCGTATTCACTATTATATCTCTATTCATAGAAACTATAATAGGCATGCCAACGAAACATGAACCAATTAAATGTGATAAAAAAGCTATCTTTCCCTTTTACTATATGCCATCCATCATGACCTAGCTCACTTTTCTAGCTAGATTCACTAGGTCAAATCTTTCTCGTGGCCTTTTGAAGACTAACTAGGCTAGCCATATTAAACCATACTTTAGGATTAAGTTAAGGGGTCTAAAGGTCAAAATTCAAATAGGATCTCACACTAAGGAAAGTTGAGATCGATTTTATTAAATTTCTATCCCTTGGTCGATATAAGCACACATGGTATGAAACATATGTCGTGGTGTTCTTTCTTTCTCTTAAAGGAGAACATGTCTCATAAAATATATATAACACCATACAGAGGTGTAAGGTTATGACTTATCAAAGCATCCAACTTTAGTCCGCTTATGTAAGGACTATTTTTGGCTTTTCGAATAGACCATGATAGTTACATTTAACTTATCATGGGAATACACTTAATCCTATCTTGGATCTTAATCCAAAGCATACAACCTCATGTATGTCTTTATTTTACATCTTAATAGAAATAATTTGGTAATTTTTATAAGACGGTATTTTTATTTTGAGCAGGCTCTTGAGCTTCACTATATGTTCAAAAATTTCCTCACCGTAGTCTTTCTCAACTCATTAACAAAACTATAGTAAACACCCATAGGAATGGGCTACTTCTTTGTTCGACTTACTTAATCTCATAATTAATAATAGTAAATGTTCACACATTAAACATTCACACTCATGTATTGTTGACAATGAACTTTATTATTAATTATAAATAATACCAATCAAATCCTATGCAAACCTTGAGATTTAAAATGTCTCTCAAACACATCTATCATTACTGGTTTTGTTAATGGATCTACAATCATATCATGCATAGAAATGTACTATAAGTTCATTTCTCCTTATATAACAATATCTCTCGTGTATTGATACTTAATGTTGATATACTTTATCCTACTATGAAATTTTGGATCTTTGTTGTAAGCTATTGACACATATTCCTCTGAGGTTATTACTCCTAAATGGCCTATAAATAGCTTTAGCCAAATTGCCTTTTATACTGCAGCTGAGGACATGACAAATTCTGCTTTCATTATTAATAGGGCCACACATGTTTGTTTCTTGCTACTCCACGAGATGCCACCTTTGCCAAGCAAGAATATGAAACTTGTATTGAATTTCCTTTCATCCATTCTCCATCCCATTCAAAATCTGTATATTCTCTCTATTATAGATTCTTATCTTAATAATAGAGAAAATAGTCTGCATTACCTTTGAGGTATCTAAGTATCCTTTTGGCTGCCTTCTAATATGTTTTGCTTAGGTTTAGACTGATATCTACTCATCATGCCCAAATATTGCATATATTAGGTGTTGTACACAAAATTGGATACATTAAACTACCCATGACACTGGTATATGGAATGTTTCTCATGCATTCCATTTTTTTCTGGCATTTTAAGACATATACTTTTGTTAAGAAACTAATCTTGGCAATGGGGTTATTTATAGGTTTGTAGTTTTACATATCAATTTATTCAATGAATTTGTTAATATATGCCTGTGATGCACGTCGGAGCCCGCTCGATTTTGAATTTGCTCTTAGAGGCCCACTTTTAGAGTCCAAAACCAGATGAGGCTCATTATAACTCATAAATTGGCCACTTAACAATGAAAAAGGGTTTAGGCCTAATTTATCATTGATGGTTAACCTATAAAGGCATGCAATGTGGGCTCAAAAAGGCGAGTTTTATGGAGTCACCACCAAACAGAATGTTGGAAATGAATCTCAACCTTTTGATGCCTAAATAGAGATTAGAGTTTAGGACATCACTCTTACTTAGCATCTTGATTAGGTATTTCTTATAATTAAGTTTTTAATTATCAATCCACTATCTCCTTTCTCACACGATACAGTGCTATTTAAACACATCAATCAATTAAGTAAAAATAAAGCGAGTAAATTAAATAAAGCAAACATCCCTACTTAATTTGTTACAAAAGCAAACCATCCAATTAAAAATTAAAATACATACATAAATCAGGATATTTTTTGTTATGGAAACATTAGTTCTCTTATGCATATTTATAAAAGGAAAGATGAAGAGTCCTTATTAATTTTTAAAAAACATGGCATGAGTGATCCTAATTTTGATGAAAATATGATTCTCTCTTTATAGTGTGATTTTGGGATAGAAAGATAGACATTGGTCCAATTTATTTTGGAAAGCCCAAGTAATTGAGTAAAAATCATTTGAGCCTTTTTTTTATCAATAATGCAAAAAAAATTTCTTTTTTACTAAATTATTACATCCCCAAAATGAAATAATCAAAAATAATAATTAAAGAGCTAAAAAAATAAATAAATGCATAAAGTAAATCAATTACAAAATATAATTAAATAATGCAAAAAATTAAGTTTGATAAAAATTAAAGAGAGGGTAAAGAAAAGAACCACTTGAATAACCACCTCCAAAAATGTGCTAATGTCCCAAAAATTCCACAAATGCATAAAATGGCTCAAAAAACACACAATAAAGCAAATTAATTAGCACATGAAATCAAAATAAATCAATTATCAAAATAAGTTAATTAATTTTATAAAAAATATCCATAAATGCATGCTGGAGTAAAAAACTAGAAGAACCAAATACAAATCGTGTTTGACAAAAGCAAAAATGGGATTAAAATAGATCTAAACATTCAAAAATAATTAAATTAACCAAAATAGCATTAAAAATGCATGAAAGGGCCAAAATAGGGGTCACAGATGCCTAAAGGATGAGACAACAGCCTGCAAGAGAATGAGAGATATGACGAGAAAAAGACGCGATAATGTCCCTTTTATCAGGTTTTTTTCTCATCTATCACTTGAGGGAGAGATAGAACACAGGAAATCCAATCTAAAATAAAGAAAATCAAGTCCAAACCCTAAACATGTAATCCTAAGGCCCTAGAACATGCCAAATCTATACAGAAATAATAAGTAGGATTTAAATAATGCCAACATAATATAAAACATAAAATTATGAGGATTAATTCAAACTATTCTAACATATCAATGAGAGAACATTGAGAAGTCTATCATGCCATTCTAATGTATGTTGAACAATTTAAATAACCATGGCATAATAGAGATCACCAAAAAATGAACTAATTCAATGACACTTAAAATAACATCATGTTTGATAATTAAATATGTTTAACAAGATGAGCAGAACATGAATCTAGAGAGAGAAAATGAATAGAGCCTAGAATATTACCCTTAGGGATGCATAATTCTATAACTCTAGAAAGCTTAATCTACATCCTGGTTCTTAATTCCTATGGTCAAGATAAAAAAGAATCTCGTTTGGTTTGGTGTGAAAGAAAATTATTTAGAAGTTTGAGACCTCCAAAAATAAAGAATTGAACTTCTCTCTCTCAAAAGTCTACGTCTATTTTTCCTAAAAGTGCCCCTTTAAAAACCCTAGTTTTTCCTTTTTATACTTGGAGAAGAGTTATAAGTCAACTCTAACTCTAATCCCCCTGAATTGGAAGATTTAATCCCTCAAAATTCATCCCAGATCAGATCTCCCAAATTTGATCTTTATCCTATATTTTCAAAACCTAAAAACATGGAAAATTTAGAAATAACCCCGTAGACGAGCGTCTATAGTCGACAGATGGTTGTCCCTTACACAATTTCCTAAAATTACAAAATTACCATTGAGTCTAATTTGGACTAAAGGAAAGTAGCCACAAATGGCTGTCCCTCTAATGACAAGCGGTCGTCTGTCACAGATAGGGGCCAAATTCAAGGTTTTTTAGCCTCTTTTCAAAACTTTAAGAAAATCAGAGTTAAAACCCATAAAAGCATTTATAAAAATGTGGAAATCGAGGCTGAAAGTTTGAGATTCATGCTTTCTATCAGAAATATGACTATTTCCTTATCATTGAATAGTCCTGATCTAGGCTATCCTGGGTCACGATGTTTACAATTGTTCTCAATTTTGGGAAACTTGTACACTAATGCCTAAGTGAGCCAAAATTCAGAGTAAGAGGGTAAAAGACACATACCTAATGTAGTGAATCTCTAGTCAATTATTTTAGAACACATACTATTTGAGGCAGTGAGTCTCTAGTTGGGTAATTGCCATCATTTTTTGACGTGCTAACCCTTAATTGGGTAGTTATCATCAGCTTGTCGATGTGTTAACCCTTGGTTGAACGTCTGATTAGCACTAGCATATTGGCATGTAGAATCAAAACTACTTATTTGTATCTGATTAGTGCTAGCTCGTCAGCATGCAAAATTAGGCAAGATTGTTGACTGTTTGATGCCATCTGTTGACATATCTAACCTTACTGTTGTGTGGTCATCGCCCTCTGTCAGTATGACTGACCTTTTTCATGATAGTTGATGACATTCGTAGGCATGTCTAATCCCCTTCTGAATCAATACTCTTGTAAGAAAAATTTTGGCAAATATGCATTTGTGAGGAGTCATTGTCACTGATAGTATGCTTCATAACTTGCTTTCTATTTATAGACCTATCTTGAAGAGACTATAACATAATTCTTTCCCTCATCATTAGAAGTTAAAACAACCTTCTGGACTATCCCTCTTTTATTGTGCTTTAGTTTTGTACTGTGATCTTTGCTTTAGCCATATGGATCAATCTTTGGTGAGGTGCTTCACTTTATCTTCAGCTATATGGATCGATCACTGGTGAAGTATTTCAACTTATCTTTAGCCATACGGGTCAATCATTGGTGAAGTATTTCACTTTATCTTCAGCCATATGGATCAATCATTGGTGAAGTATTTCACTTTATCTTAAGCCATATGGGTCAATCACTCGTGATGTATTTCACTTTATCTTCAGCCATGTGGATCAATCAATTACTGGTGAAGTATTTCACTTTGTCTTCAGCAATATAGATCAACCACTGGTGAAGTATTTCACTTCGTCCAAAAGAGATGGGAAGGATTGTGACCATCTCCTTTAAATCCTTCCAGAGTCAAAAAATATTCTCACTTTTCTTTGTTGTATATCTCTTTTGATTTTAACTTATTCAAGGTCAAGACTCTTTCAGAGTCAAAAAAAAATATGTAGTTCTCTTCGTTGTGCATCTCTTTTGATTTCAACCTATTCAAGGTCACTCCTTATAGTGTTGCAGGTGTCTTAACATGATAATAAAGGAAGAGGAATTCTCACAAACTCTCTTCCATTCCCCATTCACAAACACTTTATCCTTCTAATCCAGTTTAGTGTGGGTATGATCAACAAGTTTCTCCATTCCATAAGCAAACAATATGTCTACTGTAGGTTTTATCACTTCCCTATGACTGTCTCTAATATAGGAAAAACCATCATCATCAAGGCTGTCTAAATGATGATTGTCTGTGAGATGTGGAAGATGTGCCTTTTAAGAGGACTTTGGTACTTGTGAGAAAGGTGAAGTATTAGTGTCTTGCTTCTTTACTTTGGAAGACTTCTCATTTTACTATGTATCATTTTTAGTCAATTGTGGTAAAGTATGGTTAATTTATTCTTTTGCCATTTTCTTTATTGTTTTTGTTTTTGCCTTTGTTATTTTTGGTCATTTTCATTTTTGCTATTCTTATTATTTTTATTGCTTTTGTCATTTTCATTGCCATTGTCAAACATCTTAGTCTTGAACAAAATAACAATAAACATATAATGCAAGAATAAGTAAAAACAAAATGAAACATAAATGACTACACATTATTAAATTTGTATACATCAAAATGTACAAAAAGTTTCAAAACTCCCTGAATACAAAATATATGACTAGTGTGATGACCCAGGTCCCCTGCAATATGACTGTCCAAGTGGAGGATAGAAGGTTGATAGCCTAGGAGGTCTGTGTGGTGCTACTATCTACTATGGTGTTAGTGGCTGCTCTTGCTGCTATCGAAACTAAAACTCATACCCAAGTAGTGCAGTAGATAGTGGTCGCAGAATATGTGCGATCACCTCATCCAGATGATCTGAGCTCGCCTCTAGCCCTTAGACTACCCGTGAGTGCTGTTCTAAGTACCTCATAAGATCATCTCTTAGGTTCTTGATGTATCTCTTTAATTGCTCATTAGTCTAAACCGCAACCTCTTTGCCTTTATAGACCTCCTCCTCAATACACCTGGTCTGTTGTTTGATCTGTGTAATAGAATCATCAACCACTTATAGGGCATCGTCAAATCTTTATTCGGATGCTACTAGGTCTGCTCATATACTTTATAGATTAACTTAGTGTTGAGTCTGTATAGACTATACT
Organism: Excoecaria agallocha; assembly: GCA_037975025.1. Lineage (NCBI taxonomy): Eukaryota > Viridiplantae > Streptophyta > Magnoliopsida > Malpighiales > Euphorbiaceae > Excoecaria > Excoecaria agallocha. Next base: position 44,091,967 of record CM075816.1, read on the forward strand.
AGGGCTAGGATAGACTGTAAGGTTTGATCCTGTCGATGAATGGCCTACTGAATGGTCTAGATAGATGTCTTTATGGAAACTAAACTCCCCAAAATGTCATTTAATGGTGGTCCTACAGGAGTTGGTGTCTATTGAACTAGTGGTGGAGCATTAAAGGTAGAGGCTATCGGGTGACCATATAGGTTAAAACTCTTATGTACTTTAAAAAAAGAAAACTATGGTCATAACGGAGATTGTACCGGTGGAGGTGGGCTACCAATTAGGTCATCCAAATCAAACCTCATGTCCATCTCTAAGTTTAAATCCATATCTGCACCCTGTGACTCATGAGGCTCATCCTATCGAGTATGCTCGAGCTAAACAGGCAGTGCTAGAGTTGCCTCGTGCTCCTAGCTTGGATCTTCTGTTGATGGCTTTGGGACTATGGGTGGTAATCTACACCATACTTTGGTCTGTGAGACTATCAGTAGCCTATACTGTCTGACCTGTCTGTGAATCAACTTGACCATCTTCATAATGAAGGCTGCCTATAAGTCTACAAAGGTCTCCTCCTCAAGTGTTAGACTAAATGTGGCCTATTGTGCCCCAAAATGTAATAACAAATGGGTCACCACTCCCTCTATGCATATTTATATGGTCAATTGCATGGCTACTCTAACCAAAGTAGAGATTTTCTCATGAGTGATGTCCACCCTCTTGTGGCTATGTATGTCGTAAAGGCAGAAGATATCAATCGCATTAACTAACCTAGGACTATTGGTATGGCTGAGATATAATGTGTCGAGGACCTTCTAGATGTATCTATAGGTTTGGGTAGCTAGCATAGTGCTCTTGGTAATCTCTCGGTGGTACATAACTCCTGGTAACATGCTATATGCCCAATGATGTCTCATCACTCCCCTCTCTAGGGTCAAGATGTTTGGTTCGATGGGCAACCTTATGGTCTTGGTAAATTAGTGCCACGTGATGCTATATAGGATGCCATGTACCCTGAAGGTGATGATGCCCTCCTCTGTGTTTGGCCTCTGGAACCCCCTATATTGTAGAGTTACCAGGAACTCTCACGTAATGTCTAGATAGGTGAGAAAGGAATAAGTAAAGAATGTTGTCCATTTTGCAACTACCAATAGCCTGTTAACCTCACCTAATATGTCTATGCTCTGCAGGAATTGGCGGGACATAAATCTGCTGGTACGATACTAAACTTGAGACAAAGTTTGATATCTATTTGCCTCTCACTCAATTATCCACTCCGAAGTCAGTGGAGCTGGTGTAGCCTGTGCCTTGTGACGCGAAGCCATCTGCAAAAGGTTAAAAGTTAGTCTTTTAGAAGTAACTTACATTGCAACTAATAGCATAAATTAAATTCACACGAATTTTGTCAAAATTTTAGCAACATATTGGCTTAAATTGGTGTTAGTCAACTTGCATTGAAATGCACATTGAGCACCATAAGACATATCACAAAACCCTAGACTTGTCAATGGGTATCTAGAAAGTATGCACAATAATTGAGAATTTAAAAATTGCAACCTATTTATAGAAAATTCAAAGAAATTTTGGCTAGAAACGTGCCTGGCCCTTGCACAAAAATGCATTTAAAAAGCAACAACAAAGGCCAAAAAGGCTGCCAATAATTCATTTCAAGAAGTTATGGGGCAAATTACATAATTGTTTCATTTCATGCCTTTATTCATTTCATTTTTTTGTGACTATTCATAAAATTAATTCGACTATAGTTCATCGACACTGCCTAGTTAACAACTTAAAATTATTCTGTGTTGATAATTAAATAAACCAACTATACTAAGCCTAACTAATAGTGTAGTCAAAATAAATCTAAACATTAGGCTCTATGACATATTCGAAAGGATCTCAATTCCATTAACATTTGATAAATGTACAATAAAACAACTATAAATAAAAATAATAAAATAGAAAAAAAAGATAAACTAGCAACATTTACACACATGTTTTATAGGTAGCAAACAAAATTAAGAAAATAAAAAACTAATAAAAATAGACATAACTAGTCATTTCAAATCAATCATGCGATCATTCAAATAACAAATGACAAAAAAAACATGAAAAATACATGAAGGAAATAAATTAGGAAAACATATGTGGAACAAGAAAAATGGGTATGTTAAATATGCAATAAAAAATGAAATAAATGGCACTTCGAGATGTGCATTGTCTTAGGGAGAATTTCCACACAGATAGATTGAAAAAGGATTGAGAAATGAGGGAGAAAAAAGCTAAAAAAACGAGAGAGAAACCTTTTAAATCATCGTTAATGTCTATTTGTGAAGAAGAAGAAGAAGAAAAAGAAGAAGAAAAGGTGAGATTTTTAAATTTTGAGTGATAGACAGGTAGGGCATCTATCGAGAGTGACCAATGGGCGCCACTTACGTCTCACTTGTCTCTATTTTTTGCATTTATTATGATTCTTTTTTATTTTTTTACTTTTTTCTTTATAGTTATTTTAACTTTCATTTTATCCTATTTTATTCCTTTATTTTACTTTATTTACATTATTTACATACATTTTATGCTCAAATTATCTAATTTTATTGTTTATTATTTATTTTCATATTTCCCCTTTCTTTTAATTTTATTCTATTACGAAATACTCCCTAAATTAAATCTCTGAGGATTCTAGTAATGCTAGTATGTTTTCTACATCTCCTACAAAATAAAAGCTAAAATGGATGCAATAAATGTACGTACAATGCATGGGCATGTAGAAAGACCCAATTAGGCAGTCCAGAGGTGACAAATGGCTAGGCCATGAGTTGCTTCTAAGGGATGGCCATTTATCAAGGCTCCTCTGTAAATAGCTTGATTTCTTCTTGATTTTTGTGCCTTGGGCTTCTCCTCTTCCAATCAACCTTTTCTCTAGGTATTTCTCTTTTTTTTCTCCTATTTTCTTTTGTTTCTATTTCATTTGCAGTCATTTTATTATTTTTATTATTTGGCACATAGACTACTCAACCATATACACAATGTCAACCCCAGCCTTGGCCAAACTGCGCCATTTTTTGGGTGACCTAAATACCAGGGAAAATCCCATTTTGGCACCTTACTCTAATTTAAAGTTCTTGAGGAGGGTAAGGTTGGACAAAACCCTAATTTTATCTGCTATCAGATACTAGGATCCGAGGTTCTACATTTTTAGGTTCACTCATTAGGAGTTGTGCCCCTTAGCAGAAGAATTTGCTGAGATCGTTGGCGTGAGATTTACATTTGGCACTCTTCCCTATTTGCCCTAGTGTTTTCTTGACTACCTAAGGGAGGTGACACAAACTTTAGGCATTCTTCATCTTGAGGCCATCAGCCTTGTATCCTAGGAAAGATCTTTTTACTAGAGTGGCTGATCAATGTTTTAGATGATTTTCTGATGTGCCTACATTCTATACTAGTGTCATTCTCTTATATTGCTTCGTTTAGTGTTTGGTATCAACTTTAGATGCCTTGACTGGAGATTATGGGTTGTTTAGCACATAGAAGATATATGTAGTGGGCTAATCCCATTTCCCTTGATCCTGACAGAGACCATTCTTAGCTTAGATGCTACTCATGTTGATCCCACTGCTCGCCTTATGGGTAACCCCTTATTGCTCCAAATATGTCATTGTTTTAAAGGCAGTGTACCCCTCGTGGATTTTTATACTAGCTTTTCTTTTTGGAAAATGTGTCATTTCATATTTTCACATATATTTTTTGCCTTATTTTTTTTAGATTAATCCAACTCACCCCAGTAGCTTTTTTTTCAGATCTAGTTACAAGAGAAGTTGAGGTTACTCATAGGGCGTCCACCCTGAGCTATTAGTACTTATCCTTCAAGGCATTATCCCTTGAGACAGAAGTTGTATGATTTTTACTCACCTCATGAAGGGGCCATCTAGATAGATACTGTCATAGATAGTGACATTAGCTTTAGGTGCCTTTGGTTGCCCATTACTTTTGTGACTCAAAATGGACCCTCTGGATGTATTCCTTTCTGCAGGTTATATTGAGCCACCTTCTGTATTGTTACTCACTGTTCTCTCCACTATAGGGAGCGACAGGACATTGTTAGGTGTTTGTTGGCCTTTCGTGGTGGCATTTTCTCTATAATCTTCATATTGGGTTACCAACAGTAGATCTGAGCCTGACTTCCTGTGAAGATTGTTATATTCGAGATTAGTGCTTGTGACTTTACTACTTCCACCGAATACAAGTAGCAGGTCATCAATCTAGTGGTCAATAAAGGGACACATCATTTTAGATATCTAGACAAAGAGAGTAGTGGAGTATAAACATTAGATTATATATAATCAAAGACTATGCTTTCGTTTTCCTTAGAACTTTGAAATTTGAACATATGAAAGAAAAAAATTTGAATATATTAATAAATTTTTTTGAATACAAATGTGACTTTTTTGCCTAATTTCATTAAACATGATCATTATTTATCATTAATCCAAAATATACAAGTTATCTAATCCCGGAATGAAATCCTAAAAGCACCAAAATTCTTATCATTAGTCAACCTTCTCGGGTTTTCTTGATTGATTATTTTCTCTTATTCCCTGATTTTCGCTTAGGATGCCTTTTTTACATTTTCATCCTAAAGAGGTGCCCAATTTTTGACCTACAGGGCTTTTATTCTCTTTTATTCTCTTTAAGTCTTAACCATGAAACCTTTTTAGTCTATCACTATTGACCAATTCTCTAAACTCATTTCTATCACTGTCAGTCAAAAGCATAGCTCCTTTGGATAACAAATTTTTCAGCACAAAAGGTCCCACCCTAATGGGTTTAAACTTACCCCGTATGTCAATAATTTTTTGCCTTATCTATTTGAACACTAGATCCTCCTCCTTTAAAGGATGCTTCCTAACTTTCTTCCCAAATAACTGAGCCAACCTCTTATGATAGATTTGGTTGTGATAGTAAGCTCACATCTAATCTTCATCTAACACATCAAGTTGGAGCAACCTCTGTTTGGCCCACTCTATCTCTAGTAACTCAGCCTCCAAAACCACCCTTAAAGACTGATGTTCAATCTCTACAAGCAAAACAACCTCTATGCCATAAACCAAAGAAAATGGAGTGGCTCCTATCGAAGTTCCAGTTGTAGTCCTATATTCCCACAAAAAGGTAACTTATTAGCCTAATCTTTGTAAGTGCAAACCATCTTAACTAAAATCCTTTTAACATTTTTATTAACTACTTCAACTTCTCTATTCACTTAAGGTCAATAAAGTGAAGACCTATGATGTTGAACCCCATACTTTTTGAGCATCTGCTTGGTTTCGGTTTGGAACTGGATCCCATTATTTGATACTATATGGTGAGGGGTAACCCATATCTGCATATCAACTTATTCTCAATGAATTTAGCCATATCCCTAGCATCTACCTTCTCGAAGGATTCTTTCTCCATCCATTTCATAAAGTAGTTTATGGCAACTATGATGAATCTGTGCTCATTTAATGTTGGCAGATGGATCATACCCATGATGTTTATGCCACATGCAACAAATAGCCAAAGTGATGTAAGGTTGCATAGCTCAAAAACTGGCAAGTGTCTTAAGTCTGCATACTATTGACACAACTGACATTCTTTCACACACTTAGAGTAGTATGTATCTATTATAAGCTAGAAGAACCGTTGTCATATAATCTTCTTTGTTAAAGCTAAACCAATTATGTAAACTCTACACATGCCTGCATGTACCTCTTCTATGACCTTCTTAGCTTCTGTCTCACTTAAATACCTCAATTGAATACTATCTGGCTATCTCTTATAAAGCACTCTGCCTACACTAGTGAACTAAGTAGACAACTTATGGATCATCCTTTAGTCCTTTTTAGTGGCCTCTTATGGGAACATTGACTTCTCTAAGTATTTTTGAATGTCAAAATATCAAGGCTTGCTATCATCCACCTCAACATCCATTAGTTGCTCAGCTTCAAAGTATGGCTTGTCAAAACTAAAGATCAACATAGACTCATACTTACCATTTTTAGGTTATCCCATATAGACACCAAAGTGGCTAATGTATCAGCTAACTGGTTCTTGTCTCTAGGTACGTACCCAAAAGTACACACTTTAAACTGACTGATCAGAGCTTTCAGGCACTTGATATAAGGCATCAGTCGTTCTTCCTTTACAAAGCACTCACTTCTCACCTGATAGACTACCAAAGATAAGTCCCTGAATACCTCTATAGATTTTGCCTCCATAGCTAACAAAGCTTCTAACCTAAAGATGTAGGCTTCATATTCCGCTTTGTTGTTCATAGCTTTGTACCTCAACTTCTTAGTTAAGGGTAGCTTATCTCATTTTAAGGTCACTAGAATCACTCCGACTCTAGCACCTTTATTGTTCACAACCCCATCAAAGTACATTTGCCAGCCCTAGACTGCTATGGCTATAATATCTTCATCAGGAAACTTATAAACCACTTCTTTCCTTTCTAACGGTTAATCAGCTAGGAATTTCACTATAGCTCTTCCTTTGATGGTTTTTCAAGTGATGTACTTAATGTCAAACTCCTGTAAGAGGATTAACCACCTACCCATCTTTCCTAGGAGTGAAGGTGCTTCCTATAGGTACTTGAGAGGGTTCTTTTTAGCTATCGCTTGCACTCTATAATAATAAAAGTAGTGTCTTAGCTTTTTTAAAGCCCATATGATCGCTAAACAAATCTTTTCCACTTCCACATATTTAGGTTTATATGGCAAGAATTTCTTGCTAAGGTAGTACACCACATACTTAATCTCAAAGTCATCCTCTTGAGCCATTTTAACTCCCGGTGAACTATCCTCTATAGCTCTATATAAAATCAAAGGCTTACCTGCCTGTGGTGGTCTCAACATTGGTAGATGCAAAAGGTATTCTCTAATGGTTTCAAATGCCTTCTAACAATCTTCATTCCAAACCACTGGCTAATATTTTCTAAGCAGTTTGAAAATTGGTTCACAAATTGTGGTGAACTTAGCTATGAATCTGCTAATGTACTGAAGCCTACCTAGAAATCATCAAACCACTTTCTCTTTTTATGGTACAGGTATCTCTCTAATGGCCTTGAATTTATCGAGATCTATCTCTATCCCTCTCTGAATCAGCACATGTCCTAGAAGCTTTCTTATGGTAGCTTCGAATATACAGTTCTTCGGGTTGAGGTGAAAGTTATACTTGTCAATCCATTAAAAAAACTTCTCTAATACCTCAAAGTGGCCTTTTCGAGTAGCCAAGTTGATCATCATGTCATCCACATACTTCCACCTTTTTGTGCATTAAGTAATATAAAATCCTAGTTGCCATTCTTTGATAGGTGGCACTTATATTCTTAAGCCTAAAATGTATGACTTGATAGGCATAAGTACCCTATTCGGTTATGAAAGCTATCTTGATACTATGTACAATATTGTTTAAGATCTGATTATACCCCATATATCCATCTACAAAACTGTACATAGCTCAAGCGGCTGCACTGTCCACTAAGACATCTATATAAGGCAAGAAAAAGTCATCCTTGAGGCAAGTTTGTTCAAATCCCTATAGTCCACATAGGCCCTCACTCTTCCATCTTTCTTTGCTATAGGGACTATGTTAGCTAACCATGTTTGGTATTAAACCTCTACCAAGAACTTTGCCTCTATCTATTTCTTCACCTTTTCTTTGACTTTCTTAGCCCACTGTGGCCTATGTCTCCTAAGCTTCTGCTTGATTGGTTTATACCCTGGATAGCTAGGAATGGCATGTTATGCTATTTATTAGTTGATCCCCAGCATGTCCTTGTAGGTCCAAGCAAAGGATCTTTCATATTTTTTCAACATTCTCTCAAAATTTTCCCTCTTTTCAGGAGTTATATCTGATGCTAATAAGATTTCTTTGACATTTCTTTGAGATTTTCTTTTGTTCCGAGATTAAATGAACATGTATTAGTTGAATTAATGTTAAATATGATTGATTCATGATCATAATTATACATATTGAAATAAGAGGAAGCATCACATAAAGCAAGTATAATTGTTCATCTTATTAATATAATCAAAAGAAAAGTCATTGTTCTCATCAAAAAGTTTGAGGAGATAAACTATGTGTATGAAAGTATCATCATCTTCAGTCTTTGCAGTAGTTGTAGATGCCTCTCTAAGTTTAAGGCTTGGCTCTGGTTGTGCTTTAGGTCCTATCTTTTCTTTTCCCTTCTTCTGAATGACAAGTAACTTCTCGGTCATAATCTCTTCGGGCACTTCTCTATCCCATGCTGTGTGATTTAGCAGGATCTTTTCATACCAAAAGCCCTCTACTTGTTGGATAATTCCTTGCTCCTAATCGAACACATCATTAAACAACTTAAAACTAGGCATAATTCTATCTCCTACTATCTGAGGCTTATTCTCTTTGTAATGAAGATAAACCCTTGAAGCTGGCATAAAACTCTTAGAGATGTGAGGGACTACAATTGTTACCTCTTTCCCTTTACTTTTCTTCTTTAGACCAATGTAACCTAACCCTTTTTGGTCTTTCTACCCTTTGGTAGTAATAACATCCTAAGGCCCCTGAGAGTTCTTACCCAAACCAGCTTTAGGCAAGAAATGCATCTTCTTCAGCAAGTTGATTACCTATGGGCTATCAACTAAACCATCCCTATCCTCATCATCACCAATTATTGACACATGGAACCCACTGAATGACTATTTAGCTATTTTAAGCATAGATACTTGATTCTCCTTATAGCTTTGATGGTGACCACCTAACCATCATGCGGTATCTTAATCATCTAATGTAGTGTAGAGGGCACTCCACCTAAATTGTGGAACTATGGCCTTTCAAGTAGCATTGAGAAGTTAGTAGGAATAGGCAACACTACAAATGCAGCTTTAGTCTCAATCGGCCTTGTCTTCAACATATCTTTGAATGTCCCTGCAACTTATCTCTTCGAATTATCATAGGCAGAATTAGTCAAATTAGACTTATTTAGCATGCTCTCATTTAAACTGAAGGCAAGAATTACAACCAGTGGACACACGTTGATTAAAGACCCATCATCTACCATCACACAAGTTGTGTGCTTACCATTGACTTAAGCCTTAATGTAGAGAGCATGGTTATGATTTCTACCTTTAGAAGGCAAATTTTCATTTGAATACACCACATTTTCTTTAGTTCCTCTTTTGACCAAATCTAACAGCTTAGATGGTGAAATTATAGTAGCGATAGTAGACTTGCACAATACTTCCACTAACTTATGTCTGTGCGATGGAGACTCCCTCAATAGATCCCATATAGAAATTTAAGCCTGGGTATTTTTCAACTGTTTAATAATTTGATTCCCCTCTACTTCCTTCACTATTGGCATAACAACAGGGGCTAGTTGCTTCTCAACTTCAGGCACCACCCTTCCACTCGTTGTGACTACCTTTACCTTATTCTCTTTTCCTACTTCATCTTCACTTTCACTTGTTGAACTCTAAATATCAACGATACTATTGCCCCTTCATCCTCACTCTTGATGGGGGAATCCCAATAATTAATCATAGAAATTGACCAATTTTCCTCACCTAGCTTTTTTACTTTAAGGATGGAACAAGTAACAACCAAGTACTCATTCCCAAATAAGTCCTTCATCACATACCATTTAGGTAGGTTAGATCTAATCATAAACACAGGAGGCGGTACAACATTGTACCTTACTTTTTTCTTCTTATTCTCTCTCTTTTTAGGATATGAAATCTGTTTGTTGTCTGTTTGATCCTAAATTTTATTCCTTAGGATGTGGCAATAATTTGTGAGATGCACTATATGCTGGTGGTAGGCACAACATCGATCCTTTCTATGATGAGGCTTCCTTTAGCTCCTAGTAAGCCTCGATGGTAATGGCTACAACATTCCATTCTTACTCAACCGATCCAACACCCAAGATAAAGACTTTCCTAGGTTAGAGTAATACCTCTGGTTGACTTCTATAGTAGATAATTCAACCATTTTTCCACTTTTATTTGACCTACTACTACTCCCAGCCGTCTTGTTATTGTTAAAATTCCTTTTTGTACCCTCATTACTTGCCCTCTTAGCCAAATACTCACCTTCAGCCTCCATGGCGATGTCCTTCAGGGACTCTCAATCCTTTAGTCCTTTTATTTTTAGGCCATCTCTCAGGTAGGGACTTGCATTTCTAATAAAGAGCCTAATTTGGTCAGCTGTATCAAGCTTCCTTTTCATTTCCATCTCCGAGTTCCTCCACCCTGTTAGGTACTCGTGAAAGGACTCATCATGCTTTTGTTGGATCAATTTGAGGTCTTTCAGAGTGACATCCATCTTGGTGCTACAATCATATTACTTGAGAAATTCTTCAATTATCAAGTCTCAATCTTCCTTAGTGCACCTGTTAAGCCCATGATACTAGCCTATTATCGGGCCTATTAAGCTCTGTAACACCCTAATCCCTTAACCATGGATAATCATCAATCATCATCATCATAAACCTATTAATGGTCAGGCATAAATAATAATAATAATAATAAGACAGGCCATTATTACATACCACAATAAATAAATAAACTTGTGGATAAATAATCATAACATAAAAGGGCTTCAAGCATCCTAAAATCCTCAAGGCAACTGCATCTTGTCTGATCCTTTGGAGCTTCTCTTGAAACCTACACGGACAAATAAACCCGTGCTAAGCTATAAAGCTTAGTAGGGAACAAAACTCTATCGATAACTTCTTTCCATAATTCATCTCATTTCTTATAACTTTCACAGTAACTCGAAATAACATATAAGTCTATTACATTGATCACTTCATAATGAACATTTTGGAAAGTCCTCAAAAATATTACGAATACTATATTTACTTATGTCTAGAACAGTCTGTAAATTATCTTATTACGAATCCTGTTAATTTACTATCATCATCTTACTTCTTCTCTTTCCTTAAACTGGCTTTATTCATTCCTTCCCTAATCCTTACTACTTGTCATAATTCAGACATCTACTTGTTGATAGTACAAAACTTTGACTTAATGCATTAATCATATTGTTACATAAGTTATGTATTCTGCATTAATCCATGCACACGGGGGTGCTTATGCCATAAAACAATCACAGAGTTATGGTCGAACATGATTTCTTTATATATCATTATACAATTGTCATTTTAGGTTCATACAACTTATCCTGTAATGTTATCCTATCATTTTACTTTAAACATCATACCACATCATAATATATATATATCATGATTTGCACTTTGGTTTATATTGGAATAATACATATGCATATACATGTGTAATTATTCATATACATACTAACGGGTTTGCATGACATTTCAATGAATATGTATTACATATCATAATTAACAGACAAAGTCTTCACACCATGTGTAAACATGTCATAATTTCCACACAAGAGGTGTGAGATATCAAAATCATATCATAATGAATATAGCATTTCATTTCATAGAGGTAGTTTTATAATATGTTTCACAGTTTCCAAAGCATATGAAACTCATTGTGTATGTTATAGCCCAAACAGTTCTTATTATAACATTGTACGCACTCTATAGAAGCATGGCAAATTAAATCTCATAGATATACATTCCAATAATTTCATTTCATTGAAATGGTTTATAGCCAAAAGAAATCATGGTAAGCAATATAATAGGCCATTCATCATGCTTACGTTACATAAGTGAGGCAATTAATGCATATTTTATTTTATCTTGTGTACATTTTTATCATCTTTAGTAGCCTGCCTAAGCACTAGTTTAAAGGGTGAATAACGGGAGCAATGGATACCCGAAGGTATCAAACTATGGATATCTGAAGATGTCAAACAATGAACCTAAATGGGGTCAACAATGGTTCCAGCAAGGAACAAACTATGGACCCAAAAGGGTTGAACGATGGTTCCATTAAGGAATAAGACCCAAACGGGGTAAACTATGGCAGCTGCGACTATATCCCTTTAGGCATGCCTATCTAATCCATAACTGAACTAAGACCCGCAGGCTTAACGACTTTAAGAACGTCTTTGATTTACCATATTATTCTTTACTTAGTACATCATTGTTTGGCTGAAAGCCTCATTTCATAAAAGAATGCATATCATTCTAATCGTATTCACATATTGAGCTATAGGCTCCAGTATATATGGATGTTATCATATGATCACATAGTTGCATCAATTTTTGTTCATTCATATCATAATAGTTGCATGATTATGCAAACATAATAAAATATAACGTTTCATTGATCTATCTCATCATAAACAATGTTATGCATGGTTTCCATAAGGCAATATAAAAATATGGATCTTGCTACTAAAAACCTTTATAACGTTAAATGCATATCTATAAACATATAAATGCAACTTGAATCATGGCAATACGAGATTTTGCTATTTATACCCGTTCACATATTGGGTTAGACCACTTATCATATATAACATAGATACATCAACAATAAACATAGATATTTCAATAATAGACATTGTAATTACCTACTTCATCAATAGTTCTCAATGACATACCTTGTTATTGTTCGCCGAGAGTGGCTTCCATACCATATCGTAGTCATTCATATCCACATAATCACTTAAACAATAATTAAGTAGCTATGGACGATATAATAAGATGAATACACTAATTACATCCTTAGGTCAACACTTGTTCTTAGTTAAACCCTTAGTTTACTTTTATAGTCTATTAGATCATGGACCACAGGTTATATACCCTAACATGATCATATATGTATCCAATCATCATACTTGTACATTTTATCTTATATTATCTTACCATCAAGTACGTTTATGCAATATTATCCCATCTTATATACCACCACACTACTTTTGGGTAAGAGGTTTACATAGTAAAATACATGGTATAAGCAAAAAGACAAGCACGTTTCTCTATATCAAAGCTAATCACTACTTTCCATTATAACTTAAAGCATAACTTAACTTCTATGGTCTCATGACTAAGCCTAAAAGGCAAATTCCCAACTCTTTCAACTTAGAATTACAACCTTGCAACTATCATCTTATTGTCATTAGGTTATGTCATAGCATTCTCATGTCATTGTAGAGGAATATCAGTGTGCAATATTTTTGGGCAAAGCCAAAACCGCGTATATTCATTATAATACAATCACATACAATTAAACATTTTTATGTAGTCTAATGTTAGTGTTCATTTACTAACTTTATTCTCATATATCATTTCATTTAATCATGTTTAGTGTCATAACTTATCTTTATTTTATGTTTAAAATGCTTTTAAGTTACTTAAAAAGGTTTAGACTAGCTTTAGTGACACAAAAAGGCTTAAAAATCATGTTTGGGTGAGGTAGGAAAGTGTCACGAGTCATGAGGGGTGTCACTACTCGTGAAAGGAAGCAAACTTCAGGACTTGTGCACTAGTTCACGAGTAGCACATGTCACGAGTCATGACAGGAGTCACGAGTCGTGAACAGTTATAGACAGTTTTCTAAGTTTGACTTGTAAGCGATTTTTGACCAACTAAAAGGCATTTTTAGCAAATATGGTCTTCTAAACACTTGTTCCATTATGTTTCTAGTTTCTAAAACATCAAAAATCATCTTGATATCGTTCCTATATTTTTAGATATTTACAAAATACTGAAGTTTGCTCCTAGTGACTGGGCAGCAAACTGTTCCAGAATTCAAACTGAAATATGGCCTAGTTAGAGACAGATTTAGAACTTGGTTTCTTCATATGAAATATAGGTATGGAAGTCTATTTTCAAATGAAATAAGAATAATTCCATTTGCTTTTCTCTAGCTTAATTTATAATCAAAATAGTCCAGATAGGTCTATTAGTCTTAAAGCAGATTTTTCTTATTTCACGTAAAACTCTTAAATTCCTACCTCTGTATTTAGTTTTCATGAGATTCACGAGTCACACAAGTCTCATGACTCGATCAGCATACACGACTCGTGAAAGAATTCACGAGTCGGTAGCCAAGCTCACGAGTGAAGAAGAGAAAAGGAGTTCATGAGTCACACAAGGTTCATGACTCGATCAGCATGCACGATTCATGAAAGAATTCACAAGTCGGTAGCCAAAGAAGAACTAGAATCTTCACGACTCGGCACCAGGACTCACACAGAAAATGGTTCCATCTCAGTTCTTTCAAAATTCATCTCAAACTCCCAATTAAAAACCTAGACAACCTAACCCTAATTTCCTGTAGTTACATTTACCACTATCAAAATCATCTTCCCATGCATAAAAATCAACATAATAGTCCCATACCTTATTGAAGCTTCAATTCTTTCTTAGATCCTCCTCATTCCACTTCCTTGCTCAAGATTCCCTTCTTTTCCTTATTCATAGACAACAACAAGCATGACAAATTCATCATCTCTCTCAACCTCCTTAATACCAAAAATCAAACATAGGGAAGAGGAGAATAGATCTAGAAAAGGGAAAACATTACCTTTGATGCTATCTCACAAACCCTAGCTCATTTTCCAACCCGTAACCAAAAGAGAAAAATGAGAGAGAGAGAGAGAGAGAACTATCTCCCTCAAAATGCCAATCCAACCATTCCTAATCCCCAAGAGCTCCTTCTCCAAGAAGCTAATAAAAGTTAGTGGGATAAATATCTCACCAAGGAAATTCCCACTATACCCTTATACACTTTGATCTCTTACATTTCTATTTCTTACAATTTAACCCCAAGACTTTCAATTTACTTTCAATTACATATTTCCTTAAAATTACAACTTACTTATATTCAATTACACACATGATAAAATTACCAAAATACCCCTCTTGGGACTTAACCTCGATAATTACAAAATAATCCAATTTTGCCTTAATTAACGATGATTCTCATTAATTAAAAATAATCCGATTAGGGTCACGATTGGGTCCTTACAAGCTCAAATAAAAATACTCCACTTCTACTTCTTAGTCAAGGTGTTCCCTTTTATAATTAAAGTGTACCATTAAATTTGGGGAGATTTAGAATTTTGAACCCATGAGTGAGTGGCTCATCCACATCCATGTCCCTATCCTTGAGGTTCATTCCTTTACTAGTAGATAATAACTAGGCCATAGCCTCTAACCTTTCCTTCATCTTCTTAAAGGCAACATTTTCAATATTAGGGCCTCTATTCCTCACAACTTCCATCGGAGGCTCTTCCTCTTTTTCCTCTTATTCGATATAGTCATTATCACGATCATGCCTCTTTTCCTCTCTTTAGTCCTTTAGTGATGCTTAAGGTGCTCAAATATTTATTATGGTAGCATCTCCAACATGTGTTGGCTCTACTGCTCCATAAATAGACATCTTGGCCCGAGCTCTAAAATTTAGTGTTGAAGAAGCCACCAAACCACTAAGTAGAGCATCATCGTCTTTTTAAATTCCTGGAAACACCTATCTAACCTCTTGTCTAGTTCATCTCATGCCATTGCCGGCCTTAAAGCAGAAGCATCTAACCTATCCCTTAAAGACATCCTCCTTGTAGCCTCATTTGTACCTCTCTTAGTCTCATTTAGCTGTATCTCATTTTTTTTACTAAATTATTACATCCCCAAAATGAAATACATCAGAAATAAAACAAATAAATGAATAAAGTAAATTAACCATAAAATATAATTAAATAATGCAAAAAATTAAATGCAATAAAAAGTAAAGAGAAGGGGAGGAAAAGAACCACTTGAAGAGCCACCTCCAAAAATGTGCTAATCTCCCAAAAAATCAACAAATACATAAAATTGCTCAAAGAAACACATAATGAAGCAAATTAAGTAGCACATGAAATCAAAATAAATCAATTATCAAAATAAGTTAATTAGTTAAAAAAATCCATGAAGGCATGTTGGAGCAAAAAAAATAGAAGAATAGAATACAAATCATGTTAGACAAAACAAAAATGGGATTAAAATATATCTAAACACTCAAAAAGAATTAAATTAACCAAAACAGCATTACAGTTCATGAAAGGGCCAAAACAATGGCCACAGATGCCCAAAGGAAGAGACAAATGACCCGCGAGAGAAAGAGAGATGGGATGAGAAGGAGATGTTGTGATGTCCTGTTTGTTGCATTGACAGAAGATCGTCTATTGTGTCTTCTTCTCATTTATCACCGAGGGAGAGGTAAAACACAAGAAATTCAATCTAAAATAAAGAAAAGTTAGTGCAAACCTTAAACATGCAATCCTAAGGCCTTAGAACATGCAAAATCTATACAGAAACAATAAGCAAGGTTTAAATCATGCCAATATAGTACAAAACATTCAATTATAAGAATTAAATCAAACTAATCTAATATGTCAATGAGAGAACATCGATAAGCCTATTATGCCATTCTAATGTATGTTGAAGGATTTAAATAACCATGGCATAATAGAGATCACCAACAATGAACTAATGAAATATCACTTAACATAGCATCATGTTTGACAATTAAATATGTTTAACCAGATGAGCAAAATGTGAATCTAGAGAGAAAGTGAATAAAACCTAGATTATTACCCTTAGGGATGCACAATTCTGTAACTCTTGAAAGTGCACTTTATGTCCCAATCCTTGATTCCTATGTTCAAGATAAAAAAAAAATCTTGTTTGGTTTAGTGTGAAAGAAAACTATTTAGAAGCTTGAGACCTTCAAGAATAGAGAATTAAACTTTTCTCTCTCAAAAGTTTGCTTTTGTTTTTCCTAGAAGTCCCCTTTTGAAAACCCTAATTTTTTCTTTTTATACTTAGAGAAGAGTTAGAAATCAACTCTAACTCTATTCCCCCTGAATTGGAAGATTTAATCCCTTAAAATCCATCCCAAATTAGATCTCCCAAATCTAATCTTTATCTTAGATTTTCAAAATTGGAAAACATGAAAAATTTGAAAATAACCCCATAAATGAGCGTCTATAGTCGACAAACGACCATCCCTTACACAATTTCCTACAATTACAAAAATATTCTTGAGTTTGACCTAGATTGAAGGAAAGCAACCACAGATGGCCGTCCTTTCAGTGACAAATGGTCGTCTGTCACAGGCAAAGTCTAAATTCAAGGTTTTTTTACCCTCTTTTCAAAACCCTTGAAAAATCAAAGTTGAGACCCATAAAAGCATTTGTAGAAATGTGGAAATTGAGGCTGAAACTTCAAGATTTATGCTTTCTATCAGAAATATGACTCAGGTAACCCTAATCTAGGTTGCCTCGGGTCACGATGTCTACAATGCCTCTTGTGAAAGAGATAATAAGCTTCTTGAACGATCTCTTAAAATATTAACTCCAAGGATATAATCTACTTGACCCATATCTTTCATCTCAAAGTTGGACAATAGCCAATCGTTGATTTCATTTACACACCCTTTGTCATTTCTAACTATGAGTATGTCATCTATATACAATGCTAAAATGCCAAATTTCACTATAAAAAATGTAGAATAGTGACGAAAATTCGTGACAACAATGAAATTCGTTGCTAAATACACCATATAGCGACAATATTTTGACAAAAAATAAATTTCGTTGCAAATATTCAAAGATTTTATGGGAAAACAAATATTACGACAAATTAGCGACAACAAATTCTTGTTGTTACTAATATTAGGTGCCAAAATTTTGGCGCAAAAAATTACGACGATAAAAGCAGATTTGGCGAGAACATTATTGTTGCTAATTAGCGAGAAAAGTGTTGTAGTTAATTGGTGACAACAATGTTGTCGCTGATTTAGCTTTATATTAGTTCCATTCATATAACTATATTAGCTACAATATTTGTGTTGCTAATTAGCGAGAACATTGTTGTAACTAAATTGGCGACAACAGTATTGTAGCTAATTGTTGTCGCTAACTTAGTAAAATGTTTTGGTGGCACCTAAATTGGTTACAACATTGTTGTCGCTAATTAGCGAGAACACTATTGTAGCTAATTGGCAACAACAATGTTGTCGCTGATTTAGCTCTATATTAGTTCTATTCATATAACTATATTAGCTACAATATTTGTGTCGCTAATTAGCGAGAACAGTGTTGTAGCTAAATTGGCAACAACATTGCTGTCGCTGATTTAACTTTATATTAGTTCCATCCATATAACTATATTAGCTAAAACATTTGTGTCGCTAATTAACGATAACATTATTATAGTTAAATTGACGGTAATATTGTTGTCGCTAATTAGCGAGAACAGTGTTGCGGCTAATTGGCGACAAAAATATTGTAGCTAATTGATGAAAATATAATATTAGTTCTATTAAGCAAAAATTTTGGTTGGACATGGTTGATATTGCCATAATTATTAAAATCAGACCGGCCGATTGAACCGGTTTAATCGTGAATTGGTTGGCCAACTGATTGGTTCAACTGCACAAAACTGGATTGGCAAAAAATCGGATTGGATCGAAAAAAATTGGGTTGAACCGAAAAATCGAGAAACTGGACAAAATCGGGTTTTTGGCTGAAAATTGCAAAAAAATATATTTTTTTGTATTTTTTCACCCCCATATATATATATATATTTATTTATTTGGAAAAATTAGGACCTGTTTACTTACAGAAAACTGTTCTAGTTTTCTAGAAAAATTTTTCACAGAAAATAAAAAATAGAGATCATGTTTATTTTTGTCAATTTTCTAAAATAGAAAACAGAAAATGAATTTTCCAGTTTTCCAAAATAAAGAAGAAACTAGAAAACTAATAAAAGATGTTTTTCAAATTTTCTAAATAATATTAATACACACACACACACACACACATATATATATATGTACATACATACATATACATATGCATATGCATATACATATACATGCATATGTAAATTTTTGTATGTGCATACACAGTAAGCATATGCATTTGCACGTATATGTATATATAGTACATGCATACATATGTACATATGGATATGTATATATATGTATATACATGTTAGTATAAGCCCTAGCCCCAATACTTTGTAATAAAACACTTTAGTTAATAAATGAGGCATTTGTTTTATCTATTGTATTCCTGTGCATATCAATTGATAGAACTATCCAAGAATGTTATTTCAGTTTAAGTTATCATGTGTGAGGTACATGGTTGTAAGACCTTGAAACAAATAAGACTTCATTCTAAATATCCCTAGTCAGTCAGTGTTATGAGAATAACAAATGAATTAAGACTAGTATGCTCTCTCTGATAAGTTGAGTTCTGTCTTACGGATCATAAGGACAAGAGTGTCAATCAGAGATCATAGATACATGTTAAAGAACATGGTATCTGGATTCTATCCACTCATGAGAATACTACATGGTACAAGTCATAAGTGTTTCTCATATGCATGTTTTGTATCGGAGTTCTTAGACCTAAATCTCTATGAAACTCTTTATGAATTACTGTGTACTTTGACATACACCTAACATGCTCATAACAGAGTGACAAGTACCGGTATGATTGGGTATGCATTGATTCATGTTAGAGAGCATGAGAGAAGTGAAGGGATTACCCCTCTCTATAAGAGAGAAAATATCATCGGCCACTTGATCAGTAAACTGAGAAGTGTATGGCCATATCGAGATGAAATAATGAGTAATCATTATTTATCTGAGAGTTCAGTGTCACTGGAATATCAAGAAAGGAATTAATATATATAAGGATGACTAGTTCTATGCCTTATATTAATTCTGAAATTTATGGGTAAGGGACTATGCAAAATTGCATTGGGTCACTAAATGCCATATGCATTTTCATTTAATTTGGAATGCTATAATATCTTGCTAGAGAATATATATAGCCTTTGAATTAATTCATTAATTCATTGCCAACATTAAATGGACCTATAGGATCGCACACAAAGCATTGGGCTTAAAATATTTAAATAAAGTATTGGGCATTAATTTGGACTTTTAATTAAAGTCAAATTAATGTATGTAATGGGCATTATAAATGCTATTGGACCTTGGCCCGTGAGAGAGAGAAATTCAACCCACATGGTTTAATTTCAATTAATTAATTATCTTGTATTAATTAAGTTAATTGAGTATTAAAGCCTAAAAGAATTTAAATTAAATTAAATCATTTAAATAAAAAGTGAAGTAGCCGAAATTCCAAGATAAAAACCAAGGAATTTCGGCACATGCTTATTATTTATATTAAGTGATTTTATTTAATTAAATGTCTTGTGTTTTATTTCAAATTTGAATTTTAAATTCAAAGGAGTTTAAATCAATATATATTACTTATTTTTAGGAAGTGATTGAAGTTGAATTAATTATCTTGAGATGGTAAAATTCAGATCAAACACTTGCCAAAAGATAAGGATATATATATGAAAAGAAATAAAACTCTAGTGAGATAACTAGATTTTGGCATGAAACCCTAGTTTCCTAGGTTTGGCGTGAACTCCTCTCTCCCTCTCACAAAATTCTTTTGGCCAATTTTCACAAGGAGAAAGGATTGTTCCTCATTCTCTTGTGTTCTTGGGTAGTAATAGCAACCTAAGAGAAGTACAAAATCAAATTTTATAGCTTCAAACCATAGCCATTACACAATACTTATTTTGAGAGTTAGAAATATCGATTTTAAGCCATCGGTGCAATTGTATGTGTGAACATAGAGAGGAGTGGCGTAAAAAGTTGTTCCTTGGCATTGGTGATGAAGGTTTAAGGCTAAGATATCCTCCTTGGCTGCTGGTCATCATCAAAATCAAGTTTTAAAGGCATCTAAAGTTGTAAGTTTTAAAACCTTAAAATTGCATGTTTTGATTCTTGTCATGGTATTGTATGGCATGTATGATCAAATTTTATTATTTTTCGCTGCGTGATCTTTATGTGCATACCATGACATATTCCATCAGTGGTATCAGAGCCTAATCATGCTTATTTTAGTGCTTTAGAAGCATGAAAAAATTAATTAAAAATCGTTATTTTGAAAACATGCAATGCTGAAATTTTATGTTTTGAGTTTTTTGCATTGTTTTGGTTTAAAAATGATTTTAATTGATTAGATAGGTATTATAATTAATATGACATGTTAATATACTATCCTAAGATGTTCTAGGAGCTGCTAATGGTCGGATTTAATTGATAATACCTGATCGTACATGTTAATATTAAAACTAGGTGCTATTTGGCATGTTAATTGTTAGTTTAACAAATAGTTTTTAATATTATATGTAAAAATGTGTTTGGCATGTTTGTAAGTGATTTTTAAAGATTAAATATCAGGTCTAGACATATTTTAAATTTGGTTTTAATTCTGGTCCATGACAATTTAATTGATTAATTTTAAAATCACTTAAAACTATGACTAGTTTGTGTTTGTTACATATTTAATCAACATTGTTTGTTTTGTTTTGATTAAAATGGTAAAAACACATTTAGATCAGATTGGTAAATAATATTAAATCAATATTTATGACCTTATTTTAATTATTAAATGACTCATAAAATTGATTTAAGTATTTGTGCATTTTGTGGCATCACATAAGCATTAAACAACTAGTTTTGTTGTTTGTTTGTTTTTATATGCATGCCGTGTATCATATATATGTTCTTCATGATTTTGTGTTTTAATTCATGTTGGTACATATTATATGTATTTTTAATGTTTATGGGCTGTATGACATAAAATTAAAAATGACAAAATTGGAAATTATACTAAAGTTGATTTATGGCACAAATCTAACTAGTTAGTGTTTTGGGCTTTTAAGAGAACTTATTCAATAAGAGGATTTAGTTCATTGGGCTTTGGACCAGGCCCATCACGGGGTCATCTCTTAAAGGTTTAAGTACACAATTTCCATTAATGGACTTGGCTAAATTAATTAAAATTGGACTTTGTTTGATCCATGAATGTTATGTATATTTATTTGCTTGTTTGGTGTGATGAATGGATATGCATGGTGCATTCATGGGCCCTGGATTTTTGTAATTAAATATGGCCTGCGAGCCATTATGTATTATTGTAAAAGTTTCATTTATTTCTTAGAATAGAATATACTTGAAGACTTTGTAAATCAAGACGAAGCCCACCGGAGTGGAGAAGCCCAACTCGAAGATTCTTATGAATAGTATAGAATTTAGTTGTAGGTTTTTGGGCCCATGTTTGTCACGCTTTACTTTATGCAATTATATGTATATGCATGTTATGTATGGATGACAAAGCGTATGCCATGTAAGCCATAATAAAATGAATCCCTAAAAATAGTAAGTCACAAAGTTGCCTTCCTAATTCGAAACATGTCAAGGCATCGATCATCGATCACGTAGACTAGAAGTCCTAGATGTGCCCGATTATCTTTGTGAGGCATGGGTTGTGAATGTAGGTTGGACTTAACATGGAAAGGGATGCTCGAACCTAGGCAACTAATAAATGGGTTTGTGCTATAACATCTCAAGATGTTAGCCCATTTGATCCAAGAGTCATGTACGAGACATGATTGGAGTTTTCCTACCTAAGTAACTTAACTTGTTAGGTGTACAAGCTCAGCTTGACTAATAAGTTGTTGTGAAAAGTGGATCTTGGCCCACATTAAATCACTAACGCGAATTATTTAAAGGGATATTAATTTGGTTTGTGGGATTATAAATAAGACCTCATTTAATCTTGCTAAATTTTATTGTAGATTGAAAATGGCATCTTCAAACAACAATTTCTCATTGCGATCAGTCCTTGAAAAGGACAAATTGAATGGCACCAATTTCATAGACCGGTCTTGAAACTTAAGAATAGTTCTTAAGCAAGAGAAAAATTCGTATGTTTTGGATGCACCCTTGCTTGAAGAACCTGCTAGGAATGCCTCTACGGTTCAAAAGGAAACTTTTGAGACCAAGAAGAGCGACTCCAATGATGTGACCTGTCTGATGCTGGCCACTATGGTGCCTGACTTGCAAAAGCAATTTATGGACCAAGAGGCTTATGCGATCATGGTGAACCTCAAGGAGATGTTCCAAGAGCAAGCTCGTCACGAGAGGTTTGTGAAAACAAAGGCCTTGATTTCTTGTAAGATGGCTATGGGTACTCCTGTTAATACCCATGTACTCAAGATGAAAGGGTATCTTGATACTCTTGAGAAGCTTGAGGTACAAGTGCCAAAGGAATTGGCCACTGACTTGATCTTAGGATCATTGATTGATGATTATGATCCATTTGTAATGAATTATAACATGCATGCAATGAACAAGTCAGTCACTGAGCTCCATAGGATGCTTAAGAATGCTGAAGAGAACATTCAAAAGACTAATCCCGTATTGATGGTTCAAGGGAGCATTAAAAAGGGACCCGCTGAGTGAAAGGGAAAGGGAAAGGCAAAACCCAAGAATGACCTGGCTCAGTTCAAGTCAAGTGGGAGTGCACCTCAGGCCCAATCCAAGCCCAAGGCACAGAAGCTCAAAGAGAGTGAGAGCACTTGCTTCCATTGCAACAAGATAGGGCATTGGAGGAAGAATTGCACTCTCTTCAAGGAAGAACAAAAGAAGAATGGAGCCAAGGCGTCCAGTTCTGGTATTTTTGTTGTTGAGATTAACCTTTCTATTTCTACCACTTGGGTATTGGATACCGGTTATGGTTCTCACATTTGTTCAAATGTGCAGGGGCTAAGAAATAGGTGGTTACTTGGGAAGAATGAAGTGGACCTCTGTGTGGGGAATGGAGCACGAGTTACTGCCATGGAGAGAGGCGACTATCAACTCACTTTACCTTTCGGACTTTGTTTAGTTTTGAAAAATTATTATTATGTGCCTGCTATGAGCAGAACCATTATTTCAGTTTCATGTTTGGATTTGGATGAATTTGATTTTGTTATTAAAAATGGCAATGCTCATATTCGTCGCCAAGGCATTTCTTATGGCAATGCCATGTTGCAAAATGGCCTTTATATCCTTGATTTACAAAACAAAGAGTCCATATACAACATTAATATAAAGAGGGTTAAATCAAACGAATTGAACCCTACTTACTTCTGGTATTGTCGTTTAGGATATGCAAACGAAAAATGCATTTCAAGACTCCACAAAACTGGAGTGCTTGGGTCATTCAACTTAGAGTCTTATGATACATGCGAGCCATGTTTGCATGGAAAAATGACAAAGGGTCCTTTTAACAAGAAAGGTGAAAGGACTAATGGCTTATTGGAACTAATACATACCGATGTATGTGGACCATTAAGTACACAAGCTAGAGGTGGTTTTAGCTACTTCGTGACATTCATAGATGACTTCAGTAGATATGGCTATGTCTATCTAATGAAGTACAAATCTGAAACTTTTGAGAAATTCAAAGAGTTTAAGAACGAAGTAGAAAAACAACTTGGCAAAAGCATAAAAGCCATTCGATCAGATCGAGGTGGCGAATACTTAAGCCAAGAGTTTGACAATCATCTAAAGGAGTGTGGTATTATTTCACAGCTCACTCCTCTCGGAACGCCACAATGGAATGGTATGTTCGAAAGGAGAAATCGAACTCTGTTAGACATGTTTCGATCTATGATGAGTCAAGCTAATCTTCCTATCTCTTTTTGGGGTTATGCATTAGAAACTGCTGCATTTCTACTAAACCCTACTCCAACTAAAGCAGTTGAGAAGACACCATACGAGGTATGGATTGGGAAAGAACCCAATATGTCATTTCTCAGGATTTAAGGCTGTGAAGCACATGTTAAGGAATTAACATCTAACAAACTAGAGTCCAAATCCACTGTCTGCTTGTTTGTGGGTTATTCCAAAGAAACAAAGGGATACTACTTTTACTCACAAGTCGAGAACAAAGTATTTGTTGCTCGCAAGGCTATTTTCTTGGAAAAGGAGTTCCATCTCAAGAAAGACAGTGGGAATAAAGTGGAACTTGGAGAAATTCAAGTGCCACAAGCTCCTATAAAGGATGAGTTGGCAGTGGGATCAAGTTCACAACCAGTTGTGGAACAAGAACCCATTACACAAGTACCTAAAAGGTCCAATAGGGTACGTCAGGAGATTAAGAGATATGGATTTCTAATCACTGACAATGACACTATTGAGTTAATAGATCGTGAGGATCCTACTACCTATCGAGAAGCTATTGAAAGCCTAAACACAGAAAATTGGCTTGAAGCAATGAAATTCGAGATGCAATCAATGTACGATAACTAGGTTTGAACCTTGGTTGATCCACCAGAAGGTGCGAAGGTAATTGAATGCAAGTGGCTATTCAAACTCAAAGCTGATAAGACCTACAAAGGTAGACTAGTAGCAAAAGGTTTTCGACAAACTCATGGTGTAGACTATGACGAGACCTTTTTCGCCTGTAGTCATGCTCAAGTCCATTAGGATCTTGCTTGCCATAGCTACATATCATGATTATGAGATATGGCAAATGGATGTCAAAACTGTTTTCCTCAATGGAAATTTACTTGAGGATGTGTATATGACACAGCCTGAGGGTTTTGTCAATCCCAAGCATCCTAAGAAGGTTTGCAAGCTTCAAAAATCCTTTTATGGATTAAAGCAAGCATCCCGAAGTTGGAATCTTCGTTTTGATGAGGCAATCAAAGAATTTGACTTCATCAAGAACGAAGATGAGCCTTGTGTGTACAAGAAGGTTAGTGGGAGCTGATGGAATATGACATGGTATGAACATGGCAATCACGCAGTGAAAAAATGACAAAAACGATCATACATGCCAAACAATTCCATAACAAGAATCGTAACATGTAATTTTAGGGTTTTTGAAACTTATAACTTTTGATGCCTTTTAAATCTTAAATTTGGTGATGACCAGCAACTAAGATGACTTTATCTACCTTAGATCTTGATCACCAATGCCAAGGAACAGCCTTTTATGCCACTTTCTCTATTCTCACACACACAATTGCACCGACGGCTTAAAATAGAGATTGCTAGCTCTCTTTTACGGTATTGTGTAATGGCTATGGTTTAAAGAGACAAAATTTGATTTTGTACTTCTCTTAGGTTGCTATTACTACCCAAGAACACAAGAGAATGAGGAACAATCCTTTCTCCTTGTGAAAATTGGGTAAAAGAATTTTGTGAGAGAGAGAGAGGAGTTCACGCCAAACCTAGAGAGACTAGGGTTTCACGCCAAAATGCTTAGTCTACTCTAGGGTTTTATTTCTTTTAATATATATCCTTATCTTTTGGCAAGTGTTTGATCTGAATTTTACTATCTCAAGATAATTAATTCAACTTCAATCACTTCCAAAAAATAAGTAATATATATTGATTTAAACTCCTTTGAATTTAAAATTCAAATTTGAAATAAAACACAAGACATTTAACTAAATAAAATCACTTAATATAACTAGTGAGCATGTGCCGAAATTCCTTGATTTTCATCTTGGAATTTCGGCCACTTCATCTATTATTTAAATGATTTAATTTAATTTAAATTCTTTTAGGCTTTAATACTCAATTAACTTAATTAATACAAGATAATTAATTAGTTGAAATTAAACCTTGTGGGCTGAATTTTTCTCTCTCATGGACCAAGGTCCAATAGCAATTTTAAAATCCATTACACACATTAATTTGACTTTAATTAAAAGCCCAAATTAATGCCAATACTTTATTTAAATATTTTAAGCCCAATGCTTTGTGTGCAATCCTATAGGTCCATTTAATGTTGGCAATGAATTAATGAATTAATTCAAAGGCTATATATATTCTCTAGCAAGATATTATAGCATTCCAAATTAAATGAAAATGCATATGGCATTTAGTGACCTAATGCAATTTTGCATAGTCCCTTACCCATAAATATCAGAATTAATATAAGGCATGGAACTAGTCATCCTTATATATATTAATTCCTTTCTTGATATTCCAGTGACACTGAACTCTCAGATAAATAATGAGTACTAATTATTTCTTCTCGGTATGGCCATACACTTCTCAGTTCACTGATCAAGTGGCCGATAATATTTTCTCTCTTATTGAGAGGGGTAATCCCTTCACTTCTCTCATGCTCTCTAACATGAATCAATGCATACCCAATCATACTCGTACTTGTCACTCTGTTACGAGCACGTTAGGTGTATGTCAAAGTACACAGTAATTTATAAAGAGTTTCATAGAGATTTCAGGTCTAAGAACTCCGATACAAAACTTGCATATGACAAACACTTATGACTTGTACCATGTAGTGTTCTCATGAGCAGATCGTATTCAGATACCAAGTTCTTTAACATGTATCTATGATCTTTGATTGACACTCTTGTCCTAATGATCCGTAAGACAGAACTCATAATATCAGAGAGAGCATACTAGTCTTAATTCATTGTTATTCTCATAACAATGACTGACTAGGGATATTTAGAATGAAGTCTCATTTGTTTCAAGGTCTTACAACTATGTGCCTCACACATGATAACTTAAACCGAAACAACATTCTTGGATAGTTCTATCAATTGATATGCACAGGAATACAATGGATAAAACAAATGCCTCATTTTATTAATTCAAAGTGTTTTATTACAATGTATTGGGGCTAGGGCTTACACTAACAATCTCCCACTAGCACTAGTCCCAATTGGGCATAGCCCTAAGACCGAACGCTCTTAAATGAGCTTCGTGCAGATTTGGATGTAACTGTTTTGTCAAAGGATCTGCTACATTGTCTTCACTTGCTATCTTGCTAACCTTGACGCCCCCACGATTAATGATTTCTCTGATCAGGTGGTACCTCCTGAGTATGTGTTTGGATTTCTTGTGTGCCCGGGGCTCCTTAGCCTGTGCGATGGCCCCGTTGTTGTCACAGAAAATTTCTAATGGATCTAGGATGCTTGGGACCACTCCTAATCCAGTAATGAAATTTTTAATCCAAACAGCCTCTTTTGCAGCCTCACTTGCTGCAATATACTCAGATTCTATAGTTGAGTCAGCAACGGCCTCTTGCTTCGAGCTTCTCCAGCTGACAGCACCACTATTCAAAATAAAAATAAACCCAGATTGCGATATAGAATCCTGAGTGCTGGTCTGAAAAGCAGCGTCGGCATAACCTTGTATGACGAGCTCTTCTTGACCACCATACACCAAGAAGTGATTCTTAGTCCTTCACAGGTACTTTAGAATCCCTTTTACAGCAGACCAATGCTTCTCACCAGGGTCTTGCTGAAACTTACTAGTTATACTTAGTGCATGAGCAACATCCAACCTAGTACATAACATAGCGTACATGATAGATCCAATAGCAGATGCATATGGAATTCACCTAAGTCTTTCATTGAGAAACATTTTTCCAACCATTGCTTAACCTTTTGCAATGTTGGAATGTCATTCCCAATGAGAAGGATGTCGTCCATATATAGGACTAGAAATACTACTATGCTCGCACTAACCTTCTTGTACAAATAAGGCTCATCTTCGTTCTTGATGAAGTCAAATTCTTTGACTGCCTTATCAAAACAAAGATTCCAACTTCGAGATGCTTGCTTTAATCCGTAGATGGATTTTTGAAGTTTGCAAACCTTCTTAGGATGCTTGGGATTGACAAAACCCTCAGGCTGTGTCATATACACATCTTCAAGTAAATTTTCATTGAGGAAAGCAGTTTTGACATCCATTTGCCATATCTCATAATCATGATATGCAGCTATGGCAAGCAAGATCCTAATGGACTTGAGCATGACTACAGGCGAAAAGGTCTCGTCATAGTCTACACCATGAGTTTGTCGAAAACCTTTTGCTACTAGTCTACCTTTGTAGGTCTTATCAGCTTTGAGTTTAAATAGCCACTCGCATTCAATTACCTTAGCACCTTCCGGTGGATCAACCAAGGTCCAAACTTGGTTATCGTACATTGATTGCATCTCGGATTTCATGGCTTCAAGCCAATTTTTCGAGTCTGGGCTTTCAATAGCTTCTCGATAGGTAGTAGGATCCTCACGATCTACTAACTCTATAGTGTCACTATCAGTGATTAGAAATCCATATCTCTCAATCTCCTGACGTACCCTACTGGACCTTCTAGGTACTTGTGTAATGGGTTCTTGTTCCACAACTAGTTGTGAACTTGATCCCACTTCCAACTCATCCTCTATAGGAGCTTGTGGCACTTGAATTTCTCCAAGTTCTACTTTACTCCTACTGTCTTTCTTGAGAAGGAACTCCTTTTCCAAGAAAACAGCCTTGCGAGCAATAAATACTTTATTCTCGGCTTGTGAGTAAAAGTAGTATCCCTTTCTTTCCTTGGGATAACCCACAAACAAGCAGACAGTGGATTTGGACTCTAGTTTATCAGATGTTAATTTCTTAACATGTGCTTCACAGCCCCAAATCCTGAGAAAAGACATATTGGGTTCTTTCCCAGTCCATACCCCTTATGGTGTCTTTTCAACTGCTTTAGTTGGAGTACGGTTCAATAGAAACGCAGCAGTTTCTAATGCATAACCCCAAAAAGAGATAGAAAGATTAGCTTGACTCATCATAGATCGAACCATGTCCAACAGAGTTCGATTTCTCTTTTTGGAACACCATTCCATTGCTATGTTCCAGGAGGAGTGAGCTGTGAAATAATACCACACTCTTTTAGATGATTGTCAAACTCTTGGTTTAAGTATTCGCCACCTCGATATGATCGAATGGCTTTTATACTTTTGTCAAGTTGGTTTTCTACTTCGTTCTTAAACTCTTTGAATTTATCAAAAGTTTCATACTTGTACTTCATAAGATAGACATAGCCATATCTACTGAAGTCATCTGTGAATGTCACGAAGTAGCTAAAACCACCTCTAGCTTGTGTACTTAAAGGTCCACATACATCTGTATGTATTAGTTCCAATAAGCCATTAGTCCTTTCACCTTTCTTATTAAATGGACTCTTTGTCATTTTTTCATGCAAACATAGCTCGCATGTATCATAAGACTCTAAGTCAAATGACCCAAGCACTCCAGTTTTGTGGAGTCTTGAAATGCGTTTTTCATTTGCATGTCCTAAACGACAATGCCAGAAGTCAATTCATTTGATTTAACCCTCTTTGTATTAATGTTGTATATGGACTCTTTGTTTTGTAAATCAAGGATATAAAGGCCATTTTGTAACATGGCATTGCCATAAGAAATGCCTTAGCAATGAATATGAGCATTGCCATTTTTAATAACAAAATCAAATTCATCATTATCCAAACATGAAACTGAAATAATGTTTCTGCTCATAGCAGGTACATAATAACAATTATTCAAAACAACACAAAGTCAGGAAGGTAAAGTGAGGTGATAGTCGCCTATCTCCATGACAGCAACTCGTGCTCCATTCCCCACACGGAGGTCCACTTCATTCTTCCCAAGTAACTGCCTATTTCTTAGCCCTTGCACATTTGAACAAATGTGAGAACCACAACCGGTATCCAATACCCAAGTGGTAGAAATAGAAAGGTTAATCTCAACAACAAAAATACCAGAACTGGACGCCTTGGCTCCATTCTTCTTTTGTTCTTCCTTAAAGAGAGCGTAATTCTTCCTCCAATGCCCTATTTTATTGCAATGGAAGCAAGTGCTCTCACTCTCTTTGAGTTTCTGTGCCTTGGGCTTGGATTGGGCCTGAGGTGTACTTCCACTTGACTTGAACCGAGCTAGGTTATTCTTGGGTTTTGCCTTTCCCTTTCCCTTAGCGAGTCCCTTCTTAATTCCCCCTTGAACCATCAATACGGGATTGGTCTTTCGAATGTTCTCTTCAGCATTCTTAAGCATCCCATAAAGCTCAGTGACTGACTTGTTCATTGCATGCATGTTATAATTCATCATGAATGGATCATAATCATCAGTCAATGATCCTAAGATCAAGTCAGTGGCCAATTCCTTTGACACTTGTACCTCAAGCTTCTCAAGAGTATTAAGATACCCTTTCATCTTGAGTATATGAGTACTAACAGGAGTACCGCATCCATCTTACAAGAAATTAAAGTCTTTGTTGTCACGAACCTATCATGACGAGCTTGCTCTTGGAACATCTCCTTGAGGTGCACCATGATCGCATAAGTCTCTTGGTCCATAAATTGCTTTTGCAAGTCAAGCACCATAGTGGCCAGCATCAGACAGGTCACATCATTGGAGTCGCTCTTCTTGGTCTCAAAAGTTTCATTTTGAATCGTTAGAGGCATTCCTAGCAGGTTCTTCCGGCAAGGGTGCATCCAAAACATACGACTTTTTCTCTTGCTTAAGAACTATTCTTAAGTTTCGAGACCAGTCTGTGAAATTGGTGCCATTCAATTTGTCCTTTTCAAGGACCGATCGCAATGAGAAATTGTTGTTTGAAGATGCCATTTTCAATCTACAATAAAGTTTTAGCAAGATTAAATGAGGTCTTATTTATGATCCCACAAACCGAACTAATATCCTTTTAAATAATTCACATTAGTGATTTAATGTAGGCCAAGATTCACTTTTCACAACAACTTATTAGTCAAGCTGAGCTTGTACACCTAATAAGTTAAGTTACTTAGGTAGGAAAACTCCAATCATGTCTCGTACATGACTCTTGGATCAAACTCTTGGATCAAATGGGCTAACATCTTAAGATGTTATAGCACAACCCATTTATTAGTTGCCTAGGTCCGGGCATCCCTTTCCATGTTAAGTCCAACCTACATTCACAACCCATGCCTCACAAAGATAATCGGGCGCATCTAGGACTCCTAGTCTAAGTGACCGATGATCGATGCATTTACATGTTTCGAATTAGGAAGGCAACTTTGTGACTTACTATTTTTTAGGGATTCATTTTATTACGACTTATATGGCATACGCTTTGTCATCCATACATAGCATGCATATATATATAATTGCATAAAGTAAAGCGTGACAAACATGGGCCCAAAAACGTACAACTAAGATTCTATACTATTACATAAGAATCTTCGAGTTTGGCTTCTCCACTCCGGTGGGCTTTGTCTTGATTTACAAAGTCTTCAAGTATATTCTATTCTAAGAAATAAATGAAACTTTTACAATAAAACATAATGGCTCGCAGGCCATATTTAATTACAAAACTCAGGGCCCATGAATGCACCATGCATATCCATTCATCACACCAAACTAGCAAACAAATATACATAACATTCATGGATAAGACAAAGTCCAATTTTAATTAATTTAGCCAAGCCCATTAATGGAAATTGTGTACTTGAACCTTTAAGAGAAGACCCTGTGATGGGCCTGGGCCAAAGCCCAATGGATTAAATCGTCTTATTGAATAAGTTCTCTTAAAAGCCCAAAACACTAACTAGTTAGATTTGTGCTATAAATCAACTCTAGTATAATTTCCAATTTTGCCATTTTTAATTTTATGTCATACAGCCCATAAACATTAAAAATACATATAATATGTGCTAACATGAATTAAAAATATAAAATCATGAAGAACACATATATAGTACATGGCATTCATGCAAAAACAAACGAACAACAAAAACTAGTTGTTTAATGTTTATGTAATGCCATAAAACGCACAAACATTTAAATCAATTTTATGAGTCATTTAATAATCTAAATAAGTCCATAAATATTGATTTAATATTCTGTACCAATCTGATCTAAATGTGTTTTTACCATTTTAATCAAAACAAAACAAACAATGTTGATTAAAGATGTAACAAATACAAACTAGTCATAGTTTTAAGTGATTTTAAAATTAATTAATTAAATTGTCATGGACTAGAATTAAAACCAAATTTAAAATATGTCCAGACCTGATAATTAATCTTTAAATATCACTTAAAAACATTCCAAAATTGTTTTTTTACATTTAATATTGAAAACTAGTTGTTAAACTAACAATTAACATGCCAACTAGCACCTAGTTTTAATATTAACATGTACCATCAGGTATAAATAATTAAATCCAACCATTACCAGCCCTAATAACATCTTAGGACAGTATATTAACATGTCATATTAATTATAATACCTATCTAATCAATTAAAATCGTTTTACACCAAAACAATGCAAAAAACTCAAAACAGAAAATTTCAGCATTGCATGTTTTCAAAATAACGATTTTTAATTAATTTTTTCATGCATCTAAAACACTAAAATAAGCATTTTTAGGCTCTGATACCACTGATGGAATATGACATGGTATGAACATGGCAATCATGCAGCGGAAAAATGACAAAAACGATCATACATGCCAAATAATTTCATAACAAGAATCGTAACATGCAATTTTAGGTTTTTTGAAACTTACAACTTTTGATGCCTTTTAAATCTTGAATTTGGTGATGACCAGCAACTAAGATGACTTTATCTGCCTTAGATCTTGATCACCAATGCCAAGGAACAACCTTTTACGCCACTCCCACTATTCTCACACACACAATTGCACCGACGGCTTAAAATAGAGATTGCTAGCTCTCTTTTACGGTATTGTGTAATGGCTATGGTTTGAAGCTACAAAATTTGATTTTGTACTTCTCTTAGGTTGCTATTACTACCCAAGAATACAAGAGAATAAGTAACAATCCTTTCTCCTTGTGAAAATTGGGTAAAAGAATTTTGTGAGAGAGAGAGAGGAGTTCACGCCAAACCTAGAGAGACTAGGGTTTCACGCCAAAATGCTTAGTCTACTCTAGGGTTTTATTTCTTTTAATATATATCCTTATCTTTTAGCAAGTGTTTTATCTGAATTTTACTATCTCAAGATAATTAATTCAACTTCAATCACTTCCTAAAAATAAGTAATATATATTGATTTAAACTCCTTTGAATTTAAAATTCAAATTTGAAATAAAACACAAGACATTTAACTAAATAAAATCACTTAATATAACTAGTGAGCATGTGCCGAAATTCCTTGATTTCCATCTTGGAATTTCGACCACTTCATCTATTATTTAAATGATTTAATTTAATTTAAATTCTTTTAGGCTTTAATACTCAATTAACTTAATTAATACAAGATAATTAATTAGTTGAAATTAAACCTTGTGGGCTGAATTTTTCTCTCTCATGGACCAAGGTCCAATAGCAATTTTAAAATCCATTACACACATTAATTTGACTTTAATTAAAAGTCCAAATTAATGTCCAATACTTTATTTAAATATTTTAAGCCCAATGCTTTGTGTGCGATCTAATAGGTCCATTTAATGTTGGCAATGAATTAATGAATTAATTCAAAGGCTATATATATTCTCTAGCAAGATATTATAGCATTCCAAATTAAATGCAAATGCATATGGCATTTAGTGACCTAATGCAATTTTGCATAGTTCCTTACCCATAAATATCAGAATTAATATAAGGCATGGAACTAGTCATCATTATATATATTAATTAATTTCTTGATATTCCAGTGACACTGAACTCTTAGATAAATAATGATTACTCATTATTTCATCTCGGTATGGCCATACACTTCTCAGTTCACTGATCAAGTGGCCGATGATATTTTCTCTCTTATTGAGAGGGGTAATCCCTTCACTTCTCTCATGCTCTCTAACATGAATCAATGCATACCCAATCATACCCGTACTTGTCACTCTGTTACGAGCACGTTAGGTGTATGTCAAAGTACACAGTAATTCATAAAGAGTTTCATAGAGATTTCAGGTCTAAGAACTCCGATACAAAACTTGCATATGAGAAATACTTATGACTTGTACCATGTAGTGTTCTCATGAGCGGATCGTATCCAGATACCATGTTCTTTAACATGTATCTATGATCTCTGATTGACACTCTTGTCCTAATGATCAGTAAGACAGAACTCATAATATCAGAGAGAGCATACTAGTCTTAATTCATTGTTATTCCTATAATAATGACTGACTAGGGATATTTAGAATGAAGTCTCATTTGTTTCAAGGTCTTACAATCATGTACCTCACATATGATAACTTAAACCGAAACAACATTCTTGGATAGTTCTATCAATTGATATGCACAGGAATATAATGGATAAAATAAATGCCTCATTTTATTAATTCAAAGTGTTTTATTACAATGTATTGGGGCTAGGGCTTACACTAAGAGGAGCATAGTAGTATTTCTTGTCCTATATGTGAACAACATCCTTCTAATTGGGAATGACATTCCAATATTGCAAAAGGTTAAGCAATGGTTAGGAAAATCTTTCTCAATGAAAGACTTAGGTGAAGCCGAGACAATACTTGGTATTCGAATCTATAGAGATAGATCGAATCGGCTTTTGGGACTAAGTCAAGAAAAGTACATAGACAAAGTACTAAAGCATTTTAGTATGGGAGACTCAATAAAAGGGTACATACCTTTGGCTTTGGGAGTTCCTTTGACTAAAGAACAGTGTCCTAAAACCAAAGAGGAAAGGGACAACATGAGTAGAATCCCATATGCATCTGCTATTGGATCTATCATGTATGCTATGTTATGTACTAGGTTGAATGTTGCTCATACACTGAGTATAACCAGTAGGTTTCAGCAAGACCCTGGTGAGAAGCACTGGTCTGCTGTAAAAGGGATTCTGAAGTACCTGCGAAGGACTAAGGATCACTTTTTGGTGTATGGTGGTCAAGAAGAGCTTGTCATACAAGGTTATGCCGATGCTGCTTTTTAGACCAGTACTCATGATTTTAGATCGCAATCTGGGTTTATTTTTGTTTTAAACGGTGGTGTTGTTAGCTGGAGAAGCTCGAAGCAAGAGACCGTTGCCGACTCAATTACAGAATCTGAGTATATTGCAGCGAGTGAGGCTGCAAAAGAGGCTGTTTGGATTAAAAATTTCATTTCTAGATTAGGAGTGGTCCCAAGCATCCTAGATCCATTAGAAATTTTTTGTGACAACAAAAATTTTTTGTGACAACAACGGGGCCATCGTACAGGCTAAGGAGCCCCGGTCACACCAGAAATCCAAACACATACTCAGGAGGTACCACCTGATCAGAGAAATCATTGATCGTGGGGACGTCAAGGTTAGCAAGATAGCAAGTGAAGGCAATGTAGCAGATCCTTTAATGAAACAATTGCGTCCAAATCTGCACGAAGCTCATTTGAGAGCATTCGGTCTTTGGGCTATGCCCAATTGGGACTAGTGCTAGTGGGAGATTGTTAGTGTAAGCCCTAGCCCCAGTACATTGTAGTAAAATACTTTAGTTAATAAATGAGGCATTTGTTTTATCTATTGTATTCCTGTGCATATCAATTTATAGAACTATCCAAGAATATTGTTTCGATTTAAGTTATCATGTGTGAGGCACATGATTGTAAGACCTTGAAACAAATGAGACTTCATTCTAAATATCCCTAGTCAGTCATTGTTATGGGAATAACAATGAATTAAGACTAGTATGCTCTCTCTGATATTATGAGTTCTGTCTTACGGAACATAGAGAGGAGTGGCGTAAAAGGTTGTTCCTTGGCATTGGTGGTGAAGGTCTAAGGCTAAGATATCCTCCTTGGTTGCTGGTCATCATCAAAATTAAGTTTTAAAGGCATTTAAAGTTGTAAGTTTTAAAACCCTAAAATTACATGTGTCGATTCTTGTCATGCAATTGTATGGCATGTGTGATCAAATTTTATTGTTTTTCGCTGCATGATCTTTATGTGCATACCATGACATATTCCATCAATACATACATACAAATACATATGCATATGTACATGTATGTATATATATGTGCATATATACACATACATATGCATATACAAATATACATACATATATACATGCATGCATCATGTATGTATGTATGTATGTATCTATATACATACATACATATATATAAATATGTATTTATGCATATACATATACATATACATATATACATATGCACATGCACATGCACACATATTCATATACATGTATTTGTATGTACTTGTATATGCATGCATACATACATACATATATATATACATACATACATACAGACATACATACATACATATGTATATATATATGTATGTACATACATATATATAAATATGGATATGTATATATATATATACATACATACACATACATGTACATATGTATGTATTCATAAATACATGTGTATGTATGTACATATATTCACATACATATGCATATATATATATACATATGTATGTATGTACATATATACACACACACACACACACACACACACACACACACACACACATATATTTATATATGTATGTATGTATGTATGTATGTATGTATGTATACATACGTGTGTATATACACACACAAAAATAAACGTTCAAATTTTTAATTTATTGATAAATAAATGCGTTTTCTAAATTTTCTACGGAAAATAGATACTCCATTTTTCTAAGAAAATATAAAACAGAAAACTATTTTCTGTAAGTAAACGCACCCTTAATATTTTAAATTCTAAATATATCACTTAATAATTTAATATACTTATTATATATTTGATTTATTGTAATTAAATATAATTATACTCATGTATGCAAGGTTAATATTTTTTGTGTTTGTTTCATTAGTACTACATCTAAAAAAGAAATTTTTTTCATAATATGTTTGTATTTTTATGTTTCTAATATATAATATTCAAAAATTCATAATTAATTATTTGTAATAATAAAATTAAAATTATGTTTTGTAACTTATTATTAGGATATTTGTGACATATATTAATGTTTGATGGATATTTTCTTAATTTTTATATAATAGTATTTATAAAA
Organism: Excoecaria agallocha; assembly: GCA_037975025.1. Lineage (NCBI taxonomy): Eukaryota > Viridiplantae > Streptophyta > Magnoliopsida > Malpighiales > Euphorbiaceae > Excoecaria > Excoecaria agallocha. Next base: position 44,129,521 of record CM075816.1, read on the forward strand.
TTATAATAATTTATAATATTTTAAAAATAAAAAAAATTCGGTTGAGTTACGAATCTCAGTCTCGTCGGTTCTTTATCCGATTCGATTCTAATAATATTGTATATTGCATAATTATTGAAATAAAAAATAAAAATCTCTTTTTTAACCCCTAACAAGGCTCTAAAAAGAACAACACCTGTGAATCACCTAAACCATTTACTTCTTTTTTCTGTCCATCAATCCTGCATACGCACCTATAGAATCCACATTTCAGTTTTCAATCTCATATCTTTAGAATTGAAAGATTGCTCCCATTGTGTTGATGAAGACACCATGGCTGAAGGTTTTGTTCCTATTTTGTTCTCATACTTTTTCTTTTGCAAATTTTCTTTTTTATTTTGTGTTTTATTATCTTTTCTTTCTCTTATTCACTCAAATCTTTCTGTCTGATCTATGAAAGAGAGGTCCCTCTCGAACTTCAAAAAATAGATTCCTTCATGGCATCTTTTTGTGAATCTCTCCAGTCTATCAACCATAGAGTGAAAGAAACCCTCTAAAGGTCAGGATTAGTCACATTCTTACCTCAGTTGGATATGGGTTGCTTCTCACATTCGATTTCTGGGTTATACTAGTCTGAGATCTGGATTTTGAGGACTGGGTATGGTTAAGAGCTTTCAAAGATCTATACTTGGAAGGCTTCTCTTTGTGCGGTTCACTGCAGAGAGGTAAGGTAATCAAGCATTCAATTTTTTCTTTGTACCTTCTTTTAGTTATTCTTTTAAGGCTCATCCTTTCTTCTTCTTCTTCTTCTTCTTCTTCTTTTGTTTATAGAAGATTTTTGTGATTTTATTCCATTGGAGATATTATTAACATGGGATAAATAATTTTAGGATGATTGGAAACTTAGATTTTCCGTTTTTTGGATGGTTGAATCACATTTTGTTTCTGATCCGTTGGTTTTTGTCAATTGAACTGCTTTTATTGATGCTTTGTATTTGAGTACATGCTTCGTATTTGGTTTTTGTCATTGTTTACATTCTCTTTTGTTTTTTGCTTTCTAGTTCAACGTAATTTAAATTTATTAATTCTACTTCATTTTCGCTGATCTCTGATATACATGTGGGATAAAAATTCAGCTAAAGAAATTTTCTTTCTATATTTTTAATGTTTTTTTCTTTTGGGGCAACGGAAATTGTTCTATATCTCCTTCAGTTGCAACGAAGCACAGCAAGCCTAAGTTATGGCAATTAAGTCAGGAAGGAAGGTGGAGCAGCCACAAATGCCCCAGGCTTCTACCGCCGAATTTTTCAAAAATCCCAAAGTAGCCTTTCTTTTGGCGTTAATTTTTATTGATGCCCTCCTCGTCGCTCTTATCATCGCTTATGTTCCCTTTAAGATAATGACTATACTTCTCATCATTTAACATCTTTATCTCTAGGCAATTTTGAGTTTTTTCTTTAATCCTATCCGTATTCTGTTGATTTTCAAATACAAAGATCGATTGGGATGCTTATATGTCACAGGTGGGTTGTTTTTAGATACTTCAATAATTTTCGCATTGCTTCATATGAGGTTGAATTTATGTTAATATTTTAAATGAAGCAATTTAGATTTGTTTTCATTAATTTTGGCTTATATTCTTAAGTTTAAGTGCACTTGGATCGTATGAATTTGCTTGATGATATGGTTCAATTTTTTATTTATACAGTAAGTTTAAGTGCATTGCCTTTATGTCACTTATGCAGGTTTTGGTCATCTTAACAATGTGTGAGTTTGAGACTAGCTTTATTAATTTCTTTTAATTGCAACAACAAAGGTTCCATCAAGTTTTTCATTAATTCAGCTCTTTAATTCTTATCTTTAGGGGCTAAGCAGAAAAGGAGTTCAGAGTGGAAGCTGAGGCCATTGGACATGTATGCCACTAAAATTTGGTTTGCCTTTTGGGATTATTTTATAGAAGGAACTCACAGGTACCATTTTGGTTTTATTATGATCTGGGTTAAAGCTGAGAATGCTTACTCACTAAATCAAGCAGATGTTGTCTTAAGCATCTGGGTCTTAGCTTCTATTACCATAATGCAGATATTGCTATTCTTCATATATGGTCTCATTTGTGACAATGATTTCAAAAATGATTTATTATTCACATTTTACTTTTTTGGCTCCCCAGCCCATATAGGCTTTTTTGTAGTCTGGAGAAATAAACTGTGCATTGATTATTTAAGTTTGGTTTGGCTGTAATGTTTTAAATAATTTATTCAGTGATTTGGAGTTTCCAATATCCTGTGCAGTTATCAGTGAGCAAATTGTTTGGGTTGGGGTTGTGATATTTGTATAGGGTTGGATTTCACTGTACGTAGTCACATACTTTTTAGTGTTGGATTTGTATACTGGTTTTTTCTCGGGATTTGTATTTTAATGGCATAGTCACATACTTATGTTTACTATTTAGTTCTGCTATACTTATGTTTACAATTCCTTTATTTTTCTTATAATCATATCATTTTTTTTTTGTATATCAAAGTGTAAGTGAACTTAAAGACTACAAAATTTCTGGTGGGAATTGAAACTGTCATATGAACTTCCTACAAAATTGTCTATTCTCCAATAAATTAGAATGATTTTGCAATTTTCTTTTTTAGAATTAGTTTAGCCTCTAATTTATACATAAAACATAAATGTGACAAATAGAACCCCTTAAGATATAATATATCAAAAATTGTTGACAAAATTACTGCATAGGATTTATTTCCTTCTATACAAACTTGCTGCATCTGTTCCTTTTCCAATGTCCCTTTTGGACCTTTTCAAATATTATTATACCCTCATTTTGGATTGTTTTTGCTGTTGTTTAAATTTCACCCCTAACAAAGGGATTAATTCCAGACGTAGTTTTGGAAAATTGTTGACAGCTTGCAATCGAGTTTCTCCATTTAAGACTTTTGCCTGTACAGAAATACATGTCTACAAAAGAATCTCTATTCCAATTTTTTCTATAAAATTATGTACTCAAACCAACAGAAAATAACCTGGAATTTGTAGACTAAATACTTCAAGTTGTAAACTTAAAATTCACAAAAATAGTAGATTATATATAGTTGAAGAAAACAGTGTCAAAACTATATTAACTTGTTTTCTTTATTTCTTATTAGTGAAATTCAAAGTTTAGGAGAGGGGTGTTCTATATGTTTTTCAAATGCCATTTTGGTATCCATGTCTGCTGTATTATGATAAATCAGAAGGTATAATATATTGGTGATTGCTGTTTGTTAGCTGGGACATTTTGAAATAGGTGAAGTGAAGCTGTCTCTTTTCAGTGATTGAGTAACTAAAGGACAGATTTTCTGGTTTCTTTTCTTCTACCTGGTGTTATAAAGGGGTTAGTTTTTTTTTGCACTATCATTTATCATAGCATTGCAGGGGATTTATACTACATGGTTAATTTCTGCACTTGCTGAAAAATTTAATATATTGATGCTTTGTAGGGCCTGATGTTTTTGCTTTAACTCTTTGGTTGGATGATGTATTTTGTTGGGTTATGTTTGCTGGCTCTTCGCGTTCTGGATTCTATTTATTTTACCACCTAATGTGTCATTGTTAGCTAGGAAATAATCAAAACAATAAAAAATAACTTAAATGCAGTTAACTGCTATGGAGGACACGAATTTAAATGGCACTAATCTTTTTGTCCACTAAGTTGGTTAGGTAGGGCTGGAAGTATTGGATTTTGGTGTGGATGAGCTATGTTTATTTAATTTCCTTAATTAATTTCCTATAACTAGCAGCATTAGTCAAGGGTGTAAATACGAGTATTATCTCTAATGATTAATGATTCTTTTCTTTCAAAGTCCTGTTCTTCTCTAATGGCAAGTAACTTGTTCCTCTATCATTTTTCCTTTGATTCTTTTTGAATAAACATGTAGTTTGTCTAAGGGCATGCACTGACTAGATTCCAAATTTCCTAAGCAATTAGTTTCATTTCTTTCATTTATCTACGGGTGTAGACTTCTATTCTATGTTTATAATAGAAATGCTATTTTATAAAATGGACTACAACATAACTTCTTGTAAGATTTTATACAGACAACCATAAACTACAACTGCAAACACTCTTTATGCATGCCTCTCTCCCCCCTTTTGTCTTGTAGAGTACAACTACAAACTGCAACTGCATTATTAATTTTCTAATAATGGAGTTTTGATTTTATTTTAATGAGTTGAAGATGATGAAAGTAATCAGTGATTTCATTTGCATTAGTAATTTTCTAACAATAAGTAGATGTTATAGTTGCTACGGGAAATTTTTGTTCTTGCTAGTTAGGTTTTTCAAGCAGTTTTTGTTTACAAAGTGAACTTACACAAGCATTGTAAGGCATCTTGCTGAAATCTTCAGTACCTTTCTTACTGCTTTTTATTTCTTTTATTTAATTATTTTATTTTATTTTTTATAGCAGGGGAATTATGTAGATGCTATATCTTGCTACAATGAGGTTCTCCATATTGATCCCTTGGCAGCTGATAGACTTGTAAACAGGGGGAACACATACAAGGAGATTGGTAGAGTAAGTGAAGCAATTCAGGACTACATACGGGCTATCACTATCCGACCATCTGTGGCTGAAGTTTATGCTAATTTGGCTTCAGCTTATAAAGACAGGTATGGTGTTACTCCAATTCTATTTTTCTGATCATTTGATTTTGTGCTGTCTGTTTTGGTTGGAAGAGCTTAAAACTGGATCATTTTTAACATCAGTTTTTGTGGAATGGATGCTATAATTTAACTAAGCAATTTAACATCAGAAAAGCTCCCTTTCTGGCTTTTGTCATCATAGGATGAGATTTTTCTCTATTAACTAGCATCCTATTTGTTAAAATATGCAATCTAAGCTATAACAATGTTTAAACTCTAAAGGTTGTTTGCTATGGGTCTCAGAAATAGATCATAGCAACTCTATGCAACAAAAACTAGGGGGCTGTTGGACGTCATTAAATATATATAATTTAACCTTCATCTTAGTATTCTTCACTGTTATTATAATTTTGTACATAGTGTTAAATATTCCAATCTGAAGGAAACGTAGGTCCTGAATGGTCATCATATTGTGGGCTACTAACCTTACCTTCTGAGTTGTTGTCCACAGTTTCAAGCTTGCCCTACAAATCCTTTAATATTTGCGTCTATTTTATTTATTATCTTCTATTTACCGCAAAGAATAGAGGAAATCTGTTGTCCACCTGATAATTATGTTGTGAGTAAAATTACCTAGAATTAATATATTTAGAGTGGCTTTTTTCACATTTTCTATAGGATTAGTCAGGCCAAAATGTGAGCAGCATAACCTTTGAGATATGTGGATTCATAGCTGTACTGTCAAGAACAGTAATTCTTTATGCAACAAGAGAACACGAGCCACCACTTCCTCTAGGTACATATGATTCTTGTCCTTTCTCTCCTTTTTTGTCCTAGGTTAAGAAGGAAGTCAATTAGCTTATTGGTTGCTCTAATTTGAGCTTGCCACTTGCCAATCCATTTATTCTTTTCTAGATTAAGGATGAGCAAAATGGATGTGCTTTGGCATTTATATTACTAATCTCTAGCTGTTAGCCATTCTTGTCTGAATGTTTGAACACAAACAAATCTAATAGTGACAAGTTAGTATTGAGTTCACTTTTGTATGTTTGCACCTTAAGTTCATTGAGAGAAGAGTTCTGCCTATTTTTTGTCTGTTTTGCTGCTAAAAATCCCTAGCTTTAGCACCAAATATGTTGTTGGCTTTTGCATTTGGTACTGTAATCACATCAGGGATACTCAAATAGGCTCAATTGCTGGAATCTTTGCTGTAACTCTTTATATATTGATATAAGCATTAGAGGCTTAAATATTAATGACACTTGGAAAAAATCCAAATTGATAGCAGTGTTGTTAATAACACAGTGCTGGTTCCACCTATTTTTTTTCTTACTCATTACTTTTAATTTTCAAATTCTTATTTTGATTAAAGAAAATTATTAAACATCCTGTTGCATTCATGTTTTCCAGCAGCTGATTAAGGAGCAAATGCATCTATTTACATCTTGTGCTGACCAGACTAATGGCTTAAGTACTTCATCATATGATCGACTCATAGGGTCATAGATACTGTTTTACCTACATTATAGTTATCAATATTTATTAGGACATTTTGTATATCATTTGTTACTGCAATATATGCATGAATTATTTTAAATATACAATTAATTTCGATATGCACTTGTAAATAACAATTTTTTCAGTAATATATATATATATATAATGTTGAGTAATTTATAAATATCAATTTGTTTGCAGTTTTATAATTTAAATGATGAAATCTTCATTTTAATCTAATAAATTAAAAAATAATTTTAATTTAGCGAGAGATTAGCATATTTAGATAGTAGCTATTTAGCTATAAAAAAAAAATTCTAGGTAACTTTGCGAGAGCACATTAGCAACAAATACTTTATTGCTAAAATTACATTAGCGACAAAAATTTTGTTGCTAAATAAGAAGAAAATGTGTCGTATAGCGACGAATGTACTGTCATCGCAAAATTTAGTGAGAACAATATCGTAGCAATATGGCGATGATGATGTCGTAGCAAAATTTAGCATGAACAATATCGAAGCAAAATTAAGACGAAATACTATCATCGCAAAATTTTGCATGAATATTGTTGTAGCTATTTGGCGACGAATATATTGTCGTTGCAAAATTTAGCTAAAACGTTGTCGTAGCAAAATGACGACAAATATTTAGCAACAATGCTTTGTTCTCGCTAAAATTTGGTAATGACTTGTTGTCGTTGCTAAATTCTTCTACGACTTTTGTTTCAAAATAATGGTTGTGGCTAAGTTGTCACTAAATTGATTTATCGACAAAAAAACATTAGTTAGCGATAACTTTTGTCGTCGCTATTTTGTATTTTTTTAGTAGTGTTTACTTTTAGAGCTTTTATAATAAACACAATGGCCTTTGTTAATCATACTAAACTCATTTGACATGAACGTATCATGAAATTTTAAATACAATTGTCTTGAAGATTGTTTAAGGCCATAAATTGTTCTCTTCAATTAGCAAACATTATATTTGTTGCTTTTTTTGATAAAACCTATAGGTTGTTCTACATAGATTTTTTCATCTAATCTTTCATTGAGGAAATTAGTTTTCACATTCATTTGATATAGCTCAAGGTCCAAACTTGCCACTATGGCTAGAATCAATCTTATGAATGTAAATCTAACAACAAGTGAGAAAAACTCCTTATAGTTAATCCTTTCCTATTGTGTGAATCTTTTAGCGACTAACTGAGCCTTGTATATCAACCTTTTGCTTCACTTTGATCATCCATTTATTCCCAATTAGTTTGCATCCTTCCAGTAGATCAACTAGTTTCCAAACATGGTTTGATCTCATAATGCCATTTCCTCTTCTATTGCTTTAATAAATTTTTCCTTGGCAGGGCAAGAGAGCTTTTCTGACATTTTTAGGCTTTTCTTAATCTTGTGGCATAAACAAAGGGCTTTGTTTGAGCCTTCGATCTCAAATCATTAGTGTACAACACTTTTCCTTTTAGATTTTCATAGTTTTGACTCTTAATAAACATGTCTCATATAGTCATCATAATTCAGAATGCTCCTACTGAGATTAAGCTCCATACTCCCACTAGAGTAAGGAATACTCCCATTGAAGTAACGATCTTGAATATCTAGATTGTTTGGAGGATGAAGGTCTTGACCTTTTTCCTCTAATTCCCCTCCTTTTGAATGGAGTGATCCTAATGGCTCATCTTCTTGAGTTTTATAGAAAGTGAAATATTGATTTACTTTTCTAAACTTTGCAAATTCATTCTCTAAAAATATGAAGTCTCGTGATTCAAATTTTGTTATTGTGCCATTCTCTTGCTCACCCATGCAAATGTATCCTTTTGGTACTTCAAAATATCTCACAAAAATACTCTTTTTACCTATTATTCTCAATTTACCAAATTTACTAGAGGTATTATGGACGTAAGTAGCATAACCCTTAGGTCATAAATGGCTCAAGTTAGGTTGTGGACTAGTTGATCAGTCCACAACTCATAAGGAGTGGATATGAAAAACTTAGAGGGCACACGATTTAAAATATATGTGGCATTCAACATAGCATCTCCCTAATAGGAGATTGGCAAATTTGCCTAAGCCATCATAGATCTTATCATATCTTTGAGCGTCCTATTTCTCCTTTCCTTAACAACATTTTGTTGTGGAGTTCTAAGAATGGGCAACTAATGCTCAATCCCCCTTTTTATCACATAAAGCTTTAAATTGATCTGAAAGATATTTCAGCCTCGATCAGCTCTTGAAACTTTAATTTTTTTTCTAATTGACTCTCAACTAAGTTCATATTAGGTCTTGAAGCAACTCAATGCCTTTGACTTGTGATAAATCAAATAGATATGACCATACCTAGCATAGTCATCTATAAATGTAATGAAGTAGTAGGCCTCATGCCTTGCCCTCATAATTCATTGGACCACATACGTTAGAATGAACTAATTGCAATGGAAATTCGGGTCTAGTTTCTTTTCTGTACAGTTTTCTAACTATTTTTTCTTTTAGGCAATGCTTATAAGTATGCAATTCAAACTTATTTAAATCACCTAATAACCTTACTTTGGCTAACCAGCTCATTTGATCTTATCTGATATGGTTTAATTTAACATGCCATAATTTCTATTATTCTCATAACCAAGTGAAGAAGAAGAAATTAAAGAAAAACTAGTTTTATTCATAAAGCTAGGATCGATATCTATAAAAATAAAATCATTCAATATAAAATCGGAACCATAATCATCATTATCCAAACATATACGTATATTGTTGTCTTTAAAATGTAAATTGAAACCAAGTTTCATTAAAGCAAGAATATAAACTAAATTCCTACAAATATTTGAAGCATAAAGTACATAATGTAAGAGTGGGGTTCGACCTTCATGCAAGACTAATCTACACATGTCAATCCCTTAACCTGCCACTCTGGCATTATTTTTTGCATAAATCCATTTAGTTCAATTTGAAATTCATCAAAATTCAACAAAGGCATCTTGATCCTTTATTATGTGGTCCACTGTTCTTATTAGGGCACAATGTAGTCTCTTGGCTTGCCTCGGTAGAGGGAGAATTCTCCTATATCGAGGAAGGCTGCTCTGCATCTCACGATTACAAGTCCTGTAAGGACCCAAAATAGGCCCTAGTAGAATTTAAGGACAATTATATATTATTAAAGTTTAATTAAGCATTATTGAATGAATTATTAATAGTTATGATCTAATTAATTCATGGTCTTATGTAATAGAGTATATAATAGTCAATTGATATTATAGTCTATGGTGTGTAATTGGAGCAAAAATATAGTTAAGATATTATTTGGGGCATAAATGTTATTAAGTTATAATTAATTATATGATAATTGTGTGAATTATATGGTATGAATTTAATAAGGGCATAATTAAATTATTATTGTTGGTTTAATAATATTTAAGGGTGTAATTGAAGTATGAAGTATTAGTTTAGGGGTCAATTTGTAAATACATCTTAAGGATCAAATGTGATTAAAAGAGTGAATTGAGTGGTTGATTTAAGAGAAGTATAAAATGTATGGGTCAATGTTAAACATGTAAGAAAATGAGAGACAAATGTGTAATATGCAAGATATTGAGAGAAGTTAGTGGAACATGCATATATTTGAGGGACCAACAAAGGAATTTTTCCTTTGTAGTATAAAAGATGATAGTGGTATAAAAGAAAGAGAAATCTAAGAGAGAGAGGAGAGGGACGGATTCTACTTGAAGGAGTTACAGAAAATTCTCTTTCTCTCATCTCTTATATCCATAGATGAGTTCTTAAAGTGTTCTTGAAGTAATCCTTGCATGTGGTGATGATTTTTAAGAGAATTTTTGAATTAAATTACTAAGGTAAGGAGAATATGAACATCTTCTTCTTCTTCTTCTTCTTCTTCTTCTTCTTCTAAATGATAGAGTTTATATACTTTGACGGAGAAGAAATTCTGGATTTTAATGCAAGTATATGTGACATGGTTGTAGAGGAAGATAGTAGTAAGAGGAATAAGGGCAAATAAGTCTTGAAGGAGTAGGGATTCCTAGTAGTTCGACCAAGGTATGGGATTAGGAACTCTTTTTCTTGCATGTGTAATGAATTAGTAGAACATGAATTTAATGGCTTGTGTGATGGACAATTGAATAGGGAAGCATATTGTAAAAAGTGGTATTTAAGATAAGGCATGTAATCCTTGAGAACTAGTGACTGTAAATTCAACATAATTTGAGTTAGAAAACTTATATTGAGATCATTTCAATTTCTGAGGTTACTCAAGACATATGCCTACAAAATTGTAGAAGGAACCTAGCCCTAATTCTGCTTTTAAATAATTGTTATGATTTATTGAATTTTAGATGAACTGTTAATTCCGGTTCTGGAACATGTTGTGGTAAAAATGATATATCTTTGTGTACACTGATCAGAATGTTATGAGGTTAATTCCTGTGGAAAATAGACTTCTAAATCTACAATTCTTAAGAAGAAAGCTAAGCCTAAATCTGTCTCTAAGCTTGTAAAATTTAAGCTTGAATCCGGACCTGTTCACGGTACTGCTCTTAGGAACAGTAATCAGAAAAATATGAATATCTTGAGTTATAGATGTGATTTGGAAATGATTTTTGATGTTATGGAAACTAGAAATATAGGGAAACAAGTTTGTAGAAGGAAGTTTTTGCTAAAAATGATGTTTTATAGGTCAAAATCGTGATACAAGTTGAATCTGTAATTCTGCCTCTGGACAGATTCTATGTCACGGTTACTAGGTTTTTACTGGTAATCGTAAGATAGTCCAATTTTTAGTCCAGAACCGAAATGCAACCTATGTCACGGATACCAGGTATTACCTAGTAACCGTGACCCCTTCATACTTCACCTAAACTTCACTTAAAGGTCCCTAATGGATAGTAATGGTTACCTAAACTATTTTCATTGTAAATTAAGCAATTTCTAGCATAGAATTACATGTATCAAAGGATATAATTCAAGTTATGATTATATATAGATACCTTAATTACATGTTAAGCTAAAATGTGTGCCCATATGGAAACACATTGAATTATGTATAGCATATGATATGATTATTGATAATGGTATATATATTTAAACATTCATATATGATCAACTTATGAACAAACTTGTTATATGCAAACACACTTGTATGTACATCTACAATAGAGTAAATGTGTATATAAACACATGTAATGCCTAATGATAACATGTTCAAGTATATGACCACGATGATATGTATATTCAAATATAGATATTTGTATTACTATATGAATACATGATTACATGTGCATACATTGGAGATTGTGTATTATGATATGATCACATACATGTACAAAGTGTATAATATAAGTATAAGCATGAGATTTAAGGGTGTTTCATGGTGCTTGAATGATAACATGTTAAAGTACATAATTATGTTGTATGTTGAATTTTATATACTTGTATTGATATATGACTTTATGAATACAAGTGTATATAAATACACTAGGGATTGTGTGTCTTTTTGCATGATCATATATATGATGTAAAGTTTTAAGAATGAGGCATGTTATGAAGAGCATTTGAACGGGTATGATATATCTTACTTAATTGACATAGCATGATTATGCTAATATGTGAAATCTAATGATAACATGTTAAAAAGTAGTTGAATCATTATATGAACTTTGCCTACATAATTATGCCATAGCAACAATATAACTATCCTATTGCATGTGTCAACAATACTCACCCCCAAGTTATAGTCACACTTTTTTATTTGCATATAATTTTGGTTTCTATAAATATATTATATGAGTATGATAGCACAAAGCTTAGGCAAATATGAAATCATAAGCATATTCAAATGCGTTTTAAAGCATATTGCATGCTTGGAAGAAAAATGGAATATGTTGGCATGTATATTGTGAGTAGAGACACTCAATATAATATGATGATAAATGTTATTCATGTGAAGATACATGCCTTGATCTCTTTGCAAATAAAAATATAGCAATACTTAAAAGTGGAAAGGATTGCATGTCGATTTCCTTACACAATTTCACCGAGTATGCATTTTTATAAATGTATATATATATATATATATATATATATAGTTTGATATTTGAATAAAGTTAAGAAAATAACTGAAGTGAGTTTTGTAAAGAGATTTAATTGCTTGCGTTGAGTCTAGGAAGTGGATAGATAGGCATACCTATAGGGTACCTTGCAGCTGCGATAATCTCAACCCCGTTTGGGTGACTAAACAGACATGGTCCCGTTTGGATCATTGGTGCCTTCGGGTGACTTAGTACCTTCGGATGCCACCGTATAACTCGTTATCCACCTCTTTAGAATAGTGTAAGCTTTATACCAAAGATAAGAAAAGTTTGATGTTTAACTTAAAGTTTCATGAAGCATGACAATTCCTAAATTGACTTCATAATATATTTTATATATGAAATTCATTTTTATCACATATGGAAATTATGATATTAAAAGAGTTTGCAATATACACTTATGCATAATTATTGCATATAAAAATTGTATGTACAGAGTTATATGAATGAACTAGTGCATTACTAATATCTAGTTAGGGACTATATTAGAGATAGTATGTTCCCTATAGTAATATGTTGCTTGCTTGAGCTAGTTAAATGACTTGTATGATTCGTCATATATGCAAGCTATGAAAAATGTTTGCCAATATAAGTGTTTTCTTTACAATGGAATATAAGAGTTATGTTTAGGTATTCATGTTGGTGATTGCCTTTCAATTAATACATTGGGTTATATGTTTTCTTTATAGCTACTCATTCTTGTTTTCTATTGGGAAATGATGTACAATGTCTTGTATGCAAACATAAAATATTTACGGATCTATAAGTGATAAACTCAAAATGATATTGGTATTTGAGATGGAAGTAAGTAAATCAATGGATGCATTAGTACATTAAATATCTCAAATACATTCTAGATCGATAAATGATGAACTTGCATAGTACTAATGCTCTGACTTTCTTACGAATATACATATATATATATATATATATTCTTGTTGATCATATGCTTATATTTGAATATATATATATATATATATATATATATATATATTCCTAGTATATGTCAAAGTGTGCGATATCAGTGTAAAGAGTGGTATATTATTTAATGAATGAATTATAGACCTAAAAGATAAATATGCTTATATGATTAAATGTTGTGTATATAAAGCACCAATGTCGAATTTACTATCATTAAGTCATTTGGTTATCATATGTGGACTTTTGTTTATTTCTTTTATTGAATTAGTATCTCTTTCATTTGAGCATAAGGTATACTTATAGTTCATGATGTATGCTTGTTGGCGATCACTGTGAGTGGTTGTTTATCATATTTTGTGTTCCCCACTAAGCTTTATAACTTAGCATGGGTTCTTTATCCGTGCAGGTTGCAAGGATATGACTTTCTCACAGGACTGATATCTACAGCAGGTTGGCCAACACAAGTCTTAGAAGATTGAAAAGTAGAGTTTTCTTTTTGTTCTTTTGTTTCGTGGATATCGAAATTTTAATTATGTTGGAATTTTTGTATAAGTAAAAAGGTTTGTTTGAGAAAACATTGTAATGTATTGAGGACTCCTATATAATTAAGATATTACTCTTAAGTTCACATGATATGGTTTTAATTTCTTTTACAAGTTATCTAATAAGAAATGTTTTCAGCTTGAGAACGAAGTAAAACATGGCTTGTGATACAAGATTTTGTGGTAATAGCCAAGTATAAGATAAAGGTGTTACAAGTCCTCCTTGGTAGAGGAGGATTCTCCCTCCACATAAGGACTTCATTCTGGACTATAACATGACTTTGACTCTTTAAAATCCTTTGCAACCTGATTTTTTCCTTTCTCCAAGGAATTTTCTTCTTTCTTCAATTAAACCCTTATAAAACACCAAAAATGCAATTAAGTCAACAAAGTTAGAAACTTAGAAATTAAACAAATTAACACCAAAACATTATTCTAAACACACTAAAACATACTAATAACATAGTCAAAATTTAAAGCTATCAAATACCCCACACTTAGTTTTTGCTCGCCCTTGAGCAAAATTGAAAAAACCATCTTCTCAAAATAATTAAACTTCAACCAAGAATTATGAAATTCAAAATCATGTTTAGCAATTAATAAAAACACTTAACGAAATTCCAATTGATTAAGTTCAATCAAGAAGATACGATCTAGTTTTCATGTGTGTGTGCAAGACCAAAACATTTTAAGTTTTTTCAAAATCAAAACACCAATGCAATTCATAGTCAAGCTCTAGAATTTATGTACACCTAGATGCACAAACGGTTTTGCACTTTAAACTCTAAAAACACCTTAACCTCTCCTTTAGCACTGGAACCCGAAGGTCATCTTCGCTAAACAACTCAAAAGCAAACATAGAATCACTAGGACTTCATTTGATTGTAATGTGGTTAAGGCAATGGTTAATCAAGAATTGATAAATATACACAAAAAGAATAGCCACTCTTTGATTGAAAAGACCAACATTTTTAATTTTTTCCCTCTAACTCAAAAGCAAATTATTAAACAAAACTTGCTTACTTAACTCCTTATACAAAGTACTTTTCAGAAAAGATCACTGAAACTCCTCTCAAATTGACAATTCATCTACTTTTAGAAGTCAAAATTCTTTTCTCTTGTAAATACCCCACACTTAAAACTTTGCCATAGATTGTTAGCTTTATTGCAAATTGCAAACTTTCTCTTTTTTTTTTCTTTTTTTTTCTTTCTTTTTCTCTTTTTTTTTATTTACTTGCTAGTTTTATTGTTGGCAACCAATGATAACATGGGTATTTACAAGTTCCACTTACTTTCTCGGCTTCTTATAAATCCTTGCCAATAATACCAAGAACTTTTTCTAATTACACTCTTTAAAATACCCAACAAATATTAAACTCTCCCAATCTTAAAGTGGCTAATTTTTAGAAGGGAAGATAAAGGCTTTTTTTTTAGGCTATAAGGTAAATAAATGAGTATAACATGAAAAATCTATATGGCACACATTAAACATGCCTTATTAGGCTCAAAATGGCTACCATGGAATAAATATACAAATAGGGTACGTAAACAGTCTCAATATGGCTCAACAAGAAAAATTTGCCCAAATCACTTTCTAAATTGTTTGAGTTGTTTCTATGCTTCGAAGGGTGATAAGGAAGGTTCTAGTGTCCTGAAATTCATTGCTCAACTACCTTAATGCACTAGTTTTTCTTCTTACTTCAAAACTTGTCTTAATGTTCAAAATGTAGAAACTAACAAATATAGTTCCAGTTGAATGCCAAACCAGCTAGAATTTCATCAAGCAACATGCTTGCCTTAATGCTAAACAAATATTTTGACCATTACACATTCTAAATTAAAGTTCAACATGTTCGATTTCGAGAATAAATTGGGGCAAACTAAGCTTAATGAAAACTAAATGATACTTGAACTAAACTAAATCATTAGCACAAACAAAAATAGAAAGTAACTTAAAACTACCAAAAGACTAACAAAATGAAAACATTCATATTACTACTAAAAACATCATACAAAGTCAATACTATTAAAGTTACAATCGAAGCAACATAACTAAAAAAAGGGAAAAGATAAGTAAACAAACAAAAGTAGAAAACATAAAACACAAAATAAAAATAAAAACTTTCATGAATAAAAGGGGATATTTGAGATTTTCTACTTCCTGAATCTCCTAGGCAAAATTGATCTTAGATAAACTCTACCCCCCTAAAACTTTTGCTGTCCTCAGCAAGATTAAGCTCAGATCACTATGGTGGTGGTGGTGTCAGTGGAAATCGCTACCAAAAGTGTGTAATGAAGTGCTCAAAGTTTGTGGTGAGATACGCAAGGCTCTTTTGCAATTTGTCGATTTGCACAACTTGTATGTCTAACCTAGCATTCACTTGGTTCATGTAGGCGACCATTTGTGGAGAAGGCTCCGCCTCAGCTACAACTGCCTCTTGGTCTCCATCTCTGTTGCAGCCAATAGTGATTAACTGCAAGTATTCATCCCTATCCTGTAATGATCTCAACACCGGGTTGGTTATGAACAGTAAATTCCGATGTTGAATAGTATTTTCTGTTAGTGTAAGTCCTAGCCCCAATACATTGTAATAAAACACTTAGTTAATAAAATGAGGCATTTGTTTTATCTTTTGTATTCCCATGCATGTCAATTGATAAAACTATCCAAGAATGTCGTTTCGGTTTAAGTTATCATGTGTGAGGCACATGGATTGTAAGACCTTGAAACAAATGGGACTTCATTCTAAATATCCCTAGTCAGTCATTGTTATGGGAATAACAAATGAATTAAGACTAGTATGCTCTCTCTGATATTATGAGTTCTGTCTTACGGATCATTAGGACAAGAGTGTCAATCAGAGATCATAGATACATGTAAAAGAACATGGTATCTGGATTCGATTAGCTCATGAGAACACTACATGGTACAAGTCATAAGTGTTTCTCATATGCAAGTTTTGTATCGGAGTTCTTAGACCTGAAATCTCTATGAAACTCTTTATGAATTACTGTGTACTTTGACATACACCTAACGTGCTCGTAACAGAGTGACAAGTACGGGTATGATTGGGTATGCATTGATTCATGTTAGAGAGCATGAGAGAAGTGAAGGGATTACCCCTCTCGATAAGAGAGAAAATATCACCGGCCACTTGATCAGTGAACTGAGAAGTGTATGGCCATACCGAGATGGAATAATGAGTAATCATTATTTATCTGAGAGTTCAGTGTCACTGGAATATCAAGAAAGGAATTAATATATATAAGGATGACTAGTTCCATGCCTTATATTAATTCTGATATTTAAGGGTAAGGGACTATGCAAAATTGCATTAGGTCACCAAATGCCATACGCATTTTCATTTAATTTGAATTGCTATAATATCTTGCTAGAGAATATATATAGCCTTTGAATTAATTTATTAATTCATTGCCAACATTAAATGGACCTATAGGATCGCACACAAAACATTGGGCTTAAAATACTTAAATTAAGTATTGGGCATTAATTTGGGCTTTTAATTAAAGTCAAATTAATGTATGTAATGGGTTATAAAATTGCTATTGGGCTTTGGTCCATGAGAGAGAGAAATTCAGCCCACAAGGTTTAATTTCAATTAATTAAATGTCATGTATTAATTTAATTAATTGAGTATTAAAGCCTAAAGACATATTTATCTAATTAAATCATCTAAATATAATTTGATGTGGCCGAAATTCCTAAGAGAAATCACAAGGAATTTCGGCACATGTATAGTTTTTATTTAAGTGATTTATTAGATTTAAATGTCTTATCTTTTATCCTAAATTAAGTAATATAATTTGATTAAATGACTTTTGATTTTATCTTGGATAAATTGAAAGAGTTTTTATCAATAAATATTACTTATTTTAATTAAGTGATAAATGCAATTATTAATCATCTTTAGCTAATATTAATTATCTTAAGATAGTATATTTGAGATCCATCACTTAAAGGAAAGAGAAGATATATAATTATAGTGGGAAAAACGTGAAACCCTAGGCTTTCATTCTAGGTTTTGCGTGAACTCTTCCTCTCTCTCTCAAGTTTTCTTTTAGCCAATTTTTCACAAGGAGAAAGGATTGTTCCTTATTCTCTTGTGTTATTGGATAGAAATAGCAATCTAAAGAAGTATAAAATCAAATTTGTAGCTTCAAACTATAGCCATTACACAATACTTAAAAGAGAGCTAGCAATCTCGGTTTTAAGCCGACGGTGCAATTGTTTGTGTGAGAATAGAGGGAGTGGCGTAAAAGGCTATTCCTTGGCATTGGTGATCGAGATCTAAGGCGGACAAAGTCATCTTAGTTGCTGGCCATCACCGAAATCAATATCTAAAAGGCATCTTAACTTGTAAGTTCTACAACCTAAAATTGCATGTTTTCGTTCCTAGTTTTGGATATGTATGGTATGTATGATAAAATTTTTTATTTTTTCGCTGTGCTATCATGATTATCATACCATGTCATATTCCATCAGTGGTATCAGAGCCTAAACATGCTTATTTTAGTGCTTTAGATGCATGAAAAAATTAATTAAAAATCGTTATTTTGAAAACATGCAAATCTGAAATTTTATGTTTTGAGTTTTTTGCATTGTTTTGGTGTAAAAACGATTTTAATTGATTAGATAGGTATTATAATTAATATGACATGTTAATATACTGTCCTAAGATGTTATTAGGGCTGGTAATGGTCGGATTTAATTATTTATACCTGATGGTACATGTTAATTATGAAACTAGGTGCTAGTTGGCATGTAAATTGCTAGTTTAACAACTAATTTTCAAAATTAAATGTAAAAACGTTTTTGGGATGTTTGTAAGTGATTTTTGAAGATTAAATATCAGGTCTGGACATGTTTTAAATTTGGTTTTAATTCTGGTCCATGACAATTTAATTGATTAATTTTAAAATCACTTAAAACTATGTCTAGTTTGTGTTTGTTACATGTTTAATCAACATTGTTTGTTTTGTTTTGATTAAAATGGTAAAAACACATTTAGATTAAAATGGTACAGAATATTAAATCAATGTTTATGGACTTATTTATATTATTAAATGACTCATAAAATTGATTTAAATGTTTGTGCATTTTATGGCATTACATAAGCATTAAACAACTAGTTTTTGTTGTTTGTTTGTTTTTGCATGAATGCCGTGTACTATATATGTGTTCTTCATGATTTTATTTTTAATTCATGTTAGCACATATTATATGCATTTTTAATGTTTATGGGCTGTATGACATAAAATTAAAAAAATGGCAAAATTGAAAATTATACTAGAGTTGATTTATAGCACAAATCTAACTAGTTTGTGTTTTGGGCTTTTAAGAGAACTTATTCAATAAGAGGATTTAGTCCATTGGGCTTCGGCCCAGGCCCATCACGGGGTCATCTCTTAAAGGTTCAAGTACACAATTTCCATTAATGGGCTTGGCTAAATTAATTAAAAATTGGACTTTGTTTTATCCATGAATGCTATATATATTTATTTGCTAGTTTGGTGTGATGAATGGATATGCATGGTGCATTCATGGGCCCTGGGTTTTTGTAATTAAATATGGCCTGCGAGCCATTATGTTTTATTGTAAAAGTTTCATTTATTTCTTAGAATAAAATATACTTGAAGACTTTGTAAATCAAGACGAAGCCCACCGGAGTGGAGAAGCCCAACTCGAAGATTCTTATGTAATAGTATAGAATCTTAGTTGTAGGTTTTTGGGCCCATGTTTGTCACGCTTTACTTTATGCAATTATATATATATGCATGCTATGTATGGATAACAAGGCGTATGCCATGTAAGCCGTAATAAAATGAATCCCTAAAAATAGTAAGTCACAAAGTTGCCTTCCTAATTCGAAACATGTCAAGGCATTGATCATCGGTCACGTAGACTAGGAGTCCTAGATGCGCCCGATTATCTTTGTGAGGCATGGGTTGTGAATGTAGGTTGGACTTAACATGGAAAGGGATGCCCAGACCTAGGCAACTAATAAATGGGTTGTGCTATAACATCTTAAGATGTTAGCCCATTTGATCCAAGAGTCATGTACGAGACATGATTGGAGTTTTCCTACCTAAGTAACTTAACTTGTTAGGTGTACAAGCTCAGCTTGACTAATAAGTTGTTGTGAAAAGTGGATCCTCGCCCACATTAAAATCACTAACGCGAATTATTTAAAGGGATATTAATTCGGTTTGTGGGATCATAAATAAGACCTCATTTAATCTTGCTAAATTTTATTGTAGATTGAAAATGGCATCTTCAAACAACAATTTCTCATTGCGATCGGTCCTTGAAAAGGACAAATTGAACGGCACCAATTTCATAGACTGGTCTCGAAACTTAAGAATAGTTCTTAAGCAAGAGAAAAAGTCGTATGTTTTGGATGCATCCTTGCCTGAAGAACCAGGAAGAAATGCCTCTGCGGTTCAAAAGGAAACTTTTGAGACCAAGAAGAGCGACTCCAACGATGTGACCTGTCTGATGCTGGCCACTATGGTGCCTGACTTGCAAAAGCAATTTATGGACCAAGAGGCTTATGTGATCATGGTGCACCTCAAGGAGATGTTCCAAGAGCAAGCTCGTCACGAGAGGTTCGTGACAACAAAGGCCTTAATTTCTTGCAAGACGGCTGAGGGTACTCCTGTTAGTACCCATGTACTTAAGATGAAAGGGTATCTTGATACTCTTGAGAAGCTTGAGGTACTAGTGCCAAAGGAATTGGCCACTGACTTGATCTTAGGATCATTGCCTGCTGCTTATGATCCATTTGTGATGAATTATAACATGCATGCAATGAACAAGTCAGTCACTGAGCTTCATGGGATGCTTAAGAATGCTGAAGAGAACATTCGAAAGACTAATCCCGTACTAATGGTTCAAAAGGGAATTAAGAAGGGACCCGCTAAGGGAAAGGGAAAGGGAAAAGGAAAACCCAAGTCAGTTGGGAGTGCACCTCAGGCCCAATCTAAGCCCAAGGTGCCAAAACTCAAAGAGAGTGAGAGCACTTGCTTCCATTGCAACAAGATAGGGCATTGGAGGAAGAATTGCGCTCTCTTCAAGGAAGAACAAAAGAAGAATGGAGCCAAGGCGTCCAGTTCTGGTATTTTTGTTGTTGAAATTGACCTTTCTATTTCTACCACTTGGGTATTGGATACCGGTTGTGGTTCTCACATTTGTTCAAATGTGCAGGGGTTAAGAAATAGGCGGTTACTTGGGAAGAATGAAGTGGACCTCCGTGTGGGGAATGGAGCACGAGTTGCTGCCATGGAGATAGGTGACTATCACCTCACTTTACCTTCCGGACTTTGTATTGTTTTGAATAATTGTTATTATGTGCCTACTATGAGCAGAAACATTATTTCAGTTTCATGTTTGGATAATGATGAATTTGATTTTGTTATTAAAAATGGCAATGCTCATATTCGTCGCCAAGGCATTTCTTATGGCAATGCCATGTTGCAAAATGGCCTTTATATCCTTGATTTACAAAACAAAGAGTCCATATACAACAATAATACAAAGAGGGTTAAATCAAACGAATTGAACCCTACTTACTTCTGGCATTGTCGCTTAGGACATGCAAACGAAAAATGCATTTCAAGACTCCACAAAACTGGAGTGCTTGGGTCATTCGACTTAGAGTCTTATGATACATGCGAGCCATGTTTGCATGGAAAAATGACAAAGAGTCCTTTTAATAAAAAAGGCGAGAGGACTAATGGCTTATTGGAACTAATACATATCGATGTATGTGGACCTTTAAGCACACATGCTAGAGGTGGTTTTAGCTACTTCATGACATTCACAGATGACTTCAGTAGATATGGCTATGTCTATCTAATGAAGTACAAGTCTGAAACTTTTGAGAAATTCAAAGAGTTTAAGAATGAAGTAGAAAACCAACTTGGCAAAAGTATAAAAGCCATTCGATCAGATCGAGGTGGCGAATACTTAAGCCAAGAGTTTGACAGTCATCTAAAGGAGTGTGGTATTATTTCACAGCTCACTCCTCCTGGAACACCTCAATGGAATGGTGTGTCCAAAAGGAGAAATCGAACTCTGTTGGACATGGTTCGATCTATGATGAGTCAAGCTAATCTTCTTATCTCTTTTTGGGGTTATGCATTAGAAACTGCTGCGTTTCTATTGAACCGTACTCCAACTAAAGCAGTTGAAAAGACACCGTACGAGGTATGGACTGGGAAAGAACCCAATATGTCTTTTCTCAGGATTAGGGGCTGTGAAGCACATGTTAAGAAATTAACATCTGACAAACTAGAGCCCAAATCGACTGTCTGCTTGTTTGTGGGTTATCCTAAAGAAACAAAGGGCTATTACTTTTACTCATAAGCCGAGAACAAAGTATTTGTTGCTCGCAAGGCTATTTTCTTGGAAAAGGAGTTCCTTCTCAAGAAAGACAGTGGGAGTAAAGTAGAACTTGGAGAAATTCAAGCACCACAAACTCCTATAGAGGATGGTTTGGAAATGGGATCAAGTTCACAACCAGTTGTGGAACAAGAACCCATTACACAAGAACCTAGAAGGTCCGGTAGGGTACGTCAGGAGATTGAGAGATATGGATTTCTAATCACTGACAGTGACACTATTGAGTTAGTAGATCGTGAGGATCCTACTACCTACCGAAAAGCTATTGAAAGCCCAGACTCGGATAATTGGCTAGAAGCCATGAAATTTGAGATGCAATCAATGTACGATAACCAGGTTTGGACCTTGGTTGATCCACCAGAAGGTGCTAAGGTAATTGAATGCAAGTGGTTATTCAAACTAAAAGCTGATAAGACCTACAAAGATTAAGCTCAGATCACTATGGTGGTGGTGGTGTCAGTGGAAATTGCTACCAAAAGTGTGTAATGAAGTGCTCAAAGTTTGTGGTGAGATACGCAAGGCTCTTTTGCAATTTGTCGATTGGCACAACTTGTATGTCTAACCTAGCATTCACTTGGTTCATGTAGGCGACCATTTGTGGAGAAGGCTCTGCCTCAGCTACAACTGCCTCTTGGTCTCCATCTCTGTTGCAGCCAATAGTGATTAACTGCAAGTATTCATCCCTATCCTGTAATGATCTCAACATCGGGTTGGTTATGAACAGTAAATTTCGATGTTGAATAGTATTTTCTGTTAGTGTAAGCCCTAGCCCCAATACATTGTAATAAAATACTTAGTTAATAAAATGAGGCATTTGTTTTATCTTTTGTATTCCCGTGCATGTCAATTGATAAAACTATCCAAGAATGTCGTTTCGGTTTAAGTTATCATGTGTGAGGCACATGGATTGTAAGACCTTGAAACAAATGGGACTTCATTCTAAATATCCCTAGTCAGTCATTGTTATGGGAATAACAAATGAATTAAGACTAGTATGCTCTCTCTGATATTATGAGTTCTGTCTTACGGATCATTAGGACAAGAGTGTCAATCAGAGATCATAGATACATGTAAAAGAACATGGTATCTGGATTCGATCCGCTCATGAGAACACTATATGGTACAAGTCATAAGTGTTTCTCATATGCAAGTTTTGTATCAGAGTTCTTAGACCTGAAATCTCTATGAAACTTTTTATGAATTACTGTGTACTTTGACATACACCTAACGTGCTCGTAACAGAGTGACAAGTACGGGTATGATTGGGTATGCATTGATTCATGTTAGAGAGCATGAAAGAAGTGAAGGGATTACCCCTCTCGATAAGAGAGAAAATATCACCGACCACTTGATCAGTGAATTGAGAAGTGTATGGCCATACCGAGATGGAATAATGAGTAATCATTATTTATCTGAGAGTTCAGTGTCACTGGAATATCAAGAAAGGAATTAATATATATAAGGATGACTAGTTCCATGCCTTATATTAATTCTGATATTTAAGGGTAAGGGACTATGCAAAATTGCATTAGGTCACCAAATGCCATATGCATTTTCATTTAATTTGGATTGCTATAATATCTTGCTAGAGAATATATATAGCCTTTGAATTAATTTATTAATTCATTGCCAACATTAAATGGACCTATAGGATCGCACACAAAACATTGAGCTTAAAATACTTAAATTAAGTATTGGGCATTAATTTGGGCTTTTAATTAAAGTCAAATTAATGTATGTAATGGGTTATAAAATTGCTATTGGGCTTTGGTCCATGAGAGAGAGAAATTCAGCCCACAAGGTTTAATTTCAATTAATTAAATGTCATGTATTAATTTAATTAATTGAGTATTAAAGCCTAAAGACATATTTATCTAATTAAATCATCTAAATATAATTTGATGTGGCCGAAATTCCTAAGAGAAATCACAAGGAATTTCGGCACATGTATAGTTTTTATTTAAGTGATTTATTAGATTTAAATGTCTTATCTTTTATCCTAAATTAAGTAATATAATTTGATTAAATGACTTTTGATTTTATCTTGGATAAATTGAAAGAGTTTTTATCAATAAATATTACTTATTTTAATTAAGTGATAAATGCAATTATTAATTATCTTTAGCTAATATTAATTATCTTAAGATAGTATATTTGAGATCCATCACTTAAAGGAAAGAGAAGATATATAATTATAGTGGGAAAAACGTGAAACCCTAGGCTTTCATTCTAGGTTTTGCGTGAACTCTTCCTCTCTCTCTCAAGTTTTCTTTTAGCCAATTTTTCACAAGGAGAAAGGATTGTTCCTTATTCTCTTGTGTTATTGGATAGAAATAGCAATCTAAAGAAGTACAAAATCAAATTTTGTAGCTTCAAACTATAGCCATTACACAATACTTAAAAGAGAGCAAGCAATCTCGGTTTTAAGCCGACGGTGCAATTGTGTGTGTGAGAATAGAGTGAGTGGCGTAAAAGGCTATTCCTTGGCATTGGTGATCGAGATCTAAGGCGGACAAAGTCATATTAGTTGCTGGCCATCACCGAAATCAATATCTAAAAGGCATCTTAACTTGCAAGTTCTACAACCTAAAATTGCATGTTTTCGTTCCTAGTTTTGGATACGTATGGTATGTATGATAAAATTTTTTATTTTTCCGCTGTGCTATCATGATTATCATACCATGTCATATTCCATCATTTTCGGGCTGTAAATCGTATTCGAAAGTAAAAAATATTTTATTTGACCATCGAAAAATATTGGTCATGGTGAGTCAGGGGTTGGAATTTGAAGTGAAATCGAGGTCAAATAGGCCTCCAAAATTCAAAAATATGAAAAAGTTAGCGAGTCCATTTTTTTAGTATGAAGGTTTGACCAACTTTGACTAAATTGTTAAAAATAGCTAATGAATTCCAAAAATTGTCCGATTTTGCAGATATTAATGAAATTTCATGTAAAATATTTTGGTATAAAAAATAAAATTTTCGGCGATACTGGTAGTTATCGAATTGGATCGATAACAGACTCCGATCGGGCTGAAATTTTGTACACTCTATTTTTGATGTGATAAGAGAGATGGAATCAAAATTGGAATGAATTGGAGTTGAGAAAGGGGAGAAATTAATTAAAGGAAGTAAATGAGCTATTAATAGGCTTGGGTTAATGGGTTAGGCCCATTGGCCTGACCCAATTTTTCGCCTTTAAGGAGAGGTATTTAAGGCTCAAGAGTCTGCAAATTTTCAGCCACTTCCTCTCCCTCTCTTTGGCCGACACCATCACCATCCCTTTTTCTTTAATTTCTTCTCTTAATCTCTTAAATCTCTCCCTAAATTCCAACATCCCAACTCTAATTCTATCCCTTGTGACTTGTATTTAAGCCTTAATCACTTGATTTAAGCCAAGGAAGCAAAGAATTTCCAAGATTTAAACTTAAGTGTCTAAAGGGGTAAGTTTATTTCTTAAGAGAAAAATATTTTCTTTAGTGTTTTTAGCTAATTTGTGATGCTTATAATCCATTTTTGGTGTCAATTCAACCATATAAGATAAAAAACTTATAGATTTTAATGGTGGAATTTTTGGCCAACATAGGTTCTCAAGGGGAAAGGCAAGCTCACAAGGCAAAGGGAAAAGAGAAAGAAGTTTAGGCAAGTCTTAGCCAAAGAGAAAGGTTAGTGGCTTCCAAATCTTGGTATTTCTTTTGATTTTAGTGAATTTTTAGTGTATGTAACTTAGGTAAATTGGACAATTTGTATGCTAAATTGAAATTAGTGTTAGATTAGTGCAATTGAACCTAGAATAAGCTTAGAAAAATACTCAATTGAATTTTTAAACATGAATAGAGAGACTTTTTTATAGGGGCCGAATTGCTCATTAAAAAGAAATGATGTTTATTTTGTGCCATTTGATGAAATTAAGCCATAAATAAACCATAGAGATAAAATAATACACTTGGAAATTTTTATGGAATTTATAAAAATTAAATGAATATTTTTGAGTCAAGTTTTGCCTAGGTATGTAATGAAAAAAATGGAATTACTATGAAATAATGCATAATTTGATGAGAAAATATTTCATTATGGTGAACTATGATGTAATAATGCATAAGTTGTGTAAAAAGTTTGATTGATAATTAAGTAAAGTGAAAAAGTAATGAGAATGTGGAAAAAATGTAATAATGAAGTGAAATTCAATGAAATTGTGTCTTTAGAAATAGTCTGGCAGTAAAATCTAGTTCATAATATAATTGGCTGGCCATAGGAATATCTGTACTGCGGTGCAAGTCATGGCAACTTGCTATGCTATGGTAGGATCGCTAATCTCCATAGCATATGTCTGTCCTGTTATCTGTTCTGTGGGAAAAGGGTCATTTGGGGTCATTTTTCAGTCTATTTGTGGCCTTATAGGGTCTATGTCCCGTATATCCAGTCTGAGTATTTTTGTCGAGACTATACTAGGGGCATTATATTGAGGACAAATCAAAAAGAGTGAAAAGAAAAAAAATAAAAATGAAGTTTGAAGTGAAAAAGGACCTAATTGAAAGGAAATAAAAAGTTTAGGGACAAAACGGTAATTTTACCAAAGTTGGGGTTTAATGAGTAAATTTGGTTAAGAAAATATTCATAAAGGTAAAATGGTAATTTGATAACCCAACAGTGTAAAATGAACTTTTATAAGATAAAAGGATCAAAAGCATAATTTTACATAAAAATGTTAAAATAAAGTGTATTATGTAAATTTTGAATAGTTATGTAATAAAATGTGAAATTAAATGAATACAGGGGTATTTTTGTAAATATGCATTAAAAATGGTGATTTTATAAATAAGTAAAGAATTGAATTTAGGAGCAAAAAAAAAAAAAATTTGACCAGTATACACTATTCCGTTAGATATGAGTGATAAGGGTGTTACATTTATTGGTATCAGAGCAAAGGTTTAAGCGGTTCTAAGATCGGAGTGGGTATTAATAATTGATTTATCTGTATATACATGCCGATTGTTTTTGGATAAAGGTGTTTTGGAACTAATATGCATTTGCTCCTTTTGTTTTATAGTGAAAGGATGTCTGCCGAACAAAGGCAGCAGGCGGGTGATAGTAGGAGTGAGGCATCGAGCAATGTTGGGCAACAAGAAGCCCCACAACAAATTCCTCCACCTATAGCCCCACCTCCTCCTCAGTCGAACTTTCTTAATTTGATGGCTGACTATATACAACACCGATTATAGAAAGCTCAGGCTCCGGTACAGCCTCAGCTAATAGTGGTACAAGTTTAACTGGCTCCACCTAGGCGGAGACCTATCTTGGAGCAGCTCTAAAGAGACTGGGAGCAGAAGATTTTGCTTGGCGAGACCCTTTGACACCGGCATTAGCAGAAGAATGGCTTTATAAGATAAAAAGATTTTTTGAAATTACTCATAACCCTTTGGAAGAAAAATTTGAAGGTATAATTGCTTTACTTCAAGGCCCCGCTTTTATCTGGTGGGATTCAGTCAGGAGGCATAC
This sequence comes from Excoecaria agallocha, assembly GCA_037975025.1. Taxonomy (NCBI): domain Eukaryota; kingdom Viridiplantae; phylum Streptophyta; class Magnoliopsida; order Malpighiales; family Euphorbiaceae; genus Excoecaria; species Excoecaria agallocha. The sequence goes on from CM075816.1 coordinate 44,157,108, forward strand.
TCCGGTAGATCAGTTAAACTGGGAATTCTTTGTTGATCAATTTGAGACGAAGTACATTGGGTCTGAGTATAAAGCTTCCATGAATGACGCCTTTTGGAGATTAAAGCAAGGAAACAAGACAGTAGCAGAATATGATCGAGAGCTTGAGTGCTTATTTGGATGAGAGCCAGGCTACATAAGAGAAGTTATGCCACAGGTTTGAGAGGAGTTTGCATACAGAGCTCAGGTAGATTATTGGAGCTCAGAAGTAACCTACTTTGAGAGCTATGGTTGAGGCTGCTATTAAATTAGAGACTACTCAGGCAGAGCAAGCTGACCGACAATCCTGGTTTCAGCAAAAAAGAAAGCAAGGACAGTCTAATGGTAAAGGGGGACAAGGAAAGAAGTCAAAAGGATTTCAAGCACCTCAAGGTCAGTCACCGACGTTTGTAGGCCAAGGTCAGGGTAGTGTATCACATGGCAGGGCTTCAACAGTTGGTACACCTCAGGATGGAGGCAGTGGGTTAGTAGTAGCTTGTTAGCATTGTGGCAAGACTCATCCTGGAGAGTGCAGATTTTTGAATGGAGCTTGTTTTAGGTGTGGGTCCAGAGACCACTAGATCAAGGATTGTCCTGTCATGCAAACTGCCTTAGTTACCTCACCAAAATCAGGTATTGGGTCCTCGGCACCAAGACATCGGGGTAGGGGAGCCGCCCCTAATACTTCAGCTTCCAGACCTGCTAGTCAGGCATCTTAGGGTTAGAAGTGAGCTTCAGGCTAGACTTATGCTGAACACTCTAATCCACTAACCATGGATAATCATAAATCATCATTATCATCATCATCATCATAAACCTAGTAAAGGTCAGGTAGAAATAATAATAATTAATAACATAGGCCATGATTACATACCACAACAAAATAATCATAACATATAAATAAATAATCATAACATGAATGACCTTCAAGAATCCTGAACCCTCAAGGCAATCACTTCTTGCTTGATCCTTTGGAGCTTAACTCGAACCTACACGGATAAACAAACCCGTGCTAAGCTATAAAGCTTAGTGGGAAACAAAATTCTATAGATAACCTTTTTCCCTGAGTCATATAATCATGCATAAATATACACAACCTTTTTTTCAATAACACCAAATAACACATGAGTTTATTATACTGATCATTTGAGAAAGACTTCAACCTCAACAACGAATACCCTGTTACACTAATCTATAGTATTTACTTGACTTAGCTCAATCCTGCTTAGACTAGTTAATTCACTAACATCATCATAGCTTACTATTCATGTCAAACTATTTTCATTCATGCATTTCATAATTCTTTCTTCTTACAACTCAAGAAATCATGATTATTGATCGTACAAGCTTGACTTGCTTCAATTAACCGATATGGCATGCTTAAGAAAGTGCTTATGCTATGCAACATCCCTTTTCTCATTGTTAGACATGATTTCTTCTTATAATAACTCAATTCTCATTCCTGTTTCATGCATATGTGTTCCTTAATATTATCTTAACATGGTAACTTAAACCTCTTACAAAACCAATTTATATCATACGTTACATTTAGTTAGGTCAATGTTATCATTATGCATATGTGCGTGCAAATCTTCATATACATCTTATAATCCTTTTTATCAAGAGGCTAGACATCATAGTTATTAATGGTACAAGATTTCCACTTACCGCATTAAATCACTTTGTTCACCTAAGATAGGCATTCGACATTAATTCATAATATAAGGGTGTATTTAAGTCATATAGCATCTACAAGTAGTCTTGGTAAGAATATTTACTTTACATATATAGTACAATTCTCATATTAGGTTCATAAACTTTACATCCTTTATGTTATCTTAGCATGGTAACCCGATTCTCTTACAATCTTCATTCTATGTCATGCATTGCGCTTGGTTAAATGAATGTTATCATTAAACCTACATGTGTGTAAACATTTATATATATTTAAACAGACTGGCAGAGTTGCATGTTATCTCAAAAAACAAGCATTACATATCATGATTATAAAACAAGGTCTCGATGTCACATGTATGCATTTTATAAACAGAGCACATGAAACTTAGTGTACATGTTATAGTCCATGTAAGTTGTAGTACAATATTGTACATTTTGGGGTCCATATATTCTTCGTGGAACCCACCGATGGAGTTCTACTCACACCGGCACTCACAAGGGAACCTTCCTCATGGTTGAGGTGATATACATATCTCATAATCATGATATAATGAACATGGCATCTCATTTCATAAAGACAGTTATAGCCAAAAGGAATTTAAGATAAAACAACACAATACAATAAGACATTCATCATGCTTATGTTAACTACGTAAAGAAATCGATACGTAATTATATATATATATATATCACTTTATTTCTTGTACTTTTTATCATCTTTAATAGCCTGCCTAAGTACTCGAAGGGTGGATAACGGGAGCAATGGATACTCGAAGGTATCAAACTATGGATATTCGAAGATATCAAATAATGGACCCAAACGGGGTCAAACAATGGTTCCAACAAGGAACAAACTATGGAGCCAAACGGGGTCAAATGATGGTTCCATTAAGGAACCAGACCCAAACGGGGTCAACTATGGCAGCTGCGACTGTATCCCTCTAGGCATGCCTATCTAATCCACAACTGAACTAAGACCCACATGCTTAATCACTTAAGAACATCTTTAATTTAACATATCCTTCTTTACTTAGCACATCATTTGGCTTAAAGCCACTTTTCATAAAAGAATGCATATCATTCATATCATACTTCAAACATTGAGCTCTAGGCTTCAATACACATGGATCCTATCATATGATCATATAGTTGCTTCAACTTTCTTTCATTCATATCATCATAGTTTTAGGTTTAGACAAATAATAATATGTAATCTTTCATAATTAGCATTGCGCGTGCCCACATGTACATATACATATATATGCAGCTTAAATCATGAAAATACATGCTTTCATTACTCATATCAACTATACAACATATAGTACTTACATACCTCATGGATAGTTCTCGATGACGTACCTTGTTACTGCTTGCTATGAATAGCTCGCTATTCTCATGATTATTCACATTATGACATAAACGTATATAGCAACACTCAAGAATTTATGGTCCATATACTAAAATAAATGAGTTATCTTATAGCTTAAGGTCAACACATGTTCATATTCAATCACTTGATTCTCTTTCAGGGTCTATCAGATTATAGACAATAAGTTATACACCTTAACATTTTCAGATATATATATACATATACTTTGATCGTCTTACTTGTATTTTCATCTTATGACATTTTATACTTATTTGGGGTATGTGTGATCATGTCATCTTAGTCATTATCACACTACTGACGGGCATGAGTTAATCATAATATAGTATAGGCATGAACAAACAAGCAAGCAAGTTCTTATACCTCAATGCTAATCATAATTCTTCTTATGACCTCGAGGGCATTCAAGTTTCTATGGTTTTATAATTAAACATAAGTCATGTTGGCCCATTTTTTTTTATCTTAGATTTGCAACCTTGCACTATTATCTTATTACAACTAGGTTAAATTGCAATATTTAGATAAAATCATCCCTTGACCTAGTACATACCTCATAACGACTTTGCATGACACATTAATTAGCATATCATTTAAGTTATTGTATTGGCTCCCGCTCTCTCTTTAGGTTTATGCTCATTAGGCCTTAAAATAAATTCTTAACAACATATCTCATATTAGCATCCCCATGCATAAGGCCCTCTAATTAAAAGTTTAAGTGGTCTTTATATCATGACTTCATAGGTTTATTCTTATAAATATTTTCAGTCTTCTATATATATACTTGGAAATTCTCTAATTAAATGATCTTGCCCTATATAGCAAATTAATGGCTTAGATGACTTACAATTTAGTTCAATACGTTCCCTCTTATAAGTTCATTCATATCCTTCAAATTCAGATAATAACCTAATAATATATTGCACATCACTTTGATGTTTAAACTCCCTTAACATTACTCGTGGTTAACTTGTTTATCTCAATTATACACCCCCCATTATTGGTTCATAAGTTAATGAATGTTTTTGCAGTTTGGGTGAAGAAGAACTATTTGAAAAGAGAATGTATATATGGCTGGGCTTTTCATGAGGAAAATAGCCAAGTGGTAGTGCACGACTCATGAAGGCATTCACAAGTCGGACAAAATTTCACGACTCGTGAAGTCATTCATGAGTCAGTAGAAGGCCAAAACTAGGTTAACGAGTCGTGAAGGAATGCTTAACTCGTGAAGACAAGGAATGAGATTCATGAATCGTGAAGAAGTTCACGAGTGAAGAGATAAAAGGATAAGTTCATGACTCGTAAAGAGGTTCAGAGTGAAGAAAAATGGGTAAGGTTCACGACTCGTGAAGAAGTTCATGAGTGAAGACAAGAGGTGCATGACTCGTGATAGACTTCACGACTTAGTAACGACTCGTGAAGAAGTTCACAAATCATGAAGAATGTCATGACTCGGCACCCTAAGAAAGAACATTGCCAAAAACAGAAATAGATTGATCTGATCTCCGTTCAAACGTAAACAAAAATATTCCCATAAGCCAAACGATCTTCAAAAACTCATTTTAAAACAAACAATCCTTCCTTACTCATCTTAAAACAAATAATCTTTCATTACTCATTTAAAAATTCAAACAACATAACCCTAATCTCTATAAATCTATCCACAGATAACAAAATCACAGCAATTCCCATACCTGACATTTGAAGCTTCAAACCTCGCTCACTTCTCTTGATCCATCCCCTTTACTCTTGATTCCCTTATTCTCCTTCATGAGGTTGAAACACCCAAAACCCTAGGTTTTTCTTCTTCAATCCACTAACCAAGAGAAAGAGAGAGAGAGAGAGAGAGTGCCGATCCCTCATCTCTCCAAGAGTCCCATAATAAATGAATGGGGAAAATATCTTCCCAAGTAAATCCCTATAATGCCCCTAAGAACAATTAAACCCCCATTATTTCAATTCCTTCCAACTTAACCCCAAAACTTTCTAATTCACTCCCATTGTATCCTTTTCTCTAATTATAATTTAACTTAACTCATATACTTACATGCTGAAATTACCAAAATACTCCTCTTCGGACTTAACCTCGATAATTACAAAATAATTCAATTTTGCCTTAATTAACAATAGTCCTCATTAATTAATAATAATTCGATTAGGGTAATGATTGGGTCCACACATATGCTGTCAGAGTTAGAGAAGAGGAGGATGCTTCTGATGTGATTGTAGGTAAATTTCTTCCGTTATCTAATTTCGTACATGCTTTGATTGACCCTGGTTTCTCACACTCCTATATTAGCACTATTTTGGCACGGGATAAAGGGATGAAAGAGGCATACTTGGACCAGGATATCTTGGTGAGTAATTCTCTGGGGTATAGTATAGTGGTAGGTAAAGTATTTAGACAGTGTCATATTAGTACCCAAGGACATATATTCCTAGCAAACTTGATTATGTTATCCTTCCACGAATTCGATGTGATTTTGGGGATGGATTGGTTATCCGCCCACCAAGTGACCGTTGATTGTAAAAGAAAGAGTGTTACTTTAAAGCCTGAAGATAACTGGGAGATTATAGTGGTAGGTGTGAGAACTGATTTCCTATCTGATGTGATATCAGCTACTGCTGCTAAAAGATTGATTATAAAAGGATGCGTAGCTTATATGTGCTATGCAGTGGAGGCAAAGAAAGTTGATCCAAAGATATCGAAAGTGCCTACCGTCAGAGAGTTTCAGAATGTGTTTCCTGGTGAGTTGCCAGGCTTACCACCTGATAGGGAGGTAGAGTTCTCCATTGAAGTTGCCCTAGGTACTGCCCCTATCTCTATTGCTCCCTATAGAATGGCACCTGCAGAATTAAAAGAATTGAAAGTTCAGCTACAAGAACTGCTAGATAAGGGATTTATTAGACCTAGTATTTCTCCCTGGGGAGCACCAGTCCTGTTTGTAAAGAAGAAAGATGGTACGCTCAGGTTGTGTATTGACTATAGATAGCTAAATAAAGTCACCATAAAGAACAAGTATCCTTTTCCTCATATTGAAGACTTGTTTGATCAACTTAAAGGAGCAGGTATTTTCTCAAAGATAGACCTAAGATCAAGCTACTATCAGATGGGTGTAAAGGAAGTAGATGTGCCTAAGGCCGCCTTTCACACTAGGTATGGCCACTATGAGTTTTTAGTCATGCCCTTTGGACTCACAAATGCACCAGCTGCCTTTAAGGACCTGAAGAATAGGGTTTTTCATCCTTATTTAGATCGGTTTGTGGTAGTCTTCATTGATGACATTTTGGTCTATTTCAAGATGCCAGAGGAGCATGATAAGCATTTGAGAATTATTCTACAGACTTTGAGAGAAAAGCAATTATATGCTAAGTTCAATAAATGTGATTTCTGGTTAAATGAAGTGTCATTTCTGGGTCATGTGATGTAAGGACCCAAAATAGGCCCTAGTAGAATTCAAGGATATTAATGTGTTATTAAAGTCTAATTAATCTTAATTAGATGAATTATTATAAGTTAAGACCTAATGGATTGATAGTCTTAAGTGATAGAGGAGTAGAGAGTTAATTAAAAATTTTGTATAGATGTGCATTATTGAAAAGAAATTAAAGATAAGTGGTCAATTGAGATGAAATTATAAGTTATTGAATTGAAGGATAAATTAGTTATTAATCTATGTATGTAATTGAAATAAAAATTATAAGTATTGGGTCAATAGTTATATAAGAAATCTAGTTGGGGTTTAATTGTAAATAAGAATGAAAGGAGAGGTTGTGATGTAATTTGAGGTGGGCCATTGTTGATGTCATTTTCCACTTAAAATGACATGCAAACCAAGTATAAAAGGGGGACTTAAGGTTAGGGTCGGTAGATTTTATGAAGTAAATAAAGAAAAACCTAATGTCCACTTTACTCTTCTCTCTCACTCTTGTATCTCTTGCAAATCCAGCCATTGTTCTTGAACAAATCCACCTTACTTTTGTTGCATGCATGGAAGGAAGGCTAAACTAAAGAAGGTTACAAGGGTAGAAGGGAGCTAGAAGTGTGTAGAAGAAGGAGGAGAAAGAAATTAAAGGATTTGTGAAGAATTTAAGTTGCATGTTTAGGTTTGGGAATATTATTCATGTTGCATGAGGTTATTATTGCTATAATTGTGGATTTATATATGTGAGAAATGCATTTTTAGTTGGTGATATGGTTTTTAGAGATATAAATCTAAGATTTTTACTTTGCATGTGTTATTTGATATAGTTAGGATAAATAAATTGTTAAAAGCTTGATTTGAGTTTATTTTAAAGTGATGTTAATATAGAAAAGTTATAATACAATTTATGAAATTATATTTGATGAATAACTTGAAATAAAACATCAATCTTTGATGTTTAAATGAACATGCATGTAAGTTTTAAAATTTTGGGTTTGGGTTCACTGGACCTAGTTGTGTTCTTTTGGTAATATATTGAGTTTGAGAATAGATAATTAGATGATTCCAATTGGGTGTTAAAATAGACGTCCATTCAAAGATTTCATATGGAGAAATCACATTCAAATTCTGTTTCTAAATGGGTCATAACCTAGCTTGAAAATCGAACAAGTGTGCAATCTCGTATTCATGAACAGTCTTCAATGTTTTGACCATATCTTTCAAATTAGAACTGATATTGAGATGAGGTTTGATGTTTTAGAAACTAGAACATAGGGGAACAAAGTTGTAGAAGACCATTTTTGTTGAAAATGATTTTTGCGAGGTCTAAAATGATTTTGCTTTAGAAAAAATGTCTGCAGAAATTTCGTAGGGCATTTCAGGGAGGCACGGTCGAGACATTTTGTCTCAGCCGTGCATACCTTCTGATCTCAATTACAGCCTTTAGCCTCGGCTGGGACTAATTGTCTCAGCCATGGTCCTTTCCTTTTACAGTTATATTTGATTTTTAGCTTCATCAAATATCAATACTTACTCTAACATTTTGAAACACATCTAAAGCATGTTAAAACATGTAATTTAACTTAAAATATGACATTTATATGTGAGTTTAGAATATTTTAAAATATATACGAGAGTATTATGTAACATCAAAATATGAGACTAATGTAATGACTTATAGAAACAAAGTTATAAAGATATATTGTTACTGTATAGATGAACCTTCATTGAAGTAGATTAATATATGAAAGTATAAAGTTATGAAATTATTATTAATCCTATATGTATGATAATATGATTGTGATATGATGTGTTGCCTAAAGATCATATGTTCAAGTATAAGTTCACGATGAGAGGTATGTCTAATTATTGGCACGAATTACTATATGAATATATGAATGCATATTTAAACACTGGACAATTGTGTACTATAATATGATTATATACACGTGTAAGGTGTAAGATATAAATATATAAAAGTCTAGATGATTATACATGATTCCTATTGATTTCATGAAATTACTATGACACATATAGTTTGAAATGTTAACTTTACTTGTATAAAGAAGTAATGTGATTAATAGAATATATGTGTTCATATATATATATATATATATATATGTATGATTTTACATGGTTGGGTTTGAAGCTTGAAAACTATTTTAGAGTAATGATTCAAAGAATATATTAATGTGAAATGTATGAATATATCTTTACTTAATTGAAATGACATGATTAAGCATATGTGCTGTTACATGTTAGCATGCTATAATACAAATCTACAGTGCTATAGACTCAATTATGGAAAATCTTATTAAAGCATATAATTGTGATGTTATATGAGGCTATGTATACAAGTATATGCATTAGAGAGGGAGTATCTTGTCATGTGATTGTTACATGAGCAAATTGTATAAATTGTTTATGAGTTGTACATATATGTTTATGTACTAGAGAATATATATACTTATCACATGATTATGTACTTGTACAAATGGCATTATATATGTATAGTCTTAACATGCAGAATAGTTACATGATTGAATAAGATTACAAGAACTAAACAATAATACCCAATAGTGAGCATATTCACAGGTTTACAGAAAGTTACACATGAACATGTGTATGAGTACCTTGTTCATAGTTACCCAAGAGTATACATGTGCATATAAGAATATGAATGAATAAATAAAAGATAAGGTAAATAGATTTTACTGCCTGCATTGAGTCTAGGAAGTGGATAGATAGTCATGCCTATAAGGGTACCTTGCAACTGTTTTTGAATAGTTTTGACCTGTTTAGGTCCACTTGAAATTAAAATTAGAGTGACCCTGTTTTGGTTTAAAAGTTAGAGTTGATTTGAACAACCCCATTTGGGTTGTAGCCGACCCCGCTAGGGTTCGCTTGACCGGTCTATGTTATTTGATTGACCCTGTTTGGGTCCATGTTATTTGACTGACCCCGTTTGAGTTCATGTTATTTGTTTGACCCCGTTTGGGTCCATCGATTTTATCATACAGTTTTATCCCTAAAAGGAATCATCGTTTTATACCTCTGGGTATCTTATTTGTACCTTACGGTGCCACCATTATAATCAACAGTTTTGTACCTTTGGGTACTACCATATAACCCGATATCCACCTTTTTAGAATAGTGCAGGCTTTATTATCAAAGGTTAATAAAAGTTTAATAAGGCATGAAAGTTCTTAATTGACTTCATACTATTCTACAATAAAATTCCTTTTATTGCATACGATACCCACATCTATAGGAATGCTCAATAGTAAATATATGTAAGTAATACTGCTAGTATAAAAAATACATGCTAATTGTTAAATGATGAATTTGCATTATATTAATACTTTGATTAAATTGATGATATATACATGCCTTTGTGATCATAAACTTTATTTCTATATGTATGCCAATACATGATTAATGAAAGAACTTTTATTAAGTTCAAGAGTATTATAATATCTAATGGGCGCAACAATTTTATAATTTCATAAGCATCTTGTATATTTAAGATTATAAAAGTTAGACAATAACAACCATTGTTTTTGAAATATTTTTCTTATGATTACATATGTATTTACCTTGTTGCATGTGCACATTCTTTAATGTGTACTTGTTATTTATGGTGATGATATATAAGTGTTATGATTGGTTGATAGGCTTATTTTTATGATACATCTATTATGTTACAACATGAATAACTTATGAAACATAAAGTAAGCCCGTAGTAATATTATAATCTCATAGTAATTGGAAGTGTTGATTTGTTATATAATTCTAATGTGTGTACATCCTAGACATACAAGAATATATGTAAGATAATTTCAATACTTGAAATTAATAATAGATAACTACACTTTTATGATTAAGTAATGATTAATAAAATAATCATATTATAAATAGTTCAATTTAAGTTCAAAGGATTTTGGAACTTATATGATCATATATGGTGAATGAAACGTCAATGTAAATTCTTGCCGTTGAACTTTATGATTTCTATAAGTGAATGTAAATGTACAATTTCTTTCATTTCTTGAAATAAATCATTGTTATATTTGAGGCATGTTGTGTGCTTGTTGACGATCACTGTGAGTGGTCATTTATCATGATTTAGTTCCCCACTAAGCTTTATAGCTTAGCACAGGTGTTTCATCCATGTAGGTTGCAAGGCTAGGACTTTCTCGCAGGACTGATATCTGTAGCAGGTTGGCCAACATAAGTCTTTGAAGATTATAAAGTATATAATCTTCTTTTTGGTTCCTTTTTGTATTTCGAGGGTTTTATGTTGTGTTGGAAATCTTGTAAAAGTACAGCTATTTTGTAAGATTTTAATCAGTTGTTATATTTTGTAAAGAGAGTCTAAGGTATATTGTAAAGTCTTAATAGTTTGGCACTCTTATGGATTAAGTATGAATATCGGTTCTCTATATAGTTGGTATATGTTTATGTTGAACAGTAAAACATGTGTAATGAGATGGATAAAGTGATATGTATAGATTATAGGATAAGGGTGCTACATGTGATATTTGCAGAAGGTATAAAAGTAGATCCTTCGAAGATTAATGCAATTCTCTAATGGAAGCCACCTAAAAATGTTACAGAAGTGAGAATTTTTCTAGGATTGGCTGGGTATTATAGAAGATTCATAAAAGGCTTCTCTACTATTGCAATGCCTTTGACTCGATTACTATAGAAGAATACAAAATTTGTATAGACTGATGCATGCCAAGAATGTTTTGAGAAGCTTAAAAGTATACTGACAAAAGCTCCTATTCTTACTCAACCCGAGTCAGGTAAAGATTTTGTAATATATAGTGATGCTTCCATAAATAGTTTTGGCTATGTTCTGATATAGGAAGGCAAGGTGATTGCTTATGCCTCCCAACAACACATAACTCATGAAAAGAACTACCCTACTTACGATTTAGAATTAGCAGCCATTGTTTTTGCACTAAAGATTTGGAGGCACTATTTGTATGGAGAGAAATGTTATATCTATTCGGATCACAAAAGTTTGAAATATTTGCTTACCTAGAGAGAACTTAATCTTCAACAAAGACGCTGGTTGGAGTCTATGCATGTACATATACAATTATAAGTATTCAAAATGATTACATTGGTAATATTTGATCATATATGCATATTTAAAAATATACATGTGAGGCCCCTAAATGACCCTAATTAAAATTTTCATGATTTGAGTAGGATTTTATTTGAGTATGATTAAATCAAAAATGAAAATCTCATATAAAGTATGGGACAAGTGATAAATTATTTTGTTATTATATTATTTGCATGAAAATAAAATTTAATGTTATAGTTTAAAATTACTCAAGGGTATAATTGAAGTATAAGTATTAATTTAGGGTAAATTTGTAATTATGGCATCTTTAGGGGAAAATGTGAATAAATGAATATTTGAGAGGTCAATGTAAAAAAAGGGATTAGATGGAGTGGTCAATTTAAAAGAAGAATTAAGTGGAGGGGTCACTTTATATATTATAAAAAGAAAAGAGATATTTGTAGGACATGCAATTTGTTAAAGGATTGGAAGGGATTTTTTCTACTATTATATATATGTTGGTTTTAGTGGAAAGAAAGAGAAATGGGAGAGTGGGATGGCACCAAGGCAGCTTTGAAAGATTTCCTCTTCATCTCTTACAATTTTATTTTCATCTCTCAATTTATCTATGAATTCATGAAGAAAATTTCATGCATGTGGGTTGTTCAAGAAAATATTGATGTAAATTATTGAGGTATGTTTTTAATTTTGGTTATCTTCATCACCATCATGTTCTTCTTCATCCTCTATTTGGAATTTGTTTGGTAAAGCTGCTGGAAATGATGGATTAGAGAATGATTTATATTGTAGATAAAGAAGGAGAAGGTAGAAGAGACAAAGGAAAAGGTCTTGCAAAGGATTAATTGGCTAAAGGAAATTAGTCCAAGGTATGGGAATTAGGATTTTCATACTTCCATGTAGATAAATTAGAGTTAAAATGATGATTTCAATGTTGGGTATGATTAATTGAAAAGAGAAATAATTTTAGGAAGTGTTATTATAAGTGAAGACATGAAAAAAACCTTATGGAGTAATGACTGTAATTTTATCATAAATCGAGTTAGAAAACTCTAATTGAGGCCATTCTAGTTCATAAAGTTATATAAGAGATATGTCTGCAAATTTGTAGAAAGGACCTAGCACTAAATTTGCCTTTAAGCCATTCTAATATTTAATTGAAATACGTAAGAGCTGCTGTTTGTGATTCTGGAAATGTTTGTAGAAATTATGATTTGAGTATGATTAAATAAAAAATTAAAATCTCATATAAAGTATGGGAAAAGTGAAAATTATTGTGATATTATATTATTTGCATTAAAATAAAATTTAATGTTGTAGTTTAAAATTACTCAAGGGTATAATTGAAGTATAAGTATTAATTTGGAGTAAATTTGTAATTATGGCATCTTTATGGAAAAATGTGAATAAATGAATAATTGAGAGGTCAATGTAAAAAAAGGGATTAGATGGAGTGGTCAATTTAAAAGAAGAATTAAGGAGAGGGGTCACTTTATATATTGTAAAAAGAAAAGAGAAATTAGTAGGACATGAAATTTGTTAAAGGACTAGAAGGGATTTTTTCTACTATTATATATATGTTGGTTTTAGTGGAAAGAAAGAGAAATGGGAGAATGGGACGGTACCAAGGCAGCTTTGAAAGATTTCCTCTTCATCTCTTACAATTTTATTTTCATCTCTTAATTTATCTATGAATTCATGAAGAAAATATCATGCATGTGGGTTGTTTAAGAAAATATTGATGTAAATTATTGAGGTATGGATTTAATTGTTGTTATCTTCATCATCATCATCATCATCATCTTCTTCTTCTTCTTCCTCTATTTGGAATTCATTTAGGAAAGCTGCTAGAAATGATGGATTAGAGAATGATGTATATTGTAGATAAAGAAGGAGAAGGTAGAAGAGACAAATGAAAAGGTCTTGCAAAAGATTAATTAGCTAAAGGAAATTAGGCCAAGGTATGGGAATTAGGATTTTCATACTTCCATGTAGATAAATTAGAGTTGAAATGATGATTTCAATGTTGGGTATGATTAATTGAAAAGAGAAATAATTTTAGGAAGTGTTATTATAAGTGAAGACATGAAAAAAACCTTATGGAGTAATGGCTATAATTTTATCATAAACTGAGTTAGAAAACTCTAATTGAGGCCATTCTAGTTACTAAAGTTATATAAGAGATATGTCTACAAATTTGTAGAAGGGACCTAGCACTAAATTTGCCTTTAAGCCATTCTAATATTTAATTGAAATGCATAAGAGATGCTGTTTGTGATTCTGGAACTATTTGTAGAAATTATACTGTATTTTCGTGTACAGTGGTTGAATTTCTATGAGGTTAGATTCTTTGAAAAATAGACTTCTAATTATACATTTCATATGAAGGAAGTAATGCCTAATTTTATTTCCAAGTATGTCAAATATTAGCATGAAATTCGTTGAATCTGTTTGTACTGTTAAGGTACAGATTTTGGTATTTTGGGCATAAGTATTTGTATTATGCTGTAAAATTCTGGGTAAACGAGATACCTAGGAGCACATTTTTTATGAAGGAATGATGGCCAAATTCTGTTCTCATTTTATTCTATGAATTTTATGACTTGGTGATAAAAGAAAAATAAAACTGGTTTTGGTTGTTTGAACAACCTATGATGTTTCTCAGATATATCTAGTTACAGATGTGCTATTGAGAAAAATCTTGATGTTTTGGAAACTGGATACATAGGGGAATAAGTTTGTAGAAGACCATTTGGCTTAAAAATGATGCTTTCTAAATTAAAAATGACATGCAAGTTGGATCCAGAATTCTGCCCTGTGCAGAATTTTGTAGATAGAATTTTTAATGTATTTTTCTATTAAGGTTTAAATGTGACTATGCTAAATATGTAACTATATGAAAATATATTGAACTATATATGGCATATAATATGATTTTTGATAAAGGTTTACATAAATAGTCTTATATATATACATAAGTAAAGAGCAATGTTTGATATAAAATAATTGTACATGATTAATCTTATGTACATGATTGTTTTATGCAATTAATCTTACATATTCATACTCTAATGATAGAGTGAATCATATTTGAACCTGCACTTATACTATGAAATAAGAAATACTATGTATGACTATGTTCATGTGTGGTGCTTGAATGATAACATAATAAAGTATATTATTATGATGTTATATGTTCAATTTTTGATGCTTGTATCGTTATATGACTATGAATAATTGTGTGTGTGTATATATATATTCATATTCACTAGGGATTATGTATTTATATACATGATCACATATATACGATATGCTATATTGTAAATTTTTAATAATGAGCACTTGAATAGATATGATGCATTACTTGATTAACATATCATGATTATGCGAATATAAGATATCTAATAACGGTATGTAAAAAGTAATTGTATCATTAAATGAACTTACATATGCAGTTATGTCATAGTAACAATATAGCTATCATATAATTATACATGTGCAAAATGAACACTATAAGTGCAAGCATGATATATGAAAAGAAAGATTAAATAGAGTTTTTCCTGCAATTATAGTTCAATTGTGGATAGATAGGCACCTATAGGGAATTGCAGCTGCCACGGTTGACCTTCTTTTTAGGTCCACAGCATAGTTGATCCTGTTGGATCTTGCACAACCCATTTGGGTTGTTCCTTGAACCCGTTTGGGTTCTTGATCGGTCGACCGTACAGTTGGCCCTGATTGGGTCTATAGTTTTGATATCTTCGGATATCCACTATTTTGATACCCTCGGGTATCCACCTATCCCATTATCTACCTTTAGAACGTAAGCAGGCTAAATTAAAAATATAAATGTTTCACAGTTAAATCACAATATGATTTGTGCATATGATATATGGATTATCACATTAAATTGTGGTTTCAATTACATGTATGGATATTTATTTATATTATGTACAAATCATCTATAAACTGTTTAGATTCAAACATGCTGATTTAAATGAAGAGTTACATTGTTGCTAAGATGTTGTGCTTTGTTTTATGCTCATTTCTATTATGTAAACTTTATTATTTTCTATTTTTTGTATATTAAATATTTCTGGCGACCACTGTGAGTAGTGGTCTTTCATGTTTAGTTTTTCCCACTAATCTTTATAGCTTATCACGGCTTATTTAATCTGTGTAGTTACTGCTGTAAAAGCTTTTGCTCAGGAACGATCTTTTCATCAGGACAGGCCAACACCTAAGTCGTTGAAGTTGATGTAGGATTTTTTTTGTTATATTTTGGTGCAAGTTCTTTTGCACGTTTAATATGTATAAAAGGGGTTATAATATATATATATATATATATATATATATATATATATATATATATATATATATATATATATATATATTATAATATATATGTAATATGAAGTAGGTGATGTAATAAGTTTAGTAAAAGAATGCTAAAGCATGCATGTATATAGTAGCTAAAACACTTGGTCATAAATATGCTAGATCAATTGATAAATGTTATGCATGATAAGATATGAAGTTAAGACAGTTATAACTAACATGAAAATGATGAGTATGTTATAGAATAAGCCATTATGCATACATAATTAAGAGACTGAAGTTGTGGAAAATATCTAATTGATGCATAGGATACCTATATAAATAGACTATTTGATATGATAAATGTATACAACTTTGGGTTAATAACCTACTATTATCTGATTGAAAGGTATAACATGATACATGATACATGATAAAGGCATTAGATTAGGGTGTTTCAATACATGTTACTATCATATGCATATGATGTCATTAAATGCCTTAATCTTTCATTTCCAAGTGTTTAATGACAAATACAAGCATGTATACATATATGAATGTACTTCTAGGCTATAATGCATTTCATATCATATTATAAGTTGATTGTCCCTTGTTAAATTAATCAAAAGTCCTTAACTTCATCAAAGAAAGAAAACAAAAGAAATAAAGAGAAGAGAAAAGAGAAAGGATGAGCGATGACATATAGAATGACTCGTTACAAAGGCTAAAGTGCACGACTCGTGTTGCCTGGAATGACTCATTACAGAGGCTAAAGTGCATGACTCATGTCACTTTGAATGACTCATTATAGAGGCTAAAGTGCACGACTCGTGTTGCCTAGAATGACTTACTATAGAGGCTAAAGTGCATGACTTGTGTCACCTAGAATGAATCATTACAAAGGCTAAAGTGCACAAGTCGTGTTGCCTGGAACGACTTGTGCACAACTTGAGTCAGTAGGGACGAATCATGATAGAGATAGTTTCCTTGATTCATTTTGTTTTGCATTTATGTCATATATCCAAATATATTCAGCCAAAATAGTCTTCTAAAAATTTGTTACTCTATGTTTTTAGTTTCTAAAACATTAAAAATCACCCCATTTGGCCTTTTAAATCTCAAGATATTCACTAAACAAAGTAGACTGCTCCCAATGGCAGAGCAGCAAGCTAGGTCTAGGTTCAAGTTAACTTTTGCCCCTCATAGAGGATGAACCAAACAATGGTGTCTCTTATGAAACTTAGGTTTATGAGTCTATTTTCCATTCAAACTAGAAATACTTAATTTGGAGTTATGAAACTCTAGAAATAGGCAAAAGAGTCATGATAGGTCTAGTGAACTCAAGGACAACTTTTGCCAAAAAGAAGATCTATCACCCAAATATTGGTTCCCATGCCAAATTCACCCTCAATTCATATATCCCTTCATTAATACACCCTAATTTAACACTTCTAAACCCTAACATGAAGCTAATACCCATAAAGAGTGGCAAGAAGTTCCCATACTTATTTGTAGTTAAATCTTCTTCAAGCTCCTCTTTCATGCTTCTCCTTCAAGCTACTCCTTTCCTTTGTTGGAGTGCCCTTCTACATAGAGTGAATTCATATGCAATTATAACATGAAGGATTCATATAGCTTTGTAGTTTGAACATTCAAAAATCAAAGAAGAGAAGGAGAAGAAATTGTTACCCTAAAATGGTAACCCCTAAACTTTGTCTCCCCTTAACAAAAAATCAATGTGGGATTTTTAGGGTTCCTTGAGAGTTAAATTGAGAGAATTTGTTACCTTAGAACTCCCTAAAGTGGCTAGCTCCCTCTCTCTCAAATAATCCCTTTAAATTCCACTTTCTCAAGAAGATTCTAGTAAATAGGTGTTATGTTCTTATTGGCTCCTATTTCCATAATTTTCAAAATTGGACTTCACTTCTTAAATTTATGTTTCTACCCCAAAACTTTCTCTTTTCTTTTTCAATTGGGTCCATAATTAACATATAACCCATAATTAATCACATGCATGGCTTAAATTAAAATGACCATTTTACCCCTCATCCTTTAAAGTAATTACCTTTATGTCCTAACTTATAGTTCACTAACCATACTCACACACAATAATCTTATTACACCTGCATATTCTTCCAAGGCCTAAATAGGGGCCTATATATAAAACTTAATTAATTTCTTATCCCTACTAAAAGTCAGTCAATAATTTCAATTGACCAATTCAGTTAAGCATAGGAGGGATTTGATCTTTATGTTAACGCAACTAATTAATTTCATAAACTAAGCTCATTGAATAATACAAAATTAACTACCAATATGAAATTCAAAAGTCTATTAGCATACTAAGACTAAGAAAATTTGTCACTTTAAAGGCATTTGTTAATTTTTAGATATTAGTGTCATTGCTCAAACATGTATAGCTAAGCCTTTACACATCCAGTGTTCAGTATGAAATTTAGTTTTCCTGTAATCTATGAAAGTTAATAGTTCTGGCTAACCTTAGCATTAACTATGAATAACAAAATATAACTCTTTAGATTGCAAATAAAAATGAAAATGAAAATGTAGAGACCATTGTTTCCCTTTATGGTTAGACATCTCATTATTAGTAAAAATGAAAATTTCCTACCTAATATAGGCATGATAGATAATGGACATAAACTAGAATGGCCAATTTACATAAACATTTAATTCGAAACATCATACGTTCCATCAAAGATACCGATTAATCTTATTTTTAAAAGGAAGGAAAAATAATCGAACCTTATGATCTATTGGTGTACCAAATCAAGCTAGTTTGTTTCCTTAAACCTTATGTGCTCCTTTCCTTTTAGTTAAATATATTTTTATTGAGGTAACTAATTTTTAAGTATCATGAGTAATTTGATCAAACTCCCTAATCCCTAAGCCTTTGAAATTGTAAATTATCAAACTCTTACTATTATATATTCAAGATGTTCTAACCAACTAGAACACAATTCGAGAATAATAACATGTCATTGTACTTTGTAGTGATAATTTATTTTATAAAACATGTGCTCAGTACAAAAAATAAAAAAAGGCAGTAGGTTATAATAGTGACATCCATTTTATGTTGTAAATTTAAATCATCATCAAAATATTGAAATTCAAAACTGAATCTTAAATTAGCAAAGCTCAACTAACAATACATTATACAAAACTATTTCACACAACAATAAACATGGGATTTTATACAAAAATGAAACAATTCCTAATCAAA
Organism: Excoecaria agallocha; assembly: GCA_037975025.1. Lineage (NCBI taxonomy): Eukaryota > Viridiplantae > Streptophyta > Magnoliopsida > Malpighiales > Euphorbiaceae > Excoecaria > Excoecaria agallocha. The sequence continues at coordinate 44,176,265 of CM075816.1, forward strand.
ATTTATAATTAATTTAAATAAATTCTTTGGAAGTAAATTTGGTAGTCACATACCAATTCCTGAGATTTTTCTTCGATTTTAATCCACCATTATGCTTGCTGGAGGTTCGTTGGAGCTTTGTCATAGTGGACCAGTGCTGCCTGCTTGTAGTTAGAGCCATTGATAGCCACTTAGTGGTGTTCATGTGCCCCACCACCTCACCATCTGGTCAAAAATCACCCTCTCATCTATACATTACCAGCAAGTGAGGAGAGGTGGAAGGTACTGGGAAGTTCGCCTCGCCACTTCCAGTTGTCTGGTGGTGGTTGTGTTGTTGTCTGCTGCTGTGGCTTGCTAGAAAGAATGGAGTAGCATTCAGTAAAGGGAGGAAAAATGGGAAGAGATCATCGCACAATGCTGTTGATAGCGAGGTAGAGTGGTGCTGCACTCATGACCGGCAATGGGAGGCAACAGTGGTTTAGGAATCGCCGGTGATTGTCATCCTCTCCCTACTCGTCTCTTTTTCCATTTCCCCTATTCGATGTTTTTATCCCTCCTCCTCCTTCTTATTTCTCCTCTTTCTCTTTTTTTAATTCTTATTTTTGTTATATTTTATTTTTATTTTGCAACTTGTGGCCATGATAATTTGTCTAGAAATTTCTAGGCTTTTGAGAAGTTGTTATCTCCAATTGATATTGATATTATTATTATTATTATTATTATTATTTATTTTAATTCTTTATTTGTTACTAAAGGCATTTTAATTAAAAATACCAATCATAAGCCTAAAAAAATTAATGCATCCTAATCCTTAATAAATTTATGTCCCTACTCACCTGAATCAAAATATTATTCTTGAGTTAGAAAATATTTTTGGTCGACTCAAATTTCCTCTAGACCAACATGGTGACATCTGTTGTTACTAGCTAGATTATTATATGAACTCCCACTGACAATGAGATCAAACCCCCCAAAGGAGTTCATTAGTTGCTCCAATATGTTAGCATTTAGTTGTTACACATCCACAATGTCAATCAAATTCCCTATTTGGTTAGTTTGCTCCCTTATGCTCCTTAATAGCTTTGCGAATCCTCTTAGTTAGTTTAGCACTCCCAATGTAAGTTTACAAACAATTTAACTGTGTTCTTGTGTCTCATAAAGGCTACCATCTCTTTATCAATGTCAATGTTTCATTTATAGTTTGTGAGGCCAAAGGAAGTAGGTAAAATCTATTCTGAATGAGAAGATTATGTACATAGCCCTTTTTCCTTGTTGTAGTACCAAAATATTTAGAATCAACAAATTCTAACTCCACATCATATATAAAAACTACACTATAGTATTCCAAACCCCTTTTTTTGGGAACAAGTGTTGCATTCTCATAATTTGGGAGAAGTTATTCTATGAATTACATTCTCTACATCAACGAAAACTCCAATTCTAACCAATGAATTTGGAAGGAGTTGCATTCCATCATCTAGTCAACTACTTCTTTTCCCACACATCATATTCATAAAAACTCCTCTTTCTATGTTTAGGGTACGTCGAGTACAATCAAATTCTATACAAAATTGTGGACTGAATCAAGATGGCTTTCATCACCGAATGGGGTACTTATGCCTATCATGTTATGCCTTTTGGGCTTAAGAATGCAAGTGCCACCTACCAGAGGATGGCAATTAGGATCTTAGATGACTTGATCTACAAGGAGGAAGAAGTGTATGTGGACGATATGATGATCAAGTTGGCTACCCGAGAGGGCCACTTTGAGGCATTAGAAAAGTTCTTTGAAAGGATTGACAAATACAACCTTCGCCTCAACCAGAAAAAGTGCATATTCGGAGTTACCTCAGGAAAGCTTTTGGGCATGTAGTGAGCTAAAGAGAGATAGAGATAGATCTTGACAAGGTGAAAGCCATTAGGGAAATTCTTGAACCAATTTTCAAGCTACTAAGAAAATATCAACCAGTGATTTGGAACGAAGATTGTTAGAAGGCATTCAACACCATCAGAGAATTCCTTGTACACCTACCAATGCTGAGATCACCGTAGGCAGGTAAGCCTTTAGATAGTTTGGTAGGAGCTATGGTGGCTCAAGAAGATGACTTTTAATTAAATATATAGTTTACTATCTCAGTAAGAAGTTCCTTTCATATGAGGCTAAGTACATAGAGGTAGAGAAGATTTGTCTTGCAATCATTTGGGCTTTAAAGAAGCTAAGGCATTAGTTTTATTCCTACAGAGTGCAAGAAATGGCCAAATAGAATCTTCTAAGGTACTTATAAAAAGTACCATCACTCTTGGGAAAGATGGGCAGGTGGTTAATCCTCTTACAAGAGGTTGACATTGAATATATCACTAGAAAAACCATTAAAGGAAGAGTTGCAGCAGAGTTCCTAGCTGATTTCCCACTAGAAGGCAAATAGGCAACCTACGAGTATTTCGATGAGGATATCACAGCTACAATAGTACAGGGCTAGCTATAGACATCATGACTTGAGACAGCCTAGATTAGGGTTACCCGATAATAATGAAATAGTGTATTACTGATAGGAGGTTTGGATCTCGAAGCTCTGATCATGGATTTATCACTTTTTTTTATAGATTTTCATGAGTCTCTAAATACTTTCAAAACGTTTTCGAGTGTTTTAACAAGATAGGTAAAAAACCATGGTTTTGGACTATCAGTGATGACAGACAACCATTTGTCACTTGAAGGGTAGCCGTCTGTGGGTCCTTACCTCCAGAATAATGTGAATCAGGGGTATTTTGGGAAATCTAGGGTCTAGTGATGAGGGACTGCCATCCTTCACTCATATACACCCGTCCCTAGGTTAAAACCTAGATTTTCCATGTTTTCTAGAATTTCAAAAGGGGAAGTTTGGAGGGAATAAAGACCAGGTCCGAATTTTGGGGATTTTATCTCTTAATCCTGCGATTTTTGAGTTATGACCAAATTGAAACTATCCTTGAGGGATATGAGGAACAATTAGGGTTTTGAAAGAAAAAGAGGAGGAATCATTGTTCTTTGAGAAAAAAAACCATTAGAGAAGGAAAAAAACTAATTTCTTTGTCTTTCTAAAAAGTTTATGCTTTAGCATTTTCTTGACACATACAAAACAAATTTCATACTTTTTTTAAGAATACAAAACATGATTTGGAGTAGAGATCTAGACTTAAAAGATCACAGAGTTAGAATATCTCCTGAGGGTAATATTCTAGGCTCATTTATAGTTTCTTACTCTACCATTCATTCATCTAATCTCATAATTATTTAAATGATAATTTGATTTGTTTTTACTGTTGAGACTGGATAACATGTTTACTTTGTTAAAGTATGATTTGATTTTGGTTTTTGTGATGTTTTAAAGCCATGATGATCAAAGGGATTCCACTATTGTTTTTTTAGTTCTTCCTTTTAACATGTACATGTGTTATACTTCATTAATTTTAATGCAATATGGTGTATGTTTTCGTGTTTTAATGTATTTTTGGCATGATTTAACAATTAATTATTACATATCTAGGATTGAAATATTTATTTGCATAATTTCATATTTTTTCTTTTATTCTGTAAGTTTCCGCTCTATTCTATAAATGAGGGATGGGAAAAAGGTGTGAGGGACGGTCGCCCCTCACTTGAAGGATGGGACGTCCTTTGGCCTCCTTCTTGGCCACCCCTCATTTATTTTTTGCCATCTCTGGGGTATTTTTAGGTTTTTTTCATGTATTTTAGGTTTTTATGCCCTTTTTTATTTTAATATTTATTTTATACATTATTTATGCAATATTTGGCATGTTTTTGTTATTGTATGTATGTTGTTGTACCTGTGATCAGTTTGTTTATAGATGTAAATTATGTAGCTATTTTTATCATCAATGCTAATTAATTTGTTCATTTTGTTGAGTAATTGGTATATTTATGGCCATGGATGATGTATAACATTTGCATGGGAAGTCATGCCCCTATTCCGATCGCTCTCTTTATTTGGGTTACTTCATTTTTTCTTGGTTATTATGTCATTAATTATTTATTTAATTTCTTTGTGAATTTTTATTGTTTATTTGGATGTATTATTTTTGGGAATGTAATAAGTAGTAATAAATAATTTTTTACACATTAAATGATAAAATTTAACTTAAATAATTTTTTATGAACTGGGTTTTCTCTAATGAAACTGGACAAATGTCCAGCTTTTAACCCAAAAATTTTCACAATATAATAAAACCCTTTTTTTGTAAAATATGCATAAAGGAACCAATGTTCCTAAATGAATGCCCTGATTTATATACATAATTTATTTTCTTCACTGGATGATTTACTTATGTAATAATTTTTAAGTAGGATGTTATTTTAAGTATTTATTTATAGCTTTTTCTTTGAATGGGATGTTTACTTAAATTTTATTGCTTGCATCGTGTGAGAGAAAAGAGGGGATTAATTTTAAAACTCAATTATAAAACAACACCTAATCAAGATGCCTAATAAGAGGGATGCCCCAAACACCGGACTCTGTTTGGGCATAAAAATAAGGTCGAGATTCAATTCCTAACATTTTGTTAGGTGGTGACTCCATGACACCTGCTTCTTTAAGCCTATTAGTAGATGCTTTCATGGGTTAATCATCAATAATAATTTGGACTCAATCTTTTTTATTGTGAAATGACCAATTTATGATCAAAAGGGGGCCTCCTCCAGTATTGTGCCCTAAAAGTGAGCCTCTGAGAGTGAACTCAGGATCAAAGGCGGGCTTCGACGTGCGTTATAGTGATGACTCCACTGGGGATAAAAGAAACCTTGCTCCAAAAAGCATCTTGGTTAAGTTTTTTATAATTTTGTTTTATTATTTAATCCTATCTCCTTTCTAAATTGCATTTCTTGCATACATCTTATAGCCTTAAAATTAAGTTAGGCTTACTTTTTTTGCCCGATGCTATCTTGAAGCATGCCCTACATTCACTTGATGTAGGGAGATGTCAAGGAGACCCACCAGCCCAAGTCTAGTACCAAATGGTATATGAATGATGATCCATCGATCGTTATGCTTGTGATGAGCTAGACCTATTAGCAGGGACCATGCTTGGATACCCCTAAAGTTTCATCACCCTTGACTAAAGCCCATGTAATGATAATAGTATGGGAGACTCAAAGAAAGGGTACATACCTTTGGCTTTGGGAGTTCCTTTAATTAAAGAACAGTGCCCTAAAACCAAAAGGGAAAAAATGAGTAGAATCCCATATACATCTACTATTGGATCTATCATGTACGCTATGTTATGTACACTGAGTATAACCAGTAGGTTTCAACAAGACCCTGGTGAGAAGCATTGATCTGCTATAAAGGGGATTCTAAAGTAACTACAAAGGACTAAGGATCACTTTTTGGTGTATGGTGGTCAAGAAGAGCTCATTATACAAGGTTATGCCTATGCTGCTTTTCAGACCAGCACTAAGGATTTAAGATCGCAATCTGGGTTTTTTTTTTGTTTTGAACGGTGGTGTTATCAGCTGGAGAAGCTCAAAGCAAGAGATCGCTATCGACTCAACTATAGAATCTGAGTATATTACAGCAAGCGAGGCTGCAAAAGAGGCTGTTTGGATTAGAAATTTCATTTCTGGATTAGGAGTGGTCCCAAGCATCCTAGATCCATTAAAAATTTTATATGACAACAATGGGGCCATCGCACAGGCCAAGAAGCCCCGATCACACCAGAAATCCAAACACATACTCAGGAGGTACCACTTGATCAGAGAAATCATTGATCGTGGGGACATCAAGGTTAGCAAGATAGCAAGTGAAGACAATGTAGCAGATCCTTTGACGAAATAGTTACATCCAAATCTGCATGAAGCTCATTTGAGAGCATTCGATCTTAGGGCTATGCCCAATTGGGGCTAGTGCTAGTGAGAGATTGTTAGTGTAAGCCTTAGCCCCAATACATTGTTATAAAGCATTTAATTTAATAAATGAGGCATTTGTTTTATCTATTGTATTCTTGTGTATATCAATTGATAGAACTATCCAAGAATGTTGTTTCAGTTTAAGTTATCATGTGTGAGGCACATGGTTGTAAGACCTTGAAATGAATGAGACTTCATTCTAAATATCCTTAGTCAATCATTGTAATGGGAATAACAAATGAATTAAGACTAGTATGCTTTCTCTAATAGGTTGAGTTTTGTCTTACGGATCATAAGGACAAGAGTGTCAATCAGAGATCATAGATACATGTTTAGAACATGGTATTTGGATTTGATCCTTTCATGAGAACACTACATGGTACATATCATAAGCGTTTCTCATGTGAAAGTTTTGCATCGGAGTTCTTAGACCTAAAATCTCTATGAAACTCTTTATGAATTATTGTGTACTTTGACATACACCTAACGTGCTCGTAATAGGGTGACAAGTATGGGTATGCACTGATCCTTGTTAGAGAGCATGAGAGAAGTGAAGGGATTACTCCTGTCGATAAGGGAGAAAATATCATCGGCCACTTGATCAGTGAACCGCGAAGTGTATGGCCATACCAAGATAAAATAATGAGTAATCATTATTTATCTGAGAGTTCATTGTCACTGGAATATCAAGAAAAGAATTAATATATATAAGGATGACCAATTCCATGCCTTATATTAATTCTGATATTTAAGGGTAAGGGACTATGCAAAATTGCATTAGGTCACTAGATGCCATTTGTATTTTCATTTAATTTGGAATGCTATAATATCTTGCTAGAGAATATATATAGCCTTTGAATTAATTCATTGCCAATATTAAATGGACCTATAGGATCACACACAAAATATTGGGCTTAAAATATTTAAATAGAGTATTGGACATTAATTTGGGCTTTTAATTAAAGTCAAATTAATGTATGTAATGGGTATTAAAATTGCTAATTGGACCTTTGTCCATGAGAGAGATAAATTCGGCCCACAAAGATTAATTTCAATTAATTAATTATCTTGGATTAATTAAGTTAATTGAGTATTAAAGCCTAATAGCATTTGAATCAAAATAAAACACTTAAATAGGAGAGATATTGGCTGAAATTCAAAGATAAATTCAATGCGAATTTCAGCACATGTATATATCCTAATTAAGTGATGGTTTTGATTAAATATCTTATGTTTATTTCAAATTAATTTGAATTTAAAATTTAAAAGAGTTTGAATTAATATATGTCACTTGATTTTAGGAAGTGATGGAGGCTGAATTTACTATCTTTAGGTAGTAAATTTCGGAATTAACACTTACCGAAACAAAATGATATATATTTGTGAACTAAAGAAATAAAACCCAAGGGCGTGATTTTCTCTGTCTCATATTCTTGGCCGAAACACACAAGGGGAAAGGATTCTTTCTTGTTCTCTTGTGTTCTTGGGTAGCAATAACAACCTAAAGGAAGAACAAGATCAGATATTGTAGCTTTAATCCATTACCATTGCCAATTATTTGCACATAGAGCTAGCACTCTCAATTTTAAGCCTTCATTGCAATTGTGTGTGTGAACATAGAGAGGAGTGGCATAAAGGCTATTTCTTTGGCATTGGTGATCAAGACCTGAAGCATATAAGTTCATACTATTTGTTGGTCATCATCACAATCAAGATTTAAAGTGCATCTAAGATTGTAAGTTTCAAAACCCTAAAATTGCATGTTTTCGATTCTTGTTTATGGATTGCATGGTATGTATGATCAATTTTATTATTTTTTAGCTGCTTGATCATCATATATATGCCATGTCCAATTCCATCATGTTTGACTATAATAACTTCTACTTTCTAAGTGGACTTTTATGTATCGGTTAAACTCAAATAAGTTAGGAGGGTACCAGTCAAAGGCTGCTATGCCCCAATGGACCCAACCCGATTCGTATGAGTTGGCCAAAATATATAATGGTCAAAATCCATACGCCTGCGCTTTCAATTAGAGAGGTTATGCTACCGATTTTCCACCATGCATCATGCACATCCATTGGGTACCCTGCTGATTAATGGGTTAAACCCACCTAAGAAAGAGATTGTATGACCTCCTGTGTGGGAGTAATAAGGTTGGAAGGCTTTGTATATGCTTGTGTGTGTTTGTGATTGACGTCTAATGAAACCATGCATTGCATTCATGCATCATGTATATACCTTGTATATTCAACATTTATCATGCATCACCCCTAACATCTGATTCTTACAACCATTATAGACTCATCTAGGTGGTCCAGAAGGTCAGATGGGCACCTGGTTCGAAGGTCCATATCTAGTCTACTGAGGTCAGATTCAGGTTTAGAGTTTAGTTTTGAGTTGGGTTTCAACCAATTATCAGAAAATAGCCAAGAAACTAGTTCAAAAATGGCTAACGATGAAATAAATAAAGTTGGAAGGGGAAATGAAGTTGGGAGAGTTGCCGATGATACTTCAGCAAGGTTTCTATTTTTGTGAGAAAGGGCGAATGTCACTCTTACTAGGCCTTCAACAGTAAGCACTATAAGGAAATTTAAAAATAGCAACGAAAAAATAGCAACTGAATTGATTTCGTTGCTAATTTGGCAACGAAATTGCATTTTCATTGCTATTTAGCAACGAAAAATAATTTCTGTTGCTAAAATTGGTTAAATTTTCTAGATTTAGCAAAGAAATTATTTTTGGTTACTTTTCGTTACTAAAAGTGGAGGGAATTTTTAGCGCCAAAATTTAGCAATGGAAATTAGCAACGAAATTACTATACCTTTGCTAAATAAGGCACCAACAGATGGTGAAAATATTTTGGAATGAAAAATAACAATGGAAAAAATTTTCGTTGCTAATTTAGCAACGGAAATCATTTTCCATTGTTAATTTAGCAACAAAATTAGTTTTCCGTTGCTAATTTAGCAACATAATTATTTTTTCGTTGCTATATTAGCAACGAAAAATAATTCGGTTGCTAAATTATATAGGTTAAAAAATTCGATTCCAAAATAGCAACGAAATTTAGTTTCGATTGCTAAAATAACAACCGAATAAAATTTTGTTGCTAAATTAGCAACTGAAGTACAATTCCGTTGCTAAGTTTCATTTTAATGAAAAATAGCAATGGAATTAGATTTCCATTTGTAATTTTAATTTCAATTAAATAGCAACGGAAATGAAATTCCGTTGCTAATTTTCATTTTCAATGAAAAATTCCTAATTTTCTAATTATTTACATAATTGCCATTGTTTATAAATATCCCATGTTGAAACCCTAAATCTTCTCTTCTCCCTCACATGTACACACACAGCCGCTTCTCTCTCTACTCTCTCACTTTCATCTTCTTCCACCATCCATCGGTGTCGCCATCCACGCCACCACCTCTGTATCCACTGCTGCTGCTACCACCTCTTTTCGGCACCGTCTTCCACCTATTCCTTCGCTACTTAGCATCGCTTGTTGTTCTTTGGTTCCAGGTGCATCATTGATTCTTTTCTTCCTTCTATATTTTCTTTTTCATTTTACTCGAGGTCATTCATCTTTTGGTTCTATATATTCTTTGATTTTGATTTTTCTTTTGAATAGATTATCTAATTCAACCTTTAATTCTTAAATGAAAGCTTTGAATTAAAATTTTATGTTTGATTTTATTGTTCCTCACATAATTTGGATTTTCTTTTTCCCTTTTTAAATTTCTCCATTAGCTTATAATTTAAGACTGGAATGGTTTCTCCATTTTTTGATTGACTGACAATGATTATGAATGGGCATTATGGTCATGGTAGGGGCCCTAAAATCTATTTTACACGGCGTGTGGTGGGCAACTATTATTTGTTTGTTATGCGATAAATGCAAATTTGTCTGCCCATTCTGTTTCTTAAAACTTTATGGATCTGGATTAAGGTTGTCTGGAATTTAGGAACAAAAAATGTGGCAATTTATGTCAATTTGGTTGTTTTATAATATTTGTTTTGATATATCATATTTTAAATATTTTAAGTGTTGCATATTCCTTTTTCTAAACCAAACCTTGCTGCTAAAAATTCTCTTCAAGCAACCTGTAATCTCTCAATTGCAGGAAATCCTATAGCTGTTCGTCTAGAAAAATCTGTAATTCAGTTTTGATATAATCTCTTATAATTTGATGAATTGGGATGTCTGAAAGATGCTGTTATCTATATGCCAAATTTGGATTATTTGTTAATAAATTACACATGAATTTATTGTAGATTGATAAAATGACTGCATAAAAAATAAGAAAATTTTTATCTGTTGTAAATATACGTATAAAATTAACAGCATGATGCATTAGTAACCATTGGACTCTTATAGATATAACAGCATATGCGATCAATTTAGATGAGCTAAAAAAAACTTTTTATTTTCTCTGTTTACTTGTGGCTTTATTACTTGGGTTAATCTAAACCAGTTCATTTAGAATTGACCCATGCTTTTGATCCTTGTGGTTTTGTAATGATTTGTGATGCTAATTCTTATGTATTTCTTTCTGTATTTATCATCCTTTTGGATTATATGTTGGCCACTTCAATTGAGTTTAAAGATCATATTATTCCAGGAACTATCTGATCCATTTTCATTGGTTGCTGATGAGCTATACTCCTTATCGATAGGCTGAGGTAACTAATTGCTTTCTCTTTTGTCACATCTCTATGTTATTTCTATTGGAATGTTGGATCTCTACTCTCGATTTCTGGCACACATAATTTAATAAAGTATATATTTGATACAATGTTTTAAATAGTTTGGTTTTTCAATTCCATTTAGGTCCCTAAGCTTGCCTCAGCTGCTAAGTACTTCTTTAAGATGAGACTGATGCAATATATTTTCCTCTCAGGTGGCAAGTCTTCTCCATGATGATGTGTTGGATGAGGTAGACACTAGACGTGGTATTGGCTCACTAAATTTTGCAATGGGAAATAAGGTAGAACTTCTATACTAAACTGTATCATTTTTCAAATTTTTATAATTTAACTCCGTAGAAATTTAGGCCTATGCTATTGTGTATTTCTCACTTGTCTGCTTATGCCTATTGTATTCCTTTTATGTCCAAGCCCTTTATGTTAAGAGGTGTAGGCCACAAATAATTTTATTTGCACTTTTACTCTATTGTATTGCTAATAAATGGATGGCTCCAATAGAATCAAATCCCATAAATTGCAAGGTTTTTGTGTTTTTAGTTGTTCAGATTTGGCCTGATTGTGAGTATTTTTGGTTGATTTTAGGCCTTAGTTTTATGTTTCTTAAGGTGTATTGATCAACTACTGATTATTGTGATTGAGTTTATGCACAATGTCTATGTCTAACAATCACTTGTTGATAAATTATGTCACAATATAAATTAAAGATATATTAACTGTAAAGTAAGGAATCTTTATGCAGAATGGAATCTTAATATCATCGATATATTGATAAAGAAGTGCAAATGTTGAAGCTAAAATTTCGTATCAACAGGGTAAGTTCTTATGCAGGTTAATAATTTATATAACTTTTATTCTCAGTATTCACAGAGCACAACATGTTAATTTAGCCCAACTTTAAGTTGATTATACTTGTAAACTACGAGCTTGTTGCTTATTTTCCCACATATAGGCTGGAAGGACTACTTCTCTGTCATTGTTGGTGGTGATGAAGTAAGAACAGGAAAATCGTCTCCTGAAATGTAAGATGGATACATTAACAATTTTTTATTTTTTTTGTTTATGTATTTTTATTTTGTTAGACTTGAAGAACTTATATGTTCTCCTAAACTTATTCATTTATGAATTTTTATCTGTATCACTTAACATGTGTTTTAACCTTCTCAATGTTTAATCAAATTTATATATATGAATACAAATATCCCTGAAAAATCCTAAAAACTTTAAGCTGAAAAATGACAACCTAAACATTATTTTTTGGGCTCGAAAAATGCCATTACAAGAGCAAAGCTCAATAACAAATGACCGTCTTGAAATGAGCATTCCAAAAACATAATATAATAAAAAATATGACACTTGTAGCAAAAGTTATGACCAAAATAGTATGTATCATAAAAATAATCCATTTAGGCTTTATGTTAGATTTCTTCTTTTCTTCTCAAATTCTAATTTAATTTAGGGTTTTTATTATCTATATTTCTGGTGATAAATTGTTGGTAATTGTTGATTTTATCCATAATCTATTGAATTATATGTGTTTGTTGCTTTTTCATTTCATATGTTATTTTCATACGTTGATCTAATTAAATGTCTTCAAATGGTTAGTTGGAATTGGGTTATTAAATTTAACTATATTAGAGAATTTTGACAAATAAACTTTTCATTAGTCAATTTTATGGGTTGTTAGAAAAATAATATGAAATGAATTTAAAGTTCTGTGGGAGTTAGGCTAGTCTTCAATCTTGAAAATCAAATGAGATTACATTCATGCACTTATTTTTTTTTGCAGAAAGCTAAGTTTAATAACTACTTTTTATATATATCAAAACTCTTATATGATAAGATAGGTATGAAATGATGAGCATAAATTTGTAATCACAATAATTAACTAAATTTCTTATCTAAATTGAATGAATCCAATGTATGAATTGTCTGTCATCTAAATTTGTAGCTTTGGCTAGTTTTCTCTTATACTTTGGGGGCTGTTATGGGTTATTTTCTGGATTTTTGTCTTTATTGTTTCGTTTCTTAGGTAGAGATTTTGTTTCTGCACTCTGTTCTTAGGTTTGTCAGTATGTATTTGTTCTTTGAGTTGCCATTTTGCTCCCTATATAAATGAAATTTCATTGCTAAAATTTAGCAATGGAAAATGAAATTTCGTTGCTAATTTTAGCAATGGAAATTTCAATACAGCTGCTAAATTTAGCAACGGAATAGTCTAAATTAGCAACGGAATTGAAATTTCTGTTGCTAAAATCAGCAACGAAAAAGACTTTCGTTGCTAAAAATTACCAATTCACCAAAAATGAGTTGGTTGAATTTAGCAACGAAATTCATTTTTCGTTGCTAAATTTAGCAACGAAATTCATTTTTCGTTGCTAAATTTAGCAACGAAAATGAAATTTCGTTGCTAAAAAATAGCAATCGTCAGATTAACAACAAAAATTTTTGTTGCTATTTTTCATTGCTAAATTGCATTTTTCTTGTAGTGAAGGAATGACTTGGACCGAAGGATGGATAGGCATCTGCAGGAATTTAAGGAGATAATGTTAGGTATAATGGGTGGAATGGTGGCTCTGTAGCACCTAATGCTAGGCCTTAGCGTGTAACACCTGCTCGCGAGACAGTGGAGCCAACGCATGTTGGGAACACTACTATAGCTGATGCTACTATGCTTGGAGATCTACCTAAGAGGGAAAGGAGGCATGATCTTGGAGATGATTTCATAAAGGTAAAGGGTGAAGGGTATGTTCCTTCAGTGATGAATATAATATTAAAGGGTTCTAATACAGAGGATCTGACTCTTAAAAAGATGGAGGAAAAGATAGAAGCTATGTCTAGGCTATTATCTACTAGTAAAGGGATGAACTCCGAAGATAGGGATCTGGATGGAAATGAGCCATTGCCCCAATGGTTTAAAATGCCAGACCTACCCAATTTTAATGGTACCTTGGACCCTTCAACTCACATTAAGCAGTACACACTAATCATGTAAGTGACTACTCTATCCAAAAAGCAGAGGGTAGAATACTTTTGCTTGAGCCTGACTGGGACTATGATAGATTTGTATCATAGTTTGGATAGGAGAACTAAAGAGGATTAGGACCTATTGAGGGAGGAATTCCTCAAGCAATATGACTGCAGCACGAGAATGGAGGTCACCTTAAAGGGCCATGAGTTACTGCAACAAAAGCATGATGACTTTTTTCATGAATACCTCACTAGGTGGGGAAATAGGGTGATGGAGATGAAAAAGAAAACTAACACAACTAATTAGATCAAGTTGTTTATCCGAAATGCAAGTTCGTATATGAGTGACGGTTTGAAAATAAAGGGTCCAAAAGACTGGGAATCCTTAAAGGATATAGCTGTAAAAGCTAAAGGAGAGTATTTAGCTAGAAGGGTAAGTAAAGAAAATGCAAAAAGGAATTTTGGTAATAACAAGGCTATCGGGAATAGTAGTGGGTAGAACAGAGCTGAAAAGATTGCAGAGGTATCCGCTACAGAAGTTAGCCAACAGAGACATTACTTCGACTTGGGAAAATCATTGTCTTAGGTGTTAAATAGGTTGTTTAAAAAAGGAAAGCTTTAGCCACTACCATTAATGCCTGCAAAGAGCCAGGGGGTCCCCTACCATAGGAAGGATTATTACTGTACATACCACCAGCACACTGACATTTAACTGATTATGACCGTACTCTGAGGAATAAGATTCAAGACTTAATAGATAGAAAATAGATTTTAGACCTTGAAAAGAGGGACAAGAAGAAGAAAGGAGGATACAATGCTGTGCCCCCGCCTGCATATATGATCGTGTCTAGCTTGCTTGAGTGGTACATGATGAAGGATCTGTATTGGAATGAATGCTTGGCCATTACTCCACCTAAAAGTAACAAAGCTAGTTGAGGAAAATCGGCCAGTTTTTATGATTGATTGTTGGGAAACCCCTACAGAGAGTGAAGATGAGGGGGCTTTTATTCCTATAGACATTTAGAGTTCAACCAATGAGGATGAAAAAGAATCAGAGGAAGAAGAGGGAGTGAAGGCAGTCACGAAAAGTGGGAGAGTAGCCCCAAAAATTGAGAGGCAGCTAGCTCTGCTGCAGTACCGACAGGGAAAGAAGTAGAGGATGATCAGATAATCAAACAATTGAAGAAGACGTAGGCTTAGATATATATTTGAGATATGTTGAGACAATCTCCTTTGCATAGACGAAAATTCATTGAGGCTCTGAGCGAAGCTACTATTGCTACTATGATATCACCTTTTGAGTTACTGGATCTGGTTAGGGGAGGAACTAGGGAAAACGTAGTGTACTCTGATGCTGATTTACCCATTGAAGGAAGAAATCATAATCGTCCACTTTACATCAAAGCTCAGGTTAATGGGAAGCACACAGCTTGTGTAATGATAGATGATGGATCTTCCTTTAATGTCTATCCATTGGTAGTAATTTTGGCCTTCGGGTTGAATGAACACATGCTAAGCAAATCTAATTTGACCATTTTTGCATATGATGACTCTAAAAGGTAAGCCACTGGGACCTTTAATGCAGTAGTGAAAATTAAACCTATCGAGACTGAGGCTGAGTTCATGGTTTTACCTATCCCAACAAAATTCTCTGTGCTCCTTGGGAGACCATGGTTTTATAAGCTAGGAGGAGTGCCCTCCATGTTGAATCAAATGATTAAGATCCCCTATAATGATCAAGAAGTCACTATCAAAGCAGCAAAGGAGAATCAGGTGTCTGTACTAGAAATAGCCAAACAACCATTTAGTGGGTTTCATACACTACAAAAAAACTGTTAATTAGCGACGGCAAATTTCGTCGCTAATTACCACAATTTCGTCGCTAATTTAAATTAGCGATGCCGCGACGACCAGTCGCTAAAAGGCCAGTCACGAATATATTAGCAACGGATTTCAAATTTAGTTGCTACTTCGTCGCTAATTTTTTTTTCTGTAGCTAATTTAGTTTTCTAATTAGTTGTCGAATTATAATAATAATATTTAGCGACTACATTTTTCGTCGCTAATTTCGTCACTAAATAAATTCTTAAATTATTCGAGACAAATATAATAATATTGTTAGCGACAAAATGTTCGTCACTAAACTGTCGTTAATAAATATTCATAAAATGCAAATAAAAATGAAAATTAACTACACAAAATAACATCGCAAATGATGCAAATTTCATCGCAATTCATTTATAATATTTTATTATTATTATTATTATTATTATTATTATTATTATTATTATTATTATTATTACATTTAGAAGTTAATTTATATAAATAAAATTTCTCAAATATTATTAATTTAAAAAATATAATATCATAAAAGTAAATTAAATTGTGCAATACTTTACAAATAATTAGAAAAAAATTCAAACTAAATAATACTACTGACAAATTTGTATACAATATGTTACAAAAAAAAAGAAAAAACTTCGCAGTCTTCATCATTCTTCACAAGCAGCAACCAAGCACTTGCCTTCTTGTTCTAACAGACATGAATGCATTACAAAAAATTAGAGACAAGAATTTTCGCCCTTTCTACCATACATCACTACATATGAGTCTTAAAGTACACAAACTACTTCTAATTAGTTATTAAATTTATTATTGTCAAGAGGTTGATCCCTTAATGAGATTGAAAGATTTATATCCAGTCATTTTTCATCCCAAAAGATATATGACATTCAACTGAGATATATGGCCTAACTATATATTAATTTAGTTATTAAATTTATTGTTGGCATGGCATTGCAAAATATTTTTCAGCAAAAAACAGAACATACTTGGAGAAATTCTTCAGGTTTGGATAACAGTAATTGAAGACTTTTAGCAATAACACGTCCCAAGTTCTTTTTTTAACACCTAATGGCAACCATTGCAATACTTCCTGGTACAATCTACTGAAAAATTCCCTTTTTCAGCAATGCCAATTTCATGCAATATTTAGACAACATTCCATTCATTTTAGCAATTAAAACCCTCCCTTCATATCCATTATTCTTTAATTCAATGAAACTTGTAAAATTATAGTGCTCCTATAGGACAAAAATAATCACATAATGTTATAGATAGAACAATACCCGAACAAATGAAGCTATATATCCATTCATATGTACAATTTGCTCACTCTCAACAAAAATTGGAAACACACCCATCAGAATCAGCTCCTCTTCTCCACATCCGAGTACCTTCCAAAAGATACATATTCCAATGAAAATACTTGAAGACAATTAATAGAAATATTGACATTTGATTATGTTAATATTAAGAATAACACAAGAAAATGTTCCATCAACATTTGAAGCATGAACAAAAACTTCAACTTTTGGCCTCATGCTTCCTCTAGAATCTGTCATGATTCCATGAGAAAATGAGATGAGAAACAACACCCTCACACAAATTACTTCATGCTAACTTTTAATTTTCATTTATAAAAAAAAAGATGCATTTTATAAGCAACCCGTCACCCATACAAAATAGTGTATAAATCTATAGTTTTGCAGACATTTTATTGAAATGATTAGTCGTTCAAAAGAAATGAAAAATAAATGCAAACTGAACAAAACAAGATTCAGGCTATGTTTAACTTAAAAAGATTGGACAAATATTTAAATTACCATTTCTCCTTGTGCATCTCCTAGAAATCAGTGTAACCTCAATTATTTCTTTCCCTAGTGCAGCTTGGAAGTTATGAAAGCCTAAGCATTAGTTAAGAAATAACTCAACTGGAAAGACATTAAAAAAATTGGTAGTATCTTAGCTAAACCAAGATTGTTTTAATCTCAAACAGAAAGATTATGATAAAGGATATTCCCTTGGATAATAGGAAGCAGATATGGATCAAGTTACAGACAGGAGACCAGCAAATTATTAGCATTATTAGCCATGAAGTCCCGTGCCATAAGAAAATAACCATTAGAACCAAGGGAACAACTCAACCTTGTTATCAATAAGCACTTCCAACATATAATTATTCCAGAGAAACTTGGGTTCTGCTTGTAACAAATTTTTGGTGACATTAGAAAAAATTACAATTTACTTGAATTATACCCACCAAACATATTAATGAGTATTTACAAAATATGGAAAAAGAGTATTGTTCAGTATGTTGTATGCAAAAAATAGAGTTATTGAAAGGAAAAAACACTTCTTTTGGCCTTTAAAACCATCACTTTCTTCATAGTAAGAATTATATAAAAAGGAAATGTGAAAGTATAGGGGAAAAAAGGGACTATGATGAAGTCAAATGCAAAGGATACTTGTCTCCAAAGAGGAAGTGATTTAGATTCATCACCCAAATCATGCAGTCTCTGTGTATGGAAGTAATTAAGGCAAAAAATAATGAGGAGAAGATGTTGATTTAGCAAGTGGTAGCACATATATAAAAAGTTTTTTTCCAACTTTGCCTTTTTAGCACTATAATAATATTGAAAAAGAAAAAAGATTAAAAAATGAATATCTTAATGCTATTGAAAAAGAAAAATAGCTTCAATGTGTAACAAATTACAATGAAATTTGAGACAAAATATCCAACTTACTAAAAAGAATTGTATATTAAACAGAAAAATCTTATTGGAATTCGAATTTTAAATTTGAAAATCAGTATTAGTAAATTAAAGTTTATTAACAAATATGTAAAGTTTTATTATTTATTAAAGTTGTAAAGCATGAGAGTTGAGATAATATATATAATTACCAAGTTTGTCACCTTATTATTTGATATTAAAAAACAAATAAGAATAAGAAATCCATCGTTTTTTTGACAATTGAAAAATCTAGCATGTGAATAGTTTTAGAATATTACGGACTTAGATAAAAAAAACTCAAGTATCTAATGATGAATATTTATGCACACCATTGAGATTTTGCAGCCCGATACCCACTAACGTGACTTACTTCTCTACGTCAATAGGACTTTAAAGGAATAAACAAAAAAAGAACAAAACTCAAATTTAGCAACCGAAGAAATAACTCTCATTTGCAATTTCCATAGCAATGACTCCTATCATTAGTTTATCACTTACTAGAACTTGCCTAATAAAGTTATAAAAGAACTTAATCATATGTTGAAAAATAATCCACTAATACCATTAAAATAGCTAATCTAAATAAATTGTGCAGAATCAATTTACCTCAGGGCAATCTAACAGAGCAAACAGAGCTCAAAATCTTCTCACCAACCTTGGAAAAATCCATTCCACCTCCTTGAAACAACAAAAATGGGGCCAAGAAGACAACCCTAGAGCTCTCAAATCCAGCTTCACTCAAATAAGCATTAAAAAGAAAAGGATTTCTAAAAATAGAACCAAATGGGAAAAGATTAGGCTGCATTTCAACAAAAAACAACGAGATCTGATATTAGACTCTTTAAATTGAGATATGAAATTGCTGATTTGGGGTTTTAGGATTGAAAAGAGGTAAGTGAAAATTAATGTTAATTTGATCCATTAATTTCATACTTTCAAGAGAAAGCCATGGCCAAGACTATGTTGTACAACATGCGTATGCTAACAACTGCTAATTAAGACAATGAGATAGTAAGTGAAGACGCAGCTAAGCATTTAAGAACCAGAAATAAGAGATTGAGAATGATGGTCAATATCTTGAATGAACTAGCTCTAGTATTCTTCTTATTGAAATGGTTGCTACCGAAACTGTTATTCCTTCTCACAATTCTTAAAACCGACTTACCCAAAGCACAACACTCCCATAAGGTTTAGTTATGCTCACTCTTAAATATGAGAAATTAAAAATATACTACTTTTATACCTTGAATCTGATAAATCTAGAAAATTGCTGCACTTTGTGCATAATTTTTGTTTTTCATCTCAGTCCAACATATTCTTAATCAACACAGTTCAAGTAAAAAGAGAGCAAAAGGAAGAGGACGAACCGATATAAGGAAATGCCATGGTGGAGAGTGATGCTGGTGATAGGGAAAATAGTGGTGGCATGAGTTGCTGTAGCCATTTATCCACCGACGATTATGGGTTGCAGTGATTAGGGCAAAGGGAAGAAGAAACGAGAGAGATAGGGAAAGAGATGGCAGCTCAACTTGAGAAAATAAGAAAAATGAGAATAAGGCAAAGAGATAAGTGTTATTAGGGTTTTTTAAAAGACAAAAATATCCGTTTTTTTACTTTAAAATTTCTGTTAAATTGGGGATAATTTTGTAAATACATTTATATAGAGTTTTTTTTTTTAATTTTATCCATAAATATATTATGTACACATATTAAATACATATTAAGCATAAAAATTAATTGTCATTAAACAAGATAAAGTTTCATTATATTGAAAAATTGAATTGTTATGAACAACATTAATTTGATAATTTTGAAACGAGAATTATTTTTATATTTATTCAGTTTGTTTGGTTTTTGTTGTTTAATTATTTTAGTTTTTCGATTTTTTTGTTAAAAATCAAATAGACCGAACCAACCAAACTTTATACACTTTTATTTATTTATTTATTTAATATTTTGTATATATAATAAATAATTAGTTAACTTATTTTGTATATTATGTGAATTAATTATAATCCAAGCATAAATTAATTATTTATATAATATATATAAATATAACTATAATTATATATAATACATATTTACTTATTATAATTTTTTATATGTATTAATTATTGAGAACAAAATCTTCAAATGGGTCAATCTCATGAAAGGTAGTTGAAATTATCTTTTTCAATATTTCATCCAAACCTTGTCCGATATTTTTAATTTCTTCTATCTGGGCAGATATTTGGGCATCATAATGGTTAGAATTGAGCCTCCTTTATCCAATTCATCAATACACTCAAAAATTTCAATGTTATATATGTTGAGATAATATATATATACATACACACACACACACACACACACAAACACATTAAATTGAATAATATGAGCTGAGTCGTATTTAAAACACAAACTAATAAGGTTAATTTTTCGATAAATTTACATTGTTTTGTCAATAATATTCTCGTTTAATTTGATGTTGACAATTTACTTAGGATTAGAGAGAATGAGTGAGAAGCAAATGATTTAAAAATTAGAAAAATAATTAATGAAGGTAAATCTGAAAAAAATAATTCTATATAATAACTATAACAATTACTTTATTATTATTATTAAAAATGTAAAATTTTTTAATTAATAAGTTTAGATTTGGGGATACTTGATAAAAAATCATTACAATTTCTAATAAAATAAAAATAAATTACAAATTTTTTTATTATTATTTTAAATAAAATAATAAATTTTATATTACTATTTTATAAATATTTATTTTTATTAATCTTCATTATGTAATTATATAATAATAGTAACAATCAGTTTATTATTATTATTATTAAAAATGTAAATTTTCTAAATAAATAACTTTAGATTTTGGTATAATTGATAAAAAATTATTATCAACTTATAAAATACTTTATAATTTTCTGTTACAAAATAAAATATTCATTTCATATGGCTTATATTAAAATTACTTGAAATTATACATAAATCATGTGAGTATTGAAAAAATTACTTGAAACACATGTTCATTTAATCTCCTAACTGAAGAAAACCCAAAAGAAATTTTACTAGCATCAAATATAACTCCTGAGGAGAGAAAAAAATTTGAGAGAGTATTGAAAAAATATGAAAAAGTCTTTGCCTAGACCTATGAAGACATGCCAGGGGTAAATTGAGAAGTTGCTGAACATGTCGTTCCAACGTACCTAAGGTATAAACCAGTTAAACAGAAGCTTAGAAGACTTAGGCTAGAATGGGCTGAGAAAGTGAAGGAAGAAGTCAGGAAGCAAATAGAGGCTAAGTTCTTAGTGGAAGTCTAATACCCCATATGGTTAGCAAACGTAGTCCCTATAGCAAAAAAAGATGGAAGGGTAAGAGTATGTGTGAATTATAGACCCCTGAACAAAGCCTATCCCAAGGATAACTTTCCTTTGCCACACATAGATGTTCTGGTTCACAGTGCTGCTACCTGTGCCATGTACAATTTTGTAGATGGATATGTAGGGCATAATCAGATCCTGAACAAAATAGTGGATAAGATCAAAATGGCTTTCATAATCGAATGGGGGACATATGCTTATCGAGTCATACCTTTTGGACTTAAAAATACAGGAGCTACTTATCAAAGAATGGCCACAAAGATCTTAGATGATTTGATTCACAAGGAAGTATAGGTGTATGTGGATGACATGATGATTAAGTCAGTTACTAGAGAAGGTCACTTCGAAGTATTAGAGTAGTTCTTTCAAAATATTAGCAAGTACAATCTCTGCTTCAATCCAAATAAGTGCATATTTGGGGTTACTTCAGGAAAGCTTTTAGGTCATGTCATGAGCTAAAGAGATATAGAGGTAGATCCTAATAAGGAAAAAGCTATCAGAGAAATGCTAGTGCCCTAGAAGGAGAAAGAAGTCAGGATATTCTTGGGAAAATCTAGTATATAAGTAGGTTCATCGCTAAGTTGACTTCGATTTGTGAACCGATCTTCAAGCTGCTCAAGAAGGATCAACTCATGGTTTGAAATGAAGATTGTTAAAAGGTGTTTGATACCATCGGGGACTACTTGTTACACCCACTACTGTTAAGACCACCTTAGGTAAGAAAACCCTTTATTTTGTATTTAGTAACATAAGATAACTCAATGGGCGTTATGATGGCACAAGAGGATGATTTTAGGATTGAATATGTAGTATACTATCTCAGTAAGAAATTCCTCCCTTATGAGGCAAAATATGTAGAGGTCAAAAATATTTTTTTGGTAGTCATATGGGCATCTAAGAAGTCAAGACACTATTTCCATTCTTATAAGATACAAGTTATGGCTAAGCAGAATCCCCTTAGATACCTCCAAGAAACCCCTTCATTGTTAGGAAAGATGGGAAGATGGTTAATTCTCTTACAGGAATTTGATATAGAGTACATCACTAAGAAAACCATTAATAGAAGGGTGGTAAAGAAGTTCTTATCTAATCATCCTTTAGAAGGTAAGGAGATAAGCTATGACTTCTTGGATGAAAACATAACAACCATAACAGTGCAAGGGTGATAAATGTGTTTTAATGGAGCTGTTAATAACAAAGGAGTAGGCATAGGAGTGATCTTGGTTACCCAGAGGGAAAAAGGATGCCATTAGCTAAAAAGTTGAGATATAAGGTCATGAACAATGAAGCAAAGTCCGAAGCTTGCATTTTTTAGTTAAATGCTCTACTGGCTATAGGGACAAAGTCTGTAAAAGTGTTTAGAGACTCATCTATTATGGTTTACCAAGTAAGGGGTGAATGGTCAGTGAAGGAAAAATGCTTGCTGCCTTATCTTAGATACTTGAGGGTTTTGAGCGATCAATTTAAGGTTTGCACTTTTGGATATGTGCCTAGGGAGGAAAACCAGTTGTCATATGATTTAGCTACCTTGGTGTCTATGTAGGATAATTTGAAGGGAGTGATTATGAAACCCATGTTAGTTTCAGGTTTCGATGGGCCATGCTTTGAAAAGGAACATGTCATGGATATTGAAGTATACGATGAAAAGCCTTAGTATTACAATATTCACAATTACCTGGAAAGGTCAGTGTTTTTGAGGAGGCAATTGAAAAAGACCAAAAAATGATTTGTAAGCGGTCAATTTAGTTCATCATTGTTGGAGAAGTGCTTTATAATAGACAACTTGATGGAATTCAATTAAGATTCCTAGATGAAAATGGGGTAAAAAAAGGTAATGGAAGAAGTACATATGGGAGTGTGTGGAGCTCATATAAATGGGTTAGCCTTAGCGAAGAAGATTATGAGATAGGGTTTTTTTGCTTACAATGGATACTGATTGCCCTAAGCATGTCAAAGAGTGTCAATTGTGCCAACAGTATATAGATTTGAGACATCTGCCCATTTTCAAATTATGCAACCTCACATCACCATAGCCATTTGATGCATGGGGAATAGATATCATGAGGATGATCCATCCACCTACCTCAAATGGATACAGATTCATCATAGTAGCCATTGATTACTTCCTTAAATGGGTAAAAGCATAATCCTTTAAAAAGGTAGATGCACGGGACCCCCCCCCCATGGCCAAGTTCATCAAGAAAAACCTGATATGCAGATATGGATTGCCTCATCACGTGGTCTCAGATAATGGATTACTGTTCTCTGGTGAAACTAGATAGATTCTTATTAGATATGGGGTTCAACATCATAAGTCTTCTCCTTATAGACCTCAAGCAAATGGAGCACTCGAAGCAATTAATGAGAATATAAAAAGAATTTTAGCCAAGATGGTGTAAACTTACAAAGATTAGGACAATAAGCTACCCTTTGTACTATGGGGTTATAGGACCACAACTAGATCTTCAAAAGAAGCAACTCCATTTTCCATGGTTTATGGAACAAAAGCAGTACTACTAGTAGAAATTAAACATCTATCCTTGAGAGTAGTTTTAAAGGCTGAGATACTAGAAATAAAATGGGCTAGGTAGAGACTATCACAGCATAATTTACTTGATGAGGAGAGAATGAGGGCATATTATCACAATCAAGTTCATCAAAAGAAGCTGGCCCGTTTGTTTGGGAAGAAAGTCTGGAAACACCCTTTGAAGAAAGGAGGCTTAGTGTTTAAACAGATAAGGCCCGGGATGTCAAACATTCGAGGCAAATTCAGGCCTAACATGGGAAGGGCCTTTTGTGCTTGAGAAGCTATTATCCAAAGGTGCTACCATTTTGTTAGACAGTGATGGCAACGAGTTTTGAGAACTTGTGAATGTCAATAGATTGAAAAGGTTCCATGGCCAAAGACAAAAGAGAAAAAGAAAAGAATAAATGCCCCGTGGGTTGAAAATAAAAAAATGGCAGCCTTGCTAAAATTGGGTGCCTCACCAGGGTGAAAATGGAAAAAAGGCATCATAGGCAAAAATTAGAGGCTAAGAAAAAAATAATCAATCAAGAAAACCGGAGAGGGCTGATTGATGACAGGTGTTATGATGCTTGTAAAGTTTAATTTCGAGATTGAATAATATATGTCATTGAGAGAAAGTCAAATATTGATCATGTATACCGAAATCAGAAATAAAACATCATGCATGAATTCATAAATGTCATATGAGTGTCTGAAAGTAACATTTCCTATTTTATGTTTAAAAAAACCATCTATAAAGGTGTCTGATATAATTTATCAATATCAACTCTCTCTCTCCATCCATATACCTCAAGTGAGAAAGTCTATTATTAGTAGTTTGACTAGTGACCCACTGCTTGTATAAGTCGAAGGTAGTGAAATCATAGGAAACCATATTAGAAATAATGGTCCTCACTGGAAGTTGAGTCCAAATCCTCTGATGATATTCAGTTACAAAATAACCAATAAGGATACCTCTATGAAAATCCAAAGGTCACCTAACAATGACCTACCTACCTCCAAACTAGCAAACACATCGGACAAAGATATAAAAATTGGCTCGATAAAGTCCACAAAGAGGGACACATCTTGACTCTCTATCCATGACCACAGAAGTGATAGGTAACCAGGGGCATCTAAACCTCATATCCATATCTGTAGAACAACTAAGCTAGCCAATGGCATTCATCTAAGCCTATGATGAGTAGAAAGTCTGTGATGGAATTCATCTAAGCCTATGATGGTCTCTACCTAAGGTCCTAGAATCGAAGTACAATAGATAAAAGGTGTTTATCTGGAGAGACTCTTCTCAGAAATCTTAGACTTGAATAAGGGATTAATAGAGGGTCCTCTTAAGTTTTTGAATTATCCAATAACAGATGTAATTTTATAAGTCTGGTAGTCATGATTATCAAATTCTGGTAGTCATGATTATTAGATTTTTAAGTAATTTAAAGATGCAAATTTGATGGGAGAAAATAAATAAATAAAGAAAAACAGACAAGGAAAAACAAAAAAAGGAAAAGAAAAGAAGAGAAAGAAGATTACCTGATGAAGCTTCCTGGAAGTTGAAAAGTAAATGGCACAAAATCTAAGAAAAAGGCACTATTTATAGAAAGTGGTGAGCTATGGCTGTCCCTCACCCAAGAGTGAGCCACAACCAACCCATCCCTTACCACTGGAAGACAAAAAGTCACATTTTTGCATGTTCCTTGCATTGCACGTACATATTAGAGCATTTGTCTTTGTTTGCATTTTTCAAGAAGAATGATGAGTTAAATGTCCAAACCTTGAGGATTTATGATGTCTGGAACATGAAAAACAATATTCCACATAGACATAATTAATTTCAGGGAGTATTTCAAACCTCAGACACCTGTGTATAATAAAATGTAATCAAAGTCTATAAATATTGTAAAACTAATGTTAAAACCTGTAAAAAGAGTGTCAATAATATTTTAAACTAATTTTAGATGGATAGAGAATGAAAAATCAAGAAAAATGGTTTAAAAATCAAAGAAACTAGAGTTAAAATGTGAAAAATATGAGAAAAATAAAAATAGAGGGAAAAATGGTCTTTTAAATCTGAGGGAAGGGACAACCTATACGTCTCATTTGTCACCAGGTGAGGGATGGCTAGCCTATCCCTCACTCGATTTCAGCAATATAAAAGATTGTTTCTTTCGCTTCAAACGTTTCCTCTCAATGATTTTTCAAGCATTTCTCCGTCCGACATTCGATTCGCGATCCATTTGCACCTACAGACTCCTGGAAGCGAGGTGCACTTCAGGATGCCTAAATTTCCTACTTTCTCCTATTTTTTATCTGCTATTCCTAAGTAAGTGTAGTTTAGTATTTTTGTATTTTCTTTCTTCCTCTTTAAGTTAAGAATGAAAATTAGGCTAGTAGACTTTAATTCTAGGTGTGATTGGTGTGAGCACTCGCTGTTGTATTTTTATTCAATATCTTTTTGATGTTATAAATTAATTTTATTTAAAAATAAATAATATCTTTTAATATAACATAATGTATATGACCTTTTACATACTACCTTATGTATGAGCACTTAAAATCTATAACATGTTACTTATAGGTAGTATTATACATAAGTTCTAGACTCTGAAAGGCATTTTTTAATCTTTGTTATTACATCAAGCATTAATATTGAGAATTTTTATTGTTTGGTGACCTTGATGGTCTGTGCTTGGTGTGTGCTTTTAAAATTGATACTTGTAAAGGGGGAGATAATGTCATTCCTAGTCAAAATGCTGCCAAATTTTTGTCTCATTTCTTGATAAATGTAAAATATTAAGATGGATGGGTGTGGATGCCATGTGATTAATGATAACTTACACATAACTATGTCACCATAAAATAAAGATAATAAAAAATAATGGTAATGATAACACAATAATGATAATAATAGTAAAAAAAAAGAAAAAAAGTCAAATTCAATAGGCAGTATATTAACATCTAATGTTTTTTTTTTACATCAGGTACTTAAAGCCCCACCAAGGGGGCAAATAATTACTTCATTAACAACAAGAAAACTAAAGCAATTATTGCCATCTCTCAAAAGAGAGAAACTTTAATATGGAAATGAGGCTGATATTAAGAGCAAAGAATTGCTGAGTAAGGGACAACCACAGTGGATTTCACCATCCTAGTGGTATTTAATAAAAATATCCCCTATGTGTCTAACTCTAAACATATCCCCTATGTATCTACACTTTACACTCCTTGTATCTGCACTTTACACTCTTTGCTTCTTTTGTGTGGTCTTTGTATTTGCCCATAGAGCTTTATTTGTGGCCATCTCATCGATAAGTAGGAAAGCTTCCTTTAGTATCTTGTTCATGAAACTCCCTTCTGAAGCTGCATCTAAAAGAGTCCTAGTTGCTTAATTCACACCTTCATAAAAAGTAGACATTAGTTGATGCATATTAATTTCATGGTGTGGACAACTTTTTAAAAGTCTCCTAAATCTCTCCTAAGCCTCATGAAATGGTTCCTCATAAAGCTGCTGGAAATTATAAATGTTATTTCTAATAGTGGCTAGTTTGGTAAGTAGAAAGAATAAAACTAGGAACTTCTTTTACATTTGCTTCCATGAGTTTATGGACTGGCTTGGTAGCATTTACAACCAATCCCTTGCCTTGCCAATGAGAGTGAATGGGAAAAATTTTAACCTAATAGCATCCATTAACGCATTTGGAATTTGTACTGTTTCACTTATCTCTAGGAAAATGTCTAAATGTTGAGCTAGATCTTCAATCTCTAATCTTTAGAACTAGTTCTTCTAGACCATGGTAATAGTAGCAGGTTTCATGGTAATAGTAGCAGGTTTTAACTCAAAATAGTTGTTATGAGGTAGCATAATAGTCCCGTGCTCCTCATTCCACCTAAGAGTGGCATAGTCTCTTATGGTTCTCGATCTCATCCCATTCCTTTGGGCTTGATTTTGGATAACTTGCCCTCTGATTAAAGGTGGTGGATCATTGAGGGGAGAGTCATTTCGTGGCTGATCATATGGGACTGTGTTGTTTCTCTATTGTCACCTTAGTCTACATAATGTGTAACACCCTATACGTGGTCTGATGAATAAGCCAGATAAGGATGTCACTAAATAATCCATAATTTGTAATTAATCTATAATCTATATACAGATAAATCAACATAAGTTATACCTAAATCATTAAAGATTTCAATCCTTTACTCTTTATTTTTCTAAAAATTTCGGTAAAGTTTCGTCTATATATTATCAACCTCCCTTGGACAAAGAATAAAAAACAACACTTCTAAAATTAACCATAAATTTCCACAGCTTTAATCAAACTCCATCACAAGATTTCCTAACTTTCTTAAATAAATAATCAATCTGAATTTCACTCGTGAAATATCATTATATTGATAGCTTTGTTCTTAATTGTATCTATAAAATTTCCATTATACAGTTGTCACAGTTACAAAATTTCTTTCATTACATCAATGTGACATTAATAATGTTACAACAAAACTTTGATTGTCTACATACCAAAATAAAACACAATGGGATAACTAAATTTAGTAACATGCTCTAATTCAAATTTTTGACCTGGCTGGTGATAATCGGTTCTCAAAATCCCCAGCATGTGAGTATTAATTTCCTTGTTCTTCAACTTATACGTGGGAAGAGAAACCACACACTAAGCTAAAAGCTTAGTAGTGACTACCAAATTTACCTCACAAATTTTAAACATACACATGCAGAATCATAAAACATATAAAGGTTGATACTTTCCATCTAATAATGCATGCAAGTAGCCAGTGAACAAATTTTATAAGCAATATAAACATATGCCCTTTTATTGACACAATTTAGCTTTACAATATTATTAACTATTGATAAACCATTCATTACTAACTAATCAATCTTACTAAATTTATAATTAATTAAGTAAAGCTTTTATGAAAGTATTTGGATTTCTTATAACAGTCCATCGATTATTTTATCTTACTTTTTGTTGTAATCAAACTCAGACATATCATGTACATCTGTTCTGTAAATAGTTATTCCAAGCATATCCTTACTATCACAGTAAATTTTCAATGTCTATTTCATAATGCACATCCTATATTACCTTCAAATGATTTTTTATAGTATGATTATATCTACATTATTAGAAATAAATAAATAAATTTCTTTGACTTATACATGTTCGTTATGTCCTTAAAATTCAAGTAAACAATGGATTTAGCTATCAAACTTACACTGATATGTTAATACTTCAGATGTTATGAAGTTTTAATCAATTACCTATGATCATCTTTACAACATTCAGATATTCATTACATTATACGTTATAAGATATTTCATAATTCACCATAAAACCCATGCTATACCTATCACTTCCTAACATTAAGAAGTGACTAATCATATTTATATTCTAAATTATTACTTAATTTGTAGCTTATGATGCTTTAATAAATTAATTTATCATTTGATATTCAAATTTAGCCCCTGCATATTAGCTATTTTGTTTACAATGCATAATTTCAATTAATATTGCCCTCAGTAACTACTATTGGAAATCCTCAAACCGAATATAAGGGATGAGGACTGTATGTCTATTTAAATGTATTGTCTAACTGTATGTGAGGCCTCAAAGATGTATGTGTATACTATATAAGAGAGGAGACTACCTAAAGGTAGTTAATCCTTGATAATAGCTTACTATATGATTTCATCGCGGTATATGGGTCCCTATGGCTTGCCATTATATCCTAAATCCTAGATTATCCACTAGTTTACTAAGGGAAAAAAGGATCTTGGCTATGTTCCAAATTTTACAAACATATATAATTATGTCATTATTGCATTTAACTAATTAAACCAAATCTTTATGTGTATATATACAGTATCATTCATTTAACACATGTTTAATATGTTTCATAAATATTTAATAGTTTCATTCATAGTTATGGCTTCTCTATTTCACGAGAATGACATTTACTATCAAGGGCACCCTAGTGCTCTACTATGCCATTTCTCAACTTAATTTGTTAATAGTTTAAAAATTTATCCCCAGTTATCTTGTTTAAATTATACACAAAGTTCATAGTCATACTAATGCATTCATCATTACCTTGAGTATCTAACCTAACCTAGTTCATGCAATTACAACTTCTCAAAGTGGTAACATAACATAACAAAAGAATAACAAGTCAAAGAAAAGTGCATTCATATAGTTAAAATGATCCCTGTCTGTTAAACATCATAGACCAAACTGAGTAAATAATGGAATCTAGTTAATTAGCCTGATGTTTCATCAAAATTAAACTAATTTGTTCTTTCAAGGTTTAGAAACATGTTTAACCACTCGTTAAGCACATATAATCAATTTTCCATATTTCTTAATTATTTAAAAATGTAAAGACTACTCTATATCCTTCTTAGACAATCTTGTCATACATATACTATCATACATATACCATTCTATATGCAATCACTCATAGATATAGCTCATTTTCATAAGTACCAGATTAGTTAGCATGCCTTTTAATTAATTTGCCAAGCTAGATAAAATCATGCAAAAGGACTATTTACTATAGTGTGATTTACAACTGTTCACTTGTACTTAGTACAAAATGAGAATATACAAAAACAAAAGCAAAAAGATGACATCTTCATACTTGACTCTTCGTAGTATTGGCTTAGTCATTGCAGATCTTACCCTTGACAAAGAGTCTGAACTTGGGTACCTACATGGATAAAACCTGTGCTAAGCTAAACAACTTAGTAGGGAACAATTACAATGTGAATGACCACTCACAATGGTCATTCTCAAGCACACAAACATGCAATCATACAAAAATATACGTTCATTATCATTGGAGAATGGTATAATCAATAACAAAAGAAAAATGTTCTACTATAGTATTCATGGTGTAATTGTAATCATGTATAACACAACAGTATTTAGCCTATTCTTAAATAATTCTCTTCTTTTCTATGAAAGTCTGCTCAAGCTCTATGAGTGTGGATAATGGGAACCGTGGATACTTGAAGGTATCAGGCATATAAATACCTGTAGGTATTAAATCCTGTGGATATTTGAATATATCAAATTTATGGACCTAATGGGGTCGAACTATAGTCCCAAAGGGGACAACTATAGACCCAAATGGGGTCAAACCTATGGTAGCTGTAATTCTATCCGTATAGGCATGCCTATTTATCCACAGCCAAGTTCAATACGCAAGCTTTAAACTATTCTCACATGTTTTCGTATTTCAAGAGTAATATAATCTAGTATGTACATATACAATTATAAGTATTCAAAATGATTACAATAGTAATATTTGATCATATATGCATATTTAAAAATATACATGTTACTATCATATGCATATCATGTCATCAAATGCCTTTATCTTACATTTCCAAGTGTTTAATGACAAATACAGGCATGTATTTATGTTTATACATATATGAATGTACTTTTAGGCTATCATGCATTTCATATCATATTATTAGTTAATTGTCCCTTGTTAAATTAATCAAAAGTCCTTAACATCATCAAAGAAAGAAAACAAAAGAAATAAAGAGAAGAGAAGAGAGAAGGGATGAGTGGTGACACTTGGAATGACTCATTACAAAGGCTAAAGTGCACGACTCGTGTTGCCTGGAATGACTCATTACAGAGGCTAAAGTACACGACTCGTGTCGCCTAGAATGATTCATTACAGAGGCTAAAGTGCACGACTCATGTTGCCTGGAATGACTCGTTATAGGGGCTAAAGTACATTACTTGTGTCACCTAGAATGAATCATTATAGAGGCTAAAGTGCACAACTCATGTCACCTGGAATGACTTGTGCACAAATCATGTCAGTAGGGATGAGTCGTGACAGAGGTAGTTTCCCTAGTTCAATTTGTTTTGCATGTGTGTCATATATCCAACTAGATTTAGCCAAAATGGTCTTCTAAAAATTTGTTACTCTATGTTTTTAGTTTTTAAAACATTAAAAATCACTCCATTTGGCCTTGTAAATCTCAAGATATTCACTAAACAAGGTAGACTGCTCCTAATAGAAGAGCAGCAAGCTAGGTCTAGGTTCAAGTTAACTTTTGCCCCTCATAGAGAATGAAACAAACATTGGTGTCTCTTATGAAACTTAGTTTTATGAGTCTATTTTCTATTCCAACTAGAATTACTTAATTTGGAGTTCTCAAACTCTGGACATAGGCAAAAGAGTCCTGATAGGTCTAGTGAACCCAAGGATAACTTTTGCCAAAAAGAAGATCTATCACCCAAATTTCAGTTCCCATGCAAAATTCACCCTCAATTCATATATCCCTTCATTAATACACCCTAATTTAACACTTATAAACCCTAACATGAAGCTAATACCTATAAAGAGCAGCAAGAAGTTCCCATACTTATTTATAGTTAAAACTTCTTTAAACTCCTCCTTTATGCTTCTCCTTCAAGCTTATCCTTCCCTTTGCTGGAGTGCCCTTCTACATAGAGTGAATTCGTATGCAATTATAACATGAAGGATTCACATAGCTTTGTAATTTGACCATCCAAAAATCAAAGAAGAGAAGGAGAAGAAATTGTTACCCTAAAATGGTAACCCCTAAACTCTGTCTCCCCTTAACAAAAAATTAACGTGGGATTTTTAGGATTTCTTGAGAGTTAAATTGAGAGAATTTGCTGCCTTAGAACTTCCTGATGTGGCTAGCTCTCTCTCTTTCAAATAATCCCTTTAAATTCCATTTTCTCAAGAGGATTCTAGTAAGATAGGTGTTATGTTCTTATTGGCTCATATTTCCGCAATTTTCAAAATTGGACTTAGCTTCTTAAATTTATGTTTCTACCCCAAAAATTTCTCTTTTCTTTTTCAACTGGGTCCATAATTAACATATAACCCGTAATTAATCACATGCATGGCTTAAATTAAAATGACCATTTTACTCCTCATCCTTTAAGGTGATTACCTTTATGTCCCAACTTATAGTTCACTAACCATACTCACACATAATGATCTTGTTACACCTGTATATTCTTCCAAGGCCTAAATAGGGGCCTATATATAAACCTTAATTAATTTCTTATCCCTGCCAAAAGCCGATCAATAATTCCAATTGACCAATTCAGTTAAGCATATGAGGGATTTGATCTTTATGTTAATGTAACTAATTAATTTCATAAACTAAGCTCATTGAATAATACAAAATTAACTACCAAGATGAAATTCAAAATTCTATTAGCATACTAAGACTAAGCAAATTTATCACTTTAAAGGCATTTGTTAATTTTTAGATATTAGTGTCATTGCTCAAACATGTATAGCTAAGCCTTTACACATCTAGTGTTCAATATGAAATTTAGTTTTCCTGCAATCTATGAAAGTTAATAGTTCTGGCTAATCTTAGCATTAACTATGCATAACAAAATATAACTCTTTAGATTGCAAATAAAAATGAAAATGTAGAGACCATTGTTTCCCTTTATGGTTAGACATCTCATTATTAGTAAAAATGCAAATTTCCTACCTAATATAGGCATGAAAGATAATGGACATAAACTAGAATGGCTAGTTTACATAAACATTTAATTCGAAACATCATACGCTCCATCAAACATATTGAATAATCTTTTTTTTAGAAGGAAGGAAAAATAATCGAACCTTATGATCTATTGGTCTACCAAATCAAGCTAGTTTGTTTCCTTAAACCTTATGTGCTCCTTTCCTTTTAATTAAATATATTTTTGTT
This sequence comes from Excoecaria agallocha, assembly GCA_037975025.1. NCBI lineage: Eukaryota > Viridiplantae > Streptophyta > Magnoliopsida > Malpighiales > Euphorbiaceae > Excoecaria > Excoecaria agallocha. The sequence continues at coordinate 44,210,034 of CM075816.1, forward strand.
GAGGTAACTAATTTTTTAGTATCATAAGTAATTTGATCAACTCCCTAATCCCTAAGCCTTTGCAATTGTAAATTATCAAACTCTTACTATTATATATTCAAGATGTTCTAACCAACTAGAACACTATTCGAGAATAATAACATGTCATTGTACTTTGTAGTGACAATTTATTTTATAAAACATGTGCTTAGTACAAACAATAAAAAGGGCAGTAGGTTATAATAGTGACATCCATTTTATGTTATAAATTTAAATCATCATCAAAATATATAAATTCAAAACTGAATCTTAAATTAGCAAAGCTCAACTAACAATACATTATACAAAACAAATTCACACAACAATAAACGTTGGATTTTATACAAAAATGAAACAATTCCTAATCAAAATTTATAATTAATTTAAATAAATTCTTTGAAAGTAAATTTGGTCATCACATACCAATTCCTGAGATTTTTCTTCGATTTCAATATACCATCGTGCTTGCCAGAGGTTCGTTGGCGCTTTGTCGGAGTGGACCAGTGCTGCCTACTTGTAGTTAGAGCCATTGATAGCCACTTAGTGGTGTTCACGTGCCCCAATGCCTCACCATCTGGTAAAAAATCACTCTCCCATCTATGCATTACCAGCAAGTGAGGAGAGGTAGAAGTTACTGGGAACCTTGCCTCGCCACTTCCAGTTGTCCGGTGGTGGTCGTGTTGTTGTCTGCCGCCGTGGCTCTCCAGAAAGAATGATGTAGCATTCAGTAAAGGGAGGAAAAATGGGAAGGAATAGATCATCGTACAATGCTGTTGATGGTGAGGTAGGGTGGCGCTGCACTCGTGACCGGCGAAGGGAGGCAACGGCGGCATAGGAATCGCCGGTGATGTGTCATCCTCTCCCTGCTCCTCTCTTTTTCCATTTCCCCTCTTCGATGTCGTTCTCCCTCTTCCTTCTTCTTATTTCTCCTCTTTCTTTTTTTTTTAATTCTTGATTTTGTTATATTTTATTTTTCTTTTGCAACTTGTGGCCATGATAATTTGTCTAGAAATTTCTAGGTTTTAGAAAAGTTGTTGTCTTCCATTGATATTAATATTATTATTATTATTATTATTATATTTATTTTAATTCTTTATTTTTTACTAAAGGTATTTTAATTAAAAATACCAATCATAAGCCTAAAAAGATTAATGCATCCTTATCCTCAATAAATTTATGTCCCTGCTCACCTGAATCAAAATATTATTCTTGAGTTAGAAAATATTTTTGGTCGACTCAAATTTAGGGCATTACAGCTCTCCCACCTTTAAGAAAATTTCGTCCTCAAAATTTATCTATTTAAAGAAGTAAGCACGAGTATGTCATATCCCTCTAGACCATCACGGTGACATCTATTGTTACTAGCTAGATTATTATATGAACTCCCATTGACAATGAGATCAAACCCCTCAAAGGAGTTCATTAGTTGCTCTAATATGTTAGCATTTAGCTGTTACACATCCACAATGTCAATCAAATTCCCTATCTGGTTAGTTTGCTCCCTTATGCTCCTTAATAGCTTTGCAAATCCTCTTAGTTAGTTTATCACTCCCAATGTAAGTTTACAAACAATTTAACTATGTTTTTGTGTCTTATAAAGGCTACCATCTCTTTATCAATGTCAATGTTTCATTTATAGTTTGTGAGGGCAAAGGAAGAAGGGAAAATCTATTCTGAATGAGAAGATTATGTATATAGCCCTTTTTCCTTGTTATAGTACCAAAATATTTAGAATCAACAAATTCTAACTCCACATCATATATAAAAACTACATTATAGTATTCCAAACCCTTTTTTTTGGGAACAAGTGTTGCATTCGTATAAATTGGGAGAAGTTGTTATATGAGTTACAACCTCTGCATCACCTGAGGGGTAGCCGTATGTGGGTCCTCACCTCTAAAATAATGTGAATCAGGGGTATTTTAGGAAATCTGGGGTCTAGTGATGAGGGACTGTCGTCCCTCACTCATAGATACCTGTCCTTGGTTTAAAACCTAGATTTTCCCATATTTTTTGGAATTTCAAAAAGGGAAGTTTGGGGGGAATAAAGATCAGGTCCGAATTTTGGGGATTTTATCTCCTAATCTGATGATTTTTAAGTTATAAACAAATTAAAACTATCCTTGAGGGATATAAATAAAAATTAGGGTTTTGAAATAGAAAAGAGGAGGAATCATTGTTCTTTGAGAAAAAAACCATTAGAGAAGGAAAAAAAACTAATTTCTTTCTCTCTCTAAAAAGTTTATGCTTTAGCATTTTCTTGACACATACAAAATGAATTTCATACTTTTTTTTAAGAATACAAAACACGATTTGGAGTAGAGATCTAGACTTCAAAGATCATAGACTTAGAATATCTCCTAAGGGTAATATTCTAGGCTCATTTATAGTTTCTCACTTTACCATTCATTCATCTAATCTCATAATTATTTAGATGATAATTTGATTTGTTTTTACTGTTGAGACTGGATAACATGTTTTCTTTGTTAAAGTATGATTTGTTTTTGGTTTGTGTGATGTTTTAAAGCCATGATGATCAAAGGGATTCACCTGTTGTTTTTTTAGTTCTTCCTTTAACATGTACATGTGTTATACTTCATTAATTTTAATGTAATATGGTGTATGTTTTGCTGTTTAACATATTTTTGGCATGATTAAATAATTAATTATTACATATCTAGGATTGAAATATTTATTTGTATAATTTCCTATTTTTTCTTCTATTATGTAAGTTTCTGCTCTGTTCTATAAATGAGGGATGAAAAAAAGGTGTGAGGGACGGTCGTCCCTCACTCGAAGGATGGGAGGTCCTTTGGCCTCCTTCTTAGCCATCCCTCACTTATTTTTGGCCATCTTTGGGGTATTTTTTAGGTTTTTTCATGTATTTTAGGTTTTTTGTGCCCTTTATTATTTTAATATTTGTTTTATACATTATTTATGCAACATTTGGCATGTTTTTGTTATTGTATGTATGTTGTTGTATCTGTGATCAGTTTGTTTATAGTTGTAAATTATGTAGCTATTTTTATCATCAATGCTAATTAATTTGTTCATTTTTTTGAGTAATTGGTATATTTATGGCCATGGATGACGTATAACATTTGCATGGGAAGTCATGCCCCTATTTCGATTGCTCTCTCTATCTAGGTTACTTCATTTTTTCTTGGTTATTATGTCATTAATTATTTATTTACTTTCTTTGTGAATTTTTATTGTTTATTTGGATGTATTATTTTTGGGAATGTAATAGGTAGTAATAAATATTTTTTTACATATTAAATGATAAAATTTCACTTAAATCATTTTTTTATAAATTGGGTTTTCTCTAATGAAAATGGACAAATGTCCAGCTTTTAACCCAAAAATTTTCACAATATAATAAAACCCTTTTTTGTAAAATATGCATGAAGGAACCAATGTTTCTAAATAAATGCCCCGATTTATATACGTAATTTATTTTCTTCATTGGATGATTTGCTTATGTAATAATTTTTAAGTAGGATGTTATTTTAAGTATTTATTTATAGCTTTTTGTTTGAATGGGATGTTTACTTAAATTTGATTGCTTGCATCATGTGAGAGAAAAGAGGGGTTTAATTCTAAAACTCAATTATAAAACAATACCTAATCAAGATGCCTAATAACAGGGATGCCACAAACACCGAACTCTATTTGGGCATAAAAATAAGGTCAAGATTCAATTCCTAACGTTCTATTAGGTGGCGACTCTATGACACCTGCCTCTTTGAGCCCATTAGTATATACCTTCATGGGTTAATCATCAGTAATAATTTGGACTTAATCTTTTTTTATTGTGAAACGACTAATTTATTATCAAAAGGGAGCCTCCTCCAGTATTGTGCCCTAAAAGCAAACCTTTGAGAGTGAACCCGGGATCAAAGGCGGGCTTCGACATGCATCACAGTGGTGACTCCACTGGGGATAAAAGAGACCTTGCTCCAGAAAGCATCTTGGTTAAGTTTTTTTACAATTTGGTTTTATTATTTAATCCTATCTCCTTTTTAAATTGCATTTCTTGCATACATCTTATAGCCTTAAAATTAAGTTAAGCATCCTTTTTTAGCCTCAGTACTATCCTGAAGCATGCCCTACATTCATTAGATGTAGGGAGATTTCAAGGAGACCCACCAGCCTAAGTTTAGCACCAACTGGTATATGAAATTATGATCCATCGATCATTATGCTCGTGATGAGCTAGACCTATTAGCAAGAACCCCCCTAGGTTGTATGACTATAATAACTTCCACTTGCCAAGTGGACTTTTATGTATCGATTAAACTAAAATAATTTAGAAGGGTACCAGTCAAAGGTTGCTATGCCCAGATGGACCCAACCCGATCTGTATGAGTTGGCCAAAATATATAATGGTCAAAACCCATACGTTTGCACTTTCAATTAGAGAGGTTATGCTACCGATTTTTCACTGTGCATCATGCGCATCCATTGGGTACCCTGTTGATTGATGGGCTAAGCCCACCTAGGAAAGAGACTGCATGACCTCCTATGTGGAAGTAATAAGGTTGGAATGCTTTGTATATGTTTGTGTGTGTTTGAGATTGACGTCTAATAAAACCATGCATTGCATTCATACATCATGTATATACCTTGTATATTCAATATTTATCATGCACCACCCCTAACATCTAATTCTTGTAGCCATTATAGACTCATCTAGGTGGTCCAGAAGGTCGGATGGGTACTTGGTTTGAAGGTCCATATCTAGTCTACTGAGGTCAGATTCAGGTTTAGAGTTCAGTTTTGAGTTGGGTTTCAGCCAGTTATTAGAAAATAGCCAAAAAACTAGTTCAAAAATGGCCAACAATGAAATGAATAAAGCTGGAAGGGGAAATAAAGCTGGGAGAGTTGCCAATGATACTTCAGCAAGGCTTCTATTTTTGTGAGAAAGGGCGAATGTCAGTCTTACTAGGCCTTTAATAGTAAAGGATGACTTAGACCGAAGGATGGATAGGCATTTGTAGGAATTTGAGGAGAGAATGTTATCTATAATCGGTGGAATGGTGGCTTCTATAGCACTTAATGTTAGGCCTTATCCTGTAGCACCTGCTCACGAGACAATGGAGCCAACACATGTTGGGAACACTACTGCAGTCAATGCTACTGTGCTTCGAGATCTACCTAAGAGCGAAAGGAGGCATGATCTTGAAGATGATTTCATAAAGGAAAAGGACAAAGAGTATGTTGTTCCTCCAGTGATGAATATAAGAATAAGGGGTTCTAATGCAGAGGATCTGACTCTTAAAAAGATGGAGGAAAGAATAGAAGCTATGTCTAGGCTATTATCTACTAGCAAAGGGATGAACCACGAAGATAGGAATCTAGATGGAAACGAGCCACTGTCCTAAAGGTTTAAAATGCCGGACCTACCTAGTTTTAATAGTACCTCAGACCCTTTAACTCATATTAAGCAGTACACACTAATCATAAAAGGGACTACTCTATCCAAGAAGCAGAAGGTAGAATACTTTTGCCTGAGCCTGACTGGGACAATGATAGATTGGTATCATAGTTTGGATAGGAGAACTAAAGAGGATTAGGACCTGTTGAGGGAGGAATTCCTCAAGCAATATAACTGTAGCACGAGAATGAAGGTCACCTTAAAGGACCATGAGTTACTGCAACAGAAGCATGATGAGTCTTTTCATGAATACCTCACTAGGTGGAGGAATAGGGTGATGGAGATGAAAAGGAAAACTAACACAGCTAATCAGATTAGGTTGTTTATTCGTAATTCAAGTTCGTATTTGAGGGACGGTTTGAAAATAAAGGGTCTGAAAGACTGGGAATCCTTGAAGGATATAGCTATAAAAGCTGAAAGAGAGTATTTAGCTAGAAGGGTAAGTAATGAAAATGCGAAAAGGAATTTTGGTAATAACAAGGCTATCAAGAATAGTAGTGGGTAGAACAGAGCTGAAAAGATTACAGAGGTATTCGCTATAGAAGTTAGCCAACAGAGACATTACTCCGACTTGGGAAAATCATTATCTTAGTGTTAAATAGGTTGGTTAAAGAAGGAAAACTTTAGCCACTACCATTAAGGCCTGCAAAAAGCCAGGGGGTCCCCTACCATAGGGAGGATTATTATTGTACATACCACCAACACACTGACATTTAACAGAATATTACCGTACTCTGAGGAATAAGATTCAAGACTTAATACATAGGAAATAGATTTTAGATCTTGAAAAGATGAACAAGAAGAAGAAAGGAGGATACAATGTTGTGCCCCCACCTGCATACATGATTAGGTCTAGCTTGCCTGAGTGGTACGTGATGAAGGATCTATATGGGAATGAGTACTTGGCCATTACTCACTCCACCTCAAAAGTAACAAAGCTAGTTGAGAAAAATTGGCCAGTTCTTATAATTGATTGTTGGGACACCCCTACGAAGAGTGAAGATGAGGGGGCTTTTATGCCTATAGACATTTAGAGTTCAGCCAATGAGGATGAAAAAGAATCAGAGGAAGAAGAGGGAGTGAAGGTAGTCACGAGAAGTGGGAGAGTAGCCCCAGAAATTGAGAGGTAGCTAGCTTCTGCTACAGTACCGACAGAAGAAGACATAGGCTTAGATATGTATTTAGGATTTGTTGAGATTATCTCTGTTGCATAGACAAAAATTTATGGAGGCTCTGAGCGAAGCTACTGTTGCTACTACGATATCACCTTTTGAGTTACTGGATCTGGTTAGGGGAGGAATTAGGGGAAACGTAGTGTACTCTGATGCTGATTTGCCCATAGAAGGAAGAAATCATAATCATCCCCTTTACATCAAAGCTCAAGTTAATGGGAAGTACACAGCTTGTGTAATGATAGATGATGGGTCCAGTATTAATGTCTATCCATTGGTAGTAATTTTGGCCTTTGGGTTGAATGAACACATGCTAAGCAAATCTAATTTGACCATTTTTGCATATGATTACTCTAAAAGGTAAGCCACTGGGACCTTTAATGCAGCAGTGAAAATTGAACCTATCGAGACTGAGGCTGAGTTCATGGTTTTACCTATCCCAATAAATTTCTTTGTGCTCCTTGGGAGACCATGATTTTATAAGCTAGGAGGAGTGCCCCTCATGTTGAATCAAATGATTAAGATCCCCTATAATGGTCAAGTAGTCACTATTAAAGCAGCAAAGGAGAATTAGGTATCTGTACTAGAAATAGCCAAACAACCATTTAGTGGATTTCATATGGCAATCATCAAAGGTGAAGATGACTTTCTTGACAATCTTAAAGTGATCAATATACTCAAAAGGATGAATTTCCTACTTGGAACTAGTTTAGGAAAAAAATTTTAAGGACTTTAGACTATTGTAACTACCAAAAGCTATAAGAATAAGAAAGGGTTAGGCATAATAGGGACTAGTAAGAAAGGAAGGAAAATAAGGAAGTGGAAGGAATCCCTCACATTTCTCATAGTTTTGTCTCAGCTTCAGGATTGTGACTTTATTGTGGGGAGAATGAACCTTAAATGATAGATGGTGAGCTAGTATCAGGATTTGAGATATTTAATGATGTCTTCGACTAGGAATAAGGGATCATCAAGCCTGTTAAAGGTTTCTGGGATGAGGAAATTTTATTGCACCATTTAGCTTGGGATAAAGTACTAGAAGAAGTTATGATTGAGAAACTACTTACTACAAAGCTGAAAGGCAAATATAAGGAGCCACCCAAAGTTGGACCTGAGATTGGAGAAGTGCCTGATGCTAACAAGATTGAAGAAGACACTTTTATTAATGTTGTTTATGTTCCTGAACTATTTGATGAGAATAATGTTTGCTCTTTTGATTACATTAATGAGATGAACAATTTTACTTACTTGTGTGATGTTTCTTAAAATTTCAATATGCATGATCATGATCATAAAGCATTTATATTTGACATTTGTTAGAGAGTATGCCCTAGAGCCCATGTAATAGGGATGTTTTTTCATATGTATGAAATTTATATTCTTAATAAAAGGCATCATTCATTTATTAATGCTGTGTCTGAATACATGAGTTTGTAAATCTTAAATTAATAAATGAAGTCTTAGATATTATAAACATAGTGCAAAGGCAATCATAAAGGTGTTCATGATGTGAGATGTTTATCGCATGCAAATGTGTTAATATCTAAATATCCCTAGTCATAGAATTAACAAGATAGGACATTGTTAATTCGGACAGACTAGCACATGTTATGCTTTTTGAATGGTTCAAGCAATGGTTCTCATAATTATGATTATGGATGATAATCAAAGCTGACATGTGGATGCTTGTTAGAGGAACAAGTGCATTGGAGACCTACAAAGAGAATCCTCATATGGATATTAAATCTATGTCAGTGAGGAATCTCTTCATAGCGGTTGTGCAAGTATCCTTAGACTTGAGATCACCAAAGTTATCTTAAGTAGCAAGTGGTATACTTTGACTCCATAACTAATTACTTCCAACTGGGAGTGAACATAGTTAGGAGATTGGGTATATCATGACCTACTTGAAGATAGTTGAGTGATTGACAAAGGATTCACCATCCCAGATTTAACAAGGGAAGTTATCTCGCATGATTCTATAATTGCCTTGTTTAGAGAATCTCTGGCCAGAGTAATATGCTGAGATGGATGGAGATCCATGAAGGGCATTTTAGGAACAATGGTTGAATTAAAGGAACATACATAATTAGATTTATATGAGTTGACAGAAATCCATACTCAGAATCTAATTGAGATAAGAGTGGTGAAAGGAGTAATTGCACGGTAACTGTTTCTATGGAAGGGTACAGTCAACCACATGACTTTCCTGACATTTGGGTAGTCATGATGCCTAGCTAGAGGCCAATCATGACTTGTATAATGATGTATCAAAATATCAATAGAGATTGATAAAATGATTTAAAGGAGTTTAAATCATGTGAGTTTTGAATAGAACTCACAATTATATATTATACTGCCAACATGGACAGGAACCCAATAAGTCACACACATATAGAGAAAAGGGTAAAATGGTAATGACAAGGATAATAATATTTGATATTATTATAAAGGTAGAGAGGAGAATATGATAATAATTAATTAAAGAGTTTAATTAATTATGATCAAATAAAATTGTCCGCAAAACTTTTGAGAAATGTTCTGTAAATTGGACCAAAATGAAATAATGTATTTCATGATTAATTATTATTGTTTTATAAGTGTTATAAGACTACTATAAGTGTTATAGGACTGATATAATAATTAGTAGGACCATTGGAGAAATTATAAAGGGCCAAAGGAATGAAGAAGTTAGAGGAAGCCCTCCCGAAGAGGGCTACACGCCAACTCCATACAGAAGGGCTTAGAGGGCTTTTTCTTGGACCAAATTAATTTATATATGTTACATAAGTGTTATGAAACTCACATATTTAATTTGGTTGGATTTGGAATCCATTTGGGTATTTAAATCCAATTAGATGCACAAAGGGCCTAGTTTGTGGATTTTGTGCATGGTCTTTTATGAAAAGATTTAATTAAGCCCAAATGATTATAATTAATTCCAGAGGCCCAATTAATAATTCTCAGCAATTTTAAAGAGCCCAATCTCATTAAGGAGTTGGAATTTTAACCTAACTATAAAAAGGCCAACTAATGAGAATTAGGGTTAAGTGATTAAAACAAAAGGAAAGTCTATTTCGCTTAAATCTCTCTCCCTTTTTGCGCCACTTCCATTGCTAGCCTCTTGGATTTTCGGCCAGCCCTATTTGAACACCAATTTTTTGGTTCAATTTACTCCTCTCTAGTGTGAATTACTCATTGGAGGTGTTCGATTTTGGACACTGTGGTTTGCGACAACCCGGTGCGAAGTAAAATCAACTGTTCAACACAAAATCAAAGGTGATTTTTTCTTATTCTCATATAGTTATATTGTGTATTCATGGCAAGATCAGAACTAATGGTTAAAAAATTTTAAAATTTCGGTCATGTATGTGATGCATGTAACCATTAAAATCCAACATGGTATCAGAGCCTGGTTTTGCCATGGATATACAATTCTATATTATTCTGCGGAATAAGTTTTGTTTTATTTTGAGTTATTTATTTCATGAACTTTAAAATATGAGATTTAATTGTTCATGAATGAGAAATATTGATTTCTGGATGTATATGTGATCAAATAAATTTGGTGGAAACAAAACCGAAATTTTTGAAGAAAATTGATTTGGGTTTGGCGTGAAACCCATTAGGGTTTGGCCTGAAACCCTAGGTAATGTAGGGGCTGTTCTAATTTAATTTCTTATGGATCCATTTAAAAATCATTTAGATGATATTTTATGTGTTTAATATGTGATATTAAGCCGTAGGATCGAACGAAATTAAAATCGAACAAGTTTTGCATGAAAACTAGTTTTGTCGAAAAGTTCGATAAATTGGTGTTCTACATGTGTTCATAGTTAGAACGACTTTTGATCTTCTAAATTTGATATATATGATATATTAAAGTGTTTTTAATTAATTGGATTAATTAAATTGGGCCTTAAATTAATTTGATTAATTTTAATTCATTAAAACCACTTAATGGGCTTAATTATGTTTACGGACTTGGTTTAAATTAGTGAATGACTTGGTGGGCCCAAGGAGCTGATTTAAATTAACTATTATAAACATTAATTAAGTTTATTAATGGGTTTTAAGGGCTGGAGTGGGCTTGGCTCATTCCAAAAGGCCCAAATGGTCCAAATGACACAAAACTAGTTTGTGTGTGAACACACTTAGGGTTTTTCTTCTGTGGGTTTCGGCCTACACTTGTTTTAAGCCCAAAATTGATTCTTTTAATTATTTAATATGATTAATTAATTAAATAATCAATTTATAATTAATTAATAATCAATTTGATTGATTATTAAGGCAAGAACACATTCATGCAAAAAGGTTTCCTAAAATGAAAGTTTCCAAAACGGAAAAAGTTTCCTAATTTGATCACATCATTAAAATAACTCAAAATATAGTTTCAAAGGTTGAAACAAAGTTAGTAATCCATTTCTTTATGCGTTAGAAAGGCATATAAGGGTGTATGATTGGCATGATGGATAGTTATGGACAAAGCCCAATGTGATTGAGCATCATGCATGTTTTGGGCCCAATGAGGACTTTCATGTCCCGGCTACTTGTTTTTGGTTTGTATTTCATTTCAAATTGTAATATGTAATTAGATTACTTAGATTAGAATTAGAAATAGAGATGGAGACCATTTTCAATGAGCAAGATGGGCCGGATGGAGATTCAACAAGCTTGAAGATAATGTAATTATTTTTCTTGTTTGAATCATGCATACTACCTAGGTGTGACCTTTTGATTGCCCTCTTGGCTCGGGGAAATCAATGTAGTGAAGTCCATAACTATACCACATTTGTATGCTTATATTTATGTGATAGATATAGGATGCATACCAATGTATGCCAACCATGTATGATGAGACTTAATTAACTAAAACCCTCAAACAAATACTAAGGTATATAAGCCTTCCATTAATTTGAGGAGAACCAGAGTTCTTTATAGTGTGGGTTATTGACCACAGTCAAGCTCACATTATATCGAATATGTTCAAATCTAATTAAATGGGTCATCTTAGCTAGCCCATTAGTTTGTTGACCACAGTCAAGGCTAATGGGTTCTAGAGGCAAGATTAGGGAATGCATATATGATATGCATGCATCAAGAGTTGATAACCTAATGATCCAATAGTTGTGTAGAGACACAATTGGTATAGAGATACCTACCTTTCAAGGGTATGGAATTTGGCTTATTGACCACAGTCAAGGTCAAATTACATATCAAGGATTGGATATTGGCCCACTAAGAAAACCATCGGGTTTTCTCGGATTATATAGTGAGGGCTATTAATTCGTAATAAAATAGTGGGAGTAAATGGATTAATTAAAGACCTTATTAATGCTATATGGACATACTCTCATATCTTTTTTTTCACATCTAGGTCATCATCATGAGCACATCAAACATTAATATATGATCAATCTTGGATAACAAGCTGGTTGGCAATAACTATTCTGACTGGATCAGGCAAGTGAGAATTGTTCTCAGGGCTGAAAAGATCCATTATGTCTTGGATAAAGATCCACCACCACTTCCATCAGATGATGCCATTGATGAGATCAAAGACATTTATCGAAAATACATGGAAGATAGTGAAGCAGCAGCATGTCTGATGCTGGGTGCTATGTCCTCGGAGCTTCAGAAGCAACATGAAATGATGGATGCAAGAACCATCGTTTTCCATCTAGAGGAGCTTTATTCTTCTCAGGCTAGAACTGAGCAATATGAGATTGCTCGAGCTCTATTTAGTTGCAAAATGGTGGAAGGCACTTTAGCTGCTGCTCATGCATTGAAGATGTATGGGTATATTGAGCATTTGAGTAGACTTGGCTATGTTATGGATAATGATCTATACATAGATTTAATCTTGTACTCGTTGGCTCCAATTTATGCACCTTTTGTGCTTAGCTTCAACATGAACAAGATCCAAGTATCCATTCCTGAGTTAATCAACATGCTCAAGACAGCTGATGGATCATTTAAGAAAGATCCAAAAAGTATCATGGTTGTCACTTCTGCTAAAGGCAAGAAGCAAAAGAAGAAGAAGATAACCAAGGTGCAGCCAAAGAATGGTGGGATCTCCAAGAAAAAGGTTGCCAAGAAAGAGAATCCCAAAGGAACTTGCTTCCATTATGGAAAAGATGGTCATTAGAAGCGTAACTGCAAGGCCTATCTAGATTCTCTTAAGGAGAAGAAGCAAGCTGTTGCATCTAATTCATGTATTCATATGATTGAAATTAATACTTATTCTATTGCTTCTAAACAATCTTGGGTATTAGATACCGGATGTGGATCTCATTTATGTAATGATCTACAGGGGCTTAGAAGCTTTAGAAGAGTTGGAAAGGCAGAGATATGTTTACAGTCAGCTACTGGACATAACATCTCTACAACAGTTATGGGGACTTACTATTTGCCTCTTCCTAGTGGATTAGTACTGGAATTAAATAATTGTTATTATGTTCCAGCCTTATCCAAAAGTATTATTTCTTTCAGTCGTTTGATGAACGATTATGATATTTCTTTGAAGGACAAATGTTGTTACATTTTTAAGAACAATATGTTTTATGCAAAAGCTATCATTGAGAATGGTATATTTGTTCTTGATTTAATTAAAGAAGTACATAATGTGAATACCAAGAGAATGAAATATGATAATCTGAATACCTCATACTTATGGCATTATCGTTTAGGCCATATAAATGAAAAATGCATGACCAAGTTACACAAGTCAGGTGATTTGGGATCATTTGATTATGAATCATTTGATACCTGTGAATCTTGTTTATTGGGAAAAATGACAAAAGCTCCCTTTATTGGTAAAGGAGAACGAGCTAAAATGGTTTTGGACTTAATACATTCAGATGTATGTGGTCCAATGGCTACACATGCCAGAGGAGGTTACTCCTACTTCATTACTTTCATAGATGATTATTCCAGGTTTGGATACATCTATCTAATGAAATATAAGTCTGAAGCATTTGAAAAGTTCAAAGAGTTCAGAAATGAAGTAGAGAAACAACTTGGCAAAAGTATTAAAACACTTAGATCAGATCGAGGTGGAGAATACTTAAGTCAAGAGTTTCAGGATTATCTTAGAGATAATGGGATTTTATCTCAATGGACTCCTCCATATACACCACAACAAAATGGTGTATTTGAAAGGAGAAATCGAACACTATTAGATATGGTTCGATCAATGATGAGCCGAGCGGACTTGCCTAAGTCTTTTTGGGGATATGCACTAGAAACTGCTGTTTATGTGTTAAATAGAGTTCCTAGTAAATCGGTTGATGTTACTCCATATGAGATGTGAAATAACAAGAAACCCACGCTTTCTCATATGAAAGTATGGGGCTGTCCTGCTTATGTGAAGAGGACAATGTCAGACAAACTGGATGTTAAGTCTGATAAATGTTTATTTGTAGGATATCCAAAAGAAACGTTTGGATATTATTTCTATCATCCCTTAGAACAAAAGGTGTTTGTTTCAAGGCATGCTGTCTTCTTGGAAAGAGAATTTCTCCTACGAGAGAACAGTGGGAGTAAAATTGAGCTTGGTGAAGTTCAAGACCCACAAATAGAAGTTGATCAACCGATTGAACCCGAAACTGAATTTCATAATGATGAGATTACAGCTGAACCTGATTATACACAAAATCCTAGAAGATCTACTAGGATGCGTTCTATCCCTGTGAGATATGGATTTCACGTTGATTCGGATAGAGGCATAACTGTAGTAGAGGACAATGAGCCTACAAGCTATCAAGAAGTTTTGAACAGTTCAAAACGTGATTTATGGCTTAAGGCTATGCAGTCCGAAATGGACTCCATGTATGAGAATAAAGTATGGACTTTAACTCAACCACCTGAAGGGATAAAACCCATAGGGTGCAAATGGGTCTTCAAAAAGAAGACTGACATGGAAGGTATTATAGTTACCTATAAAGCTCGCTTAGTAGCAAAAGGTTATCGTCAAAAAGAAGGTATTGACTATGACGAAACTTTTTCTCCTGTAGCGATGCTTAAGTCTATAAGAATACTTTTAGCCATTGCAGCTTATTATGATTATGAGATTTGGCAAATGGATGTGAAGACAGCTTTCCTTAATGGAAATCTTTCTAAGGATGTGTATATGACACAACCAGAAGGATTCACATCAGGAAATGGTGAAAAGGTATGCAAGCTTCAAAGATCCATTTATGGATTGAAGCAAGCCTCTAGGAGCCGGAACATACGATTCAATGAGACAATCAAAGAGTTTGGTTTCTCACATAATGAAGATGAACCTTGTGTGTATAAAAGGGTCAGTGGGAGTGCAATTGTCTTCCTAGTTCTATATGTAGATGACATATTGATCATGGGAAATGACATTTCTCTTCTCCAATCTGTTAAAATATGGTTATCCAAGCAATTCTCCATGAAAGACCTTGGAGAAGCATCATATATTCTGGGAATAAGGATCTATAGGGATAGATCCAATAGGTTGCTAGGTCTTTCTCAGAGTACATATATAGATAAAGTATTGAAGAGGTTCAATATGGATCTCTCTAAGAAAGGGTTTATACCCATGGTGCATGGGAAATACCTTTCTAAGTCTATGTGTCCACAGACACTAGAGGATAGAGAGAGCATGAATAGAATACCATATGCATCTGCAATTGGTTCTATCATGTATGCTATGTTATGTACACGTCCAGATGTAGCATTTGCTTTGAGTGTCACAAGCAGATTCCAATCCAATTTTGGAGAGGAACATTGGGCAGCTGTCAAGAATATTCTTAAGTACTTGAGAAGGACTAAGGATATATTCTTGGTATATGGAGAAGGCGGTTTGGAAGTAAACGGGTATACAGATGCCAGCTTCCAATCTGACAAAAATGATTGTAAATCACAATCTGGTTATGTGTTTATAATGGGAGGAGGAGCAGTTAGTTGGAAAAGTTCCAAACAAGAAACAACTGCTGATTCCACGACGGAAGCTGAGTACATTGCTACTTCAGAAGCAGCCAACGAAGCAGTCTGGATCAAAAAGTTCATAACTGAACTAGGAGTGGTGCCTAGCATTGTTGATCCGATTCCTTTATATTGTGACAACAATGGAGCCATTGCGCAAGCAAAGGAACCACGGTCTCATCAGCGATCCAAAGATGTTCTCAGACGCTACCATCTCATAAGGGAAAGAGTAGCTAGAAATGATGCGAAAATAGAAAGGGTTCCCACAGATGACAATGTGGCGGATCCCCTCACTAAAGCACTTTCCCAGATAAAGCATGATCACCATATAAATAGCATGGGTCTGAGACATATGAGTGATTGGCTCTAGTGCAAATGGGAGATTGTTAGAGAGTATGCCCTAGAGCCCATGTAATAGGGATGTTTTTCATATGTATGAAATTTATATTCTTAATAAAAGGCATCATTCATTTATCAATGCTGTGTTTGAATACATGAGTTTGTAAATCTTAAATTAATAAATGAAGTCCTAGATATTATAAACACAGTGCAAAGGCAATCATGAAGGTGTTCATGATGTGAGATGTCTATCGCATGCAAATGTGTTAATATCTAAATATCCCTAGTCATATAATTAACAAGATAGGACATTGTTAATTCGGACAGACTAGCACATGTTATGCTTCTTGAATGGTTCAAGCAATGGTTCTCATAATTATGATTATGGATGATAATCAAAGCTGACATGTGGATGCTTGTTAGAGGAACAAGTTCATTGGAGACCTGCAAAGAGAATCCTCATATGGATATTAAATCTATGTCAGTGAGGAATCTATTCATAGCGGTTGTGCAAGTATCCTTAGACTTGAGATCACCAAAGTTATCTTAAGTAGCAAGTGGTATACTTTGACTCCATAACTGATTACTTCCAACTGGGAGTGAACATATTTAGGAGATTGGGTATATCATGACCTACTTGAAGATAGTTGAGTGATTGACAAAGGATTCACCATCCCAGATTTAACAAGGGAAGTTATCTCGCATAATTCTATAATTGCCTTGTTCAGAGAATCTCTGGCCAGAGTAATATGTCGAGATGGATGGAGATCCATGAAGGGCATTTTAGGAATAATGGTTGAATTAATGGAACATACATAATTAGATTTATATGAGTTGACAGAAATCCATACTCAGAATCTAATTGAGATAAGAGTGGTGAAAGGAGTAATTGCACGGTAACTGTTTCTATGGAAGGGTACAGTCAAACCACATGACTTTCCTGACATTTGGGTAGTCATGATGCCTAGCTAGAGGCCAATCATGACTTGTATAATGATGTATCAAAATATCAATAGAGATTGATAAAATGATTTAAAGGAGTTTAAATCATGTGAGTTTTGAATAGAACTCACAATTACATATTATACTGCCAACATGGACAGGAACCCAATAGGTCACACACATATAGAGAAAAGGGTAAAATGGTAAAATGACAAGGATAATAATATTTGATATTATTATAAAGGTAGAGAGGAGAATATGATAATAATTAATTAAAGAGTTTAATTAATTATGATCAAATAAAATTGTCCGCGAAACTTTTGAGAAATGTTCTATAAATTGGACCTAAATGAAATAATGTATTTCATGATTAATTATTATTATCTTATAAGTGTTATAAGACTACTATAAGTGTTATAGGACTGATATAATAATTAATAGGACCATTGGAGAAATTATAAAGGGCCAAAGGAATGAAGAAGTTGGAGGAAGCCCTCCAGAAGAGGGCTACACGCCAACTCCATACAGAAGGGCTTAGAGGGCTTTTTCTTGGACCAAATTAATTTATATATGTTACATAAGTGTTATGGAACTCACATATTTAATTTGGTTGGATTTGGAATCCATTTGGGTATTTAAATCCAATTAGATGCACAAAGGGCCTAGTTTGTGGATTTTGTGCATGGTCTTTTATGAAAAGATTTAATATGGATTTAATTAAGCCCAAATGATTATAATTAATTCCAGAGGCCCAATTAATAATTCTCCAGCAATTTTAAAGAGCCCAATCTCATTAAGGAGTTGGAATTTTAACCTAATTATAAAAGGCCAACTAATGAGAATTAGGGTTAAGTGATTAAAACAAAAGGAAAGTCTATTTCTCTTAATTCTCTCTCCCTTTTTGCGCCACTTCCATTGCTAGCCTCTTGGATTTTCGGCCAACCCTAGTTGAACACCAATTTCTTGGTTTAATTTACCCCTCTCTAGTGTGGATTACTCGTTGGAGGTGTTCGATTTTGGACACTGTGGTTTGCGACAACCCGGTGCGAAGTAAAATCAACTGTTCAACAAAAATCAAAGGTGATTTTTCTTATTCTCATATAGTTATATTGTGTATTCATGGCAAGATCAGAACTAATGGTTAAAAAATTTTAAAATTCCGCTCATGTATGTGATGCATATAACCATTAAAATCCAACAACATTAACTCCATAAATACATGTTCATTTAATCTCAAAATTGAAGAAAACCCAACAGAAATTTTACTAGCATCAAATATAACTCCTGAGGAGAGAGAAAAATTTGAGAGAGTATTGAAAAAATATGAAAAATTATTTGCCTAGACCTATGAAGACATGCCAGGGATAAATTGAGAAGTTGCTGAACATGCCGTTCCAACGTACCTAGGGTATAAACCAGTTAAATGGAAGCTTAGAAGACTTAGGCCAGAATGGGCTGAGAAAGTGAAGGAAGAAGTCAGGAAGCAAATAGAGGCTAAGTTCTTACTGGAAGTTTAATACCCCATATGGTTATCAAATGTAGTCCCTATAGCAAAGAAAGATGGAAGGATAAGAGTCTATGTGAATTATAGAGACCTGAACAAAGCCTATCCCAAGGATGACTTTCCTTTGCCTCACATAAATGTTCTGGTTGATAATGCTGCTACCTGTGTCATGTACATTTTTGTAAATGGATATGTAAGGTATAATTAGATCCTGAACAAAATAGTGGATAAGATCAAAATGGCTTTCATAACCAAATAGGGGACATATGTTTATCGAGCCATGCCTTTTAGACTTAAAAATATAGGAGCTACTTATCAAAGAATGGCCATTAAGATCTTAGATGATTTGATTCACAAGGAAGTATAGGTGTATGTGGATGACATGATGATTAAGTCAGTTACTAGAGAAGGTCACTTCAAAGCATTAGAGAAGTTCTTTCAGAATATTAGCAAGTACAATCCCTATCTCAATCCAAAAAAGTGCATATTTGGGGTTGCTTTAGGAAATCTTTTAGGTCATTTCATGAGCTAAAGAGATATAGAGGTAGATCCTAATAAGGAAAAAGCTATCAGAGAAATGCTAGTGCCCTAGAAGGAGAAAGAAGTCAGGGTATTCTTGGGAAAATCTAGTATATAAGTAGGTTAATCGCTAAGTTGACTTTGATTGGTGAACTGATCTTTAAGCAGCTCAAGAAGGATCAACTCGTAGTTTGGAATAAAGATTGTTAGAAGGTGTTTGATACCATCGGGGACTACTTGTTACACCCACTACTGTTAAGACCACCTCAGGCAAGAAAACCCTTGATTTTGTATTTAGTAATAGAAGATAACTAAATGGAGGCTATAATGGCACAAGAGGATGATTTGGGGATCAAATATGCAGTATACTATCTCAGCAAGAAATTCCTCCCTTATGAGGCAAAATATGTAGAGGTCAAAAATATTTGTTTGGTAGTTATATGGCCATCTAAGAAGTGGAGACAGTATTTCCATTCTTATAAGTTACAAGTTGTGGCTAAGCAGAATTCCCTTAGATACCTCCAAGAAACCCCTTCATTATTAGAAAAGATGGGAAGATGGTTAATTCTCTTTCAGGAATTTGATATAGAGTATATCACTAAGAAAAGCATTAATGAAAGGGCGGTAAAGGAGTTCCTAGCTAATCAGCCTTTAGAAGGTAAGGAGTTAAGCTATGAATTCTTGGATGAAAACATAACGGCCATAATAGTGCAAGGGTGATAGATGAGTTTTGATGGAGCTATTAATAACAAAGGAGTAGGAGTATGAGTGATCTTGGTTACCCTAGAGGAAGAAAGGATGCCATTAGCTAAAAAGTTAAGATATAAGGTCATGAACAATAAAGCGAAGTACGAAGGTTGCATTTTTTAGTTAAATGCTCTACTAGCTATAGTGGCTTAGTCTGTAGAAGTGTTTAGAGACTCATCTATTGTGGTTTACCAAGTAAGGGGTGAATGGTCAGTGAAGGAAAAATTCTTGCTGCCTTATCTTAGATACTTGAGGGTTTTGAGCGGTCAGTTCAAGGATTGCACTTTTAGATATGTACCTAGGGAGGAAAACCAGTTGTCATATGCTTTAGCTACCTTGGTGTCTATATGGGATAATTCGAAGGGAGTAATTATGAAACCCGTGTTAGTTTCAAGTTTCGATGGGCCATGCTTTGAAAAGGAACAGGTCATAGATATTGAAGTATACGATGAAAAGCCTTGGTATTACGACATTCACAATTACCTGGAAAGGTCAGTGTTCTCTGATGAGGCAATTGAAAAAGACCAAAAAATGATTCATAAGTGGTTAACTCAGCTCATCATTGTAGGAGAAGTGCTTTATAATAGACAACCTGATGGAATTCAATTAAGATGCCTATATGAAAATGAGATAAAAAGGGTAATGGAAGAAGTACATATGGGAGTGTGTGGAGCTCACATGAATGGGTTAGCCTTAGCAAAGAAGATTATGAAATAGGATTTTTTGGCTTACAATGGATACTGATTGGTCTAAGTATGTCAAAGAGTGTCAATTATGCTAACAGTATACGAATCCTAGACATCTGCCCATTTTCAAATTATGCAACCTCACATCACCATGGCCATTTGATGCATGGGGAATAGATATCATGAGGATGATCCATCCACTTATCTCAAATGGATACAGATTCATCATAGTAGCTATTGATTACTTCCCTAAGTGGGTAGAAGAATAATCCTTTAAAAAGGTAGATGCGCGAGACATGGCCAAGTTCATCAAGAAAAACCTGATATACAGATATGGATTGCCTCATCATGTGGTCTCAGATAATGGGTTACTATTCTCAGGTCAAACTAGATAAATGCTTATTA
Organism: Excoecaria agallocha; assembly: GCA_037975025.1. NCBI lineage: Eukaryota > Viridiplantae > Streptophyta > Magnoliopsida > Malpighiales > Euphorbiaceae > Excoecaria > Excoecaria agallocha. The sequence goes on from CM075816.1 coordinate 44,230,755, forward strand.
GATATGGGGTTCAACATCATAAGTCTTCTCCTTATAGACCTCAAGCAAATGGAGCACTCGAAGCAATTAATGAGAACATAAAAAGAATCTTAGCCAAGATGGTATAAACTTATAAAGATTAGGACAATAAGCTACCCTTTTCACTATGGGGTTATAGGACCAAAGCTAGATCTTCAACAGAAGCAACTCAATTTTCCATGGTTTATGGAACAGAAGTAGTACTACCAGTAGAAATCGAACATCAGTCCTTGAGAGTAGCTGAGATACCATAAATAGAATGGGCTAGGTAGAGACTATCACAACATAATTTACTTAATGAGGAGAGAATGAGGGCATATTATCACAATCAATTTTATCAGAAGAGGTTGGCCCGTTCGTTTGGGAAGAAATTCAGGAAACACCCTTTGAAGAAAGGAGACTTAGTGTTTAAATAGATGAGGCCCGAGATTTCAGACATTCGAGGCAAATTCAGGCTTACATGGGAAGAACTTTTTGTGCTTGAGAAGCTACTATCCAAAGGTGCTACCATTTTTTCAGATAGTGATGGCGACGAGTTTTGAGAACTTGTGAATGTCAATAAATTGAAAAGGTTCCATGGCCAAAGACAAAAGAGAAAAATAAAAGAATAAATGCCCCATAGTTCGAAAATAAAAAAATGGCAGCCTTGTTAAAATTGGGTGCCTCACCAGGGTGAAAACGGGAAAAAGGCATCATAGGCAAAAACTAGAGGCTAAGAAAAAATAATCAATTAAAAAAACTCGAGAGGGCTGATTGATGATAGGTGTTATGATGCTTGTAAAGTTTCATTTCGAGATTGAATAATATATTTCATTGAGAGAAAGTCAAATATTGAGCATGTATACCGAAATCAGAAATAAAACATCATGCATGAATTCATAAAATGTCATATAAGTGTCTAAATGTAACATTTCCTATTTTATGTTTAAAAAAATCATCTATGAAGGTGTCTGATATAATTTATCAATATCATATCTCTCTCTTCATCCAGGTGCCTCAAGTGAGAAAGTCTATTATCAGCAGTTGGACTAGTGACCCACCGCTTGTATGAATCGAAGGTAGTGAAATCATAGGAAACCATATTAGAAATAATGGTCCTCACTGAAAGTTGAGTCCAAATCCTCTGGTGATATTAAGTTACAAAATAACCAATAATGATACCTCTACGAAAATCCAAAGGTCACCTAACAATAACCTACCTACCTTCAAACTGGCAAACACATCGGACAAAGATATAAAAAGTGGCTCGGTGAAGTCCACAAAGAGGGACACATCTTGACTCTCTATTCATTACCACAGAAGTGATAGGTAACCCGGGGGCATCTAAACCTCATATCCACATCTTTAGAACAACTAAGCCAGCCAATGGCATCCTAGAGCAACTAGAACTCACGTTGAAGATGCCTACTCGTAACAAGCCTTCTAATGTAAATCCACATGGTTCTAACTCAAGGAGGGGGCTCAGACAATAGCTATAGCTTTTTGTGATACCATGCCTGAAAACAAAAAAAAAAAGCCACTAAGGCAAGTTGGATTCATCTCAGTCAAAAGTAAGGCATAAAAATGTGTGAAAATCCAAAAGGATGCACATTTCAATAAGAAAAGTTAACATGAAAACCCACAAGGGGCATGTTACCTTTAAGAAATAAGGACATACCTGAAGGAACAAGGGGCCGCCTATAAAGAATGAGGAAAAACCATTTTGAGTAGAAAACCTGTGATGGAATTCATCTAAAGCCTATGATGGTCTCTACCTAAGGTCCTAGAATCAAAGTACAATAGATAAAAGGTGTTTATCTAGAGAGACTCTTCTCAGAAATCTCAGACTTGAATATGGGATTACTAGAGGGTCCTCCCAAGTTTTCAAATTGTCCAATAATCCATGTAATTTTTTAAGTCTGGTAGTCATGATTATCGAATTTTTAAGTAATTTAAAGATGCAGATTTGATGGGAGAAAATAAATAAATAAAGAAAATAGACAAGGAAAAACAAGAAAAGGAAAAGAAAAAAAGAGAAGAAGATTACCTGATGGAAGCTTCCTGGAAGTTGAAAAGTCAATGGCACAAAATCTAATAAAAAAGGCACTATTTATAGAAAGTGATGAGCTATGGCTGTCCCTCACCCAAAAGTGAGCCACGGCCAGCCTATCCCTTACCATTAGAAGACAAAAAGTCATATTTTTGCATGTTCCATGCATTGCACATATATATTAGAGTATTTGTCTTTGTTTGCATTTTTTAAGAAGAATGATGATCTGAATGTCCAAACCTTGAGGATTTATGATGTTTGAAACACGAAAAACAATATTCCACATAGACATAATTAATTTCAAGGAGTATTTCAAACCTCGGACACCTGTGTATAATAAAATGTAATCAAAGTTTATAAATATTGTAAAAATAATGTTAAAACCTATAAAAAGAGTGTCAATAATATTTTAAACTAGTTTTAGATGGATAGAGAATGAAAAATCAAGAAAAATGGTTTAAAAATCAAAGAAAATGGAGTTAAAATGTGAAAAAATAAGAGAAAAATAAAATGGAGGGCAAAATGGTCTTTTTAATCTGAGGGATGGGACAACCTATACGTCTCGTTTGTCACCAAGTGAGGGATGGCTAGCCTATCCCTCACTCGATTTCGGTAATATAAAAGGTTGTTTCTTTAACTGTAAACGTTTCCTCTTAATGATTTTTTAAGCATTTCTCCGTCCGACATTCGATTCGCGATCCGTTTGCACCTATAGACTCCTGGAAGCTAGGCGCACTTCGAGAAGCCTGAATTTCCTACTTTCTCCTATTTTTTATCTGCTATTCCCAAGTAAGTGTAGTTTAGTATTTTTGTATTTTCTTTCTTCCGCTTTAAGTTAAGAATGAAAATTAGGCTAGTAGACTTTAATTCGAGTTGTGATTGGTGTGAGCACTCGCTGTTGTATTTGTATTCAATATCTTTTTGATGTTATACATTAATTTTATTTAAAAATAAATAATATCTTTTAATATAAGTAACATAATGTATATGACCTTTTACATACTACCTTATGTGTGAGCAATTAAAATCTATAACATGTTACTTATAGGTAGTAATGTACATAAGTTCTAGACTCTTAAAGGCATTTTTTAATCTATGCTATTACATCAAGCATTAATATTGAGAATTTGTATTGTTTGGCGACCTTGATGGTCTGTGGCTTGGTGTGTGCTTTTAAAATTGATACTTGTAAAGGGAGATATTGTCATTCCTAGTCAGAATGTTGCCAAATTTTTGTCTTATTTCTCGTTAAATGTAAAATATTAATATTAATATCTGTATTGCTTGGAGGCCCTAAGGGTCTATGTTGTGTTGCCATTGCTTTAAATGTATGTTTTTGTGTGGAGGGCAGTCATTTTCCTAGTTGGAATGCTATCAAAATTTTTTCAAAATCTTTTTAAATAATGTGAATATGATGTTAGTAGTCATAACGGCATGTGTATTGTTTAAAGGTAATTTTTTGTACAGAGGGTAGTCATATCCCTAGTCGGAATTCCACCGAAATTTATTTCTAGAAAAATGTACAATCAATGTATCTTGCCTTGTTTTTCATACATGATTCTTAGGATTACATGCATGCTAAGTTCTACTTGTGCAAAATGATTAAACTCCCATTTTTGTATGTGGCATGAGTTGAACATGAACTGACATGTCATATTTTGTAGGATGCCTCATAGCGCATCCTCAGCCCTCGTAGCTGGTGCCAAATTACATGACAGATAAGCAGGCTACCATATATAAAGCTTTGAGTTATGTTTAGTTCAAAGCCAGCTAGTACATGTCAAGGCAGTTCCTAGAGAAGCTTGGTTTGCTATAGGAGCTAACAAGTTGTTAGCCAATGCTAGGTGTACTAATTTTTTTGCTCCAGCCTTTAGAACATATACAGTCGTGATTTAAGAGGTATTGGCCACCCTATAGTACGAAGGATACTAGTGGTCTAACACATAAAAGGGAGCAATTTGGTTTTGATCTTTGGGATACCTTTCAATATTGTGAAACGCCAATTTGTAGAGGCTTTAGGACTTCTTTCTAGACCAATCATGATCACACCTCCCGGATAGGGACAAGTGAAAAGCCATCACACTGATCGAAGTAGCATATGACTTGTACAAGGCAAAAAGCACGATGCTAGCTCTTTAGATTTATAGTTACCTATAGAGAGTCTTGTCCGCTTCTTATTTTGGGATTACTAGGAGTCTGAGTAATGTCAACTCAGCAGATGTTACTAGCCTTTGGGGGATGTAGAAGGGGCAGCGTATAGATATCTCTCATGAGATTATCTTGACCTTCACTAGAGTCAGCACCATACCAGGGATATGGGTATGTGTAGGCGGTGTCATCATGAGCTTACTGATGGAATATGACATGATGTGTTCATGGTAATCGTGCAGCGAAAAAACGATAAAAACGATCATACATGCCAAATAATTCCATGACAAGAATCGAAACATGAAATTTTAGGATTTTAAAAACTTACAACTTTGGATGCCTTTTAAAACTTGAGTTTGGTGATGACCAGCAATCGAGATGACTTTATCCACCTTAGATCTTGATCACCAATGCGAAGGAACAACCTTTTACGCAACTCCCTCTATTCTCACACACACAATTGCACCGATGGCTTAAAATCGAGATTGCTAGCTCTCTTTTAAAGTATTGTGTAATGGAAATGTATTGAAGCTACAAAATTGATTTTACACTTCTCTAAGGTTGCTATTACTACCCAAGATCACAAGAGAATGAGGAAAAATCCTTTTTCCTTGTGAAAAATTGGCCAAAACAATTTTGTGAGAGGGAGATGAAGTTCACGCCACACTTAGAGAAATTAGGGTTTCATGCCAAAACCAACTCTCTTTTCTCCTAGGGTTTTATTTCTTTATATATCATTATCTTTTTGGCAAGTGTTTGATCTGAATTTACTACCTCAAGATAATTAATTCAACCTCAATCACTTCCTAAAAATAAGTAATATATTTTGAATTAAAATCCTTTGAATTTAAAATTCAAATTTGAAATAAAACATAAGACATTTAATTAAATGAAATCACTTAATATAAATAAATAGCATGTGCCGAAATTCCTTGATTTCCATCTTGGAATTTCGGCCACTTCATCTATTATTTAAATTATTTAATTTAATTTAAATTATTTTAGGCTTTAATACTCAATTAACTTAATTAATACAAGATAATTAATTAATTGAAATTAAACCTTGTGGGCTGAATTTCTCTCTCTCATGGACCAAGGTCCAATAGCAATTATAAAACCCATTACACACATTAATTTGAATTTAATTAAAAGCCCAAATTAATGCCCAATACTTTATTTAAATATTTTAAGCCCAATGCTTTGTGTGCGATCCTATAGGTCCATTTAATGTTGGCAATAAATTAATAAATTAATTCAAAGGCTATATATATTCTCTAGCAAGATATTATAGCATTCCAAATTAAATGAAAATTCATATGGCATTTAGTGACCTAATGCAATTTTGCGTAGTCCCTTACCCATAAATATCAGAATTAATATAAGGCATGGAACTAGTCATTCTTATATATATTAATTCCTTTCTTGATATTACAGTGACACTGAACTCTCGGATAAATAATGATTACTCATTATTTCATCTCGGTATGGCCATACACTTCTTAGTTCACTGATCAAGTGGCTGATGATATTTTTCTCTCTTATCGAGAGGGGTAATCCCTTCACTTCTCTCATGCTCTCTAACATGAATCAATGCATACCCAAGCATACCCGTACTTGTCACTCTGTTACGAGCACGTTAGGTGTATGTCAAAGCACACATTAATTCATAAAGAGTTTCATAAAGATTTTAGGTCTAAGAACTCCGATACAAAATCAAATGCCTTGGCGACGAATATCAGCATTGCCATTTTTAATAACAAAATCAAATTCATCATTATCCAAACATGAAACTGAAATAATGTTTCTGCTCATAGCAGGCACATAATAACAATTATTCAAAACAATACAAAGTCCGGAAGGTAAAGTGAGGTGATAGTCGCCTATCTCTATGGCAGCAACTCGTGCTCCATTCCCCACACGGAGGTCCACTTCATTCTTCCTAAGTAACCGCCTATTTCTTAGCCCCTGCACATTTGAACAAATGTGAGGACCACAATCGGTATCCAATACCCAAGTGGTAGAAATAGAAAGGTTAATTTCAACAACAAAAATACCAGAACTGGACGCCTTGGCTCCATTTTTTTTTTGTTCTTCCTTGAAGAGAGCACAATTCTTCCTCCAATGCCCTATCTTGTTGCAATGGAAGCAAGTGCTCTCACTCTCTTTGAGTTTCTGCGCCTTAGGCTTGGATTGGGCCTGAGGTGCACTCCCACTTGACTTGAACCGAGCCAGGTCATTCTTGGATTTTGCCTTTCCCTTAGCGGATCCCTTCTTAATGCCTCCTTGAACCATCAATACGGGATTAGTCTTTCGAATGTTCTCTTTAGCATTCTTAAGCATCCCATGAAGCTCAATGACTGACTTGTTCATTGCATGCATGTTATAATTCATCACGAATGGATCATAATCATCAGTCAATGAACCTAACATCAAGTCGGTGGCCAACTCCTTTGGCACTAGTACCTCAACCTTCTCAAGAGTATCAAGATACCCTTTCATCTTGAGTACATGGGTACTAACAGAAGTACCCGCAGCCATCTTACAAGAAATTAAGGCCTTTGTTGTCACGAACCTCTTGTGACGAGCTTGCTCTTGGAACATCTCCTTGAGGTGCACCATGATCGCATAAGCCTCTTGGTCCATAAATTGCTTTTGCAATTCAGGCACCATAGTGGCCAGCATCAGATAGGTCACATCATTGGAGTCGCTCTTCTTGGTCTCAAAAGTTTTCTTTTGAACCGCAAAGGCGTTCCTGCCAGGTTCTTCAGGCAAGGGTGCATCCAAAACATACAACTTTTTCTCTTACTTAAGAACTATTCTTAAGTTTCGAGACCAGTCTATGAAATTGGAGCCATTCAATTTGTCCTTTTCAAGGACCGATCGCAATGAGAAATTGTTGTTTGAAGATGCCATTTTCAATCTACAATAAAATTTAGCAAGATTAAATGAGGTCTTATTCATAATCCCACAAACTGAATTAATATCCCCTTAAATAATTTGCGTTAGTGATTTTAATGTGGGCCAAGATCCACTTTTCACAACAACTTATTAGTCAAGCTGAGCTTGTACACCTAATAAGTTAAGTTACTTAGGTAGGAAAACTCCAATCATGTCTCGTACATGACTCTTGGATCAAATGGGCTAACATCTTAAGATGTTATAGCACAAACCCATTTATTAGTTGCCTAGGTTCGGGCATCCCTTTCCATGTTAAGTCCAACCTACATTCACAACCCATGCCTCACAAAGATAATCGGGCGCATCTAGAACTCCTAGTCTACGTGACCGATGATCGATGCCTTGACATGTTTCGAATTAGGAAGGCAACTTTGTGACTTACTATTTTTTAGGGATTCATTTTATTATAGCTTACATGGCATACGCTTTGTCATCCATACATAGCATGCATATATATAATTGCATAAAGTAAAGCGTGACAAACATGGGCCCAAAAACCTACAACTAAGATTCTATACTATTACATAAGAATCTTCGAGTTGGGCTTTTCCACTCCGGTGGGCTTCGTCTTGATTTACAAAGTCTTCAAATAAATTCTATTCTAAGAAATAAATGAAAATTTTACAATAAAATGTAATGACACACAGGCCATATTTAATTACAAAAACCCAGGGCCCATGAATGCACCATGCATATCCATTCATCACACCAAACAAGCAAATAAATATACATAGCATTCATTGATCAAATAAAGTCCAATTTTAATTAATTTAGCCCAGCCCATTAATGGAAATTGTGTACTTGAACCTTTAAGAGATGACCCCGTGATGGGCCTGGGCCAAAGCCCAATGGACTAAATCCTCTTATTGAATAAGTTCTCTTAAAAGCCCAAAACACAAACTAGTTAGATTTGTGCCATAAATCAACTCTAGTATAATTTCCAATTTTGCCATTTTTAATTTTATGTCATACAGCCCATAAACATTAAAAATACATATAATATGTTCTAACATGAATTGAAACATAAAATCATGAAGAACATATATATATGATACACGGCATGCATATAAAACAAACAAACAACAAAACTAGTTGTTTAATGCTTTTGTGATGCCACAAAAATGCACAAATACTTAAAACAATTTTATGAGTCATTTAATAAATTAAATAAGGTCATAAATATTGATTTAATATTCTGTACCATTTTAATCTAAATGTGTTTTTACCATTTTAATCAAAACAAAACAAACAATGTTGATTAAACATGTAACAAACACAAACTAGTCATAGTTTTAAGTGATTTTAAAATTAATCAATTAAATTGTCATGGACCAGAATTAAAACCAAATTTAAAACATGTCCAAACCTGATATTTAATCTTTAAAAATCACTTACAAACATTCCAAAAACGTTTTTACATTTAATATTTAAAACTAGTTGTTAAACTTAAAATTAACATGCCAAAATGCACCTAGCTTTAATATTAACATGTACCATCAGGTATTAGCAATTAAATCTGACCATTAATAGCTCCTAGAACATCTTAGGACAGTATATTAATATGTCATATTAATTATAATACCTATCTAATCAATTAAAATCGTTTTTACACCAAAACAATGCAAAAAACTCAAAACAGAAAATTTCAGATTTGCATGTTTTCATAATGACGATTTTTAATTAATTTTTTCATGCATCTAAAGCACTAAAATAAGCATGTATAGGCTCTGATACCACTGATGGAATATGAAATGATGTGTTCATGGTAATCGTGCAGCGGAAAAATGATAAAAACGATCATACATGCCAAACAATTCCATGACAAGAATCGAAACATGCAATTTTAGGATTTTAAAAACTTACAACTTTGGATGCCTTTTAAAACTTGAGTTTGGTAATGAACAGCAATCGAGATGACTTTATCCACCTTAGATCTTGATCACCAATGCCAAGGAACAGCCTTTTACGCCACTCCCTCTATTCTCACACACACAATTGCACCGATGGCTTAAAATCGAGATTGCTAGCTCTCTTTTAAAGTATTGTGTAATGGAAATGTATTGAAGCTCCAAAATTGATTTTGCACTTCTCTAAGGTTCTTATTACTACCCAAGATCACAAGAGAATGAGGAACAATCCTTTCTCCTTGTGAAAAATTGACCAAAATAATTTTGTGAGAGGGAGATGAAGTTCACGCCACACTTAGAGAAATTAGGGTTTCACGCCAAAACCAACTCTCTTTTCTCCTAGGGTTTTATTTCTTTATATATCATTATCTTTTTGGCAAGTGTTTGATCTGAATTTACTACCTCAAGATAATTAATTCAACCTCAATCACTTCCTAAAAATAAGTAATATATTTTGAATTAAACTCCTTTGAATTTAAAATTCAAATTTGAAATAAAACATAAGACATTTAATTAAATGAAATCACTTAATATAAATAAATAGCATGTGCCGAAATTCCTTGATTTCCATCTTAGAATTTCGGCCACTTCATCTATTATTTAAATTATTTAATTTAATTTAAATTCTTTTAGGCTTTAATACTCAATTAACTTAATTAATACAAGATAATTAATTAATTAAAATTAAACCTTGTGGGCTGAATTTCTCTCTCTCATGGACCAAGGTCCAATAGCAATTATAAAACCCATTACACACATTAATTTAACTTTAATTAAAAGCCCAAATTAATGCCCAATACTTTATTTAAATATTTTAAGCCCAATGCTTTGTGTGCGATCCTATAGGTCCATTTAATGTTGGCAATGAATTAATAAATTAATTCAAAGGCTATATATATTCTCTAGCAAGATATTATAGCATTCCAAATTAAATGAAAATGCATATGGCATTTAGTGACCTAATGCAATTTTGCATAGTCCCTTACCCATAAATATCAGAATTAATATAAGGCATGGAACTAGTCATTCTTATATATATTAATTCCTTTCTTGATATTCCAGTGACACTGAACTCTCAAATAAATAATGATTACTCATTATTTCATCTCGGTATGGCCATACACTTCTTAGTTCACTGATCAAGTGGCCGATGATATTTTTCTCTCTTATTGAGAGGGGTAATCCCTTCACTTCTCTCATGCTCTCTAACATGAATCAATGCATACCCAAGCATACCTGTACTTGTCACTCTGTTACAAGCACGTTAGGTGTATGTCAAAGCACACATTAATTCATAAAAAGTTTCATAGAGAGTTTAGGTCTAAGAACTCCGATACAAAACTTGCATATGAGAAACACTTATGACTTGTACCATATAGTGTTCTCATGAGCGGATCGAATCCAGATACCATGTTCTAAACATGTATCTATGATCTCTGATTGACACTCTTATCCTTATGATCCGTAAGACAGAACTCAACTTATCAGAGAGAGCATACTAGTCTTAATTCATATGTTATTCCCATAACAATGACTGACTAGGGATATTTAGAATGAAGTCTCATTTGTTTCAAGGTCTTACAACCATGTGCCTCACACATGATAACTTAAACTGAAACAATATTCTTGGATGGTTTTATCAATTGATATGCACAGGAATACAATAGATAAAACAAATGCCTCATTTTATTAATTAAAGTGTTTTATTACAATGCATTGGGGCTAGGGCTTACACTAACACTTACTCATATCGCTCGGATTGGGAGAGGGTCACTTTGGAGAGCACATTTAGGAGAGCATGTACATTGACCTATAGGTGGCCATCACCATGAGTATGGTAGAGCTTATAGAGGGCCAAGAGGGCAAGTATAGATTGCTAACGGTGCCTGAATACTCTCACATATATGGTTAGGCAGTTTATTCCCTAGGTGGGCTTAGTCCAAGGGTCAACAAGGACCCTAATAGATGTATGTGATGCACAATAAAAATTCGATAGCATTACACATCTTTATTAAAAGTGCATGCAAAATATTTGGCCATTACATACCTAAGCAATCCCAACAAGCCAAAATGGGCTTATCTTGGCATAAAATACTTAATAGAAAAACATTTAGACTTGTTTGAATTTTCTCAATACATAAATGAACACATCACAAATAATGTAAGATTATTGAATAGCTCATTAACTAATATAATGGATGTGTCTATGCCATTACATGGGCTTTTGTCCAGGTATACAACTTTAAGGTTATCCAAGCATGATCCCTACCAACGGATTAAGCTCATCACAAGTATAATAACCAATTAGGTCACTATTTGATATTACAACAAGGTTAAAGGCTTTGATTGGTGATTATCCTTAACACTTTCCCATATTGAGTGAATATGGGGTCATGTTTCGAGAATGCATAGGGGTAAAAAGAGAGATGCCTAACATAATCTAAGGCTTTAGCATGATTATAATGCAAATTCAAAAAGGGATAAAATTTGTTAACTTTAGGCCTATTCATGTTGTTTTAACCAATAGTAGATTCAAAGTTAAGTCTCATGTTCCCTAGTGGAGTTTCCTTTATGATGTGCTGTTAGAAGTATGCCCTAGAGCCTATACAAACTTAGGGATATTTTTTATGCATATGAACTCATTTTCATTTATGATAGGCATCGTTCATTTATTAATACTATGTAATGATTACCTCTAGTTTGATTTTGTATCTTAAATTAATAAATAAAGTCCTTGGTATTATAAACATGAAGGAAATCATGAAAGAGTTCATGATATGAGATGCCTATTACATGAAAATGTGTTAATACCTAAATATCCCTAGTCATAGTATTAACAAGACATGATATTGTTAATACGGATAGACTAACACATGTTATGCTTCTTGAAAAATTCAAGCAGTGGTTCTCATAGCTATGATCATGGAGATGATCAAAGCTAACAATTAGATGGTTGTTAGAAGAACAAATACATTGGAGCCCTATCAAGAGAACCCTTGCATGGATATTAAATCTATATCTATGAGGAATCTCTTCATTGCATCATGCAAATATCTTTAGACTTGATATCACCAAAGTTATCTTAAGTAGTGAGTGGTATACATTGACTCCACAACTACTTACCTTTATTGAGGGGTTAACATAGTTAAGAGGTTGAGTATATCATAAACCAATTGAAGATAGTTGAGTGATCAATAAAGGATTCAACATCCTTAATTTATTAAGGGAAGTTATTTCAATCGTTCTGAAATATCCTTGTTCAGTAAATCTTTAGCTAGAGTGGAATGCCAAGGTAGATAGATCTGCAAAAGGCATTTTAGGAACAAATGTTAAATTATTAAAAGACACCATATTTAGATTTATATGATTTGACATCAATCCATATTCAAAATCAAAATGAGATAAAGTAAAGTGAAAGGAGTAATTGCATGATAACTGATCTATGGAAAGGTATAGTTAAAACCACTTGACTTTTCTGTCACTTGGCTAATCATGATTCTTGGCTGGAATGATTTCATGATTTTTACATGAAAAAAGTATAAATATTAATTAGATAATTAATATGATGATTTAAAGATTTGAAATCATGTAATTCATTAATTGCAATTTTATCTGTACTGCTAAGTAGACTAGAAAATCCAATGGGTCACATACCTATAGTGAAAGGGCATTACGGTAAAATGATAGATGTAATAATATTTGATATTATTATGTATTGAGAAAATAAAGAAAGAAATAATTAATTAAAGGAGTTTGATTAATTACTCATGCGTAGAAAACTTTGCAAAAAAGCTCGAAAGCTTTCTACATATGGTCTATAATAATAGACCAAACTAATCCATTTTGGTTTAAAATATAATTTTATTGGACTATAAGTGTTATAAGACTAAAAGAATAATGTTCAATCACTTGGAGAATTAATTTCAGGCTTGAGATGAAAGTCATCTACTTAGAAGTCCGCTAGGATGGTTTCTCCACAGAAGCCTGACAAAAGAGCTTATAGGCCTAATTTTTAGGCTAAGTTAAATTATATATTTTTATAATAGATATGGACCTCACATATTTAGTTTGGCTATATTTGAAATTGATTTGGCTAATTAAATCTAAGTCCATATAGAAAAGCCTAGTGAAAGGCCCTCTGTATATGGCCCATTCTAAAAGGAGCTGGACTAGATTTAATTGGGACCAAATTAATTAATAATTATGGCAAGCCATTTAAATTCTTCGAACTTTTAAAAAGCTCCCAAACCTATTAGACTTGGGCAAGTATAAGTTTGGTGGGATTGGGTGAGAACTTTTTTCCTCTCTCTAAGCCACAATGAATTTTGGTTGCTTTTGTCACACAAATATTTGGTTCTTTTGCTTCTTCTCCAGTGTGAATTAGCATTGGAGGTGTTCACTATTAGACATTAAGGTTAATGAAAATTTGATGGAAAGTAATCAACTGTTCAACAAGCCTCAAAGGTGAAAATTTGTTTCGCTCAGTTAGGTTTTTGTAATTTCATGAAAAGACCTTAATTAATATGGTTGAAGACTCTGAATTTTTGCTATGTATATGATGCGTAGAACTATAGAAATCTAACATGCACATTGCTCGAGTAGACCATGTTATCTAGACCACTCCCACTTTTAAAGACAGCAAGCGAAGATCTCCCACCCGTGATGGTTGGTCACTTCGCATTGGTGAAGGAATTCCATCCAATTCGCCAAGCCTCGAATCTTAAAAAGGCATGAGATAACATTTTGGCATACTTTTATCCCATTGTTGGCCATCAATCTCGGGATGCATCTTTAAGAACCACAAGGTAGGTATGATGGTGTTTCCACTTAATAGAACATTGGAAAATAGTGATCCGATCTTATGAAGCCAAAACTAAAAGAAGGGTTTGAATCTCACTCCTGTTCATACCTTTGGTTAATTGACATAGTTGGGCCTTTTAGATTAATGTTATCTCTCTTCTCACAGATATATAATGACAATAGAAAGTAAAGCACACTTAATCAAACTAGAAAGTCATAAATCATGACCTAGATAGATATATTCAACTAAATGGGCATTCATAAAGCAAGCTATTCATAAGTTTCATTTGGATCAGGACTTTGGTCCTCTATAAAATTGCAAAAAAATAATTTATTACGATTTTTATTGGTTGAAAACCGGCACATTGGTCTTAATTTATTAAAAAAATTCCCAAATTGTTTATGTACAAGATCTTTTACCTTATTAAAAACCTATTATTTAAAAGGACTTTTTTTATATAAATAATTTGTTTGCATATATTATTTAGGAAATTAGTGTGTTTTAAACAACAATAGGGAATTTGGGCTTTTTTTAGATTTCACAAAACAATGTTGTGGGATTTAAAGTATGATGCCCCACTTAGCACAATAGAAAGAATACGAAAAACATAATAATTGGATAGTTTGATTTTGCAACATTGTGTTGTTAAATTAGATTTATAGAACTAGGTGATCTCTGCTTCATAAACTCTGTTACTATTTTTAATCATATCCACTTGGAAAAATCAAATAAATAATTATAATTTTCAAGCTCGCAACTAACAAACTAAACGCAACACTTAAGTGAGTTTATTTGGGTGACAATGAACAAATAACTTTATCTACTCCATCAAATCGACACTGAAAAATCAAATTGACCATCACTGTAGTAAAATTTTAATAAAAAATAGGAAATAATATATTTTTAATGATAACAATTGAAAATCTTTCATCTTTACGATTGTTATCATGGATTCAAGACAAAAACAAAAAAAAAGTATAGATCTGGAATCCCATAAGAAAAAAAGAAAAAAAAACAATCCTAGAATTAAAATAAATCGGTAAGAAAATGAGGCGAAAATCAAAATTAGCCCACAAAAAGAATCAAAGAAACAAAGGATATAAAAATAATACCTAGAACGGTGAAGATCTCAATTTATAGGGTTTATAAAGGAATTAGATTTATCATTGGTAGATTAGAAACTAGCAAAAATGAGAAAGAGATGAGGAAAGCCATATATGTAGGAAGAAAGCAAAGAATATTTTCTTTCGTCTTCCATCTTTCCTTCTTTCATGTCATTGCAATTTCATATTTTACTTTTATTTAGACAAAACCAGCAACCAATGATTCAACGTTAAATGTTTGCTTGTTGGTGATGATTGTGAAAGAGAGAAAGAGTGGACGGTCCCATGAATTTGATTTCGCAACACAGTGTTAAGAAATCAAACTCTTCAATTATTGCATTTTTCTCTTTTATTTCTACTGTGTTAAATGTACCCTATACACTACAAAAAAAAAAACCTAAGTTAGCAACTAAAATTAGCGATGACATTTTTTTCATCGCTAATTAGCGATTGTTTTTCCAAATCAATCATGAAAATGCATTTTTTCTATTAGGTGACAAGTCTAGCAACGATATAGTGATGAAACGAAGGAAACAGTTGCTAAAGATTGGTGGCAAATAGTAGTTCCTTTTTTACGAAAAAATTAGTTACAAAAATATTTGTTGCTATTGTTGCTAAAAACTTTTCTATTTAAGAAAATAATTACCAAAAATATAGCGACTAACTTCTAGTCGCTATTGAAGTGAAAAGTTAGCGACAAAATAGCAACTAATGAAAATGGTCACTAAATTTCAAGGCAATTATTAGTGCCCCTTTTAAGACAACATAAATCAGTGTTAGCAATTAATTTATGTTGTCACTTCCATTAAATTTAGTGACAGAAAAGAAGTTATCGAAAAAATAGTCACTATTTGAAAAAATTATAATGAATATCTCAATTTTTTAGAAGAAATGCAAATATATATATATAACTTTTACCCTAACATTGCCTCCTTATTCTGCCACAAGTGCTGCCGCCCTCTTTCCTCTCTCTCACCTCTCCATTCTTTGCCTCCCCATTCTTGATGATTCAATCTCCTCCAAACCCTAATAGACAACTGTATTTTCAGCCTTGATTTTCAGCCGTGATTTTCAATCTTCTCATCAATATAAACCGTATTTTCAGTCGTGATTTTCTCATTCTTGTTGTGATGCCTTCTCCGTCTTTCCTTTACCATTGCTAAAATCTCATCCTCTTCGATCCTTTCCAGAGCCTTGGCAACTTTGGCAACAATAGCTCCATAACCATTTTCCTTACTCTAGGATGTCTTCGTACCCCTCAAACTTCAGGGGTTTTTTTTCAATTGCCCAACAGATTGATAATGATGTTTCTAGCAAATCTTTGGGTTATTTCTGGGTAAGATTGTCAACCTATCTCATTTTCCCTACATCCAATTATTTACTATGGATCTATTTACTTTTCTTTTCTCTTTCACACAGACATCTTGATATTTTTCCACTGCCCTAAATTATGCATATATGCGCTTTTAGCCTACAAGCTCTTTGTTTTTTTTAATATTTTGGTTACTTAGATATATATGTTTAAGTTGAATTCTTAAGAAACTTAGATATGGGTTTCTAATTTTAAAATAAGAACTAGGGATTGCAAATTATTGATTGTTATTCTCTTGCTGCGATTTTTCAACCCTAACCCTAAATCGGTTCTCATTTACGCATACATCTTGTTTGTTAAAATGGTTAAATGATGATATACTCTACCTCTTCTGAAATTAACCATCCCAGCCTGATTGGATTGTTATTACATTTCGCTCGCTAAATGCCTAAATTATTTATATTTTCTTATGTCAAAGCTAGAGTCTTGTATTAGGCATGATTTACAGAAAAAGAAGAGATTGCATAGTAGGATTTGTCGAATTTTAAATTATTGAGTGAATTTGTGAAATAAATTAGCTAGGGATGGCCATAGAGGACTTATGGGTTATAAATTATGGTTTATGAGGATTTAGTTCACTTGGCTCTAAAAACACTTGATTTTTTGGCCTTTTACCCTTACATTTCTGACATTACTCTTGAGAATATATATTTATTAAATTAATTTTCACAAAATTATGTACAGGCAGTGGCGGATAATGGATTCTTTGGGGTGAGTTTTTAGTATTTCGAAGGGGTACGTCCCCGGAATTCAATACCAAGCCATTTTTAATTTGCTTGAAGTTGTTAATAGTGAAACTAATAAAGGGTATGCTCCATCAAAATTCCTTTTTTGTTTTTATTTCTAATTAAAAAAAAGTGTAGTTGGTAGTATTTAGCTAATGTTGTCAAAATCGAAACTACACTGAAAATTGGGTCAGACTTGGACCAGTTCCACTAGAATTTTTTTTGTAATAATTTTTGTTTAAAAAGTAAAAATTATTAAGAATTACATAGAAAAAAAGAGAGTAAAAATATAGTAATTTTGGAGGAAAATATTATTTCTTAAATCAAACTATACTGGTTGGACCAATTATGATTTGGTTAATTCTACCTTATTAGACCATTCGAATACTACTATTTACTTTAATGAGAAACTACGAACTATGTAAATATGACAGCTATATATGATGAGTTAATTTTTGTACTGAAAAAGCTAATTCCTATCTGTGTGTGGGAAAGGTAGTTGAGTATGTGAAATGACCTCAAAAGTCTCATTTCCATTTTTAGTATAAATATCCTGTATTGATCAATTCGATTTTATGTCGATGAGTCCCACTCTAGCTATACTTAAAGATGCTCCCAAGTTTCATTTCTAATGATGGAGAGATGAGACAGGAGGGGTGTTAATAATTATGCTTTTACTTATAGTTTCAAATATCTAACTAGTAATTGAAAAATCATATGATAAACTAATGCCTCAATTTTCTATGTAATATAAAGGTATTGGGATCTTGTGTGGCGTGATGAGTCAATTAGTACTAAAAGGGGTATGTTCAAGTTTTATTTGCTAGGGGTTTGAGATTTGTTTTGCATTTGATGATAGATCCATTTTGTTAGTGTTTTGAGGATAGATCCATCTCTGAAAGATAATCTTTATTATATTTATGAGGGTTTTTCTGCTTTGTAATTGCCTTCTTTGATGTTTATTGTGTCAATTGCTGGATCTCATATAGATTGCTTATTCCGATGTGATGAAACAGATACTTCTACTTTTTCTTTTGTTTTAATTTTTTTCTTTGAAGTTTTAATACATGTTATTAATTTCAATTGGTAGCTAATCATTGTTTTCTCTCTCTTTTTTTTTCGAGATCTTGATTTTTCACCAACTTTATTTACATTTTTTTCTTTTTTACAAAAAAACTATGTTGGATTATAATTGAATCATATAATTTATTTAATAGATGTTGTATGTTAGTTTATACCAATAATAGAGAAATTGAATCATATAATTTAGTCAATAGATGCTTTATGTTTCCTATAAATGTTGTTGGGTGTCACTTATGTGTTTTCTCTTTATTGTTGATTTCAATTGAATTTTCTCGTCTCATGAATCTTCTTGTTTTGAGGATGTTTAATTGTACGTCAAAACTATTTGGCTATCAACATTAGTTGAGTTGTTCTAAGAACAATTATTGTGTGGTATTGATTTTAGAACTTTGGTATGCACAATGGTTGTTTTTTTAGCGAGTTTAAGGCTTTACATTAGCGTCTGGTTATCACATTGTTCTTTTTGCCAAACAAATGCAGATCTTTGTGAAAACCCTCACAAACAAGACAACCACTCTTAAGGTTAAAAGCTCAAACACTATTGACAACGTTAAAGCCAAGATCCAGGATAAGGAAGGGATTCCACCAAATCAGCAAAGGCTAATCTTTGCTGGTAAACAGCTTGAGGATGGTTGTACTTTAGCTTGCTTATTTTGAGAGAGCATCGCATGAAGCTATATCACTAATGTTATTTTGGATGATATTATTAGCAGCATGGTATATTATTTTGGGTGATATTTTGTAGGATGGTAAACTAGTTTACAATTTAATTTATTTTTATGGGATTATATTTTTTAAAGTAATAGTATTGGACATTTTTCATTTATAGGAATTGAATTGTTATTTATATAAATTGAATTTTGGAAGTTACAATAATAATATTAATAACAACAACAATAAAATTAAAATAATAATAATAACAAAATATTAAAAATAAATTGCGACGATATTTGTATTATTAGCGATGAAATTCTTTTTTCATGTGCCACTTTAAAAATGTCATTTTGCGATGGATTTTAGCGATGCTAAAACCTGTCACTAATAATTTTTTTAATCTATGGGTGACAAATTATAGGGGTTAATTAGCAATGGATTTGTTGTTTATAGCGACGATTTTTCTGTCGCTATGTATTGCGATGGTTTTTGTTTTGGTCGCTATTATACTAGCAACGATCAAAATTGCAATTTTTATTCATGGCATCATTATAAGCAAATAACAACAAAATTTTAGCTATTAGTAACGAATTTTTCCGTCACTAATTCCCTTTTTTGTAGTGATACATCAGATTTCGCAACACTATGGTGCGAAATTTAAAAAAACCATAAATTTCCAATTATTTGTTTAAAATGCACCAATTTTTCAAATAATTTTCCCAAACACGTTATCTAAAAAATTCCCCTTATTTAAATGTAATTTTTGTGGATAAAGTAAGATATTGGTCCCATCCCATTCTATTAGTGAAAACCCAAATTTCTTAATATAAATATTTGCACAACTTTTCCTTCAAGCAGAAAAAAATCCTTTATTATATTGCACAAGCCCCAGAGGGCAAATAATAACACATAACTAGAGCTACATCACTACTACAACCATACAGCACATAACGAGACACACAAATTCACTTAAAAGGATGTGAGAATGTAAAAAACAAAAGAAGAAAACAATAAAAAGTTAAAAGGGAAAAAATTATGTTTTGGGCCATGACTGGCAAGACATGCCCCAAAATTCAAATCACTCATGTGACTTGAAGTCACAACTGTGAGTCATGACTCATGCCACACACTCGTAACTAGTGAGTGTGAGTTTCATAAGCTCATAGCAATAAAGGAAAAAGGCCAATAATGATTGTCACTTAATGAGTCACGAATATAAGTCACTTTAAAATAGCAAATTCTTCATCTTGCTTCTCTGTTCCACTCACGGCCTATAATGGGTACCAAACCTAGAAAACTAGATGAGACAAAAGGGCAAAAAACACCTAAAAAAACTATTATAAATAACCATTATGCTAGTTTTAAGCTAAAACTAACTCAAAACTAGTAAAAAAAATAAAACTTTTAAAACACATAATCTACAATGCTTCTACCACACATCAACTATCCATAAGTGGGTTTTACAACCTAAATCCATCTAAAACGAGAGAAAATACTAGTAGAACACCAAAAGAATAAGTTTACGACATTCAAGAGTGCATGTATAAACTCATCCGCAAGAGAAACTAGGCCATAAAGAAGAAAGCTTTATAATATTACTTTTAGTGTGTTTTCACGTATGGATAATAGAGATTCAAAGTCCAAGAGTCTCCTTCTACTTGAAAACCCAAAAATAAGCTTGAAAACAGATTCTCAGAGCTCCAAAGCTTTAGAAATCGAAATAAGGAAGGCTGGGGGTCACTTAAAGTGAAATTTTTTCTCCCCTCCCTTCTTTTGCCTTTTTCCTTTTTCCTTTTACAACTTTTTGGGAAAGGGCCATGTCATATGAGTCACAACCAAAACTTATCTTTTACCCCTCTTTAGGGTGTAACCAACCAACTACAGGCTTGAGCTGAAGTAACAATGAGTTAGAGCTGTAACCAAAGCCCAATCACTTGAAACCTTACTATTTTCCCTTAGAAAATGGTCCAAAGGCCTGAAAATCCAAAATCTTTTCAAAATATAAAGAGACTCTAGACCTTTATACTTCTTACCCTTTTCAAGGGAAATGATTCTTCATTAAATAACTCTGATAAAAGCTGCCTTAGAACTCAATGTTTACACATGCCACATTAGATAGTAACCAATAATATATTTCCATGTTAAGCGCCACCTTACCACCCAATCAACTTCTTGGAACATCATATGTTGAAATGGCACTACCACATTGCTTGAATGCCACATCATATGTATAAATTATAGTGTCTACATGGACAAAAAGACAAAAACAAACTCCCTCCCCCCTGTGAGGTAAAGAAAACCTGCCTATCTTTATCTACACTTAGGGTTATCTTGAACCTTTTAAGCTTTATTGGGGAAACGCTTCTCTAACAACACCATCTCCATCAACAATGACAAAATCTACATTTTTTTGGCTTCGAACAAAGCAAGTGGATAACTATTTTGATTGTGATAAATGACGAATTGAAAAATGATGGTGATTTTATTTGAATATTGTGATGGGGGATCAAGTTAATGTTGCTGCCTAAAATTGGTAGTTAGTTGGATGTAACTTTTTTCCTTTTAAGAAAATAAGAATTTGAAGATTTTTTAAGGTTATTTTTCAAATAACTTTCTAGTCAGTTTCTATGCTGGGGAAATGGAGCAAATTTTAATTAAAAACTATTTTGGTGGATGTTAAGGTTGATGATAGGTAAGAATGGTACTAGATTTTCTAGTTTTTTTTCTTTTTCAATATATTTTTGTCTTTCTTTTTATAACTTTAAAAATTGCAGTGTGCTATACTACTATATCCAAATTCCCTTTCCACATTTACACGTGTCAAAAAATCATGGTTCATCCAATCACATTTATTCACATGGACACCACCACGTGGCAGATGACGTGGCAATCAGGTGATGTATCATTACCATATTAGTATACGACGTATCACTGATAGTCTAAAGGGTGGTGTAGCATATTATATGCCAAGCTATGGGTGATCAACATCTTACATGGCATGCCAGCTTGGAGTTTTAGCTATTGCATCTCAGTTTCTTGGCCAAAGTTATTTTTGGTGCAAAAAAAAAGTTAGTTCAAGTATTTTATGCTTAAAAATTTTTCTTTTATGACTTATGGGTTATAGGTAAATAGTTCAGTGATCATAGATGTACTTGACCCCTAAAGGTGAAATGAAGTTGGATATTATACATGGGATATTATAATATTAATGTTGGATTAAGAAGGAATTAAGATAAGCTTGGAATTTGAAAAGGTTTGCATAGAAAGCTCCTCTGTAAGCTATATGCACAGAAAATGTGGTTTTGGGCTATAAGAAGACTTCTCTTGAACCTAACAAGCCTTATTTGAGTCACTTAAGAGTTAAGAAGGCCCAAATACATTAGTTAAAGTCTAATACTAGTAAACATTGGCTTAAAGTGTTAGGCTTAGGCGGTAAAAAAATAGAGTGAAAATAAAATCTAAACCCAAGCAGGATTTAAGCAATCCAATTGATTCAAAAAGGTTAATCGATTACCAACTGTTGAAGTGCAGAAATAATGAGTTTCAGGTGATGCTATAAGGAATGACCACTCTCTACTGGTATCCATAATTGAACGTGAAGATCGAATCTGCCAGGGGTGCTAGCTCCTTTTTCTTCGGCAGCTAAAGTTTTTGTCTTTTCTATTCCTTTTCTCTTAAAAGGTGGCAAAATATATATCCTTTTAAAAATGGCTGCCTCTTTTTTTCTTCTTTTTATTAGGGTTGTGTTAAGGGGTGTGTGTGTGTGTGTGTGTGTATAGTAATACTAACCCTAATGTAAAAAGAGGAAATTTACTGAAAATGTTTTGAATTTTGTGTATCTAAAGTATTTAAAATTCAAAACACCCAAATAAAATCTAGTCTGTTCATCATATTCTATATGTGCAACCCAATAGGTTCATATTATGTTGGCAGTGGACCCAATCCCATCATAAGCCCATAAGTCATAAGCGGCCTCTAGCAATACATTATGACTACCCAAATAATATGAATATCGATAATTCAATTTTAACATAATCAATATAACATGTTATAATCCTTTTTGTCACATGATATCTTGTTTGAACATAAGTCATGGTGCATGTCAAACTTATATAGTTCAAACATATAATTTCTTGATCACTAAGTAGACTGATAATATCAAATGACATTGATTGCTCCATCAATTCATTTGAGCACGGCCATGCATTTCTCAATCCTACTTATCGAAGGGCCTAATAGATATCACTATAATAAGAGAGGGATAAATTCCATCTTGATTATTCATTATCCATTGCATGATTCATGTTATGTCCAATCATAACCTTTATGATTATGCAATTAAAAATAATGTGATGTTCCTCATGTAGAAACCTATGATAATATCAAGTCTAAGGATTAGATAACATAACTATTATGAGATCACTTATAACACTAACCCATTTTTTGATCTCATAGCAGGTTTATCCAGTACCTTATTCTTTAACAATTACCTATAAGTTTGATTTATATGACTATATCTAGTCATCTCATGATTATCAATCAAATCCATAATAGTCATGATTTATCATTGTTCCCTTAATGATAAATGACTTGGGATATTTAGAATAACATTAAATATTTATTCACAAGCATGATTATAATGTAACATGCCAACAATATATTAATGTGAAGAAAACCCATTTTTATAGAATGAAATATGATATTACATAAAAGTCCAAATATTTGGCCTAGAGCATAACCACTAACATAAAGCCCAAATAAAGTGTGCGTTAAGGTCCTCATAATAGACCTTGCGCGAAAAGCATCAAATGGGCTCTTTTGGTTTGACTTGAGCCCATTTGATGGAATGGAATTTAAGGCTAGCTATAGCCATTTGGATTAGACTAAGTCTGACCAAAAGGTGGTATTTAAACCTTCTTAGTTCAAAATTAATTCATAAGATTGAATAGCCACCAAACCCTAAAGAGAAAAGTTCTCCAATACATCTTCCTTACCCTAATTGAATCATTTAGTAGCTCTCAAGGATTAAGCCACTTCATATCCTTCTTTAAGGTTCTTGGACTGTTTTTGGTGAGGCTATGATTTGGAGGCATCCATATTTGGATACTGTTAGTTTACGACAACCCATTATAAGGTTATCAACTAATCAAATTAAAAATGGTAAAAGATTATGATCTTCTAGCTAGTTTATAGCTAATTCTTTTGGCAATGATCATCCCTTTAATTATGTTCATTTTTGTTACTCTACCATGTATGTGAAGCACAAACCCTAACCTAACACTATAATAAGCCTGTAACTTGCTTTCCACCCCCTTTTTAAAGCATCAAAGCAAATATAAAACCTCTAAAACCTATTCTCATTTGTTCATTATTTTTGCTAGTGTAGATATTGCGTTTTTAATTAATCTACTTAAATTAAATGATTATGCAATATTAACTATTTTCATTGTTTAATTGACAAAAGTTTGACAGGCAATTCTAGTGTGTCATATTTTGTATGGAATCATAATTTAAATTAAACATTCACAATAATACCTGACGTATCAAGGCACATAAGGTGCCTAACACCTTCCCTAAACGTGACCAACCCCGAATCCAATTTTAACATAGACCATTATTTTTATTTTAGTATCCAATTGCACGTGTCATTTCAATTGGTGATGACTCTAACAATTGGATCAATTAGCTCCCTAATAAAATTTAACTTAATTTATTTTATTTTGGCCTTAAGGGGTAGGGCGCTATAGCTAGACTTAACAAAGCATGAACTCCTAGGATTAGACCTCCTAATCTCAACACCATGATAATGTAATTTAGAAAATTATTTTATGAAATCTCTAATTAGTGCACTAACAACTTTTTTTCTTAGTATTCTTACAAATAGAGTAATTAACATGCAACTTATACTCTATCTTGCAGTAATTATTTAATACCTTTCAACCTAATGTCAAGATTAGCCATTATATGATCTCTCAACAATATAGCCAGAAAATTTCTATTAGCAGGCTTCTTCTTGTTCGTCCTATAACACCTATGATTTGGGATATATATTTTCATCCTGAATGTTTTATCTTGAGTGTCTAAACTAGCAAAAAGATTCCATTAACAAGTTGATTTACATTTTTCCTTTACCATAATATTATCATTTTTAACAAACTTTATCCCTAAACCATAATGTGACAAGCATATGAGAACAATATGGGACAAGACATTTTATCTAGGCATGCTCCCACTTTTAGGGATGGCTAGATGAAGGTATTTGACCTTTCAAAATCGATCCCTTCGCAATGGTCAAAGAGTTCAACCCAATTTGTCTAATCTCGAACCTCAAAAGGCATGACTCGAGCATTTTAGGGTACTTTTTTCTATTATTGGCAATCGATCTTGAGACGTTTATTTTGGGCTTCAGAAGGTAGTTATTGTGGAATTGTCACCTAATAGAACATTCGGAAATGTGGTCCAACCTTATAACTTCAAACCAGAAGAAAGGTTAGAGACCTTACTATTATCCATACCTTTAGTAATAGTGAGTTTGTTTGAACGTTTAAATTAATGGTTTTATCCATCTTCTCATGTGTATATCACTAAGCATGCACATAAAGCGATAAAATAAATAAATACATAAAATAGATTTATTCTACTCTGAAAGTAATAAAAAGACAACAAATAAATTAAATAAATACAGAAAGTATAAATAATTAAATGCAATAAATATAAATTAAAAAATGAAAAGAAGAAATAAAAATTGGAAAACACGGTTCATACCCACGTTTACGGGCACGAATTATCAAACTCTTTGAGGCAATGAAGGAGACAAGGAAGTCATGATCATGACATGCTACTAGACAACAGCTTTCTCCGTTTTCACACCTTGTTCGATCATTAAAACACAAGAAAACATATTCAAATAAATTAAGTCCATTTATTAATTTGTTAAAAATTTTACCCATTTCTATTTTAAAATCAAAACATCATTTTTCCATCCAAACACAAAGATATAAACATATAAATACCTAATATGCATTTATAGCAATTATACATACCCATATGAAATGGATTTCACAACCTAATTTATTATTTATTAAATCATTAAATCATGCACTGAAAGCAATAAAAATTGTATGTGAACCAACCCCCAAAATACAAGATTAAAGGAAGATGTTTCTTATATAATTACCTTCAGTATTCCGTCCTCAAAAATTTGTGAAGCAAACAAGAAATCCAAGCTTTTAGTTGATTTTAGAGATCAAATGAAGAGTTTTTTTATGTTTTTTTTAGGGTTTTTAAAGAGAAAAAAAAAACCTTTTGTTTGGAGAAAGAAATTTTGATCTTTTAAAAATCCAACTTTAAGGTATTTGTAGCTTTTCAAATCTAGAAGACTCGCAATAGTGACTTATTCGTCAAACATAAAATACTACGCACGCATTTTCGGGCATGAATAGAAATCCTGGTCGTGAAAAGCTATTCACGGTCGTGACTTGCCTTAACCAAGGGTTTCAAAACTTTTTCATTTAAAAACCATTTTTCTCCAATTTCAAACAAATTGTCTTTTTTTTTTTTATCTCTTAACCAATAATCACTCAAATCTTCTAAGCCTATTGCTTTTTTAGAAGATTCTTTCATCATCATATTTATTAGAAAAAGAGTCTCAAAATCCAATGTTTGCACATAACATACTTACAAATACCATATCTAACTTGATGAACATTTTCAAAATACATACCTACACTGAATACTGGTATCATGGGTTGTGCATCAAACTATACTCTTGTGTTAGGCCTTCTCAAAGCATCATTAGTTGTCTCTTTATCAGTCTCAGGAAAGTAACTACCCAAATCATCCGAATCATAGCTAACTAAACTATGACCAGATCCAGAACTTACTTCCCCATCAATAACCTCATCTTCATCATCTAATTCATCAATATCCTCTGCTGCCTCCTCTTCATTGGCTTCTTTAGTGACCTTTTTTTTAGACCTGGATTTATCATACTCCAAGACCTTGCCCCTCGTAGCTTGAACCACCTCATCTTCATCAACTATAACCACATTTATGTTAATAGGAAACTCTTATTTTTCATCTCCTTCATAAATCTCCCTAACAGCCTTTTTCTTACTAAATCTACCATCTCCTTTATACGTTACCACATTTTTGTCTTTGGAATGATCTTCCTTACTAAATATGTCATCTCCTACTTTAGTTTGATTATCCTCAACCTTTTCTATAGTAAAGTCACTAGTTTCTTCAAGTATTTCATGATCTACATATATCTGAATCCTATCAAATCCTTTTTCACCCAACTTGCTTTATTACAAGCATCCCTATGATCGGTCAATAAAATGAAAAATTTACTTTTTTGGATGCCTAATATATAGCCCTTCAATGGTACTATGACCCAGCTTTTTCATATAAGATAAAAAAATTAAGCAAACTATGTGGTCAAAGTAAAAGCCTCAGTACACCATATTAAATTCCCTCCCTCCTTATATATATATATATATATATATATATATATATATATATATATATATATATATATATATATATATATATATATATATATATTCAATCAGCCGATTTCTATCTAATTTAAACAAACTCCACCATGATGTATCACAAGTAATAATTTTCCAACACCCATCCTGTATCAAACAAAGAAATTTACAATGCATTCTCAATGTACACAAAACAATGTACAAATATTGGCTGTGAACAAACAACAATGCAAGCGGATAAAAAAATATTATTATTAGCATTTTATATCTTGAATGGACAACCGTATTGAAACCGCTAACGAATCAATTGTGCATGTAAAACTTTAGAATTAAAGAAATTCCATAGATCACCCTATACCCAAATGTACTAAAGTTGTAAAATACCCAAACCCATCCAATACAGCACTATTGAAATACCCTAACCCCTAAAAATATTTAATTGTGAAATTCCTTAAAATCCAAAACTCAATCAATTGATTACTTGTGAAATACCATAAATCTCCTTGCTAAAAATCTCAAAATTGTGATATAAAGTTTAGAGATTCTATTGCTTGTAGTAAGATATTTATCCTATGATCAATCTTCTTCTCTTTGTAATAGATGGCGATACGTACATATACAAAATGAAACCCCAAATGTGTCAAAAGAATCAATGAAAAACAGGAAGGGGAGAAGAAACTGGTATAGGGTATTGGCGAAAATTATTTTCCGCTTTGAGTTGAGTTTTTGAGTAAATTATTGTTTTCAAATGCTGCATTTTGAATAACTATCAAAATGGTATTTTCTTTTCTCTTCCATGTATCTAGCTCCATGGAATTTTCTGAGATTTTTTATTAGTTAATAGCTCCACAGTAATTTAAATTTGACCAAACGCGATCTATTAATATAACCGAACGTGCTTTTAATAGATCGTGTACTATACTGCTGTTAGCACCATGGAAAATGACCATGTGATCAATCCACGAATTTCAATTACTCATTGTGCACTTTTCAATATTTAAAAATTCACTGTACAAAAAAAAAACCAAAGGACCCATGGATTCATTTTTCCTCCTAATTGTACGTGATATAATGGAGCACATAATTAGCAAAAAAAATTAACAGAATTATGTCTTATAATAATAAAAGCTATTTTTTCTTAAATTATGTAAAAATTTGCAACAGAATGAGTATGTTTTTACACACGTGTCTAGAAATTTGGAATATCAAATAGTGTAACTTTAGCAACGGTCCATGGTGCCATGATAAACAACTAATCAAATAGCGATTTCTCGTGGAATCAGTACTACTAGATAATTGTTCGGCTCCCACTTAAGAGTCCGAAGCCCCTAGTCTCTAGCCCTAGCAACTAAAGTCGCCGCTACCAGCATTACAAGGAAGCCGAAAGCTGAGGCGTTGACTGTCTATGGAACCAGCTCAGCAGCAAGAAGATGATGTAAATCCTATTAAGATTTTTCTACCAGAAGATCAACTTCAATCCGATTTTGAATACAAACTGACTATGCTTAATCAGCACCAGTTCATCCCTTCCATCAATTCAACGCTCCTCATTTGTCAGCTTCCATCTCAAGGCCTCTCTTTCAAGCTCTGGCCGGCCGCCACCACACTCGTCACTCTCCTTGATCGCCACCGCTCTGCTCCATCCTCAAGTCCGGTCTCTGCGGTTTTCGCCGCTTTATCATCCGAATCTGCGCTTAATGTCCTCGAGCTTGGATCCGGCACTGGCCTTGTCGGAATCGCGGCTGCCGCAACGCTCGGTGCTAATATCACCGTCACTGACTTACCTCATGTCATTCCTAATCTAAAATTCAACGTCGATGCTAATGCGAACGCAGTAGCGATGGGTGGAGGGACGGTTGATGTGGCGGCTCTCCGGTGGGGAGAGAAAGGGGATGGTGATTTGGAAGTTATAGGGAAGGATTTTGATCTGATATTGGGATCTGATGTGGTTTATCATGATCATCTATTTGAGCCGCTTCTCTATACGCTGCGTTCGGTAATGAATGGGAAGAACAAGAAGAAGATGTTTGTTATGGCTCATTTGAGGAGGTGGAAGAAGGACTGGCTGTTCTTTAAGAAAGCTAAGAAAGCGTTTGATGTTGAAGTTATCCACGTGGATAGTCCGTGCCAGGGGTCCAGGATTGGTGTTGTTGTTTACCTATTTGCTCAAAAGCCTCAAAAAAAATGGCCTGTCTTAATCAATCAAACGTTTCAATCTAAAATTTCAATGCAAGTTTCTATTTCAAATTTGAATCAGTAACCAATAGAATATTGAAATGACAATCAAAATCAAATCAAATCAAAATCACGCTTTTGATCTTATCTTGCAATATTTTACAACAGATAAGAGAAACTTTAAAACACCCTTATCATTACAAGTTAATGAAAGCTCCCATCAATCACTATCTACAAAGCACAGACCAAATAAGAACTACCAATTTATGTTTGGAGGAGCACTTTGGGGACACGCATGAGGCAATTATACAAGTAGGATCAAACATGGACCTTGGCAAACAGTTTCACAGCTTTAGCTTATGCAATGAAAGAACACGACCCCAAAGCTGATGTAGAACAAAAACATGTCATTTAATGGATGTGAATGCCAACCTTATCGTTTCCGTAGTGGTGAGCCTCTAGCCACAGCCTTCATACTCTGCGAGTCCCTAAAACAAACAAAGTGCACAAGTGTTTTCCCATTGGGATAAACTGCGAATACACTTGTTCCAATTTTCTTGTTGCAAAGTGAGCACATACTATCACTGGTGATCTTCACTACCGTTTTTCTTTGGTTGTATATTTCATCTTTCACCTGTTTCAGAAAATCAATTGTTTAGCAAGGCAGAAATCATGCATTTGTAGGAATATCAGAGAACCAACAACTTCGACTGAATTTAGCTCCCTATAAATTTGGAAACTAAAGTAAAAGGTACCAAATTTTGCAACAAGAATCCACTATTTCATTAGGAAATTGTTCACAAATTAATGGAAGTATCTTTGTTGGAGCTGCTGAAATTTTGCTGATGTTGCTTGAGATATTTTGAGATACGAATCTTATAGATTAGTTAAGAGTTGTTACATAGCGACAATGGGCAAAGTGATCTTCTTGTATGGATGGACTTTGTACAACTCATGTAACGAAAAAACTTGGCAGCAAATTATCTTAATTTTCTAATGTAAGTTTTGAGTAGTATTTTCCGAGCAGATAACAGAGTTGGAGTGAAATTTGTGCTTAGATTTCTATGAATATTTATGTAAGATAAAGAAGAGGTATATGTATTTATGTTATGTTTTTAGTGAAATTTCAGTTTTTACAGGTTTATAATTGTGTTTAGAAGCTTTGTGTTTTCTTTTGTCAACTCCTCTCCCTCCAACCTCCACCATTTTAGCTTTAATCTGCTGTCAAAGTTTAATCTTCAATTTTCTGAAAATTTTTCAAGTTCTTACAAACTTGTTAAAATAATCCTTTGACTATTTTAGGATGCCTTGGTAACAGTTGTACATAAATTATTTTTCATTCAGACCAATAGCTGATTGTAAATTGGATACCTGCAGGTTCTCACTCTGCCTCAAGCTCTTGATAACTGAGAGATTCCGATATGCTTCACTGGATTTTCTCATAAGAGGTCCAAGAAAAGGAAGCAAATTCTGCAGAAAAAGAATGAGATACCATTAGAATATAGCTGTAGATGATTTGGTTCCCAGCAAAGCAAAATTATCAAGAATTGGTGAAAAATAGGATAATACAAGGAGAGGAGGTGATGTGGTGGGAAAAGAGCTTAATTAATTTAAACATTTAAATAGAAAAGTAATGCAGCAAAAATAATGATGTAAATCTCAAATAGAAATATCAAAAATAAGGAGGTCTAGCTGGGTGGAAAGCACAATAATGCTCATGTTGCAACCACATTAAGACCTTTTTAAAAAAGCCTCATTTGATGTTGTTAACATCAATATAAATATCAACTACAAAAGTTTACGGTAAACCAGTGAAATCCATTAGTCCCTTCTAACTACCTGCAATTTTGTTTCCTTCGGCAAAAGTTTAAGGGCCTGAGCTCCATTGATCCTGTCCCACCTTATACTCAAAAGGTCAAGGACCTGATCAAGCATAATCATAGAGCCTCCTTCCTCACTAAATTCATCTGTGTCACCATCACTCCTGCTACTGTCAGTGCTACTAAGGCTGAAACGCAAATCTTCTGCACCCTCAATGGCAGCAATTTTCTTGGCTCCACGACCTCCTTTAGCTTTAACTGAAATACCAGAGCTGGACTTGGGAGTAATTGTATTCTGAGAGGATACTATATTTGTAATTCTCTTTTCAAAGTTATTGATTGTCTTCTGTGGATTCAGATAAATTTGGAGAAGAGTGAGGTATATATTGCCAGAAGACTTTCCAGATGCTTGGAGAGCTGAAGACTCGTAGACTCTATCACAATAGGATAAGGCTAATTCAGGAAGATGAAGCTGTAAAGGTCAAAAGGGAATTCTTTCAACCCACAAGGTTTGAAAAAAAAAAATACAAATACATGTTAAGACAAAACTAACTGCTAAACAAAAGAAACCTAGTGTTAGACACACCAAAACTAACGGGAAAATTCAAGCTTCAGTAAAGAATTGAATGCCTTTGTATCTCAACTGTGCAACTTGTAAAGAATCGAATGCCCTTGTAATCACCAGATAACTGGATTTTAGCCCCGTATACGATATTCCCAACTCAGCAATTTCACTCATTAATCATGTCAGTTGCACAGGTTGATTTACATCAGAAAATACCTTATGGACATAAAGAGATAAGGCCAGCTCATGTAGGTTCATTTTCCCTAGAATAATTGCACGCTCTTCATACAATGCATCTGCTGGAAGACGTTTCAACAAAGCCTCTGGATTATAACCAGAGATGCTCTCCAAGGCAGACAATAGTTTCTTCCTTGTTGGGAAATATGCTCTCTCATCCCATTTCTGTTCAGCACTCAGATCTGCATACCACTCAAGCACTTCTGAAAGGTATATTTGCACCTGACGAACATAGAGCATGCTAGTAGCAGTTACTTATCAAAATTAGCAATAGGACCAACATAAAGACAATGGTCCAGCAGAACTAGGCATGGCCAAGGTTCTCGAACCCACCAGTTCATGTTAAATGAAATTTTGAACTTGAACCAAACTGTAGTATTCAAGTTTATAAACTGACAGTTGTGGCTTATGAAACGATTTAAAGACAGTTTATACCTTCGCACAAGTCTAGTTTATAATATGATTTTTGGGATGGTTTAGGTAATTCATAAATTAAAAAACTGCAAAAACAAAAGTTTGAAATTATTTGTAAGACTTCAATTGAAATATAAATAAAAAACTTAAATGAAAAGGGCTTGCATTTAATTTTCTAAAAACTAAGTTGTTTATGTGTTCTATTAAAATTTTGAGTAACCAAAATCATATTGTTTTCTTACCTTTTAGAATAACCTTTATTAAAACATAGAAAATATTAATTTGTTTTCAAAAGATATGGTTTGGAACCCTCAGTACAGGGCTGGAATCAGAATTACCAGTTCAGGTTCGACAAACTATGGAACCTAAACCAAACCTTACTCTCACATGTTAGGTGACGGTTCAACAAATGTTCAGGCTCTGACCTATTTTGACTGGTCTGGTTCAGGGCCAAAACTGGCTCTTGGCCATTGCCTATGCAGAGCTGTGTACTTGTCAAGTCACTTGACATAAATAATAAAGATGGTATAGAAAGAATTATGAGCTAAAGAGGAGTTCTTCACCATTTCATTCTGCAGATTTCCAGAGATTCCACTCTCATTCATTGCAAGCATGAGTTCTAAATATCTGGCCTGCATGCTTGGAGCATGCTGCTTCAAATAAGAGTTAACCAAGTCCGCAGGAATATTCCCTGATAAAAAAAGCTCAATAGTTTGCGTTGGACAGCTTTCCAGAACATGCATTGAGTACTCCAGGACAAGCATTGGATCTGACTCACAGAGAGGCTGCATAAGAAATTTTACAAAATGGTTGCTGTAAATCTAACGCATCAATCAAGATAGATCCATAATTTTATTTTAGACAGATAATGTATAAACAAAAAATCAAATAAATTTTTGCAGTTTGTAATCACCAAAAAAAAACAAAAAGTCATAAAAGTGAATGGTTAGACACTAAATCTAATACTGCAGAAGAAATCTATGCCTCTGTTTAAATGCTGGGAAACATATTTATGCTGGCATGTCAAAATTAAATTACTTGGACTTATCCGGACCAAAGCTTACAAATTAAATAATAAACTAGAGTGTCCACAATGTCCAATAAAGTTAGCGCCATTTTCATTCTTACACATCAATTGGCAGTGGATGAAAGAGAACTAGAAATCCAACCATCTATTTCTAAATTCTAGGATGAGAAGTTCAGGTCTTTGCTTCCATGTGCGTTGCAAGCAAGGTTCTTATAATAAATTGAACTAGAATGAAAGATACCTGACTGGACAAAAGACTTACCTTAAGATACTCAATGATAGATTCAGGCTTAAACTTTGAGGTACGCTCAGCTTGTTGTGATTTTGACTCTTCAACTAATTGATGTAAGAGCTTAAGAGCTTCATGGTGCATAGAGTTGCACCTATAAAGTTCCAATGACGCAGTATGATGATTTCTCTTTTGGAGAATCTCCTCACATATCTTCAGGTCACAATAATTAATACCTTTGAGCAAATCTAAAGCTGCAGAAGACTGTCCAGTAAGAAGAAGAGCTTGAAGTAGGGCTGTATCAAGTACTGTTGCCATTTCCCTAGCACCTGAGTTTATGTTGATATTACCACGTCCCTAAGAGACCAAGGACAGCAAAAAAATGTTAGGTAATGTCAATAAGATCCATGGTGCCGATGTATTTCTGTTCCTAACAAGCACATTGGTTAAACATTACGCTTCATTCTCACCATGTTGAACATGCTTAAATTATGACAACCCAAAACTTGATTTGTAGTTGGTCAGTATAAAATGCTAAGCAATGCCCACATAGTCCTATTATCTCACTTACATGCTCAACTACTCTTGCTGTGGTCTCTCTCTCTCTCTCTCTCTCTCTCTCTCTCTCGCTCTCTTTCTCTCTCTCACACATACATATATTTCACCATTGGATCAAGTTTACACTTTGTTTATTCTAACCAAAGGAAGATTACAGAATGCTTAGTGAGGGGCCCCCTGAGAATCCTGTAAGTTTGAAACTTCCCTGGTTGGATTTCTTTATGTAATATCTGAAACAGAGAACACCAGAAGGAGTTACTTACCTTGTTGGACTTCTTAAACCTATTCGAGTCATAAGGTCCAAAATTTTCTCCAACAGCATCATAAACGACTTCCTCTGTTCTCTCAGCAGTTGCCTTTTCAATTATACCAAATCTCTTTTTCTGCAAGAACTTGACAAGAGCCATAAGTGTATTGTGACTCATTTTCTTGGATTCAAGGGCTGCATGCTCATCATATTCAGCAAATTGTGATGGAGGTGAGGATTCCATATCATCTGAAATTCCAGATGAACCTCTGGAGAGATGTGGAGAATCTGAATAAGTTTCCATTAGTTTATCTGTTTCAGGAACTATGGATGTTTTAGGAAGAATAATTGAAGGATATAAGGAAAGCACATAAGTGATATCCACTTGAGAGGCTAAAAAGTGTTCCATAGCCTCCTCGTAGCTCCCATTATCAAAAAGATAGTGTGCATATCTGCAACAGTGGCATAAACTTTATCAGTGAAGTGTATTATCAATGAATGTAAAGGCATGTGCTGCACACACAACATGGAAATATCCCACAACTTTCAGCTAAAATGAAGTCATATCTTTTCTCATGGCATGTGAATTTTCAAAATTTCAATA
The DNA here is from genome assembly GCA_037975025.1 of Excoecaria agallocha. NCBI lineage: Eukaryota > Viridiplantae > Streptophyta > Magnoliopsida > Malpighiales > Euphorbiaceae > Excoecaria > Excoecaria agallocha. Next base: position 44,265,924 of record CM075816.1, read on the forward strand.
TTTCTAATCAGCACTGTATAGTCAATACATCCAACTTAAAGCTCATGTCCTATTTGGGAATATCTTCAGAATCTCAGAATCCCACCATTAAAACAAAAGGAATTAAAGGTCCATATTAAATCAGGAAACAAAAGAATTAACAGATTCATAACATAATGGGAGACTGTACAGAATAAACTTGCACAATGCTGTCCATGCTTAAGTGCATTATCTGAATCTCAACTATAAAACAAACAAACAAACAAACAGACAAGAAAAAGAAACTATGAATTCAAAAAATTGTTAAAAGCCATCGTCTCAAAAGGGAAATATTTACCTTATATGAATTGACCCCTCCTTTGCTGCTCGAAGGCTTGAATCTTCTGGTGGAAGCAGCTTGCACAAGGCCAAAGCTTCCTCAAAATTTCCAGATGCTGTTAACTGTACAATCTGCAAAGTATAACAACTTGCTTTAATTCTATTTACGAAGAATGATGTCAGCACCTTCTCCCTAATCAAGAAACATGAAACTTACAGAAAAAAGAAAAACATAACTTATCTAATGACAAATAGAATATTCTTTGAAGATATACCAAAAGTTAATCTTAAGGACAGTCATATAATGAATTTCACATCTCCTTTATCCATTTCTAACAGAAGGCAGCATGTATGCTACAGGCAACAAGCTGATAGCACAGATGTCAATTTACAGAGAGCATAAACATCACCTGCGCACCAAGAGGAACAGGGAAGAGCCCATAGACAGAATTGTCCAACACGACAATTACTGCATTATTGCTGTGAACAAGATGACGGACATTTTGAAGAACAATAGTCTGTATCAGTGGATATGGAACTCGCAGAGACCGAATCTGGGAAAACAAATGGCACCAATGAATGAATGCACAGTTTATTATAGAGGGGAGAAAACACAAGAAGAAATAAAATCTTGTCTACAAAATGACTAAGCTACCTCAACACGTCTTGGAAGCAGAGCTATTGCATATGGTTTCTGAATAACAATCACAGAAGGAGCCTCTGACCAACAAATCCTCTCAGCTTGAAGAAGCTTTCCATTTTGGTCCACAAAGACCCCAATGTTCTCCTAAGGAACAAATGTATGTTTCTCTTTGAGTAGCCTACTATAATCAAGGTAGCTTTCAACTATAAATTAGCCCCCAAAATATGAGCCCATTAACAACTGGACCCCCAAACTAAAAAACCAGATTATTACTGCCCCAAACTTTCAATTAGAGGAATCCATTTAACAAACCATTAAATTATATAGAAAATGTGTTTTAGCAAAACAATTTGGTGAGAAATGCAGTTTCCGTTACTACTAGGGGCATATTACATAATCCGTTGCCAAAATTAGATTAAAAATAATATGACTTCATAATACCTAGCTATAAATTAGCAACGGAAATAAATATTTGTTTGCCTAAATAAACTTTTGAAAAACAAAACTTAAATCCTATGGACCACTTTGTTTTGTTGTGATTAATAACTGCATTTTTTTTCTTGTATGTATTTTTTAATTCCTTTTGACTAAACAATTTAAGAAAATTCAGTTCTTCCTTTATGGAGAAAATCTGGGTCTTTTGTTTTTGTTTTTTTTTTTTTGTCACTAGCTATTATAAAGGCATTTTATTTTTAAATCCATTTTCTGTGATGAATGATGAAATACGTCTCTAGTTTTTCACTAATAGTAACAAAAATTGCATTCACCACCAAAAGCTGTCACTAAAACACATTTTCTGTTTGATTCTACAATTTAATAGATGGATTCCCTATTTGAAAAAAACATGAAAGTTTACGGTTCTAATTGTCTGGTTTCTTAGTTTGGGGGTTAATAGTTAATGGGTATAGTTTAAGTGGTAGTTTTTAGTTTCCCCTAATAATTAAATTCTGCAAATTGGAGCGGCTAGCATGCCAGATAAATATTGCCAAAGCCTCAATTCTTATGTATAGTAATGCTAAATACGTCCAAAAGCATTGGCATTTATAATTTGCATTTGTCAACACAACGGGATTGCAAGAATGTCATACAAAGGCAGAACTTTATCATCGTAAGAATGAAGAAACTGAGATAGCTTGTGTGCAATAGCATCCCACACCAAATGAGAGCCATATAAACATTATACAACTCTTAGACTTATGCACCGTGATTTCAAATGATGTCCTTAAATTCAGTCCTTATTGCTATTTGCCAGGCAATGTCTATTATAAATGCATGTCAGGTTCAAAGAAGCAGATGCCAATATGATTACTTTCCTAGATTCCATATACACAGGCATCTCCCAATTAAGATAGCTCCAAAAAGTCTGAAAAAAAGGATATTAAGAAATTGAGCAAGCACACTCGAAAATTGAGCAACATTAGATGGTCAAAAAAGTAAGTTCATAAAATTTATGAACTAGATTTGCAATTCTGAACTTGTTGTGTTTATAGATTTTATAGAATTCATTTGCAATTCAAAATTTTTAATTTTTTGAAATTCACCAGACTCCAAATAAATCCTATCAAAATGGAAGGAATCTTCAAAAGAATTGTCCACAATATATAGTTATTTAACTAGGTGGTCTGTTTTCGGCTTATTAGTTCTTCCTCTCTCTCACATACGCGCTTCAAGCATAAATTAATAATACTCTGACCATATGCACAGAATGTGAACTTCCTTAACAATTAAACTCTTAAGAAAGCCATTTTTATTTGTTTTACAATTCATAATACAAATACACTTTATAGTAGACCCATTTGCAGATAAATCGAAATATTTTTGTCGATTTTAAACATAATAGAATTTTCAAGAAATAAAGACTTCCAAGCATGTGACTCGACAGCATTTTGACCAAAGGAACCTAATAGCACAACACAATTGAGTTCAGATTTAAAGCAACCTAATCAGCAGAAGCACATTCCTTAACAATACAGAAAAAGCTGTCACAAAAAGGAAACATGGCCAATTTTAATAGAAAAAATAATTTTTTTCACCCACTATTGAATCCAACAATTGAAAGGAGGAAATACATGAAAAGTGATCATTAATGAGACATGGAAGATCAAATACCTTTCCAAGAAGAAGCTCCCCAAAAGGAAGAGAGACCACCAAAGGAGGCGCCAGTCTCCCCGAAGGAAATACCTCAGTCAACGCACCATTAGTGGCATTAAGTATCACATATTCCTTTCTAATCCCTAAACATATGTTTTCACCACACCAAGACATTGACTTCACAGTATCTGGCACCCCAAAATCCTTCACCTCCACGAATCCTCTTCCACCTAAACAACTACTAAAAGTTCATTTCTACTAACAACCATTATGAAAAATTGCAAAAAATAATAATCACTGCAACCGATCAATAAATTCTCAAGAGAAACGAATAGAATTGCATCAAGGAAATTACCATCGTGTCGAAAGATACTAACTCTCTTTTGCCTAGCGAAGCACAAAATCCCTCTTCTATCATCCCAAGAATACACATTGGCGCCTTTAGCCTTGGTGAGCACAGCTAAAGTCTCCACATTAGGAAGTCTATGAAAGGCGATCGAATCAGAGAGCGACAAGAGCAGCTCTCTGGAAGCCAATACCTCCATTGACAAGAGAGACTTCTTCGAAAACCCTGTCACAGTTTTCTCCAAAACATATGTTTCCTTTCGCAGGTCTTGAGCTTGGCCTTGGTAATCGGACAATGAAGATCGATCGGGGGAAGAAAATTCAGGGCCGTAGATTCGAAGGGTCCCGTCGGAGCAGCCAACAAGGAGCTTAGAACCGTAGGATTGGATTGCATCGATCTTGGTAGGGCATTTGCTGAGGAGCTCAAAGGTATCGTAGGCACTGTGTACCATTGTTGAGCTTCAAAGCAAGAAAAACTGAGCAAGAGGCTCAATTATCATATTCTTCGAGCGTTAGTTGGAAATGGATAATTCATGATTCTTGCGCTGCTTAGCAAATTTACGATCAGAGTATGAGAAGTACTGAGATTATGAATGATTTGGAAGAATAAAGAGGATCAATCATTCACAATACAAACGACCCCACCACCATTTCTGTTTTCATATCTAATTATATCGATGACAGGCTAACGTCGATAGATACCAAGAAGATCCGCAATGCCAAAGAATATTTACTTGGCTCGAGAGATTAGCATTCCGCAAGTCAATAATAATACTTTTTTAGAAAGAGATTATAGAGAAATCGATGGTTGAAAGACGATACACTTAGAGTGGCTGTTACTATTGTTACAATGTAATATTGTAAGATTTTTATAAAATAATATGATAAAATTTAGTTTAATAAAATAACATGATAAATAAAAAATTTAAAAAATTAATATTAATATAGTATTTATTTTTATTAATTTGATATGATAAATGGTATTCACATGCTTAACTTTAAGAACCATGGTGAATAATATTTTAAAGGAAATCATCACCTAAAAATGGGATGACATATACAACCGCTGCATTAAAAATGGTATAACAATATTTGATCATATTATTATAATAAATAAAAAATTATAATAAGGGGATATCTCATGACGGAAAATAAAGATGGTCGAAGCTTTTTGCATGATAGTACCAATATATTATTTGAAGGTTGTAATAAAAATTTGGAATATTAGACATGTAACCAAATATGAGCAATTAGTTATGATATTTGTGAAAGATATAACAAAAATTTCTGAAGAAAATTTTTAAAAATTAGAGATACAATGTCAGTTGAGCAAAAAACTTATTGTAAGTGTTACGATTACAATAAATGGTCTAAATATTATGTTTATTAGAATATAACTAAAAAATTATAGGCTTGTATCAATAAAAATGTAAACAGGTTTTATACAAATATTGTATAATAATATTATGTAATTTAAAAATGTGTGGTGATAATGTGTAATGATTGTCACACTCTAGTAACCCCTAGAAGGATACATGGGTGTCAGAACCACCCAAAATAACATAGCAATTATCACTTGGCTATCCATAACTATACTTATACCAACTACTAGTTAGATTAAAATGATATCAAGTAATAATAACATGAATACTACTTCTAGGTAATTCCTTTATAGATTACACTGATAATAGACCTTTATAGAGTATACAATTTAGGTGCTTAATTAAATAATAAAACTTATTTCCTAATTCATAAGTTGGCCGACTGTAGTTGTCCTGACTCTGACCTACACTCAACCAAACTTAACACCCGCACATATGAAAAGTTATTGTTCTAAGCATAAAGCTTAGTATAGGTTAAACAATGTATGATGGTGACTACTCACACCATTCACAAAATACTTTCATGCATATGAGACATAACAATGAAAAAAAAAAATTACAAGTAAAGCATAGTATTAAATACATGAAACAATTTAATAAGTATTCTTTCTTTAGCTACATAACCAATGAACCTTTTAAATAAAAATTTAGTTTGTAATAAAACAAAGTTGTTGCCAGAGTCTTCCAGAATGTAACAAAAACCTGAATTGATCAATTAATAGGTCAAAACAGAATAGATACTATTCATACAAATCATTATGGAGTTGCCTGCTATAGTATTAAGATACAGGTAATAGGATGGACCAAAAGATACCATTGGTATAAAAATAGAAGAGGCATTGCCTCAAAATCAGAAATCGGAAGAGATATAGTCTCCAAACAGAAGAGACATAGCCTCAAACAGAAGACATAGAAGTGTCACAAAAGTAGCTGCAGACCCTTTCTATCTACTACTAGACTCTAGCTGGCCAAGCCCGTATCAAAGAATATTATGCCCATAAGCATAAGCATATGTTTCTCAGAATCATCATTCAGCTAGCATAATCAAAACAACATAATATATATTTTACACAATTTTTTTCTGCTCATAGCATTTCGTGAATAAATACACATTTAAAGTTTTTCCAACCTTTAAACACATTTATACACACATTAGATAAGTTTCATATTCATATAGGATAGTCTAATAAGTTTCTAGTTCATTTCAAAAGAGAAAATTCAATAAATTTTCAGAAATAGATGGGGTCAGGTGGTAAAAAATGAGCGACAGCCGTAAGCCCCATAGTCAAAAATTTACTATTCATACATAATGCTACTCACGATGGTCAGAAATGAGTGATAGTAGTGAATATAAAGGGTTACGGTGGTTAGGACTGTCTAACCGCCGTGAGTCCCAATATCCAGGCAATTACTATACACCTAGAATGCTTGCTCACGGTGGTTAGAAAACCCTAATCGTCATGAATCCCTCAGAAGTCACTTGCACTACGAGAAAATTATCAAATAGCAATGGAAAATGTTGATTTTCCATTGCTAATCAAAATTAGCAACCGAAAAAATGGTTGCAAATTTGATAGTTGCTATTTTTTAGCAATGGAATTGATTTCCATTGCTACCAAATGTATGACTCCGTGAATAGGTCAAAATTAGCAATGGAAATCGATTTTTGTTGCTAAATTTAGCAACGAAATAGGATTTCTGTTGCTAAATTCACCTATTAATAAAAAATTCACGACTGTACCATCTATTGCTATTCCATCGCTAAAAATTATTACAATTTTTTAATTATTATTTTCTTTGTGGACAATTGCTCTCCATGCCCAATGATTTAGAAGACACGAAATACACTGATCTGTTTTAAGCTTTGATAAAATTGTAAAGTTGATAAAAATATTCATCTTTAAAAATGGCTTCCATGTAAATGTGATTGTTTAATTTAGCTTAATACAATCGTTTAATAATATTACTATTTTGAATAAATAAACTATGATAATGTTGTGGATTAATGCTAACAAAGCACAAGTTATTATAACAACTAAAAAAGATTATTGATTAGAGCAACAATTAAAAATGAGACTGCTTATTGTAATTACCGCAAAGTGAATTATATATAAAGTGTGTGTGTGTGTGTGTGTGTGTGTGTATACATATAATGTTACATGTAAAATAGCATGTCTCCCTAAATTAATCCCAATTTTTGCTACATAATGATCTCAATAGAGCTTAGGCCAGTAAATAAATAGAGAACACAATAACGGTGATGAAGAACCATTAAATAAAAATGATCTCAATAGAGCTTAAGTAGATGAATCTCACTGTAGAGTCTTTCAAGATCGATCTTCGGGGCTTTGGAGGAAATCATAGAGCTTGACATGGTTCCAAGCAACTTCAATCCCTTCATACTCATCAAATGCTCTATGAATTATCGTTCTTATCAGCATCAGCTCTCTCCCTTAGTTCATCTATTATGGGATTCTTTGAATTGATCTCCATTGTCTTTATAACATCCTAATTCCTTAACCATGGATAATCATCAATCATCAATCATCATCATCATCATAAACCTATTAAAGACTAAGCAATAACAATAATAATAATAATAATAATAATAATAATAAGACAGGCTATTATTACATGCCACAATAAAAATAATGGAGCTTATCGATAAATAATCATAACATAAATGGCCTTCAGGTATCCTGAAATTCTCAAGGCAACTGCATCTTGCCCGATCCTCTGGAGCTTATCTTGAAACCTACACGGATAAACAAACTTGTGCTAAGCTATAAAGCTTAGTGGGAAACAAAACTCTATACATATAAATATAAACTCTTTCCTCAATTCATCACATTCATGTATAAAACTTTCACAATCACACAGGATAACGTATGAGTATATTATATTCTTCATTTCATAAATAACATTCTTAGGAGAGTCTTCGACCCTACTAATGGGTATCATGTTTAGAATAATTTATTGCGTTATGAAACTCGTCTCACTTCCTAAATGCTTAGCTATTCATCACTACCGCCATCATCTTACCCTTTTACCTTTCTTACCTTAGTATAAATCATGCATCTTATAATCCTTTTTAATCAATAGGTTAGACATCATAGTTATTAATGGTATAAGATTTCCACTTATTGCATTAAATCACATTGTTCACCTAAGATAGGCATTTGACATTAATTCATAATATAAGGATGTACTTAAGTCATATAACATCTACAAGTATTCCTGGTAGGCATAATTACTTCACATATATCATACAATTCTCATACGAGATTCACAAACTTTACATCCTTCATGTTATCTTAGCATGGTAACTTGACTCTCTTACAAGCTTCATTCTATGTCATGCATTACACTTGGTTAAATGAAAGTTATCATTAAGCCTACATGTGTGTAAACATTTATATATAAATAAACAGACTAACAGAGTTGCATGTGATCACAAAGAACAAGCATTACTTATCATTATTATAAGATAAAGTCGATATCACATGTATGCATTTATAAATAGAGTACATGAAACTTAGTGCACATGTTATAGTTCATATAACTTCTAGTACAATATTGTACGCTTTAAGGTCCATATAATCTTTATGGAATCCCATTGGTGGAACCAACTCACACCGGTACTCATATGGGAATCTTCCTTAATTGATGTGAGACATCTCAATCATGTAATACAAAGCATGACATTTCATTTCATAAAACATTTTATAGTCAAAAAGAATTTAAGACAATCAACCGATAGATTATTCCTCATGCTTACATCACATAAATGGAGCAATCAATGCATGTTTTACTTTATCTCGTGTATATTTTATCATCTTTAATAGCCTGCCTAAGCACTAGTTCAAAAGGTAGATAACGAGAGCAATGGATACCCGAAGGTATCAAACTATGGATATCCGGAGATATCAAACAATGGACCCGAACAGGATCAAACAATGGTTCTAGCAAGGAACAAGCTATGGGCCCAAACCGGGTCAAACGATAGTTCTATTAAGGAACAAGACCTAAACGGGGTCAACTATGACAGCTGTAACTGTATCCCTCTAGGCATGCCTATCTAATCCACAATTAAACTAAGACCCGCAGGCTTAACCCTTTGAAAACATCTTTGATTCATCACATTCTTTGTTACTTAATGTTAAGCTACAGGCTCTATTACATATGGATACTAGTCATGTCATCACATAGATGCATCAACATCATTCATACATATTGTAGTGGATTACATGATAACACACATGTAATAGAATATTACTTTCATTGATCCATCTCATCATACTTGATAGTATGCATGAAGCCAATTTGGCGATTATGAAAGTATAGTTCTTGCAACTAAAAATATTCATAGTATTATATGCATGTCTATATATATGTGTGTGTGTGTGTGTGCATATAAAGCCAACTTGAATCATAGCAGTGCATACCCTATAGGTACTCATATTTGATCACATAATGAGTCAAACTACACATCATAGCATGGTAGCATCAATTATACCACATTGAATTACATAATTCATTGATAATCTCAATGACGTACCTTGTTACAATTTGCCACAAGCAACTCTCCCATATTATCATAACTCACATCAAAATATAATTATTTAAAGCAATACTCATGCATTTATGATCCATATAGTAGTAATATGTGAAGGTTCTCTTATAATGTTAAAGGTCAATACTTGTTCATATTTATTCCCTTGACTCACTTCAATAGTCTATCAGATTATAGACAATAAGTTATATACTTTAACATAATCATATAATTATTTCAATCCTCTTACTTGTATTTTTTACCCAGGTAGATTATGTGAGCTTATTTCATCTTAGTCGTTAGCACATTATGGATGCTTATGTGCTAATCATAATATATTATAGGCATGAGCAAACATGTGAGCAAGTTATTACACATTACTGCTAGTCATTAATTCTTCTTGTGACTCTGAGTATAATCAAGCTTCTACTATTTCATAATTTAACATGAAATGTGATATCCCACTTCTTTTAACTTGGTCATGCAACCTTGCGACTATACTCTTATTATCTTTAGATTATATCATAGTGTTCTCATATCATTGTAGAGGAATATCAATGTGCAATATTTTTGGGCAAAGCCAAATCACATGTGTATAATCTTTATAATACCATCAAATTCAAATAATCATTTTCATGTATTCTAATATTATTATTCATTTATTAATTTATTAATTTTATTCTCATATAATGTTTTATTTAATCATGTTTAGTGTCACAACTTATCCTTATTTTATGCTTAAAATACTTCAAAGTTACTTAAAAAGGTTTTAGACCGGCTTTAGTGATACTATAGGGCTTAAAAATCATGTTTGGATGAAGTAAAGAAGTGTATGAGTCGTGAGGGGTGTCACTACTCATGAAAGGGAGCAAACTTTGTGACTCGTGCACTTGTTCACGAGTAACATATGTCACGAGTCATGTCAGAGTTACGAGTCGTGAACAATCATAGGCAGTTTTCTGAGTTCAACTTGTAAATGATTTTTGACAAACTAAAAGGCATTTTTAGCAAATATGGTCTTCTACAAACTTATTCCATTATGTTTCTAGTTTCTGAAACATCCAAAAGCATCTTGATATCATTCCTATATTTCAAAATATTTACAAAATACTAAGTTCTACTCCTAGTAACTAGGCAACAAACTGTTCATGAATTCATACTGAAATATGGCCTATTTAAAGACAGATTTAGGATTGAGTTTCTTCATATGAAATGTAGGTATGGAAGTCCATTTTCCAATGCAACAAGAATTGTTCAATTTGGGTTTCTCTAGCTCAACTTATACGCAAAACAGTCCAGATAGGTCGTGAAGAAATCACACACGTGGCCGTGTGTTTTCAAGAGGAAACCACACACTTGGCCATGTGTTTTCAAGAGGAAACACACACGTGGCCACATGTTTTATGAACAAAAGAGTGTGTGGCCATAGATTTTATGAACAAAAGAGTGCGTGGCCATGGGTTTTGGGAAGAAGAAACACACGTGGCCGTGTGTTTTCTTCTTCAAACACACACGTGGCCATGTGTTTTGAAGAAGAAACACATGTGGCCGTGTGCTTTCAAGAAGACACACACACATGGCCACGTCTGGAAAGAATTCCACGAAACTCAGAGACCCCGATTAAGCAGAGCATGCATTTAATTCACAAATCTCACCTTTCAACTTACTTAAATGACCATTTAAGTTACTTATCATGCTATAATCATTAACACCTACTAGGTTAACCCTTAATCTCACAAAGAAAACACATACAACAAGAGATTGGAAATGTATACAGTAACTTTTTCAAATAAATCTCGTATCTCAAAATCAAGCTTCACCTCCTTTACACATGATTTATTTCTTCTCTTTCACTTGATTTACATGTTTCTCTCTCATTTCTGATGGCAACAAGATTTTGTAATCTCTCATCACCAAAGAAACCACAAATTAAAAGAAAAGAAAGAAGGCATCTTAAAGGGAAAACATTACCTTCATGTTAACTCCCAAACCCTAGCATCCATCTCCAAACCGTGATTTTAAAGAGAGAGAGAGAGAGAGAGATCCTTCAAATGCCGATCTCCATCTCCATCAAAACCCTAATTTATAGTGGGGGTAAATATCTCACCAAGAGAAATTCTCACTATAACCTTATACCAAATTAAACCCCCATTATTTCAATTTCTTTCAACTTAACCCCAAGACTTTCTAATTCACTTCAATTGTATCATTTTCTTTAATTTTAGTTTAACTTAACTCATATACTTACATTCTAAAATTACCAAAATATCTCTCTTGGGACTTAACCTTGATAATTGCAAAATAATTCAAATTTTATCTTAATTAACGATAGTCCTTATTAATTAACAATAATCCGATTAGGGTCATGATTAGGTCCTTATAGTCTTCTTGCTCGACATGTATACGACCATACTATTGTCCCTCAATGCTTGAGCTCTCATGATTCTCTCCATATTGGTTGTCCATCCATATTCACCAATCACCAAATATGTAATGACTTCAACACCGGATCAGCTGGGAACAGTACTTCTTGATGGTGAATAGTAATTTTCGGGCCCGAAAAGACACTCGAAAGCTGAAAATATTTTATTGAACCATCAAAAAATATCGATCATAGTGAGTGCGGGGTTGAAATTTGAAGTGAAATTGAGGTCAAATAGACCTCCAAATGTCAAAAATACGAAAAAGGTAGCGAGTCAATTTTTCTAATAAGGAAGGTGACTTGATTTTATGTAAATAATTAAAAATAGTAAACGAACTTCAAATATTGCCAAATTTTACATGCCTACATGAATTTTTGTGTAAAATATTTTAGTGATGAGAATAGAATTTTTTGATGACACCGATAGTTATCGAATAGGACCGATAAGTTTGAATCGGACCGATAACGAACTCCGATTGAGCTAAAAATTTGCGTGATAGCTATTTTTGACATGATAAGAGTGATGAAATTATTTTTGGAGTAATTTGATGGCTGAAAGAGAGAGAAATTAAATTGGGTCTTAGGGGACTAAATTAGGCCTTTTTAGTTAATTGGGCAAAGCCCAACATTTTGGCCCAATTTTGGGCCCATTGGAGAGGTATTTAAAGGTCAGAAATCTGGAGAAAACTTTGGAAATCAGCTCTTCTCCTTCCTTCCTCTCCTTGGCCGAAATTCCCTTCCATTTTCTCTCTTGCTTCATAACTACTCAAAATCTCTCCTAAATTTCAACTTAGGAGTTGTAGTTTCATCCCTCTAGATCACTAATATAGCTTCACTTGATTGATTTGGGCAAAGGAAGTGAAGAAATCAAGGAAAGAAATATAAAGGGGTAAGTTTGAACTTGAGAATTTTAGTGTTTTAAATTGATTTCTTAGTGGTTTTCCATAGATTTTTAGGTGTAGATTATGATTATGAGCTTGGTTTTTGCATTTGAGAACAAGAAAATGAAAAAAACTAAGCTTGAATGGGTTGCCCTATATAGGTGGTGAAGAAAGATGGAGTTTTTCAAAGGAAAAAAGCAAGGAAAAGGAAGCCTAGACTCCCTAATCCAAGAAAAAATTGTAAGTGACTAATTAATCTTTATATTTTCTAAGTTTATGAGTTTTTCTTAATTGTGTAATTAGGGTAAAAATAATTAAAGTTGTTAATTGATGCACTAATGTTAGGGTAAATGAAATTAATCATGAAAGAAGATAAAATGATGGCTTTAATGTAAGAAATACAATTTTTAGGGAGGTGTATTAGCGTTGGGCGAAATTAATTATAAGGATAAATAGTAAGAAAATTGCATAAAAATAATAATTGTTAGCTTAAATTAATAGTAGGCTTGATAATTAACGTCTATGAATTTTTAAAGAATATTTAAAAATTAATTGGCAATTTTTAAGATTATGTATAGTTTATGTATATAATGAAAGTTGTGATTTATAGTGAATTAAGTGATTATTTTGATGAAAAATGATAATAAATAATAAATAATGCATAAATAAATTTTATTAGTATTTATTGAAATTATTAGAATTTTATTTGAAATTTAAATGTAATATGTGTAATGAAAATAATTGGATTATTAATGAATAATTGCATAAAAACATTGAAAAAGGTAAAATTATATGAATTTAAATTATAGCCAATGTAAAAGGAATAAAAAGTCAACTAATGAATTTTTTGTAAATTAAAAAAATTAATAAAGTAATTATTTATGTGCCCTTAGAATTAGTCTGGCAGTGAAAACTAGTTCTGGATATAGTTGGCGAGCCATAGGAACACCCTTTACCGCGGTTCAAGTCATGACGACTTGCTTAGCTATGGGTAGGATCATTGATCTCCATAACTTCAGTGTAAAGTGAAAGTGAAAAGTACAGTGTTCAGATAATGGTTCATTGGGAATCATTTTTCTTTTTAGTGGGGCCCGTGGGTCCATATTCCGTGTATCCGGTCTGAGATTTTCTGCCAGGTCTGTACTAGGGGCATAATGGTAATAAAGTGAAAAAGAAATAAAAAGAAAATGAAAAGTAAGAAAAGAAAGTGAAAAAGGACTATAATGAAATAAAAAGAAAGTTTAGGGGCAAAATAGTAATTTTTCCTAAAAGTGTAAAAATTTGGTAAATTAAGTGAGAATTGTTTAAATAACGATAAAACAGACAGATAATAGTTAAATTATTCAAAAAGTGAATTTTATTGACAACAAGGACTAAAAGGTAACTTTGCATAAAAATGGCAAACTAAGTGTAAAGAAACGTAAATTATTTCAATTATGAATTTAAAGACTATAATTGAGCTTATAATGGCAAAATTATAATTATGTAATTAAAATGAATAATCTTATAGAAAATGTTAAACTAGTGTTTTAAGTGTGATAATAAATGATTTCATAGTTATTTTTATATATATGTTAATACTTAAGAATAAGGATGAAAATGTTAGAAAATGCATCGATTATTAGTCACTACTGAGCATATTGAGTGCTCAACGTGTAATTTTTACTGCGCGCAGGTCAGCAGGAGTAAGAGCAAGAATTCAAATTACAAGCCTTTTTTTAGGTTGTTTTGGTTGTATAAATTTTGGCATGTATATATGTGTACAACTTTACTTATAGTTATGTAATGTAAACAGGAGTTATTTTAGTAAGTAGTGTTGGATTGTGAACAAATGAAATGGATGGAATGAATGAATACTGTTGTTATTATTAATTGTTGTGCCTCTTAGAGGCTGTGTGATTTATTTGCTTTTCAGGGGGCTAGTACTATGTACAGCCGTTATATTGCAAAATTTTTATTAAATGCGTAGTATATTGAACAGTTATAGGTCAACGGCGAAGGGTAGTTTTTGATTAAGTAAATGTCGATAAGGTTTTTAAGCATAGAAGTTAAGTTGAAAAAAAAAATTTCCGGTCTTTGGTACACTGGTACAGTGTCAAGAGGGATAAGGGTGTTACATTTTGTGGTATCAGAGCAGTGGTTTAGACGGTTCTAAGATCGGAGTGGGTGTAATGTTTGATTTAAATTAAATTATATACATGCCAAATGTTATTTTGAGAAGTTGTTTTGGAATTAATGAATTCTTACTCCTTTCTATTTTATAGTGAAAAGATGTCTGGTGAGCCGAGCCGTGAGGCAGGATAATAGGAGTGAGCCTCAAGTAATATGGGGCAACAGGAGGTCCCACAGCAGTAGACACCTCCACCAATAGCGCCTCCTTCACCTCTTCCTCCTCAGCTGGATTTTCTTAACCTGATGTCAGATTACGTCCAGCAGCGACTTCAGGCTGCACAGGTTCAGGCACCGCCACTAGTGATACAGGTTCAGCAGCCTGCTCTGCCTAGAAGAAGACCTATATTGGAGCAATTGAAAAGATTGGGAGCAAAGGATTTTACTGGTGAGGACCCTTTGACGCCAGCAGCTGCAGAGGCGTGGCTCTTCAAAATAAAGAGATTGTTTGAAATCACCCATAGTTCTGAAGAAGATAAGCTTAAGGGTATTATTGCCTTACTTCAGGGTCTAGCTTTTATTTGGTGGGACTCAGTCTGGAGACACATACCTGCAGACCGTCTGAATTGGAAGTTTTTCATTGATCAGTTTGAGAAGAAGTATGTTGGGTCTGAATACAAGATTGCTATGTAAGATGCTTTTTGGAGGCTAAGACAAGGAAATCGTACAATAACTGAGTATGACAGAGAGTTTGAGCGCTTGAGCACTTATTTAGATGAGGGCTTGGCTACAGAAGAAAGATTATGTCAGCGATTTGAAAGGGGACTGCATACTGAGTTGAGGCAAATCATCGGGGCCCAAAAATACCTAGATCTGAGATCTATGATTGATGCAGCTCTCAAGTTAGAAACTACTCAGGTTGAGCAAGCAGAGAGGCAGTCCCAATTTTAGCAGAAGAGGAAGCAGGGACAGAATAGTGGAAAGTTAGGATAGGGTAAAAAGCAAAAGGGTCAGTAGGCATTTCAGGCCACCCACCAACAGGCAGGGGATAGGGTAGCGCCTCCTGTGGCAAGTCTACTGCCACTACAACAGCTAGTACACCTCGAAGCAGAGAGAGTGGATCAGCAGTACAGTGTGAGCACTGTGGCAGGATGCACACTGGGGAGTTCAGATTTCTGACAGGAGCCTATTTTAAGTGTGGGTCCAGAAAGCACCAGATCAAAGATTGCCCTATGATTCAGACTGTTTCAGTAGCTTCACCAGCTTTTGGTACTAGATCTTCTACACCTCGTGGTCATGGTAGGGGAGCACCCCTAATTCGTCAGCCTCCAGTCCAGTTGGCCAGTCTTCTCAGGGACAGAGGCGGTCAGGAGGACAGACATATGTCGTGAGAGCTCGTGAAGAGGAGGATGCCCCTAATGTGATTGTGGGTAAGTTCATTCTGTTATCTAATTCTGTACATGATTTGATAGATCCTGGCTCCACACACTCTTATATTAGCACAGATCTGGCACGGGGTAAAGGGATGAAAGAGGCCTACTTGGACCAGGACATCTTGGTGAGTAATCCTCTGGGGCATAGTGTGATAGTCAATAAAGTTTATAGATAGTGTCCTATCGGTGTCCAGGGACATGTATTCCTGGCAAATCTTATCGAACTGTCTTTTCGCTAGTTTGATTTGATTTTGGGTATGGACTGGTTGTCCACCCATCAGGCGACTGTTGATTGCAGAAAGAAGAGGGTTACCCTACAACTTCAGAATGGTGATGATATTACTATTGTAGGTGTGAGATCTAACTTTTCTATTTGTTGTGATATCTGTTACTACAACAAAAAGGTTGGTCAACAAGGGCTGTGAAGCATTTATGTGTTATGCAGTGGAGGCGAAGAAAGATAGTTTAAAGGTGTCAGATGTGCCTACAGTTAGGGAGTTCCAGGATGTGTTTCTAGGTGAGCTTCCAGGCTTATCACCTGCTAGAGAGGTGAAATTCTCTATTGAGGTCACTCCTAGTACTGCTCCTATCTCTATTGCTCCGTATAGAATAGCACCTGCAGAATTGAAAGAGTTGAAGATTCAGCTTCAGGAGTTGCTCGATAAGGGATTTATCAGACCTAGTACTTCTCCTTAGGGAGTACCTGTCTTATTTATAAAGAAAAAGGATGGAACTCTTCGACTGTGCATAGACTACCGGCAACTAAATAAAGTGACAGTCAAGAACAAGTATCCCCTTCCTCGCATCAAAGACCTGTTTGATCAGCTTACGGGAGCGGGTGTCTTCTCCAAGATAGATTTGAGATCGGGCTACTATCAAATGGGGTTAAAAGAAACTGATGTACCTAAAACTTCTTTCCGTACTAGGTATGGCCATTATGAGTTTTTGGTCATGCCATTTGGGCTTACAAATGCACCAGCAGCCTTTATGGACCTAATGAACAGAGTTTTTCACCCCGACTTGGATCAATTTTTGGTAGTCTTCATTGATGACATACTGGTTTATTCTAAGACACCGGAAGATCATGATAAACATCTGAGGATTGTATTGCAGACCTTGAGAGAAAAGCAGTTGTATGCCAAGTTCCGTAAATGTGACTTTTGGCTGAATGAAGTATCCTTTTTGGGTTATGTTATCTCTGCAGAAGGTATTAAAGTGGATCCTTCAAAGATTGAAGCAATCCTTCAGTGGAAGCCACCCAAGAATGTGACTGAAGTGCGGAGTTTTCTGGGTTTGGCTAGGAACTATAGGAGATTTATTAAAGGCTTCTCCACCATTGCGACTCTTATGACACGATTGTTACAGAAAAATGTCAAATTTGTGTGGACTGACAAGTGCCAGGAATGTTTTGAGAAGCTAAAGACGATGTTGACAGAAGCTCATATCCTTACTCAACCTGAGGCAGACAAGGATTTCGTGATCTACAGTGATGCTTCCAGGAATGGTTTAGGCTGCGTTCTGATGCAAGAGGGCAAGGTGATAGCTTATGCTTCTCGGCAACTCAAGACTCATGAGAAAAACTATCCTACTCATGATTTAGAGTTAGCAACCATTATTTTTGCATTAAAGATATGGAGGCATTACTTATATGGAGAAAGATGCTACATTTACTCAGATCACAAGAGTTTAAAGTATTTGCTTACCCAGAAAGAAATCAATCTTAGATAGAGACGCTGGTTAGAGTTGATCAAAGACTATGTTTGCTACATCGACTACCATCCAGGAAAAGCAAATGTAGTGGCTGATGCGCTCAGCAGAAAATTTATGTCAGGTAATGTTAGTGATTGAAATGAATTTGTGCAAGGCATTGATAAGTGTAAATGATTAATAGTGATCTTTACAGCTCTTCGGGCAATGAACACCAGCTTAAGTTTGGCTACAGATGGAGCTATAATAGCTGAATTGCGAGTTAAACCAGATTTTATATATCAAGTGAAAGCGGCTCAGAAAGGAGATGACAGATTAAAGGCTATTGTGGACAAGCTACAGCATAATAGTGAAAGTGACTACTCATTGCCAGATGAATGAAGCCTCTATTTCAAAGGAAGACTTTGTGTGCCAGCATAGGAAGAGTTGAAGAAAGAGATTCTTACAGAAGTACACCATAGTTACTATGCTATACATCCTGGGAGTAATAAAATGTACCAGGATTTGAAAGTCTACTATTGGTGGCCAGGCATGAAGCGGGATGTGACTGAATTTGTGGATAAATGTCTGACATGTCAACAGGTAAAGGCAGAACATCAGGTTCCTTCTGGGCTACTTCAACCACTTGTTATTCCAGAGTAGAAATGGGATCAGGTGACCATGGACTTTGTGACTGGGCTACCTATGACTCAGTGGAAACATGATGCCATTTGGGTAATAGTTGATCGCCTCACCAAATCAGCTCACTTCTTACCAGTTTGGATGGATTTCTCTTTGACCAGACTGGCAAAACTCTACATAAAGGAGGTGGTTAGATTGCATGGAGTGCCTACATCCATTGTATCAGATAGGGATCCTAGGTTTACTTCTCACTTTTGGAAGAGTTTTCAGGATGCTTTAGGTACTAGACTTCGTCTCATCACGGCTTTTCACCCTCAGACTGATGAACAGTTCGAGCGGGTGATTCAGACATTAGAGGATATGCTTCGGTGTTGTGTCCTTGAATTTGGTACTAATTGGGAAAAACATTTGCCATTAGCTGAGTTCGCTTACAATAACAACTATCAATCTAGTTTGAAAATGGCTCCATTTGAAGTATTGTATGGTAGGAAGTGCAGGACTCCTTTGTGCTGGACTGAATTGAGTGAAAGAAAGCTTTTGGGTTCGGATATTATTCGTGACTCTGAAGAAAAGGTCCAGATCATTAAAAGTAGATTAAAGAAAGTAATGGATCGTCAGAACTCTTATGCAGATCTGAAAAGGAAAGATATCGAATTTCAGGTTGGAGATAAGGTCTTTTTGAAGGTATCTCCATGGAAAAAGGTTATGAGATTTGGAAAGAAAGGCAAGTTAAGCCTTAGATTTATTGGTCCATATGAGGTACTTCAGCGTGTGGGTCACGTGGCTTATAGATTGAAATTACCAGCCATTTTAGAAAATATACATGATGTCTTTCATGTATCTATGCTCCGTAGATATAGGTCTGATTCGAGTCATGTGATAACCCCTGAAGATATACAAGTTCAGACTGATATGAGTTATGAAGAAAGACCGGTAAAGATTTTGGCTAGGGAGATCCGACAGCTTCGAAACAAACAGATTCCATTGGTGAAAGTCTTATGGCATCAACACAAAGTTGAAGAAGCGACATGGGAATTCGAAGCGACAATGAGACAACAGTATCATCTACTTTTCAATTCAGGTAAATTTCGAGGACGAAATTTATTTTAGTAGGGGAGAAATGTAATGGCCTCAACACCCGTCAGCCGAGAACAGTACTTCCCGATGGTGAATAGTATTTTTCGAGCTCGAAAGGACACCCGAAAGTCGAAAATATTTTATTGAACCATCGGAAAGTATTGGTCATGGTGAGTCCGGGGTTGAAATTTGAAGTGAAATTGAGGTCAAATAGACCTCCAAAGGTCAAAAATACGAAAAAGGTAGCGAATCAATTTCCCTAATAAGGAATGTGACTTGATTTTGCGTAAATAATTAAAAATAGTAAACGAACTCTAAATATTGCCAGATTTTGCATGCCTACATGAATTTTGTGTAGAATATTTTAGTGATGAGAATAGAATTTTTCGGTGACACCAGTAGTTATCGAATCAGACTGATAAATTTGAATCGGACCGATAACGGACTTCGATTGAGCCAAAAATTTGCGTGCTAACTATTTTTGACGTGATAAGAGTTATGAAATTATTTTTGTAGTGATTTGATGGCTGAAAAAGAGAGAAATTAAATTGGGCCTTTAGGGGACTAAATTGGGCCGCTTTAGTTAATTGGGCAAAGTCCAACATTTTGGCCCAATTTTGGGCCTATTGGAGAGGTATTTAAAGGCCAGAAATCTGAAAAAAAACTCTAGAAATCAGCTTTTCTCCTTCCTTCCTCTCCTTGGCTGAAATTCCCTTCCATCTTCTCTCTCTCTCTCTCTTGCTTCATAACTATTGAAAATCTCTCCTAAATTTCAACTTAGGAGTTGTAGTTTCATCCCTCTAGATCACTAATATAGCTTCACTTGATTGATTTGGGCAAAGGAAGTGAAGAAATCAAGGAAAGAAAGATAAAGGGGCAAGTTGGAACTTGAGAATTTTAGTATTTTAAATTAATTTCTTAGTGGTTTTCCATAGATTTTTGGGTGCAGATTATGATTATAAGCTTGGTTTTTGCATTTGAGAACAAGAAAATGAAGAACACTAAGCTTGAATGGGCTACCCTGTGTAGGTGGTCAAGAAAGAGAGAGTTTTTCAAAGGACAAAGGCAAGAAAAAGGAAGCTTAGACTCCCTAATCCAAGAGAAAATTGTACGTAACTAATTAATCTTTACATTTTCTAAGTTTATGAATTTTTTTTAATTATGTAATTAGGGTAAAAATAATTAAAGTTGTTAATTGATACACTAATGTTAGGGTAAATGAAATTAATCATGAAAGAAGATAAAATGAAGGCTTTAGTGTAAGAAATACAATTTTTAGGGAGGTGTATTAGTGTTGGCCGAAATTAATTATAAGGGTAAATTGTAAGAAAATTGCATAAAAATAATAATTGTTAGCTTAAATTAATAGTAGGCTTGATAATTAATGTCTATGAATTTTTAAAGAATATTTGGAAATTAATTGGCAATTTTTAAGATTATTTATAGTTTATGTATATATTGAAAGTTGTGATTTATAGTGAATTAAGTGATTATTTTGATGAAAAAGGATAATAAATAATAAATAATGCATAAATAAAATTTATTAGCATTTATCGAAATTATTAGAATTTTATTTGAAATTTAAATATAATATATGTAATGAAAATAATTGGATTATTAATGAATAATGGCATAAAAACATTGGACAAGGTGAAATTATATGAATTTAAATTATAGCCAATGAAAAAGGAATAAAAAGTCAATTAATGAATTTTTCGTAAATTAAAAAAATTAATAAAGTAATTATTTCTGTGCCCTTAGAATTAGTCTGGCAGTGAAAACTAGTTCTGCATATAGTTGGCTAGCCATAGGAACACCCTTTACTGTGGTGCAAGTCATGACGACTTGCTTAGCTATGGGTAGGATCATTGATCTCCATA
Source organism: Excoecaria agallocha (assembly GCA_037975025.1). Taxonomy (NCBI): domain Eukaryota; kingdom Viridiplantae; phylum Streptophyta; class Magnoliopsida; order Malpighiales; family Euphorbiaceae; genus Excoecaria; species Excoecaria agallocha. The sequence goes on from CM075816.1 coordinate 44,287,364, forward strand.
GCTTCAGTGTAAAGTGAAAGTGAAAAGTGCAGTGTTCAGAGAATGGTTCCTTGAAAATCATTTCTCTTTTTAGTGGGGCCCGTAAGGTCTATGTTCCGTGTATCTGGTCTGAGATTTTATGCCGAGTCTGTACTAGGGGGCATAATGATAATAAAGTAAAAAAGAAATGAAAAGAAAATGAAAAGGAAGAAAAGAAAGTGAAAAAGGATCATAATGAAAGAAAAGAAAGTTTAGGGGCAAAATGGTAATTTTTTTCTAAAAGTGTAAAAAGTTAGTAAATTAAGCGAGAATTGTTTAAATAACGATAAAATTGTTTAAATAACGATAAAACAGACAGATAATAGTTAAATTATTCAAAAAGTGAATTTTATTGACAACAAGGACTAAAAGGTAATTTTGCATAAAAATGACAAATTAAGTATAAAGAAACGTAAATTGCTTCAATTATGAATTTAAAGACTATAATTGAGCTTATAATGATAAAATTGTAATTATGTGATTAAAATGAATAATCTTATAGAAAATGTTAAACTAGTATTTTAAGTGTGATAATAAATGATTTCATAGTTATTTATATATATATGTTAATACTTAAGAATAAGGATGAAAATGTTAGAAAATGCATCGATTATTAGTCACCACTGAGCATGTTGAGTGCTCAGTGTATAGTTTTTACTGCGCGTAGGTCAGTAGGAGCAAGAGCTAAGAATTCAAATTACAAGACTTCTTTTAGGTTGCTTTGGTTGTATAAATTTTGGCATGCATATATGTGTACAACTTTACTTATGATTATTTAATGTAAACAGAAGTTATTTTAGTAAGTAGTGTTGGATTGTGAACAAATGAAATGGATGTAATGAATGAATACTGTTGTTATTATTGATTGCTATACCTTTGAGATGCAGTGTAATTTGTTTGTTTTTCAGGGGGCTGTACTATGTACAACCATTATATTGAAAAATTTTTATTAAATGCATAGTATATTGGACAATTATAGGTTAGCGGCGAAGGGTAGTTTTTGATTAAGTAAATGTCGATAAGGTTTTTAAGCATAGAAGTTAAGTTGAAAAAAAAATTTTTTTTTTCCGATCTTCGGTATGCCGGTACAGTATCAGGAGGGATAAGGGTGTTACAAAATAGCAAGGTGAATCATTTGGAGGCGTGGATATATAGATGTAACTATCAACCAACAATATAACAAAAACATATATATATTTATATTTGATTACCTAGAGCTGCTGTCCTTGAGCTGATGAACATGAGCATATATTTTTGAATGATAAGCAAGTTATGTTCTTGCATAGGAAAATCCAGTTCCTACTGGAATATCAATCAATATTATACTGGCAACCTGAAAATTAATTATCCATGTCAGTTTATTTATTTATTTTTATTTAATTTGTTAAATAAAGAAAGAAAGAAAAATCCGGTGTAGACTTGTGTCCATACATATGGACTGAGGATTAATGTAGGTAAGCTCCCATTATATTCCACTACCTTAAAAGTGATTGGACCTATTTATAAATAAGCATCAATAGACTAATCAAATACTAAATTTTATTAGTGAGTTTTGGACCGTAAGAATAAAAGAAGAAATACCAATTTCATAGAGAAGATCAGACAAGGCAGAGCAGCCAGGGCATCCAAGAAACCAAAGCGACAAAGGATCTTCTCTTGGAGCTGCACATCCTCTGCTTCATCCACACCTATATATCTGATACACAATTACCCACTTAATTATCAAACTTTAATCATTAATAATAAAACTATCCTTGTCTTTCTTTTTTATGCTTCTTCAAAAAATTGGTTAAAGAGCTGTTCCACATTGTCTTTTTTCGATAAAAAAGACCCCACATGCCGAAGTTGACATTATAAGTCAAAAAAATTAACAAAAGCTCAACAAGCATTATTGAAATAATGAAATAAAAAAATTCTAGATTGTCTTCTACTTTACCAATCTCAATCTAAATAAATTACATCACTCCACATTGTCTTCTATTGTAATAAGTAGGCAGAAATGACCAACAAACTATGGTTCTAATGGATCCTTGCAAACTAATACCACTGTGATTATCCAAGGTCATGAATTTGTTTTAAAACATTGGAGAAGTGAATGAACAGAGCTGAAATGAGCCCTGAAAGAAATGTTTTCAATATATTTGAATTATGCTTTCTAGCAAAATGCAAAGAATTTTTTTTCAATGTATGGATGCAATGAATTCACAAAATAAGAGAAATCACCTCCATCTGCAATTGCAGGTACTTGACATAGCTATTAATTTCATCCATTACAGCCGCCTGACTTCCCTGCCAAACAAAAAAAAACAAAAGGGAAGGTGTGCTGTGGATTTAAGAACATGAAATATAACAGGGCATCCAAGCTAGATTTTGTAATAGACAATTCTACAAACTTAGGGGCCATGAAAGTATGTGTAATGAGATGCTGGAGGGGTGCCTATCTGTTTTGGTCTTTGAGTGCAATTAAGCATTTTAGATGACATCTGGATTAAAATATATATATATATATAAAGTAGAGATTATTAGTGAATTGATGTTAGTTTTGATTATAATAATAATGATAATTATTATTATAAAAAAATGTTTATCTTAATCTTGCAAGCAGACAAGAAGATGTAACACAATCTCACATCACAAATAGCAGAAAAATTTACGAAGTTGGTTCTTCTTTGTGTTCCAATTGGCCGCTTGTTTCTTCTTTCTAATATCTATAGGCTATTCGTGGTTTATATATATATATATATATAATTGCACATGCAAATTCTAGCTTTACAAGGGCCACCACACACGTGCACATCTCCATTCTGCAAGCAAAGAGAGACTTTCACACCCAAAACGCCAAAACAAAACACTTTCTTTCTTCTCACAGTTCAGCAAATTCCTCTCCATTTTTAACCTGAGAAATAAAATATTTAATATATATATATATATATATTTTATCTTTATATATTATAGATATACGGTCTACCTTACAGTAATTAACATTTGTGATTACCACCTAATTATATTAATAATTGTTAGTTCATGGACGAGCAGAAAGTGTTGATTGAAATGTCTGTGTTGGAAATTAATGAGCATCAAGTTGTGTAATGGATTTAGATTAGATTTCTGATTAATTTTCGTTGTCTTCTTTTCATTGTTGCTAGCAGATGACTATATATATAATTTTGCTAAAGTTGTGAAATAACATTAGGACTTCACATCCATATAGAAGCAATTAGTTTCTCTTCTAAAGATCCCTTATTTAATTATTTGTAATCTCTATATTATTTGCTAACCTAACCACTGTCTAAAAATAGATAATATATTCATTACTAAATATTGACTTCACTTAATTATAACAATTGTAAATGCATTATTATAGGGATTGCATTTTATGAGCAGATGATCAAAATTAAGTTTTAACTTTTAAGTTAACAAATACATGTCCCAATTACTTATAAGTGTTGATGTTGTTATTACTATTAATTAATTATTCCATTAAAGTTTTTATCATTAATTACTACATTAATTAAAAATTGAGTCGCTGAAAATTAAAACAAATCAATAAACACATACTTTTATTATTTATAATGGTCATGTACAAAAACGTGTACACAAAATTAATAATAATTAATTACTAATTGAACTTATAAGAGCAAATTTGAATAAAATGGCCAACTTTTACTTCAGTTCTTCGTTTAAAAAAAATTATATTTTTCTCTGAAATAATCAAAAAGCTTTCATCTAATAATGAATTTGTTTCTTCTTCGACCATTTGGATACGAAACGCCTAATTTTATTTTTTCCTCTTTTTAGTAACCGGCTCATGGAAAAATGAGCAACTCTCTTAAACGGAAAAATAAAAAAGGTCAACTTTATCAATAACCAAATTACAATATGCAAGAAAAGCATGCAATAAAAGTTAATAAGTTAACAAATTAATAATATATACAATGTCAAGCAAATGAAACCAAAACAAATAATCTTTAAGCATGAATCATCTCGCTTCATGATTAAAGAAAGCTTATGGTGTTTGATTGAATGAGGAAGGGACAGAAGGCTGGATTTGCAGTAAGGGGATCTAAGAAATACGATACGTTCTATAATGAGAAGAAAAAACGCACAAAAGAAAGAGAACTCGAGAGAGTGTAAAGAGAATGGGTCTCCAAAATTTTATTCCTATATGTGTCTAATTTCCATTAACATAAAAATCATGTAATTTGGAGCTATATTTTAAGAGTTATGCCTAAAACACTTTAAGCTACTCCAAAACAGGGGCCAGCAATAGCCTTTTAAATTTAGGGCCATTTTTGAGTAACTTAAGGGTGGAATTAGCTTTAGAGTTCTCATCAAAGTTAAAGCATTATGTCTTAAGATTCCAATGGCACTAGAATTACTTATTTTGAAGGTCTATAAGCCAGTTTATGGCCAAAATGCTAGGTCAAGTTCAAGTGAACACAAAACTAGAATTGGCCCCAATAATTAATTCAAAGATTAATTCATTTTCCAACACATGAATCAACCTTAATTCCTTTATCCATTATCAATACCATAGCCAAGTTCATACTAAAACCATTTAAAAACATAAAATACAAAATCATTCAAGATAGTGGGTTCCCATACCTCTAAAGCTTGCAAAATCACTCTAAATATTCCAACCTTCCTCTTTTCCTTTAACTATAGCTTCCTCCTCAACTAAATTACATAATACACAAATAAAGCTTCAATTACATGTACTTTATACATCTTAAGACCTTAGTTGAAGAAGAGGAGAGGAAGAAATTAATTTCCTACTAAATCACATAAATGTTTACCTTGTTTACTTGAATTTCCACTAATTGTTCACTTAGCTTAAGCCAATTTGGGAATAGATTTTTTTTGATGTAATTCAAGAGAGATTTAAAGTGGGTAGAATCTATATTTTGGGCCTTAAATGGCCGGCCACTTCTTCTCTTCCCATCAGAATTTTTTTTTGGCTTCATTAATGCATAACTTCTTCTAGAAATGCTAGGTGTCATGCTCCTATTAATCCCTATCTTTAAGCTTTTGTTACTTATGATTTGGCCACATAAATTTCTAATTTCATGTAATAGCATGGAACCTTAATTTATTCTTTAGATAAACCCAAAATTTTATGTATTTGAGCATACATAACATAATTAGAGCAAATTGTCAAATTACCTTCTAATGATGTCATTAATTTCAATCATATCCCTAACTCACATTAACCATCATATTCGTTATCCTTCAATTCTCAAGCTTCTATAAGTATTATATTTCATTCCTAATAAGGTACAATTTGGACTGTTACAATGATATTCTGCAATTTAAGCATGTATAATAATAATATGTAATAAGTAATTGATATATTTTTTATATAGTTAGCAAATATAATTATTCCCCTAATATTGGTGATTTGTATAACTAGTTGTAATTATTACGTTTTTTATTTGTTATTAATTACTTTACTGTTTATAATTTTGGAAATTTTATTATTGTTGTTGTAGTTATTTTATAATATTGACGAGACAAATTATTATTTAGACACTACAAAAAATTGCAAATTACCGATGGAAAATTCCCTATGAAAAAAATTCCATAGAGATTTACTAACAAAATATGCTTTCTGTAGGTAAAATTATAGGGAAAATGGTATTTTATGACATAAAAAAAATCCGTCGTAAAAAATGGAGGCAAATTTTACCACTACACTTTTCTGATGGAATAGCAAAAGTAGTCTTAAAAATAGGTAAAATTGCATTCAAAATTTACCAACGCAAAACTATTTTTGTAGGGAAATTAACTACAAAATTGTGTTTTCGGGGGAAATTTACCGATGAAAAGATTTTTTTCGCAGGGAAATTTCCTGCGAAAACATCTTTTCGTAAGTAAATTCCTTACAAAACACAATTCCATATTTAATTGTTAAATGGCAAAATTTTTCCCAACAGAATATATATTTTCGTCATAAAATTTTGACGATACAAGAAAATTCCATAGGGAATTTTCAAAGTAAAATAATTCCTACAAACTAATTTATTTCTGTTGGTAAATAAAATATTTTTTTATGGTACATGATAAATCCTTAGGTAATTTCTAGGGCAAAATAATTCTAATTTTCCTCCAATACCTTTACCCATTTCAATCTCATTTATCAATTGCTACCTATGCCTCATTTTTCCCTCGCCTCTACCTCCCCTTGCCCTCTCTTTTAGCTCCCCCCTTGCTTGCTTCTACCTCCCCTTTCGCTTCTCCCTTCCCTCTCATTCGGTTCTGCCTCCCCTCTCTTTTGCCTCTGCCTCACCTCTCTCTCGCCTAAAAATATGATCTCACTCTTTCTTTCCCTCTCCTTTGTATAAATCATTTTTAATAATTCATTTGTGGAGCCCTAATTTAAGATTATTTAGTCACTACCGACTCTGTACCTCTACCTACTCATCACTCGTTGTCATTCTCCCTAGGGTTTCTGAAGGTCAAGCATAATGGTGAGTTTAAATCTAATTGCTCTCTAGATTGAGAATCATATTTATGGAATTTACATCTTGTCTATTTGTACATTGTTCTCTTAGATATTGCTTCATGTGTTTGTTTGTTGATTTCCTTCTGGTTTGTAATATATTATATATATTGTTTAATTACATTAGGATTAAATTAGTTTATAACTTATTTGTGTATTTATGTTTATCCATATGCGTGTATTTGTTTGTTTGTATATCTATTTTTTTTATGAATTTCTTGAATTACTTATACTATACACTATGTCCATGGTTGGAATTAAGTTAATTTACAATGACAAAAGTGTTGGACTCTGAATGAAATTGATATAACTTGCATTGATTTCCTTTTGTAATTGCAAAAGAAACTTAAAGTTGGCACACATAAAAACATATGTACAAATAGTTGTATGGTTTGTATAAATAAAATAGAAATATGTAATTAAATGCCCCTACTAAAATATACTTGTAAAGTTGTAATTTATCTAATACAATTATCATAGCTTAATCAACAATATATGAGGAGATTTTGTAATGCCACAAATTATGCTTTAGTAGGAATGGATTATACCAATAGGAGTTAAGGATATATGGATAATGAATACGACAATTAATATGAGTTAATGGTACAATCGATATTAATGAATAAATTCAGGGTATTTTGGTAAATTGTGGAAATTATAATTGGTATGATTAATATAAAATGTAATTAGGGGATTAAATTAATGGATTAAATGATGCATTATGAATATGGTAATTATAATTAAAGGGAGGGGGCAAATGGAAATTGGATAAGAAGAGATAAATTTTGACCAATAGAATTGACACACTTAGCACATCCAAAAAGTTCACATTTAAAACTCCAAAAGAAAAATCTAATGAAAGGAGAAAGCTTCAACTTGGCCAGCCATTTCCCCACCATATTTTTTCAAGTTCTTGTTTCTTTAATCCTCTCAAAAATGAATTTGAAAATCTATTACTCATTAGAAGTGGCAGAAAAGAAGAGAAGTAATCTTTATATGTTGATTAAGGGTATAAAGTGTGTAAGGTGAGTACACTCAGGCAAATTTGATCTCCTCTATCTTTTTGACACATCTTTTCTTGTAAATTAAAGATGTATTTAGATTTTAGATGATAATTTAAGCTATATGTTTTGTTGATAGATGGAAAAGAGTATTAGATCAAGGAAAGAAGGGAACTTGAAGTGATTAGATAATGTTGGAGTAAATCTTAAAAAGAGGTATAAGGTTAATTTCTACAATTATTATTTTCAAAAGATTAAGTAAGTTAATTATGAATTGTTGTTATGGAATTGGTGAAGAATTAAGAAATTGTGAGTAATTCATACATTTGAGAACAAAGTTAAGCATGGAATTAATTTTAAGTGGAACTCTGTTTTTGATTCAATTGAACTAGTTTGAGTCTTTTGGCCATAACTTAGCCTATAGACCTTATATTTGAGTAATTCTAGTGCCATTAGAATCTTAAAACATAGGATTTCAACTTTCATGAGGAACTCTTGAACTAGTTTTGTCCCTAGAATGCTTAAAAATGGTCTATAAATTAAAGGTCTGTTGTTGGCCCATGTTCTGGACTAGCTTATAGTATTTTAGGTATAATTCTTAAAATATAGATCCAAATTGCATAATTTCTATGTTAATGGAAACTGGACCATAGGAGAACATAAGTATAAAAGACCATTTGGGCTAATTTTAAGTATATCTTGGTCAATATGATGTGATGTTAGTGAAAGGCCTGTTTTAATATGAGTTATGGGTAAATGGGCATGCCTATAAGAATTGCAGCTGCTTTTGTGACACTATTTAGTGTCTTCTGTTTAATACTTTAGTATCTTCTTGTGAGGCTCCAACATACACCCTAGTGGAACTTGAGTGTGTCTAGGGTGTATTAGAGAGATGATATAAAAGGATAAGAAATCAAAGTGTAGAAAAAGGACCCAAAGGGAATTAAACTTAAAGGTTAAAGGTAAATGGTAAATTGGAGGTGTGATATACACTTGTGTATTTAGGAAGATATGAAATAGGGATTAGACTGAAATTTAAACTATAAAATCATAGGCCAAATATGAGAACCAAAAGAAGAAGTGGGAGTAAAGTGCAATTTACATTAAGAGGACAAGTGAGCTGACCGACATCTAGCAAGTGTACTAGATCGGCTACTAATATAGGAAAATAAGATTAAGACCCTGAAATATCATACCCTAGGGATGGTATAAATTGTGTATTTCATATTTTAGAGTGAGCAATGTGTGCAAGAATTTCCAAGTTTTATAATGATGACTAATTAACTAAGTAAAAACAATAACTAAACAAATAAAATAAAATAATGAAATTAAGATAGCAAACTAATAACATAACAAGATTGTAAAAGGTGATAAGAATTCAATAATAAAAACACTTCTGCTAAATGAACTATCTACCTCAACTTCTATTGCAATGACTTAATTAAAAAAATACAAGTGATTATGGAAAACCAGAGTAAAGTCATATATCTTATTCAAAATATCATTCTAAGCATTAAACTCTCGGATTATGAACAATTTAATACTTAGCAAATCAATCCAGTTTATAAACTTCTAAACTTTCATTAAACCCTCTTTCGAGAGATCCAACTCTAGCCTATTCTTAATTCAACATTCTTAGCCTTAACTCCACTTTTGAGTAACATAGAATTACCTCAATTTTCAGGACATAATCATGCATCAACTTAAGTGAATTAAACCAAGAACTTGCAAATCATAAGTCAAAGATGAAATTAACACCTCACCATTTATTCAATAGATCAAACATCAAATCAACAGAACTTAAGATAAGAATCAACTTAGGGATTAAGAAAGTAAAACACTTGCATTGAAATTAAGTACAAACTAAAGTCATTACAATAAAAGATTAAGGGTTTAAGTTTCCCTCAGCAAAGGTAAAACAAACTACTTGCTATTCATCTTAAGAACAAAAGAAAAACTGAAATTAAAAAATACAATACACATAAAGTTTCAAGCTTTTCTTGATGTCTTCTTAGAACACCAATGTTCTAGCTTCAAACCCTAAGTTCTTGTAATCTTGAAATCAAGCTCAAAAACTTAAGTAAATTTCATCTTCCCCTCATCGGGTGTTTTCTCTTTGCTTAAATACCTTGGAGTGAACAAATTAGGTGTCAATTAACTTCTTATTCTTGAAGAAAATAGAATTTGATTTTTGTTGGAATATTATGCCTCAGTAAAGGAGAAAACCTCCTCCACCAAGGAGATGATCTTTTCTGTGACTTTTGGGTTGCTTCGGTAGAGAGACAAATCCCCTTCACCAAGGAAGGCTACTTTATATCACATTTCTTCAAGTGCTCCTCAGTAGAGGAGAATTCCTCCTCCATCGAGGTGGACTTTTTTGGATTCTAACATATTCTTTTCTTTAAAATTCCTAAATTGCTCTAATTTCCTCTCTTCTCCAAGAAACTTCCTTCAATTAAACACCTAAAAACACCAAAATGAGATTAAACCTACATAAATCAAAACTTAAAAAATCAAACACACAATTAACCAAATTAACACTAAAACATCATATTAAACATACTAATAATATAGTTATAATTCAAGTTATCAAATACCCCACACTTAGTCTTTGCTCACCCTTGAGCAAAATTGAACAAACCAACTTCTCAAAAATAATCAAACTTCAACCAAGAATTATGAACTTCAAAAGCATGCTTAACAATTAACAAAAGCACTTAATAGAATTCCAACTAAATTAGATTCAATCAAGAAAATATAAGTTTCTGTGCATATGTACAAGACCAAAAAATTTCAAGCCTTTTTAAAATCAAAATACCAATGCAATCTCATAGTCAACGGTTAGAATTAATGTACACCTATGTTTATAAGCGGCTTCATGATCAAAACTCTAGAAACATCATAAGCCTCTCCTTTAGCATTGAAACTCGAAGGTCATCTTCACTAAACAACTCAAAAGCAAATATAGAATCACTAGGACTTAATAGGTTGTAATAGGGTTAAAGCAATCGTTAACAAAGAATGGACAAAGATGGACAAAACGAATAGCCACTCTTTGATTGAATAGATCAACATTTCTAATTTTTACTCCACTGCTACAAAAGCACATCATTTAACCATACTTGCCTACCTAGTCCCTTATACATAAATCACTTTTAAGAGAAAAGAACATTGAAACTTGTCCCAATTCCCTAATTCAACCAATTTTTAAGAAGTCACATTTCTTTTCCCTTGTAGATACCCTATACTTAAAACATTGCTATAGACTGCTAGCTTTTTTTTTAATAATTCTTTATTTTCTTTCTTTTTCTCTTTCTTTTTCATATACTTGCTAACATTATTGTGGCACTAATGATAACCTGGGTATTTACAAGTTCAACTTACTTTTTTGACTTCTTATCAATCCTTGACAATGATACCAAGAACCTTTTCTAATTACACTCTTCAAAATACTTGACAAATATTAATCTATCCTAATCCTAGATGGCCAATTCTTAGAGTGAAAGATAAAAGCTTTTTAGGATAAATGGTAAAAAATGAGTGTAAAAAAGAAAAGGAACATGGCACGCATTAAAGCATACCTCATTAGGCTCAAAATGGCTAACAAGGGACAAATATACACATATAGGGTAGGTAAAGAAGCTTAATTATGGCTAAATAAGAAAAATATGCCTAGATCACTTTCTAGATTGTTTAAGTTATTTTTATGCTTCAAAGAGTGATGAGGAATGTTTTAGTGTCCTAAAATTCCTTGCTTAATGTTAGTAGGTTTTATATAGGTTTTTATGGTTCATTTTTTAGTGAATTTTAGGGTAGAGTAGTAGTTTAGTAGTTAATTTTTATTATCTTTTATTTACATTTTTTTATTCTTATCTTTTGATTGCTAATGTAAGGACCCAAATTAGGCCCTAGTAGAATTCAAGGGCATCATCAAGGTATCAATATCTAATTATTCTTAATTAGATGAATTATTGATAAGCGAGACTTTGTGAATTTATAATTTTATGAGATTGAAGGTGACAACGTCAAATTACGTTGTGATATATATAAGTGTGCAATTAAGATTGAACTAAGCTTTATATTATGGTAATAGGAAATTGAAGTAAATTTCCTACATGCAGTAAATGGTAATTTTACTATTTAATTTGAGTTTGGGATGAATTAATGGAATTGAAAATAAGTTTTGGGGTAAATGTTGAAATTAAAGAAGTATGCTAGGTCAATGTGTAAAATGGACTTATGGTGGGGTAACTAGCTAAGAGAGTTTGGCATGCAAGGACATAGTGGGATATTTGCCCACTATTGTCTAAATAAAAAGGGTCTTCACATGAGGAGAAGGTAGATTTTTGGCCATTTTCTTCTTCATCTTCTCCTAAACCAATTGTGTTAAGATTTTGTTGATTAAGGTCTTGTGAATTGCTAAGAAATTGGACAAGTAAAGGAAGGAACAAAGGAATTTTGATTAAGTAAGAAGAGTAGATTTTGATAGAGGTATGGGATTTGAACTTTGAAAATAATTTGCATATATGTGATATCTTTCAATTATAAGGCATGGAAATTATTTTGATCTTGCATGTATTTATAGTGATGAGGTAGATATTGAGAATGGCGGGTCATGCATATGTAGATCATCAAATGAAGTTACATGTAAAGGAATTAAGATTTTAGGCATTAATGTAAAAGGGCTGTCCAGAATTTGGATTGACCTTCAGTGACCATTTTGATCATAAGTTGAGTTTCTGAACTTTGAATTTGATGATTCTAGTTGGGTTAGAACCGAGATATCTGTGCGTACAAATGTTATAGATATAGTCGTAATGAAATTTTGCCTCTAAGGACCTCAAAAATGCCCAAAACAATAGCCTTTTTTTTTCAGCTGGCGAGTCAATGGAGCAGTCCTTAGTGATTTACCAATAACTTGAGTTAGAGAGATGATATTAAGATGATTTTAAATGTTATGGAAAATAAAAACACAGAGGAATAAGTTTTATTGAGAGCACTTGGCCTAAAAATGATTTTTTATATTTTTAATATTGGTAAAAAAATGTAATTTGAAATCTACCACTATACAGAATGTTTGTCATGGCACCCTTGTTTCACATAAAATTTACTAAAATATCTCAAAATGATAGTAAAGTTTATTTAGACCTTCTTGAATGTTTTCTAGCATCTTTTTATATAAATGAACATAAGAGAGAGATAAGTACATGGAGTATGTGATGATATCATATTGTAAAGCAATAGGTATGATTAAATGATGAAGCATGTTTATGGGAATGTCAGGGCATGTTCAAGCTAAATATGATACCTATTGATAACATGATAAAAAACTATGTGAAATATTATATGAACTTTGTAGACATAGTTATGCTATAGTAATAATATGATGGAATATGACATGGTATGATAATCATGATAGCACAGCGGAAAAACAAAAATTTTATCATGCATACCATACATATCCAAAACTAGGAACGAAAACATGCAATTTTAGGGTTTTGAAACTTACAATAGATGATGCCTTTTTATTCTTTGATTTTGTGATGTCCAGCAACCAAGATGCCTTTATCCACCTTAGTTCTCAATCACCAATGCCAAGGAACAGCCTTTTGCGCCACTCCCTCTATTCTCACACACACACTTGCACCGACGGCTTAAAATCGAGATTGCTAGCTCTCTTTTTCGGTATTGTGTAATGGTTATAGTTTGAAGCTACAAAACTTGTTTTTGTACTTCTTTAGATTGCTATTACTGCTCAATAACACAAGAGAATGAGGAACAATCCTTTCTCCTTGTGAAAAATTGAACAAAAGAATTAAGAGAGAGAGAGAGTCACTATTCACGAGTTACTATTCACGAGTTACTATTCATGCCACAAAAAATTAGGTTTAGGGTTTTATTTCTTTTAATATATATGCTTATCCTTTGGCAAGTCATTAATCTGAATTCAACTATCCTAAGATAATTAATTCAAACTCTATCACTTCCTAAAGATAAGTAATATATTTTGAATTAAACTCTTTGAATTTAAATTCAAATTTGAAATAAAACATAAGACATTTAAATAAATGAAATCACTTAATTAAATATATAAGTGATTTAATTTAATTTAAATTTCTTTAGGCTTTAATATTCAATTAACTTAATTAACACAAGATAATTAATTAATTGAAATTAAACCTTATGGGCTGAATTTCTCTCTCTCATGGACCCAAGCCCAATAGCAATATTATAACCCATTACATACATTAATTTGACTTTAATTAAAAGCCCAAATTAATGTCCAATACTTAATTTAAATATTTTAAGCCCAATGCTTTATGTGCGATCCTATAGGTCCATTTAATGTTGGCAATGAATTAATAAATTAATTCAAAGGCTATATATATTCTCTAACAAGATATTATAGCATTCCAAATTAAATGAAAATGCATATGGCATTTGGTGACCTAATGCAATTTCGCATAGTCCCTTACCCATAAATATCAGAATTAATATAAGGCATGGAACTAGTCATCCTTATATACATTAATTCATTTCTTGATATTCCAGTGACACTGAACTCTCAGATAAATAATGATTACTCATTATTTCATCTCGGTATGGCCATACACTTCTCAGTTCACTGATCAAGTGGCCGGTGATATTTTTTTCTCTTATCGAGAGGGGTAATCCCTTCACTTCTCTCATGCTCTCTAACATGAATCAGTGCATACCCAATCATACCCGTACTTGTCATTCTGTTACGAGCACGTTAGGTGTATGTCAAAGTACACAGTAATTCATAAAGAGTTTCATAGAGATTTCAGGTCTAAGAACTCCGATACAAAACTTGCATATGAGAAACACTTATGACTTGTACCATGTAGTGTTCTCATGAGCGGATCGAATCCAGATACCATGTTCTTTAACATGTATCTATGATCTCTGATTGACACTCTTGTCCTAATGATCCGTAAGACAGAACTCGTAAGATCAGAGAGAGCATACTAGTCTTAATTCATTTGTTATTCCCATAACAATGACTGACTAGGGATATTTAGAATGATGTCTCATTTGTTTCAAGGTCTTACAATCCATGTGCCTCACACATGATAACTTAAACCGAAACGACATTCTTGGATAGTTTTATCAATTGATATGCGCAGGAATACAAAAGATGAAACTAATGCCTCATTTTATTAATTTCAAGTGTTTCGTTACAATGCATTGGGGCTAGGGCTTACACTAACATAATATATCTATACTTTGGTTATACGTATCCCTATTGATTTAATCAAGTGCAAACATGATATATGAAAATAGAATTAAATAAAGTATCGCCTGCAATTAGAGTTCAATTATGGATAGATAGGCGCCTATAGGGATATTGTAGCTACCACCGTTGACCTTTTTAGGTCTAAATCACAGTTGATCCTATTGGATCATGCACAGCCCCATTTGGGTTGTTAACTGACCCCGTTTGGGTCCATTTGACCGGTCCATCGTACAGTCGACCTCGTTTGGGTCTATAGTTTTGATATCTTTGGATATCCACCATTTTAATACCCTTGAGTATCCATCGATATCGTTATCCACCTTTCGAACTTAGGAAGGCTAAACTATAAGTACAATACAGACATTAAAGTATAAAGTACAAAGCAAGCATCATATAAGAGTTAAGGATATTGTTTGATTACATGTCTGACATGATTTGCTTGTATTGTTTCATAAGTTTAAATAAATAGAGGTTACCAAGTAACACATGAAATGTATGCTATTTATAGTTTGTTCCAAATGTTCAAAATTGCTTAAATGAGTTAAATGCATGAAGAATTCTCAGTTAGTATACAATACAAGCATGCTAAGTTAACTGTTAAGCTTTTCAAATGCTTTTATTATTACTAGGTGAGGTTGTTAGATTTGTCAAGATTTTCTAATCCATTGATTACATGTTAAATAAATGTATATATATAAAGTGTACTGAGTGTGATTACCGATGAAGCAATGTAATATCAAAATGCTTTTAAAAGTTGAAAAATATACAAGGTAAAGATATAATAGTTTAATAAAAATAGTAAGTATTCAAACGAATGAGAATGCATCTTATACATGGAATATATTATGCATATGTATAAGGAATAAAATTTATTTGAATATAGTACCATGTTTCTAAGATAGTTAAGTATATTAAAGTGATCACTAAAATTAAAATGTGGGAACTTATAAAGTATAGATGAAGTATATACAAATATTTGTAAATAAGTGATAGAAATATGGCATAGTTATTAAAATATTTGGCAATTGATATTAATACATGAATAATATAGTCATCAATGTTTGACAACTAATAATTCAAAGTAATTAGTCACGAGTAACATATAAAAATCCAGAAAGTAAGCTTGAAGTATAGGATTCAAAGTAATGAATGAATAATGATAAAGGTAATAAATTGATAAGCAAAGGAAATATCAATAGGTATTGATATTGGTTATAAGCATAGCAAAATAGAATATAATTATGGGAGATTATTGTGAATATTGTTTATAATGATTAGTTTATTTGCTTTAGGATGTGTATAAATAGGTTTTCATCTTGATGACCTTTAAAAGGGGTTGTCCACATGTTTTTGTTACCCATTAAGCTTTATAGCTTAGTACGGGTGTTTCATCCGTGTAGGTTGCAAGTAAGGATCTTTCCCTGGGATGATATCTGCATCGGGATGGCCAACACAAAAGAGAGATTGAAAGTATAGCCTATTGTTAAGTGCATTTTGATTACAAGATTCTTATTTACTTTGACAAGGATGTGATGTATAGATGATTCATAAATGTAAATATTGTATTGTTTAAAGATACTCTTAAGTATGCAGAAAAGTGTTTCGATCATAAGAACCTGGTTAGCATGCTTAATGATACAAGATATAGTGTTTACAGCTATGTATGGGATAAGGGTGCTATAGCTAAGTTGGCTTAATTATTTTAATCTTGGTGGTTTTAGGTTTAATCTTATTAATCTTCAATGATTAATGGGTTAGAAGTTCATTTGAAGACAAAGTTTGCATTGGAAGCTTTAGAGGTTCAAAAAGATTGTAAAATGGTGAAAGATGGCAACCAGAGGGTTTCACCACCCAAGGCTGTGATGTTTAGATGGACAGAAAATTTCACCACCTCAGGTGGTGACACTAGGCCGAAATCACCACCTGAGGGTGTGGTGACGGAATAAAAATGGGAATGTAGTGTTTTACTTATTTTCCTACTCTAACTCTGTTTTATTTCTTCCAAATCAAGCCTTAGAGCTCTTCTATTCCAATTGGGACACTTCTTCCATATAAAAAGTGATGGGATATCACATGGCAAATACACAAAGATCATGCAGCGAAAAAATAAAAAATATAGATCATTCATGCCACGCAATATACGGCATAAAATCGAAACATGCAATTTTAGGGTTTTTATTTAAACTTACAAGCTTGGATGCTCTTCAAAACTTGATTTTTTGCAATGGAAAATATATAAGATGAACTTATATACTTCAAATCTGAAACACCAATGCCAAGGAGCTGCCTTTACGCCACTCCTCTCTATGCTCACACATACAATTGCAAGGAAGGCTTAAAACTAGAGTGCTAGCTTTAATCTTTGAGTATTTGGCAATGGGTATTAAACTAAAGACACAAGACCTGATCTTGTTCTTTTTAAGGTTCACCAATGGCTACCCAAAATCCAAGAGAAGAAGGAAGAGTCATTTTCCCTTGAGAGTGGCAGCTTAGAGAGAGAGAAAAAAAACCTAACTTGGAAAAATCATTTCATTAATTTATACTACTAGGTTTAGGAAATATTGTGGATGCCGAAATCCCCTTGAATTAGGTAGTATTTTCAGCCTCCATTACTTCCTAATTAAGTGATTCAAATTAATTCAAATTCCTTTTAGGTTTTAAATTCAAATTAATTTAAAATGGCATAAGACATTTAATAAAAAATCCATCACTTATTTAGGATATACATGTACCAAAATTCACTATGATTTTATCTTTGAATTTCGGCCACTCTCTCTCCTATTTAAGTGTTTTATTTTGATTCAAATGCTATTAGGATTTAATACTCAATTAACTTAATTAATCCAAGATAATTAATTAATTGAAATTAAACCTTGTGGGCCGAATTTCTCTCTCATGGACCAAGGTCCAATTAGCATTTTTAATACCCATTACATACATTAATTTGACTTTAATTAAAAGCCCAACTTAATGCCCAATACACTATTTAAATATTTTAAGCCCAATGCTTTGTGTGCGATCCTATAGGTCCATTTAATATTGGCAATGAATTAATAAATTAATCCAAAGGCTATATATGTTCTCTAGCAAGATATTATAGCATTTCAAATTAAATGAAAATACAAATGGCATTTAGTGACCTAATGCAATTTTGCATAGTCCCTTACCCTTAAATATCAAAATTAATATAAGGCATAGAACTAGTCATCCTTATATATACTAATTCATTTCTTGATATTCCAGTGACACTGAACTCTCAGATAAATAATGATTACTCATTATTTCATCTCGGTATGACCATACACTTCTCAATTCACTGATCAAGTGGCCGATGATATTTTCTCCCTTATTGAAAGGGGTAATCCCTTTACTTCTCTCATGCTCTCTAACATGAATTAGTGCATACCCAAGCATACCCATATTTGTCACCCTGTTATGAGTACGTTAGGTGTATGTCAAAGTACACAGTAATTCATAAAGAGTTTTATAGAGATTTTAGGTCTAAAACTCTGATGCAAAACTTGTACATGAGAAACACTTATGACTAGTACCATGCAGTGTCCTCATGAGCGGATCAAATCCATATACTATGTTCTAAACATGTATCTATAATCTTTGATTGATACTCTTGTCCTTATGATTCGTAAGACAGAACTCATCGTATCAGAGCGAGCATACTAGTCTTAATTTATTTGTTATTTCCATAACAATGACTGACTAGGGATATTTAGAATGAAGTCTTTATTATTTTAAGGTCTTACAACCATGTGCCTCACACATGATAACTTGAATTGAAACTACATTCTTGGATAGTTCTATCAATTGATATGCACAGTAATTGTAACACCCTATATCCCATGTTTACTATATCCAATGCAAACTATGCCATTTTAATTCATCAAGTCATATGACTATATCATCATACTGTAGCTATTGTACTTTCATGCTTAGCATTCATCATATCAATACATTTATATAAAGTAATGCTAATTTCATCATGCATGCATATACTAGTATTTTCACTATGAGCTTATTACAGTCTTCACTTCCATATAATTTACATATACATATATTACAACCCTTATACATATTAAACATGTAAGGAACTAAACAAGATTTATCAAAAGTTTCCTACATCCATTTCTATAGACTGGTGTTGGCCTGTCCTGATGCAGAAATAGTTCCTGTGCAAAAGCCTTGCCTACCAAAACCTACACGGATCAAAATAACCCGTGCTAAGCTATAAAGCTTAGTGGGGATTCTAAACATGAAAGACAACCACTCACCGCGGTTGTCAAAGATATAGAACAAACAAAATAATTGAAAATAATAATAGCTAGCCTATCAAGATAACCCTTCACACATAATTCAGCATACTTGAATTCATACTATTCATAATAAGATTTGCATATAATGTAAATAGATACCAAATCATGCTTAATTAACCATTGTTAAACATGTTTAGTCATATATCGGATGCAAAGTTCATACTGTAATTAACTGTAAAACATTATTGCTTTACTTTAGCCTGCCTAAGTTCTAAGAGTGGATAACGGGATCGGTGGATACCCGAGGGTATCAAATGATAGATATCCGAAGATATCATAACTATGGACCCAAGTAGGGCCAACTATACTTTGGACCGGTCAAATGCTCGCACGTGAGCACCCACACGAGGGCAAAAATAAACAACCCTAATGGGCTGTGTAAGATCCAGCAGGATCGACTTTGGCAGCTGCAATTCCCTATAGGCGCCTATCTATCCATATCTGAACTCTATTGCAGGCAATACTTTATTCATGCTCATACACTCATATACATAATCATATCATAAACTTGATCATATTCTCATTCAGCATCTCACATATTCATAGTCATGCTAAAACATCATCTATCTCATAGGGTAAATACATGCTCGTACACTCATAAACATAATTATAAATATACATACCTGTAGGTACATTCGCATATAGTAGGCTTATTCTTATAAGCATGTTATCTATATATATGCCTTTATCATCATTCAACTCATGTGCACTTTCATATCATAGGATTACATGTGTGTACATCAATTTGGCATATAACAATCATGTACAAATCTAATTATATGTATAAGTTAGATATTTTCATCACTAATATTTATTTATGTACACATACGAATGTATATATATGCCTATAAATCCTTCATTTATAGTCATATTACATGCTCTATCCAATTTATTTTACAATCACATAAACAACTTTTTATTTCAATTAATTAAAAGTCATAGAATAAAATATCACAAAAATCTGCACAGGGCAGCATTCTGGACTCGACTTGTGAGCCAACTTTGAAATTGAAGATGTCATTTTTAGGCAAAATGGACTTCTACAATCTTATTCCCCTATGTGTCTAGTTTCCAGAGCATCAAAATTAATCTTAATATCTGGTCTATAACTCGATTTATTTGAAAAACACTATAGGCTGTTTATAAAACCAAAACAGTGGGGGCTGTCACTTATAAAAATTCATAGCATAAAATCAAGAGAGATTTAGACCAACATTTATTCATCAAAAACGTACTCCTAGGTATCTAATTTACTCAGAATTTTACAGAATAATATTTTGAGTTCTCTACTATTACTTATGCCCAAAATACCAACATCTGTACCCTAACAGTCCCAACAGATTCAACGAATTTCATGCTAATTATTTGTCAAACTTAGAAATAAAATTAGGCATTACTTCATTCATATAAAATGTGTATTTATGAGTCTAATTTTCATAGAAATTAATTTCATGTCATTATGATCATTGTACATACAGATATCTCAATTTTTCCCAACCTGGTCCAGAATCCGAATTTAGAAGTTTTCCTAAATTCAATAAATCATAAAAAATATCTAGAGACAGAATTTGAATGTGATTTCTCCTTATGAAATCTTTGTCTATACGTCTAGTTTAATACCCATTTTGAATCATCTCAATATCTATTTTTAAACTCTAGATATTGCCAAAACAATGCATCTAGGTCCAATGAACTCAAACCCAGAATTCTTTAAAACTCACATGCATGTCAAGAAAACTCACATGCATGTCAAGATTCAAGCAAAACTCATCATATTCAAGTAGATACACTCACGTGCAACATGAATAATCCTAAATTCCCATACCTTTTTCTGAAACTTATCACACTCAAGCTTTCAATCTCTTGCTATGTCTTTCCCTTTATCCTTCCTATCTCCTCCTTCTTTGACTACAACCAAAATTCATTCATCATTTCCAGCACTTGATCTTCATTACCACAAGCAAGATGAGAAGAAGATGAAGATAATAATGATGAAATTCAGTAGAGATCATTTACCTTAGAGTTTAATGTTTTAAACACTTGTTGAACCAACAAAACTTATCAACTAATTTCTTGAGAGGATTTAGAAGAAAATAAGGGAAGAAGAAGAGATGGGAATTTTCTGGATTTCACTCAAGGAATGCCGACCCACTCTCCCTCACAATTGCCACTTTCTCTTTCTTTCCACTACAAAAACTCATATATATAATACTTTGGCCAATATCCTCTTCAATCCCTCAAGATTTTGCATGTTACCCAATTATCATCCTATTATTTGCATGTCACAAATCATACCCCACATTTACTTTATTCATACATTAACCTCTCCATTGTTCTCTAATTCCCAATTGACCTATAAAAATTTCAGCATTACCAATTTACCCTAAAACAATACTTATTCTTCGATTATACCCTCAATAAAAATTAAACCTTACCTTTAAATTTTATTTCCATGCAATTAACATAATAACACACTCCATTGACCCTTACTTATACAAAATCCTCAATAAAAATATACGAATTAAAATAGGGTCATGTTAGGGGTCTTACAAATCTCTCCCCCTTAAAGAATTTCGTCCTCGAAATTCATACCTGAATTAAACAACTGAGGATATTGCTTCTTCATGGCTGCCTCTGGTTCCCAAGTTACTTCTTGTACACCATGATGTTGCCAAAGTACTTTAACCAGAAGGATCTGCTTGTTTCTCAATTGCCTGATCTCCCTAGCCAAAATTTTCTTCAGTTCCTCATCATAAGTGAAATCCGACTGTAACTGAATATCTTGAACTTGTATCTTATGAGATTCATCCGAGCGATATTTTCGAAGCATAGATACATGAAACACATCATGTAGCTTGGCCAACTCCATAGGAAGAGCCAATCTATAAGCTACTGGTCCGACTCTTTGAAGAATTTCGTACGGACCAATGAATCTCGGACTGAGCTTTCCCTTTTTCCCAAATCTAAGCACTTTTCTCCAAGGAGATACCTTCAAAAATACTTTGTCACCCACTTGGTACTCGATATCCCTTCTTTTAAGGTCAGCATATGATTTCTGCCTGTCACTCGCTTCTTTCAGCCTTTGCTTGATAACTTGAATCTTTTCTTCTGTATCTCTAACAAGGTCAGGACCAATTAACTTACATTCGGTCAACTCAGTCCAGCAGACTGGAGTTCTACATTTTCTGCCATATAAAGCCTCATATGGTGCCATTTGAATACTCTTCTGATAGCTGTTATTATAAGCAAATTCCATTAAGGCTACATATTTATCCCAACTTCCAGAAAACTCCAAAGCACATCCCCTCATCATATCTTCGAGAATCTGAATAACCCTTTCGGATTGCCCATCCGTTTGAGGATGAAAAGCTGTACTGTACTTGAGCTGTGTTCCCAAAGCTTGCTGTAAACTCTGCCAAAATCTCGATGTAAACCTTGGATCTCGATCCGAAATTATAGACAGAGGTATACCATGTAACCGTACAATCTCATTCACATACAATTCTGCAAGCCTATCCATGGAATAATCTGTTCGAACCGGTAAAAAGTGAGCTACTTTTGTTAACTTATCCACTATTACCCATACAGCATCATTTTTCCTTTGAGAAAGAGGCAAACCAGTAACAAAATCCATGGTAATGTCTTCCCACTTCCATTGTGGAATTGGAGTGGGATTCAGGAGACCTGAAGGAAACTGATGTTCTGCTTTCACTTGCTGACATGTTAGACATTTAGAAACATAATCAACAATATCCTTATTCATGCCAGGCCACCAGTAAAACTGTTTCAACTCTTGATACATCTTGTTCCCACCTGGATGCATAGTAAATGCAGTATTATGTGCTTCATGCAACAATATTCTTTTCACTTCTTTGTCATCAGGGATACACAACCTGTCATGGTAGTATACACCACCATCTTCTTTCACTAAAAAGTCAGATTGATTACCTTCATCACTTGCTTTAACAATCTGTTGTAACTTTACATCATCCTTCTGAGCATCAATCATTGTCTGCTTGACCATGGGCCTAACTTTAAGCTGTGCTAGTAAAGCACCATCCAAAGTAAATCTCCATCTACACTGTTTTAACATCAATACAGCCATTGACTTACGACTCAAAGCATCAGCAACCACATTTGCTTTTCCTGGGTGGTAATCAACTATACATTCATAGTCTTTGAATAGTTCCAACCATCTCCTCTGCCTCAAATTAAGCTCTTTCTGAGTAAGCAAATACTTAAGACTTTTATGATCAGTATAAATCCTGCACTTCTCCCCATACAGGTAATGCCGCCAAATCTTTAAAGCAAATACCACAGCTGCCAGTTCTAGATCATGAGTCGGGTAGTTCTGTTCATGTGTTTTCAACTGTCTAGATGCATAAGCTATAACTTTACCATCTTGCATCAATACACAACCCAAACCAACCTTATAAGCATCACTGTACATTGCATACTCTTTCCCTGCCACAGGTTGAGTCAACACTGGAGCCTCAGTCAACATCTTCTTCAACCTTTCAAAGCTTGCTTGACAACGATCAGACCATTCAAACTTAATATTCTTTCTCAACAGCTTAGTGAGGGGTGAAGCAATGACAGAAAAACCCTTCACAAAACGACGATAGTAACCTGCCAACCCAAGAAAACTTCTAATTTCATGTACATTCCTGGGTGGTCTCCAATTAACAATAGCTTCAATTTTATTTGGATCAACCCTAACACCTTCAGCAGATACAACATGACCTAGGAAAGAAACTTCCTTAAGCCAGAAGTCACACTTACTCAATTTGGCATACAACTCATTTTCTTTCAAAGTTTGCAATACAATTCTCAGATGTTCAGCATGTTCAGCTTCATTTCTTGAGTAAATTAATATGTCATCAATAAACACAACAACAAATCGATCCAAATAGGGTTTGAATACCCTATTCATAAGATCCATAAATGCAGCAGGTGCATTAGTTAACCCAAATGGCATAACTAAAAATTCATAATGCCCATAACGAGTTCTGAAAGCAGTCTTAGGAACATCCCCATCTTTAACTCTGAGCTGATAATATCCTGATCGCAAATCTATCTTTGAGAACACACCAGCACCACTTAACTGATCAAATAAATCCTCTATTCGTGGCAAAGGATATTTGTTCTTCACTGTCACTTTGTTCAACTGTCTATAGTCGATACACATTCTCATAGACCCATCCTTCTTCTTAACGAATAAAACTGGAGCACCCCAAGGTGACACACTAGGTCTGATGAAACCTTTATCTAATAATTCCTGTAATTGAACCTTCAACTCTTTTAATTCAGATGGAGCCATTCTGTATGGTGCCCTAGAGATCGGGGTTGTACCAGGTAACAGATCAATAGATAACTCAACATCTCTTTCTGGAGGAAGTCCAGGTAATTCCTCAGGAAATACTTCTGAAAATTCTTTCACAATCGGTATTTTGTCAAGCTCCACTGTATCCCTTTTTGAGTCAAGGACTAAAGCTAAAAATGCTTCACATCCTTTTCTAAGGCAACGTCTAGCTTGCATTGCTGATATAATATTAGTTGATAGCTTAGAACAATTGCCTTCTACTACCACTTCCTTTCCTTCATCATTCCTGAGGGTTACTGTTTTCATTTCACAATTTACCACTGCATGATGCTTGGATAACCAATCCATTCCCAAAATTACATCAAACTCATGAAAAGGCAATACAATCAAATCTGCTGGAAACTCTCTCCCTTGAACTACTATAGGACAGTCTTTACACACCTTATTAACAATTGTACTATGTCCCAATGGACTAGTTACACATACATCAAAATCTAACCGGCAAATTACTTTCAGCCGATTCATCTATAGGATTTCCAGGAGAATTCTCCATCTTTAATCTATAAGAAAACATGAATTTCTGCATTAGGCCAACACAACACTATCTCATATTTAATTTCTATACGTACATTGCCCAGAAAAGGCTAAACCTAGGCTCTGATACCAAATTGTAACACCCTATATCCCATGTTTACTATATCCAATGCAAACTATGCCATTTTAATTCATCAAGTCATATGACTATATCATCATACTGTAGCTATTGTACTTTCATGCTTAGCATTCATCATATCAATACATTTATATAAAGTAATGCTAATTTCATCATGCATGCATATACTAGTATTTTCACTATGAGCTTATTACAGTCTTCACTTCCATATAATTTACATATACATATATTACAACCCTTATACATATTAAATATGTAAGGAACTAAACAAGATTTATCAAAAGTTTCCTACATCCATTTCTATAGACTGGTGTTGGCCTGTCCTGATGCAGAAATAGTTCTTGTGCAAAAGCCTTGCCTACCAAAACCTACACGGATCAAAATAACCCGTGCTAAGCTATAAAGCTTATTGGGGATTCTAAACATGAAAGACAACCACTCACCGCGGTTGTCAAAGATATAGAACAAACAAAATAATTGAAAATAATAATAGCTAGCCTATCAAGATAACCCTTCACACATAATTCAGCATACTTGAATTCATACTATTCATAATAAGATTTGCATATAATGTAAACAGATACCAAATCATGCTTAATTAACCATTGTTAAACATGTTTAGTCATATATCGGATGCAAAGTTCATACTGTAATTAACTGTAAAACATTATTGCTTTACTTTAGCCTGCCTAAGTTCTAAGAGTGGATAACGGGATCGGTGGATACCCGAGGGTATCAAATGATAGATATCCGAAGATATCATAACTATGGACCCAAGTAGGGCCAACTATACTTTGGACCGGTCAAATGCTCGCACGTGAGCACCCACACGAGGGCAAAAATAAACAACCCTAATGGGCTGTGTAAGATCCAGCAGGATCGACTTTGGCAGCTACAATTCCCTATAGGTGCCTATCTATCCATATCTGAACTCTATTGCAGGCAATACTTTATTCATGCTCATACACTCATATACATAATCATATCATAAACTTGATCATATTCTCATTCAGCATCTCACATATTCATAGTCATGCTAAAACATCATCTATCTCATAGGGTAAATACATGCTCGTACACTCATAAACATAATTATAAATATACATACCTGTAGGTACATTCGCATATAGTAGGCTTATTCTTATAAGCATGTTATCTATATATATGCCTTTATCATCATTCAACTCATGTGCACTTTCATATCATAGGATTACATGTGTGTACATCAATTTGGCATATAACAATCATGTACAAATCTAATTATATGTATAAGTTAGATATTTTCATCACTAATATTTATTTATGTACACATACGAATGTATATATATGCCTATAAATCCTTCATTTATAGTCATATTACATGCTCTATCCAATTTATTTTACAATCACATAAACAACTTTTTATTTCAATTAATTAAAAGTCATAGAATAAAATATCACAAAAATCTGCACAGGGCAGCATTCTGGACTCGACTTGTGAGCCAACTTTGAAATTGAAGATGTCATTTTTAGGCAAAATGGACTTCTACAATCTTATTCCCCTATGTGTCTAGTTTCCAGAGCATCAAAATTAATCTTAATATCTGGTCTATAACTCGATTTATTTGAAAAATACTATAGGCTGTTTATAAAACCAAAACAGTGGGGGCTGTCACTTATAAAAATTCATAGCATAAAATCAAGAGAGATTTAGACCAACATTTATTCATCAAAAACGTACTCCTAGGTATCTAATTTACTCAGAATTTTACAGAATAATATTTTGAGTTCTCTACTATTACTTATGCCCAAAATACCAACATCTGTACCCTAACAGTCCCAACAGATTCAACGAATTTCATGCTAATTATTTGTCAAACTTAGAAATAAAATTAGGCATTACTTCATTCATATAAAATGTGTATTTATGAGTCTAATTTTCATAGAAATTAATTTCATGTCATTATGATCATTGTACATACAGATATCCCAATTTTTCCCAACCTGGTCCAGAATCCGAATTTAGAAGTTTTCCTAAATTCAATAAATCATAAAAAATATCTAGAGACAGAATTTGAATGTGATTTCTCCTTATGAAATCTTTGTCTATACGTCTAGTTTAATACCCATTTTGAATCATCTCAATATCTATTTTTAAACTCTAGATATTGCCAAAACAATGCATCTAGGTCCAATGAACTCAAACCCAGAATTCTTTAAAACTCACATGCATGTCAAGAAAACTCACATGCATGTCAAGATTCAAGCAAAACTCATCATATTCAAGTAGATACACTCACGTGCAACATGAATAATCCTAAATTCCCATACCTTTTTCTGAAACTTATCACACTCAAGCTTTCAATCTCTTGCTATGTCTTTCCCTTTATCCTTCCTATCTCCTCCTTCTTTGACTACAACCAAAATTCATTCATCATTTCCAGCACTTGATCTTCATTACCACAAGCAAGATGAGAAGAAGATGAAGATAATAATGATGAAATTCAGTAGAGATCATTTACCTTAGAGTTTAATGTTTTAAACACTTGTTGAACCAACAAAACTTATCAACTAATTTCTTGAGAGGATTTAGAAGAAAATAAGGGAAGAAGAAGAGATGGGAATTTTCTGGATTTCACTCAAGGAATGCCGACCCACTCTCCCTCACAATTGCCACTTTCTCTTTCTTTCCACTACAAAAACTCATATATATAATACTTTGGCCAATACCCTATTCAATCCCTCAAGATTTTGCATGTTACCCAATTATCATCCTATTATTTGCATGTCACAAATCATACCCCACATTTACTTTATTCATACATTAACCTCTCCATTGTTCTCTAATTCCCAATTGACCTATAAAAATTTCAGCATTACCAATTTACCCTAAAACAATACTTATTCTTCGATTATACCCTCAATAAAAATTAAACCTTACCTTTAAATTTTATTTCCATGCAATTAACATAATAACACACTCCATTGACCCTTACTTATACAAAATCCTCAATAAAAATATACGAATTAAAATAGGGTCATGTTAGGGGTCTTACAGTAATACAATAGATAAAACAAATGCCTCATTTATTAATTTAAGAGTTTTATAACAATGCATTGGGGCTAGGGCTTACACTAACAAAAAGGTCATTCCATCTCTAATGAGGATGACGGAAAACAAGAGGAAGAATTAAAGAAACTCAAGATTTGGGATCCAAAGATTTTTATGGAATCAAAGCTTCAAGCATCAAGATTTTCATTCTTACTCAATTTCAAGTTTGATTTAACTATGTTATTAAATTTGATTTGTTATTTTGGATTCTTGGAAAAGATTAGCATGAGCTAAATCGCTTTTAGGGTTATCTTTGATGTAGCTTGAATTCTTATTTTTTTGGGTTTATCTAATTAGTTTTCTTTGCTTATGCAATTGTTTATGATCATGCTTAATGCTTTTAATTAACTGGCCATTGATTGACTGACTTACTTTCTTAAAATTAGTATGAAAGAAAAGTTTTGAGATTGAATTAGATTGTGAACAACACAATAACATAGTTTGAATGGAAATAATATAACTTGACTTGTGGGGATTATTGAGAATAATCATAGTTCTATTTTCACTCATTAATAGCTGTTATGAAAGGTTAATGGTAATTGATGAATAAGTTTGACATCGCTTGGGAGGACATATTAAATATATTAGGATTATTCTTCTCTTGCTTAAGTAATTAATTTGATTGCTAATCGATTTTGTATACTAGTGAAAATTGATAATAAGTTTTTGGCGCCACTGTTGGGGACTGAATATAGTAATATCAATACGAAATAATTTGTTATTACTTTAGATTTTATTTTATTTTTAATTTTTCTCTTAATTTTGTTTTGTAGGTGTAGGAGAAGATCAAAAAGTTTTGAACTATTGCCATTTGATCCTGAAATTGTGCACACCTTCAAAGCTAGATTAAGGGAACAAAGAGAAAAGAAGGAAACAAAGAAGGATATAGTAATGGAGGAACCAGCCAGACGCGCATTGCGTGACTATTCGACCTCAACTATTAAAGGAGCAACATCAAGCATTTGTGCAACCTACCATTGAAGCTAACAACTTTGAGATTAAGTCATCTGTATTATCTATGCTTCAAAACTCATGTCAATTTGGAGTGTTGACCACTGAAGATCCAAATTTGTATATTTCAAGATTTTTGGCTATTTATGGCACATTTAAGACTAACGGAGCTTTGGATGAGGCAATTAGACTAAGAATCTTTCCTTTCACCCTTAGAGACAAGGCACATAGTTGGTTGGAATCTTTGCCAGCAAGGACAATTACTACATGGAATGATCTAGCTAAGAGATTCTTAACAAAATTCTTTTCGCTAGTAAAGACGACAAAGTTAAGGTCTGAAATTAATAACTTTACACAATGAGAGTCTGAAGCTTTATATGATACTTGGGAGAAGTTTCAAGATCTTTTAAGAAAGTGTCCACATCATGGAATAGCAGATTGGATGTTAGTGCATAATTTTTACACTGGTCTCCATCCCAACACTCGAATCTTAGTAGATGCAGCAGCAGGAAGAGCTTTTATGGGATTAGAAATGGATAATGCAATAAAGCTTCTTGAGGAAATCACAATGAACAACTATATGTACAACTCATCCGATAGAAGCGCCTTCAAGAAAACTAACGGACTTTTAAAAATTGATGCTATTTCTGCACTTAATTTTAAAATAGACGCTTTAGTTACTAAAGTTGATAGATTAGGAATGAATTCTATTCAATCTTATGTGTAGGTTTGTGAAACATGTGCTGGACAACATGAAACCAATGAATGCCAAAAAGGAGTAACTTTTACTCAACAAAGTTCGGAGCAAGCTCATTTTGTAGCTAATCAAGGTCACCAACAGCAGAATCCATATTCCAACATATATAATCCGGGATAACAAAATCATCTGAACTTCTCATGGACTAACCATCAGCATGTGCAAAGAGCTCCACCTGGATTTCAGCAGCAAGAAAAGAAAACTTCATTGGAAGATTTAGTTGCTAACCTCACCAAAGCAACCACAGATTTTATGGTTGATACCAAGATAACATTTCAAAATCAACAAGCCTCTATCAAGAATTTAGAGATTCAAATTGGTTAATTGGCACAAGCTATGACAAATCGAACTCAAGGTAATTTTTCTAGCAATACAGAGACAAATCCAAAGGAACAATTGAAGGCGGTTACATGAGGAATGGTAGAGAGCTAGAAGAGCAAAAGAATAAGGAAGTTAATGTATTAAGAAAGGAAAAAATGGACATTAAAGATAGGGGAGAAGGCGTTAATGAAACCGAACAAATCAAGCCATATGTTCCACCAGTTCCTTTTCCTCAATGACTTCAAAAGCACAAAGAAGATAAGAATTTCCTTAAATTTTTAGATATCTTTAAAAAGCTGCACATTAACATTCCTTTTGCAGAGGCTTTAGCAGAAATGCCATCATGTGCTAAATTTTTAAAGGAGATTCTTACCAAGAAGAGAAGGTTAGAAGAATATGAGATGGTGAAGTTGACAGCTGAATGCAGTGCCATTATTCAGAGAAAAATACTTTAAAAATTAAAAGATCCAGGGAGTTTTATTATTGATTGCAAAATAGGAAATAATGAGAGTAGTAAAGCTTTATGTGATCTTGGTGCTAGCATAAATCTAATGCCCTTTTCTTTGTTTAAAAAATTAGGATTGAGGGAAGTCAAACCTACCACCGTGTCATTGCAAATAGCACATAGATCGATCAAACATTCTTTGGGTGTAATTGAAGACATTCTTGTCAAAATCAAAAGATTCATTTTTCCTGCTGATTTTATAATTCTTGACACGGAAGAAGAAGGAGAAGTACGATCGATTTTAGGAAGACCTTTTCTACGCACTGGACACACCTTAGTTGATGTAGAACAAGGTAAGTTGACATTGAGAGTAGGACAAGAAGAGGTAAATTTTAATGTTTTTAATGCTTCTAAATACCCTTCTAATTTTTCTGACTGTAATCGGGTTGACATTATCAATGAATGTGTGGAAGAAAATTTAAATCAACCCGAATTTTTGTGTCCTAATGAGTTGGTGGATATTGATGAGGTACAGGTGGTAGATCTAGAAAAAGTGGATCAAAGAAAGGTCGTGATAAGACTTATGCTAAAATGAAGCAAGGTTTTGAGAAACTTGAGAAAGAATCAATCATTGCAGTACCTTTCATTGTTAGAGCTCCTATATTAGAGCTCAAGCAACTTCCAGTACATCTCAGGTATGCTTTCTTGGGAGAATTTTCTACTCTTCATGTAATCATAGCTGCTGATTTGGCTAAGTAACAAGAGAAAAAGTTATTGCATATTCTAAGATCATAAATTAGAGCCATAGGTTGGACAATAACTAACATTAAGGGGATTAGCCCTTCTTTGTGCATGCATAAAATTTTAATGGAAGAAAATCACAAACCTTCAATTGAACCTCAACAAAGATTAAATCCTAGTATGAAGGAAGTTGTGAAGAAGGAAATCATCAAACTTTTAGATGTAAGAATTATATATCTTATCTCGGATATCAATTGGGTTAGTCCTACACAAGTTGTATCTAAGAAGGGGGAAATTACTGTTGTAGCCAATGAACATAATGAACTAATACCAACTAGAATAGTAGCAGGATGGCGTGTATGTATTGATTTCAGGAAACTTAACAATGCAACACGTAAAGACAATTTTTCCTTACCTTTTGTAGATCAAATGATTGAAAGACTTACAGGATATAAATATTATTGCTTTTTAGATGGATATTTAGGTTATTTACATATTCCCATAGCACAGGAGGACCAAGAGAAAACTACATTCACTTGTCCATATGGTACGTTTGCTTATAGAAGAATGCCATTCGGCTTATGTAATGCACCAGCGACTTTTCAAAGGTGTATGATGGCTATCTTCTCTGATATGATTGAGGACTTTATTAAAGTCTTTATGGATGATTTTTCTATTTTTGGTTCCTCTTTTGATCATTGTCTAACTAACCTTTCTCGAGTTTTACAAAGATGTGAAGATACTAACTAAGTCTTAAATTGGGAAAAGTGTCATTTTATGGTGCATGAAGGAATTGTTCTAGGTCACAAGATTTTAGAACATGGCATTGAAGTGGATAAGGTGAAGATTGAAGTGATTGATAAATTACCACCTTCAACCTTGGTTAAGGGAGTAGAAGCTTTCTTGGGCATGCAGGATTTTACCGTCGGTTCATCAAAGATTTCTTTAAAATCACCAAACCTCTTTGTAATTTGTTAGTTAAAGATATGCCTTTTGATTTTAACGAAGTGTGTTTAATTGCATTCAACAGATTGAAGAAGGAGCTTACATTGGCAACTATAGTGGCGTCGCCAAATTGGGAGTTACCATTTGAATTGATGTGTGACGCGAGTGATGCCATAGTGGGAGCGGTTCTTGGACAAAGAAAGGATAAAAAGTTGCATGTTATCTATTATGCTAGTCGGACTTTAAATGATGCGCAACTTAATTATGCAACTACTGAAAGGAGCTTTTAGCTATTGTTTTTTCTTTTGATAAATTTCGTTCTTATTTGATAGGAAATAAAACAATAGTCTTCACTGATCATTCGGCTATTAAGTATCTCCTTCAAAAGAAAGAAGCTAAACCAAGACTAATTAGATGGGTGTTACTTTTGTAGGAATTTGATTTTGAAATTCGAGATAAGTAAGGTGCTGAGAATGTGGTAGCTGACCATCTCTCTAGACTAGAATTAGAGAGAACTGATGATAATGAGTGCTCAATCAATGAATCATTTCTTGATGAACAATTGTACGCAATCATTGCAACTCAAATACCATGGTATGCTGATATATAGCCAACTATCTAGCTTGTGAATTAATTCCCTCAAATATGACATATCAGCAAAAAAAGAAATTATTTTCTGATGTTAAACATTATTATTGGGAAGACCCATACTTGTTTAGGTTATATGCTGATCAGATTATTAGGCAATGTGTTCCTGAGCATGAAATGAATGATATTTTAAGACATTTTCATACTATTGAGTGTGGTTGTATTTTGGACACTCTAAAATGGCAGCTAAGGTATTACAATGCGGTTTTTATTGGCCTAACTTGTTCAAAAATTCTTTTAATTTTATTTCTACTTGTGATAGATGTCAAAGAATAGGTAACCTTTCCAAGAGAAATGAGATGCCACTACAAAACATCTTAAAAGTTGAGTTATTTGACGTATGGGGAATCAACTTTATGGGTCCATTTCCAAAATCTTACTCAAAACAGTATATTTTGATGGCAACGGATTATGTGTTTAAATGGGTGGAAGAAATGGTATTGCCAAATAATGATGCCAAAAGCATTATGAAGTTCTTAAGGAAGAATATTTTTGCCCGTTTTGGAACCCCACAAGCTATTATCAGCGATGGAGGTAAACATTTTCAATCATTACTTAGATTCTTTACAGACGAAATATGGTGTGACTCATCATGTAGGTACACCGTATCACCCTCAAACTAGTATACAAGTTAAAATATCTAATAGGGAAATCAAAAGGATTCTGGAGAAAATGGTGTGTTCTTCTAGGAAAGATTGGACACAGGAGCTCGATGATGCATTATGGGCATATAGAGCAGCATTCAAGACTCCAATTGGGATGTCCCCGTATCGGTTGGTATATGGAAAATCTTACCATTTGCCAGTGAAATTGGAACATAAAATATATTGGGCAATGAGACTGTTAAATTTTAATGAAAGAGCCACAGGAGAAAAGAGATTGTTACAACTCAATGAAATGGATGAGTTTCGCCTTCAAGCTTATGAGAATGCCTAAATTTATAAAGAATGGACCAAGTAGTGGCATGACAAACATATTGTAAGACTCGAGTTTTACGTTGGACAAAAGGTTTTATTATTTAACTCTCATCTTAAACTTTTTCCAAGTAAGCTTCGATCTCGTTGGTCTGGTCCATTCATGATTTTAAGGATCTTTCCTCATGGGACTATTGAAGTTCAAAGCAAGGATTGAACTTTTAAAGTTAACGGGCACCGACTGAAATCTTATTTCGAGGGTGATAGCATCTCATCCATCAAAGTCCTCCGACTCAAGTAAAAGGACGTAATTCGGTCTAGCTATAGACATTAAACAAAGCGCTAATTAGAAGGCAACCCAATCATTCAATTAATTTTTTTATTTTAGTTTAATTTATTTTATTTCATTTATTTTGAATTTTATTAGATTGCTATTTTTATTTTTTAGGCTTAATATTTATTTATATTTTTTTCTATTCCTAATTAGTGAGTTTGTTATTTATATTATTGAGCTGTAAATAAAAGTGCATATCAAAATTAAGCTATTTTGTGGCCCAATATGCCTTATACTCTAGTTCGACTAGTAAATGACATGATTTCTCAAAAACTAACCTAAATGGAGACATGCTTATAGGGGTCTTAAATACAGTTCTGTAGGCCTAGAAAGCCTCATCTAACCTTTGAAACCAATCTTTTCTAGCATTATTGATAGTTTTTTTTAATGATTGATTTCAACTCTCTATTTGACACTTTAACTTGCCTATTTGCTTGGGGGTGATACGGGGTTGTGATCTTATGCCGAACACCAAAATTCTTAAGCAAGGATTTGAATTGATGGTTGATAAAATGTTTGCCCCCATCACTAATAATAGCCTTTGGTGTCTTGAACCTAGTAAAAAAATTCCTCCTAAGTAACTCAAGCACTGCTCGAGCATCACACATCCTAGTAGCCACTACTTATACCCATTTACTCATATAATCCATAACAATTACGATGTACTCAAACCCGAATGAGTTCGAAAATGGCCCCTCAATTTCCCACACATTGAAAATTTCTACTTTTAGGACATTATTTATGGGCATCTCATCACATTTTGATATATTTCCTACACCTATCATATGAATCTATAAAAGACTTAAGATCCACAAAAAGAGAAGTTCAAAAGAAATATGACTGTAGAATTTTTGCCACGATGCAATTTAGTCTATGGTGGCCTCCAACTTCTCCTTCATGACATTGTCTCTTTATGTCCACTTGTTCCTCTTTTGGAATAAATATCTGGAGTACTTGATCGGGACCAAGCTTGAATAAGTACAGGTCATCCCATAGGTAATGCCTTACGTCCGCCTTTAATTTCTTTTTTTTATTGCTAAGTGAAATCTTTTGAAAGGTAACCTTCTACAAGAAAATTGGCAATGTCAAGAAACCAAATGGTAAAAATTTCACATGAATAGACAACAAAAATACATTGATCAGGAAATAAATTAGAAATTTCCCCCTTTTCCACATCAATATGATTTAGTCTAGATAGAAGGTCAACTACAAAATTTTTTGCTCCCTTTTTGTCTCTAATCTCCACATTAAATTCTTGAAATAACAAAAACCATTTAATAAGCCTTAGTTTGAAATACTTCTTTTTCAAAAAGGTGCCTAAAAATGGCATGATCTGACCACACTTTAACTTTGGTACTGAGAAGATATGGCCTAAATTTTTCAAAAGAGAACAATATTGCCAACAACTCCTTTTGGAAGATTAGCAATTCAAAAGATAATTAAGAAAAGAGATTATTATCTCCTTATAGTGAAGAGATTCTTTACAAAGAAATATAAAGTGAGAAATTATTTTAGCCTATATGAGTTAATCTATACATAGTTCCTGTATTTCAAAGGTTTGCCGATAACGTACTGAGGTACGTTGCATACAAAGCATAATGAACAAGTTGCATTTCTTCTTTAAGAAGGAAAGGGTATATAGTTAAATTGTAAATAACAGATCTTACATATCAGAAATCTAACTCTTAACCATCCGGAGCTATCAAGTATAAATTGGTCGAAGCTACGATTCTCTAGTGAAGGATTTGTAGAAATTGATAAATCTAAACTCCCTACTTATTTATAAATAAATGTTTAATTTTATTTATTCCCTACTTATTTATAAATATATTTTTATTTATCTTTTAACAAAGAATTGAGAAATTTATTTATAAATTTTCGAAGTGAAGAAATTCACCTGTTGAAGGCAGCACAAGACTCAATTGTAATCTTGAGACTTGAGAATGTAACATAATGCAACAGATTAGATTCTTTCTCCATTACTAACTACATACATAATGTATTATTTTTACAAAAATAAACAAATAAAAAATAAAACAATCAGCAATTTATCTTAGTATTAGTACTATTGAAATCAGAATAGTAAAATTATTTCAGATGCATGACATAATACATACAATCCCTACAAAAGTAATTGGAAAATCTATGGGATTAAAAGTATTTTTCCCCTTTAGATGATGACTTGGTGAAGCTGGAACTAAATTGATAGATTCATCAACTAATCTGCAAAATAGCTTGGACAGTTATAATTAGGAACTATATTCTTTTGAGTTCTTGAAAAAGATTGACAAAGATGAAAATGGAATGTTAGATTTCGATGAGTTTATCATAGTGCAGTATCTGTGTTGTGCTTGTTATCATGATAAGAATTTCAATCATCCTCAGCATACTATGTTTCTTGATAATTACACGTTGCTTTAGGCCAAGAGAAACCAAAATCAGGTAATTAACATTAATTTTGGATTCAATCCTATTAATGTTTTAAAGAAAAAAAATTAATTTATATAATTGATCAAACTTTTTTTTCACGTAAGTGTTTTTTTTAAAGGTGAGAAAAAAATTGAAAATATGGTTAACTGTAAAATCTATCCAAAACCGAATCAATTTTTATAGTTAACCGATTTGATAGACTCGGTTACAATTTTTAATTTTTAGTTAATAGTTACGGTTTAGGTTTTTAAGTACTAATTAACTGGTAGTGCACGGTTAACTAGTTATATATATATATATATATATATATATATATATATATATATATATATATATATATATATATATATATATATATATATAGACTCGGTTACAATTTTTAATTAGTTAATAGTTACGGTTTAGGTTTTTAAGTACTGATTAACCGGTAGTGCACGGTTAACCAGTTATATATATATATATATATATATATATATATATATATATATATATATACTTAATTTTTTATATTTTCTTATAAAATTTATATAATAATTTAAACTAAATTTATATTATATTATTCTCTTTAATTATATAGTAATATTTATATATAGTATCCAATTAACTTTTATATATGCTATTTTTTTTATCATATATTGGTGTTCATATTTTACTTAATAGCATTTAATTACATTTTCTTATATTTTAGAGCTTATATTATAATATTTAATATTATCTATTTTATTTGACTAAGAATCAAGTATATTAATTTTCAATAAATATCAAATTTATTTTATAATATTAGCTATTACTTTATACAATATAAATTTTGGCTAGTAAATTATCTTTTTTTTGTAATTTTTATATTAAATTACTTTATACATTTAAAATTGAATTAAAATTTGTCTAATTTTTTGTATATAATTTTATATTATAAATTTTAATGGTTAATCGAAAAATATTAGTTAACCAAACCGAAAAATCGAAATCGATGGACTGATTAATCGAATGTAACGAACTGGTTAATGGTTAGTGATTTTAAAAAATTGATATTAATGGACTGGTTAACCGATCCATGCTTACCTTTAATTTTATTTATTTATTTTTGATCTATAAATAATATATTAATGATTTACAAGCATAATGTTTAATATTGAAGTGGGGTACAAGTGATAAGTTGTGAGGATAAAGAGCAAACTGAGACATGCTGGTAAAAGCCCACTGAATTGAGTCTTTAAAGGGTATTTTGTAGTACCATTTTTTTAGTTTTTCCAAATTATTTTATAGTATTATTAAGGCAGGGAACTTCATGTAGACACTTAAGCATATGTTTGTAGAATCATTAAAGTTTAATTCAGTGCTAAGATTTCCAAATATAGTAATGTGAGATTTACATTTTAGCTATGTTCATAGGTTTATTCTCATTTGTGCCATAGTTTTGGTTTATGTTTCCTCATTTCTACTTTGATGCATAGCTTTTAGATGGCTCTAGAGTGCTACCAGTGAGCAATCATGATTTTTATTACTAATTGGCTAGTGTACAACAAATTGTATCTATAGGATGTTATTATTTTCTTTCTACTTGTTCTTACCTAGCTTAAGAAATTTTCTAAACCATAAAAGTATGATGAAGTAAGGACTTGAGCATCAAATTCTTTTCAATTGACTCAGCCATTTTGATAGGAACAATTGATTTCTCAACAACAACTTTATCAGATTTTGATACATCTGCGATCATTGGAGCATCAATTTCCCAATAAGTCAAATAACTGTTCCAGGCATTGATTCGAGCCACGAAAATGTCAACAACAACTACTTCAATTTTCAGGCATTTTAGTTTAATCACGGCCATGGTGGGACCACCAGTATAAAATTCAATGTAAATTCAATTAAGACAAATAAAATTCTAGTGCTAACAAAAAATCTATTACAATTTAGATGGAATTAGGTAGTGCAATCAGATCCAAGTTTTTTTTAATTTTTTTATATCTAGAGATGTCAAGTGAAGAGGATAACACAATTAAAGTTCTAGATCTAGGAAACCATTTAAATAAAAATAGAAATATACCATTCAAAAAGCGAGACCTATAATTCACAGACATTATGGATCCATAAACCATGTAAGAATAATGGATATGGCAATTCAACTACAATAATCAACCAAAACAAAAATCCAACTCTTAATGAGCTAACTATATAAAACAAACTTAGTCCACATCATCGATTAACAGAATTTAACTACCTATGATCCAGAAAATGCACAAACCAAAAAAGACAAGTTAAAAGATTTACATTGCTATGTTCTTGATTTTATGGTTAGGAGTGAGAGAGGAAATGGAAGGAGATGTTACATGGAAAGGAGAGAAGATGTAATTATGAATGAGAAGATCAAGACATCCTTCTTTATATATTTGTGTTGCCCCTTCAAGTTTCCATGTTCGATCTAACCCTTTTGCTTAGCTGCTATGGGCTTTCGAAAAAAAAAACATAATTTTTTTTAAAAGAAAACAAAGATAATACTCATCAAAATTATTATAAATGTTACATAGAAGCCCTATCTTTTTGAAATCCCATTGACCTATATCTCGAATAAAAGAAAACCAAGCTAATAAGAAAAAAATTAAAGAAAGAAAAACCCATAAAATTTCAAACCTTAGCTGCTTGGGCCTCCATGATATCAATGGTGGTGAGTCTCCTCGTCTTTAGAGTAAAAGGTGAAGAACTAGCTTCATATTGATTCAAGACTAGGAGAACTTGCCTTGCATTTTCACAAATCAAATGGATAAGATTGATAGTAGCTAGTGAAAGTTGTGTTTGGGAGACGATCGGTGGTCAGAGCAATGACTCACTGAGGTGAGGGCGACTGTTTCAATGATTTTTCAAAGAGTGAAAGCCAAAAGGGAAAATGAGAGAGAGAAAGAAGGAAAATCGGGTGAGGGCGAGAGTGAGGGCAAATTAAGTGATAGATAAAGTAAGGGAGAGAAAGATAGATCGAATCGAGTAAGGGCGGGAGAAAGGGAGACAAATCTTGTGAGTGCGAGAGATGGCAAGGAAAGGGTGGGGTGACCGACAAAAAATTCACTCTTATAGGGTTTGCTTCTGTGCATTTTGAAAAGTATTTTAGTTGTATAAAAACTAATAATAAATATATTATTATTTTAAAATATATGTATTTATTATAAAAAATATATGTGTCTATTAAATTTTAGTTGTATAAAAATAATAATAAATTTATTATTATTTTAAATAGAAAAAGTTGTTATTCATGATAACAATAAAAAAATTTAAGTTGAAAATAAAATAAAATAAAATTTTATACTATAAATTAGTATGGATTAATCCTTAATTTGATTTAAAATTTTTAAAGTAACATGAGTTGCTTTATATGCTGATTGAGTCAAATTTAAATAATAACAAAAATATGTCATATGGATCGGATTTATATATTATATCAAAATATACAATTTTTTGAAATATTCATAAAACAAAAAAAATTTGTATATATAATTAAAATATGTGCGTATAACTAAAATATATTAATT
This sequence comes from Excoecaria agallocha, assembly GCA_037975025.1. Taxonomy (NCBI): domain Eukaryota; kingdom Viridiplantae; phylum Streptophyta; class Magnoliopsida; order Malpighiales; family Euphorbiaceae; genus Excoecaria; species Excoecaria agallocha. The sequence continues at coordinate 44,327,562 of CM075816.1, forward strand.
ATTTACATTAAAAATTATATATAATAAAAATGGAAAAATATCTAGTCTAAAATTTAGTTGGAAAAAATGATATTTTATGAAAAAATAAAAAGTAAATTTTAAACATTTAATTTGTATTAATAAAACTAATAGTGACAACTACTGACGAAAACTACAGTCACCAAAATATACCGCCATTATTTACCGGTGGACCATACATAACGTCACTAAAACATTTAAAATTAAACAATATGTATACTATAGAGGGAACATAAACTAAAATGTTTGATATCTTTACCGATGTAATTTTTTGTTGCTAAAACCATTGCTACAAAATAGCGCCACTACTTTTCGCCAATTTTACTAACCGTTTTCTTTTTCGTTGCAAAAAATGTCGTCATTTTGCAACTTTATTTTTAATGACGCCTTTGTTGTTCCGTAGCAAATTCATCAGTTATATCTTGTTTTTAGCGACAAAATTTATATCCGTCGGTAATTTTCATCGGTAAAATCAATTTTTTTAGTGAATTACCATTTAACCCCTATTAATCCTTATTTCTCTACATATTCATCCTTTTTATCCTTAATTATTTAAGATCCTATTTTTATCTTATAATTTCTTATTTAACTCTTCAATTTACTATTTAATCCTTATTACCACTTGTTTATATATTTTTCTCACTTATTTTCTAATTAGAGTAAAAATTACAATTTAGTCCCTAAACTTTCTTTTTAACATATATTTAGTTATTTCTTGCTAATTTTACTCCTTTTCACTTTTGTTTATTCTTTATTCCATTTTAGTCCCGAAATTTACATTTTGATCATTATATTTTCCCTATGTTATGGAAAATTACGATTTGATCCCTAAAACTTTTCTTTAGTTACATTTTTAGACTTTTGACCATTTTAGCCTTTATAACCACATCTTTAATGCAATTTTATAGTTTTGCCCTAATTTCTCACATAATTCCATTTTCCCCTTTTTAATTCCTTAACAACAATTTTCACTTGATTTATTATTTTAACACACATTTGATATCTTTTTATGCATAAATTACTATTTAGACCTTATTTTCATAAATAATTACATTTTTGCCCCTAGTAGTGCCCAATGTAAACCCTCGAACTGGATATATAGGACGAGGACTCTAATGGTCCAAAATGAACTAGAGTGACCACTTAACATGAATCTACTACTCCAAAATGTATGAAGGTGACCACTTGTTGTGATTAATGCCTCCAAAATGTGTTGAGGTGACCACTTGGCATGATCAATGCCTTAACTGTCATTTTAATGTGTACATATCAACCATCAATCATCTCATGGTTCTACTACGATATATGTCCTTATGGCTAGCCATTATATTTTAAAATTCTCAATTAACCACTATACACTAAAGGCAAATATTTTTAATCATCTTATGTTATACTATTACATAACTTTTCATACCATTCACATTATGCCAAAATTTTCATTTGCTCATTTCTTATTCATTCATACTTAACATGCATATATTCATAATAAACATGTGTAATATCATTTAAATATGATGAAAACATGCCATTTTCACGTTATATACTATTCGGCCATGTCATGTTCTCATCCATTCATCACATTATCATACTTTACACATTCTCACAATCATTTTAAGCTTTCATATGATGATACACCATCAAATTCCATTAATATTTATTTAGTTCACATATGAACATCATTATGTCCATTTAGTCAATATTATATACAATTATAATTTAATGTTTTAATAATTTACATTAGGTTTATTCATCATTATAATACTCATTTCATGTTAAGTATTTAATTAATTTTCAAATTATTACTTGATAAACCTTAGATTATCATTCGACCATCTAAAGTTCTACTTCTTCTTAGTTGTTTTCTTCCTTAATTATCATTCATTTCATGTTATTTCATCACTTTATCAAGGTATCTTCATTTTTTCTATCATTTTTGTCATATATTCTTTCCCATTCCTATACTTTACTATTTAGCCATTATTAGGTCATGTGTATATAAATTTGTTTAGTTCATTTAACACATTCATACCATATTTTTCATCCATATTAAACATGAATCTACGTTTAAATTAATTTAATTCTTTATCTAAACTTAATTTCATTTACATACGTAATAGGTTCCATAACTAATGTACCATTTCTAGTCATAGTTTCATATATTTAACATCATATATTTTATTATTCTTCCTTTAATTATATTAATCTATCATTAATTTGAAATAATGCCAACATTACTTAATTAATTCTTAAGGGACATAATAGATTACATAACTAATGCATTATCTCTACCCATAATTTCATTCAATTGACATCATATGCTCTATTATTCATCATCCAATTTCATTATTTTACCATTTAATTGAATTATAGTTCACATTTAACAATTTTTCTCTGAGTAACATAATAGGGGTTTAAACTAATTTCTCACTTTTATTCATTCTTTCATACAATTTTTCATTCCAATTTAATTCTTTAACATTCAATTTCATTATTCTACCATTAATTTAAATTTAAGCATTATTTGCATTAAAAACCCAAACACACACATAATTAGGGTTTACATAAAAGTAGTTAGTTTAGGAATCTACTTACCTATTTTCCAAGCTCTATTCATGATTTTTTCTCCTTTTTTTCATCTTTTCCTTTCATTTCTCCTTTGATTCCATTTGAATTTCCATAAACTCCACCTTGGTCGAATTCTTCCATAATTCATTTCTTCAATTTTCTTCATCTATAATTCAGATTCAACCCAAAATATAATATCCTATATCAAAATCTACTTAAAAATCTATTAAAACCATTAAAATATCACTAATTTAACTTACTTGAATTTTGCTCCAGACCTTTCTCTTCACAATTTCATGCACTTCTTCCACTTTAAATCTAAATTTTTCTTGATTTTGTAGCTGCTAAGAGATGATAAGAATGGTTCCAATTGATAGAACATGAAAAATTATGGTGAAAGAGCTTGAATCAAGTGAAAATGATAGAATTTTACTAAGTTTTAGGTTATATGTTTTGAGGAGAGGAGGAGCTTCTTTCTAGTCAGGGTTTTGTCCAGAATTTTATAGGTTTTGGGTGTAGATTTTTCCCAAAAATGAGCCACAAAATTAGTGCTTTAAAGGGTGGAAAAATCAAACCACTTTATATGAACATAATTATACCACTTGTCAATTTCTAATTGGATCAGCCATCCTTATCATATTTTCCACTAAAATTATTCCAAAAATTCATAAATATTATTATTAAGATGTATTTAAAATTTTAAATCATTTGGAGTTCGTTTTGATAGGTTTTAGGGCACCGAAACATCTTCGGATCGTTTAGAAACTCAATTTTCAAAATCATCGTAAAATTTATTTTTACCATCAAATAATCTTCCATAACATTTATAGTGAATCTATATGTTTAGATAATTTTTCAGAAGTTCCAGCATTATTTTCAAGCCCAGAGACTAATCTTATCAGTCCGAAACTAAAAAATTCAAAGTGGTCAGAAAAATTATTTTTCACTTTTAAAAATTCATTTAGGATATTTATAATAGGTTTATGTGATCGGAATAGTTTTTAGAGGTCTATGAAATATTTTTAGACTCGATCAAACTTATGGTCAACCTTATTAAGATTTAGGAAAATTCTGCATTGTCTATTTTGAGGGCCTATCCGACCTTAATTTGACCTCAAATTACACCACTATACTCAATTTAATCTAAATTTTCTAATAGTATAATACATATGATGAAAATTAGAAACTTCCCAGAAGGTCACCCATTTTAGTATTTCTCTCACCCGAGCACGTTTAACTCTAGAGTACTTATGGGATCCAATATATTAATATTAGTATAATCACACTCGATATTACTTTGGTAATACTATTCACAGCTCAAAAAATTGTATTCATGAAGATTGAAATTTTCGGCCATTACATGAGCACTCCAATGCTTAAGTCAGTTTTAGACTTAAAAAGAGAAAATAGTGAGAGAATGTCAAGAGTGCTGTGTGTTTGAAATGTAAAGTACCTGATATATATATATATATATATATATATATATATATATATAGGCAGTGTTGGGAAATACTTGAGTGGCCTATCCAAGTGTTAGAGTAGGTTTATGGCAATGTGATATAGGGTAAGTGATGGATGGGATGAAGGCGTGTGTTAGTGGACTGCTATAGGGTAAGCCTTGTCTTGTCAGATCGAATAGCCTCATCTCTTTGTTTATCTCACGCATCTATCCAGTCACATGCTAGGCTTTAGCGGTGTTAGGCTCACCATCAGTTGGGCCTTCCTGTCTCGCTGTTCTCTAGGTCAAGCATGGTTCAAGCTTAACAAAGGATAATGTTAAGCATTATCATTTATCCCACCTTCGACATTCCGATCGGACGAGTGAGTCAAAGGATGGAAGGGCTTAATTAGGTAATACTTGGAACTCTATGTGTGAGGATGTTTCCACAGTGCTTATATTTTCAATTTTATCAATTGCAATATGTTGATCATCTCGAAGGATCGGGAGAAGGGACCTCGGGCTATTAAGGCTTGGATCTTATGATCGATTCTCTTTAGTCGATGTTTTGTTTTAACTTTTACTAATCCTAATGAAATCCTAGGTGTTTTTGGATCTTGAGTCCTGAATGTTATTCTAGGTGTCTTTTCGTGCGCTTGATAGGCAACACTTTACTAAAGATGGTACTCGAGCGAGGTGCACTATACAATGATCGGTCCAATCGTAAGTTGTCATGTTGCTGAATCATTTCGCTACCTATGTTTGCCTTGCTGTGGAAGGTAATTCCTACAAGAGTAAATAACTATTTTGAAAGAATTTTCTAACCTTTTAAAGGTGTGCTCCCTTGCATGGGTGTCTTCGTATTTTGTTTGGTTTGGTCGCAGATTATTTTAGGCAGGAGTTGTTTCATCATTCTTTTGGCTTATTAAAAGAGCTAGACTTACAACACAAATAGTTTGTTTCGAAATATTGTTTGACCTTTTTAGAGCTTTGTTTTACTTTCCTTTTGCTCGATGTTTTGAATTTTCTTTCAATCTCTTCAAACTCCAGCTTTAAGGTTTTCTTTAATTTCTTCATAATTTTGTAGATTTCTGATGGGCAAGTGCATTTGCACCACTTTGTTTCTTTACTCTTTTTGTTTGCTTTTTACTGAGCCTTTTTTCAAATTTTTATGGGTTTGCTCCCCAGTAATGGGCTAGGGGCTCTCTTTGTTTGCTCTTTCTTTGAGAATATTTTTACATGTCAGCCTAAATACAACTAGTGCTAATCAGCTTTTCGGTCTTAGCTTCGATTTTTTAAGGTATGGTTGTTTTATCCCATCCTTTATCCTTATCGATAGAGAAAAGACTGCTAGGAAATCCTTTAGAATGGTTCATCTGTTTCTAGTGTGGCTTGTAATTTTTTCTATATCCATTCAATCAAAGCATCCTTTGAGATCACATAATCTTTTTTAGTCAGCTTCGAGCTGATGGAGAATAATCGTCTATTTGGAGGTTCTACATAGATCACTTTATCCTTTGAGTTATCTCCATATTTCTTTTTCCTATTAGATGTTCTAGGGTGAAGTCCTTTTTAATCAATTAAAAATGAGGTTTTAGTGTAGACCTTCATCATTTGTCGAAGCTTATTTAGTTTGGGGACCGTGTGTTGGATTTTAACGGTTACATGCATCACATACATGAGCGAAATTTTAAAATTTTTAACCATTAGTTCTGATCTTGCCATGAATACACAATATAACTATACGAGAATAAGAAAAATCACCTTTGATTTTTGTTGAACAGTTGATTTTACTTCGCATCGGGTTGTCGCAAACCACAGTGTCAAAAATCGAACACCTCCAATGAGTAATCCACACTAGAGAGGGGTAAATTGAACCAACAAATTGGTGTTCAACTAGGGCTGGCCGAAATCCAAGAGGCTAGCAATGGAAGTGGCGCAAAAGGGAGAGAGAATTAAGAGAAAAAGACTTTCTTTTTGTTTTAATCACTTAACCTTAATTCTCATTAGTTGGCCTTTTATAGTTAGGTTAAAATTCCAACTCCTTAATGAGATTGGGCTCTTTAAAATTGCTGGAGAATTATTAATTGGGCCTCTGAAATTAATTATAATCATTTGGGCTTAATTAAATCCAAATTAAATCTTTTCATAAAAGACCATGCATAAAATCCACAAACTGGGCCCTTTGTGCATCTAATTGGATTTAAATACCCAAATGGATTCTAAATCCAACCAAATTAAATATGTGAGTTCCATAACACTTATTTAACATATATAACTTAATTTGGTCAAAGAAAAAGCCCTCTAAGCCCTTCTGTATGGAGTTGGCGTGTAGCCCTCTTCTGGAGGGCTTCCTCCAACTTCTTCATTCCTTTGGCCCTTTATAATTTCTCCAATGGTCCTATTAATTATTATATCAGTCCTATAACACTTATAGTAGTCTTATAACACTTATAAGATAATAATAATTAATCATGAAATACATTATTTCATTTAGGTCCAATTTACAGAACATTTCTCAAAAGTTCAGCGGACAATTTTATTTTATCATAATTAATTAAACTCTTTAATTAATTATTATCATATTCTCCTCTCTACCTTTATAATAATATCAAATATTATTATCCTTGTCATTTTACCATTTTATCCTTTTCTCTATATGTGTGTGACCTATTGGGTTCCTGTCCATGTTGGCAGTATAATATGTAATTGTGAGTTCTATTCAAAACTCACATGATTTAAACTCCTTTAAATCATTTTATCAATCTCTATTGATATTTTGATACATCATTATACAAGTCATGATTGGCCTCTAGCTAGGCATCATGACTACCCAAATATCAGGAAAGTCATGTGGTTTGACTGTACCCTTCTATAGAAACAGTTACCGTGCAATTACTCCTTTCACCACTCTTATCTCAATTAGATTCTGAGTATGGATTTCTGTCAACTCATATAAATCTAATTATGTATGTTCTATTAATTTAACCATTGTTCCTAAAATGCCCTTCATGGATCTCCATCCATCTCGGCATATTACTCTGGCCAGAGATTCTCTGAACAAGGCAATTATAGAATCATGCGAGATAACTTCCCTTGTTAAATCTGGGATGGTGAATCCTTTGTCAATCACTCAAATATCTTCAAGTAGGTCATGATATACCCAATCTCCTAACTATTTTCACTCCTAGTTGGAAGTAATCAGTTATGGAGTCAAAGTATACCACTTGCTACTTAAGATAACTTTGGTGATCTCAAGTTTAAGGATACTTGAACAACCGCTATGAAGAGATTCCTCACTGACATAGATTTAATATCCATATGAGGATTCTCTTTGCAGGTCTCCAATGAACTTGTTCCTCTAACAAGCATCCACATGTTAGCTTTGATTATCATCCATAATCACAATTATGAGAACCATTGCTTGAACCATTCAAGAAGCATAACATGTGCTAGTCTGTCCGAATTAACATTGTCCTATCTTGTTAATTCTATGACTAGGGATATTTAGATATTAAGACATTTGCTTGCGATAGACATCTCACATCATGAACACCTTCATGATTGCCTTTGCACTGTGTTTATAATATCTAGGACTTCATTTATTAATTTAAGATTTACAAACTCATGTATTCAAACACAGCATTAATAAATGAATGATGCCTTTTATTAAGAATATAAATTTCATACATATGAAAAACATCCCTATTACATGGGCTCTAAGGCATACTCTCTAACACCGTGTTAGCTTTTTCTTAATAATCATGAGTCCTTGGATTATGTCATTTTGCATGAACATTTTCTCCTTGTACCTTGTGTGCTCCTATCTTCTTCTAATCTCTAATGGATTATTTAAAGAGCCATGTGTCTTTATGATGAGGATCTAGTTTTTAAAGAAGTTTGTTGCAAGGACCGGATCGGATTAGAAAGTGGGGGAGGGCTTGAAGGACTCTGAGTCTATTCATCTCCTTTACTTTGGTTGGTATGATCGAAATTATCTTTATAATTAGCTTAACTTTTCACTTAGGTGAGCAAAATTTTAATGCCAAGGTTAATCGACCAATAACTCCTATCGTCTCCTAGTGGTCGAAGCATGGAAAGGAATTTATGGGAGATATTACCTCACTTTCCCAATATTTTCCATGAAGTTATAGGCCTTGATTTCTTTTATTGGTTATTTAGAGTTCTCTTGATGATAGGATTTTCCCTTTTTTGGTTGGTACTTTTTTGATAAAAATTTTGTTGAGATATTCTTTTCTTAAACATTTCTATAGAAGGCCACTTTGAGCAGACTCATTGAGTCTCAGTTTGTGTTAATAGGACATTCAAATCTTAATTTAGAATAGTAAAATAATTAGGGCCCGCACACGTACATTATCCCATCGATTAAAGTATAAGGCCAATTTGATCTGGTTGATTGGATCATAGGGTCATTCCATCGTATAGAATTGGATGATAAAAGGGATTTCCCTTATGCATTCTTATGTTTTTTCCAATTTTTGGTCTGTTGATCGAGACAAAGTTGCTATTACCTTGCCAAAGTTGTATAATGTTTTAGTCTAATATGATATTAAGACGTGGCTGAGAGAGATCTTACAAGAATAATTGAGTGTCAAATGTAGGATTGAGTTTTAATTTTCCTATCAAGAGTGCATTAGGCATGAAAGTAGGGATTTCATCGAGATCATCATTCATATGACTAGGATTTGTTACCTCGATCAGGAGAGCATTAATCGGGGATGGTAGTATAGTCATTGGCCTTTGAAAATGGGAGAATGTCCATTTATTTTCCTCATAAAAGAAATTTGATTGACCGAGACACTTGACCATTCAAATTCTTTTATTTAATTTGTTGAATTTAGGCGCCTAAATTGTCGTGCCTCTTAATGACATCACTTTATAAAATGAAAGCCTCTAAGAATCTATCAGATTTAATGACTATTGCTTTGTTCCTTGTGCATTTATTATGGTAGTTCATTATCCCTTGAAATTTATTATGCTTTAGTTTTAGTTCTTCAGCAACTAAGGGTCGCAATGTGGTTATTTCCATTGAAGGCTTCTCGCCTTGCAGAGAGGATTTTCCCAGATCTCCTATAAATAAAAGTGTTTCTTTATATTTTTGTTGAAGTGTAAAGAATTCCTATTTTGTCTTTTCCTCTTTTGTAATTTCTGAATGAAGCCATCTAAGCCTCCTGAAGCTTTTTATCCTCTTGAAGCCTTTCAACTTTCTTCTCCCTTTACTTTTTACCATTTTATGAAGATGAATGAATTTTGCTCTCCTAATGGGTTCTCCTTTGCCATGGCATCTCCTGTTGATAATAGGTGAATTGCCCTTCAACCTATGTGTTCCCCTTCATTTTCTTTACTTCCTATTTTGCTTTCCATTTTGCACCACTAGGAACCGTGGTTTATGGATGGGGAATAGTCAAAAGTCTATACTTTTTTCTCCATTTTCCTTGGCTTCTGGTTAGAATTGAAGAGGAAGAGGATTGCAACATTGCCAGAGTTAATGAAAGGTGATCTTGGGGCGGCAAGTTGTTACTCGTAGATATAAAAATCTTTTTCGATGTATCTTTTTGTGTATTTGAGAAATTTAATAAAATTCCAATTTTTTAGTTTTGCTATTCTTTTTGTCTTTTTTTTTATCATTCAACTCGGATCAGATTGTATGATAAAAGTGGGTATGGCCTCATTGTGGCCAGTTTTATCAATTGGAGATGCATCAATCATTCATTTCAATTTGAATATGGAATTTTCAATCAAAATGTCGACTAAAATTCATAATAATTTCATTAATCCTTCATTTTTAATAATAAATTATTTATGAATTTCTCGATTGAGGTTATAGTCTTCGTTTGGGAAAACATCGATCGAGGTATAGTAATTCATCAATCATTTGATTGGGATAATAACTTATACATCAATCTTTTGATTGGATAATAACTTGTACATCAATATTTTGATTAGGATAATAACTTATACATCAATCGTTTGATTGGGATAATAACTTGTTCACCAATCTTTCGATTAGGATAATAACTTATACATCAATCTTTCGATTGGGATAATAACTTATACACCAATCTTTCAATTGGGATTTCATTCCTCGATTGAGAAAAACATCGATTGAAATTATAGTAAGTTGTATATCAACCATTTCAATTAAGATTCATCAATTATTTTGATTGGGATTACATATACATACTAGCAAAAGTAAAATATGTTAACTTTTTAAAGAAATTACAGAGCGTACCTTTTAGGCATCTTTCCTTTGTAAGATCCTTGTGGTGCTTTGTAAAGTTTGGGATATTCCTGATCATTTATTGATGGAGATCAAGTACGCTATAGGCCTTTGTTTGTTCACCTTTTCCCTCGAGCTGTGTTGATCAAATCTTGATGTTTAGAAGAAAGGGAGTTTTTGGGGTGAAGCCTTTCAAGTGTTTTCCTCTTGTAAGATCCTTGTGGTGTCTTTGCTTTCCTATTTTAGGTTGTCCTCCATGGTCACTTGAATGGGAGTTTCTAGGGTAAAATGTGGGATATTTTTAATCATTAGACAAAGAAGGCCCTAAAAATAAGTTGCCTTATATCCTAACACATTCATCCCTGACTTAAGGCAATTAGATCTTCTCCTCTTTTTGCTTATCTTTTGAACACACTCTTCCTATTATAGGGTTGGAATAGAAACCTTAGTGCACTTAGGAGCCTTGTATGGTCGAACGACCATAGGCATTGGGCATGACTCCTTCCTTCTAAGCTTGAAACAAGCGTACGTTCTTTCATCTTAACTTGGAATAGGAGCATGCTGCATTGTGTTTGCTTCCCTTATAGCAAATGGGAGAGAATGTAGCTTTTATGCTCTTTTTCAATTTTTCTCCTCCTAATTAGAAGGATACTTGCATCGATGTGTGCCTTCAAAAGGGAGAGATATTTCATCTCCTACTGTTCCTTTTCTCTTCCACTTGATTTGCTTGCATATGAAGAGGGGGGCAACTCTATTGCCTCTTCCAATGTCTTTCCTAGTAAGGAAGTTTTGGGAGGCTTGTGATTCAATGTGTAATTTCTTAAGAGAAAGACACTTCATTTTCCTTTGGACTTGGTGTACACTATTTTTGTCTTCCTTTGGCCTTGAAGCTTTTTCTCTAATTCGACTTCCTTCACCTAGGGTACCCTTTTCAAGGTCGATGTCTTCTTTTAAGTATAATCACAATCATTATTGGGAGCTCTTCCATGCGGTCTTAGAGCCTTTCCTAGAATCTTTTGATTTGGCCATATAAGGTAGTGATTATGATTGGTTGAGGATTCCTAAGGTTCATCCTATCTATTAGTAAACTCAGATCTATCTTGATTGTATTCAGATTAGGCATTTCAAGTCAGCTATAGACTCTCAACGAAAGTACCAAATGATAAATCTTGAGATTTTATAAGGGAAGAGTCCATTATAGTGGTTTGAAATAATGTCGTGTCTATATGCAGGTAATAAGATTCGATCAGATTATGTAGAGTTTGAAATCGGCATTAAAAGTGGTTTTTTATGATCGGATTGGGCATGAGCACTTGATGCTTAAATCAGTTTTAAACTTAGAAAGAAAAAATAGAGAGAATGTCGAGAGTGTCGTGTGTTTGAAATGTAAAGTAACTTGATATATCTATATAGGCAGTTTTGGGAACTACTTGAGTGGCCTATTTAAGTGTCAGAGTAGGCCTGTGGCAATGTGATGTGGGGCAGGTGGTGGATAGGATAGAGGTATATGTCAGTGGACTGCTATAGGGTAAGCTTTGTCTTGTTCGATTAGATAGCCTTATCTCATTGTTTAGTATGCGTCTGTCCAACCACACACCAAGCCTCAAAGGTACTGGGCTTACCATTAGTTGGGTCTTCCTGTTTGCCTGTCCTCTAGGCCGATCGTGGTTCAGGCCCAACAAAAGATAATGTTATCCATTATCAATCAGAGTGGTAAAAACTTTGGACAAAGGCATGAAATGTGCATTTAAATTGTATGTGGAGCTTAAAACAAGAAAGGAAAAGAAAAAAACTTTAAGAGATGGTAGATTACAACATAATCTAGTTGATAACTCCAATTGATGACTGAATTCATTAAGCATGAATTGAAAGAGTACATCAAATGCAAGCATGTTGCTGATGATAGCTTTGTAAATTTTGCACAAGTATAGGGAGGTTGTTATGGTAGTAAATTTACAAACCTGAGTTTTATCCCTTGGAATTTCTTTATAATCTTATGCTTCAATTTTTTTTTTTAATTTACAAGTTCCATTAAGGAAAATCAAATTACTTGTAATATGCTTTTACAAATATCATATTGTTTGTATGCACATTTCTTTTTTTTTTTAACTAATTAAGTTGAATAGTTTTTCTAGACATATAATTGGAAAAATAAATTAAAGTTATTTAATGGTGAGGGCTAACTTGATTTAATTGAGTTTTGTTAATTGGATGATACATTATGACATTATGACATAATTTAGCTTTATTAATTGGTTTATGCTCTCTATTTGTCTCCTAAGACCATTGATTATCTTTCGATCAAGATTGCCCTATATATCAGATTTATCCTTTTTATCCTAAGCATTTGGTATCATATGCTAGTAATTTCTTTGTTTAAAAAATCATTAGTGGTCTGTTTTGGGTTATTATAGTGACATTGACCTTTATTGCATATTAGAGCTCATAATTTTCTCTATCTGATATGTGTTCCATTTTTCATGACCTCAGAGACTTGTAGAAAAGCATCGTCATTCTAGCTAGAATGCTTAGAACATATCTAAACATCTTGGTTTGTTCACAATACTATCATTTATTTTCTTCATAGATGTTTTTATCATCTTTTTATTATTGATGTTGCTAGATTTGCAACTGATCCTAGTTTGTAACTATCTTTTCATCATAGGTTGCCTCTTAGATGTAAATTATTTGATGTTTTTGAATTTGTTATCAGGTTTAGCTGTAGAAGTATATATTCTAATCCTTTCTATATTATTGTAGTTTGATTTCTTGGATTGCAATCTCTGTGGCTACTATTTCTTTTATTTTTCCAGCTGGGTAGCCTATGTCATTTTTAAAGATACTGAAAAAGGAAAAATAACTTTTACTTTGTATGGAACCACATTATAGTAGGGCAAAATCCATAATTTAGTCTCTAAACTTTAAAATTTTTACACATTAAGTCGCTATACTTTCAAAACTACACATTGAGTCCTTAATTTTTTTTTAAAAAGAACACATTAAATCCAAAATGGACTGCATAAATGACACTGTAACATATTAAAATTGCATGTATTTTAATTGAACGCTATTATTTTTAATGTCTATTTGGACTTAATGTGTTCTAATAGATAAGTTCAGGGATCTAATGTGTAGTTTTGAAATTATAGGGACCTAATGTGTAAATACGTAAAATTTAAGGGACCTAGTGTGTAGTTTTGAAAGTGTAGGGATCCAATGTGTAAAAACATTAAAGTTCAAAAACTAAATTTAGGGTTTTTCCTTATACCAGATGTTTGTTTTATGGCAAAACCCATAATTTAGTCCCTACACTTTAATGATTTTACATATTGAGTCCTTATACTTTCAGAATTACACATTGGGTCCTTTAACTTTTATGTATATACACACCGGATCCCTATACTTTTAAAGCTACACATTGGATCTCTGAACTTATATATTAAAACACATTAAGTCCAAACGAATGTCAAAAACAACAATGTTTTGTTAAAATACATGTGATTTTAACTGTATTTATATTACATCATCGTTTGTGCCATTCATTTTGGACTTAATGTGTTCTACCCAAAAATTTCAAGGACTTAATGTGTAGTTTTGAAAGTAAAGGAATCCAATGTGGAAAATTGTTAAAGTACAGGGACCAAAGAATAGGTTTTTCCTTATTTTATTTACAATGTCCAACAACCCAAATGTGTGCATACCAACGTGCAAGTATGCTTGGAAAGAGATTTGGTCTTTTTAGTTTAATTATTTGAACTTTTAAATGCATTATCAATTTGGTTAATCACAAAACAAATAACAATGACATTTTGAAGCTTGATGCAAGTTCTTACATGGAAAAAATGGAAAAAAAGGAAAGAAGAAATAAAGAAAGAAATGGAGATATTTAAGAAAATAGCTTGAATGAGAGAAGCATCAATGAAGTTTAAGATTCTTATAAACCAACCTCAACCAATTTGATTGACAATGTTGTGTTGTTCATTACTCATAATGCCATTTATCTTGGTTGGGTGCTTTTTTTTGGATCAATACTAAATCTTTAAAGAGCCCCTGAAAACACATACTATTGTTCTTGGGATCCTTAAAGTACATCACAGCCTTATGAGATACTAGACATGGGCTAAATTTCACTTAATTCTTCATGTTACAATTGGAAGCTAAGAAATAATTCTTTGTATTCAATTCAACTTGAAGTGAGATGGATATAAATATGAATGAAAGCCATACTCTTGAAGTAAACATAAAAGAGTCTTCTAATTAGTTAGATGAATGTGACCTTTAGGCTTTCCGTTTGTAATCTATTGCTGGTGTGATTGAAGATAATAAAGGTTTGCATTTTCATTAGAGTAATAGTAGTAACCAAGGTTTAATATTGAACTATTTCTGAGCTTTCTTGACCTATTTTTGTTAATAAGATAGTAGCATTTCCTAAGAATACAAAAAAACTAAGGGCATGTGTAGACTATGACCCAAGGCAATCTAGATCAAGGTTACCCGATGATGAGAAAATAGTATATTTTTGATAGAAAACATAGATCTTAAAGCTCCAACCTGGATTTTTTCATGAAAATTTTATGATTTCCCATGTGTTTTTGGAGGTTTTTTCAAAAGAGTATTAAACACCTTGATTTTGGCCTTTAGCCATGACAGATGGTCGTTTTTCATATGAGGGACGGTCATTTGTGACCATTTCCCTCCTATTCAGGTTAAATCAAGGGCATTTTTGTAAATTCAAAGCTTTCCTGTATCATTGATAAGATGATTTAAATTAAATTAAGCCTGTAATATTTCTTAAATGGTGTGGACTAAAGACAAGTTTTATAAGAACGATTTCAAACAAAAATAATATGTAAATTCTCGTTTTGCTAGCCATAGATAATTACTTGATGCATGTCAATTTTGTATTACAAAAATTTTATTTTTAATAGTTTTCTTTTTATTATAGTGGATGGAATGATGGAAGTACAAATGAAAAGGTTCTATCTTGTTTCTTATGATGTTTTGACTTATAATATGCATAATATTAAATAATAATTTATGACATAATTTAGTTTAAAGAGCAAATATTACACTTTTTAAATGTTTAATATGAAAATCTTAAGATTATATATCACATTTAACTTTTAAAATAAAATTATAAAAATAAAAGGAAAGTAACTTTATAAAGTTAATTTTTAGATACTAGGATTAAACTAATGCATTTGCTTTTACATTCAGACTCCTTTTTGTAGACATAGCATATATAGTTTACTATAATGGTTTAAACTTTGAATTTTTTGAACTCATTCCCCTTAAGTCTCAAGCTGACCTCTACATAACACTTTCAATGCTTTGATTAGTGAAATGATTCTCACCTTTATTGTAATTAGCACATTAATTTTTTTAATTGAATCATACCTGTTGCATATAGTTCAATTTGAGGAATCATAATAGTTTTTCTTCTCTTTCAATAATGACTATATGATTTTATTTTATTCATACAATAGTTGTTTTATTGATTAGATAGAATGAAGTTATTTTCTTTCAATCTTGCACATCCACTATAGCTGCATTTAGTAGGCGGTTCACATATAATGAGAGAGTCATTCAGCTTGAGACCATAATGGAGATGTAGGCAACTCAGTTGTGACAATCGATGGAGTACATAACCCCACTCTATAATGAGGTTGATGAGTTAAAGGGTAGGGATAACACCTCATCGCAGTAGTCAGATCATCAGCCTTCACCAATTGTATAACTTAGATTTATAATATTTTAATACTTAAAAATGGATTTTATTTGATATTTTGCTACTCCTTTTTTATGAATTCTTAATTTATAGTAGTGACATACATTTTCAAGATTCTTATTGTCGTAAATTATAATTTTTATATTATATTACCAATCAAGATAATTTTTTTATTATATTATCAATCAATATTATATTATTTAGAGAAATAAAATGTAGAAAAAAACCAATAGATTATTAACAGAAAATTTTGGTGGAAATTTGTAATGAGATATTTCGACAAATTTTTCGATGGTACTAAAATTACTGACGAAAAAATTGGTGCTATTGGTAAATTTTTCGATGGACATTGTCAAGAATTACAATATCCGTCGCTAAAATTACCAACGGAATGCTATAATATGTAGTAAATTTAGTGACATAATTTTTTTTCTATGTGTAAACTTAACTACGAAAATTGTAATTTCATAAAAAACTTTAGTGATGGAAATTGTAATTATATCAGGAAATTTATATCTATAGCCATTTCTCATACGACTCTTTTTGTAGGTAATTTTCATTGCTAATTTTGTTTACCTACTGAAAATACTATCAGGAAACTTATATCTATGGCCGTTTCTCGTATAACTCTTTTCATCAATAATTTCTGTCGTAATTTTGTTTCCCTACTAAAAATCACTATTTTATTGTTGGCAATTTTCGTCGCCAAAACCACCATGTATATAATCATAAAAAATTACATTAATTAGTACTAATTTAAACATAGTAACAAACAAGGAAAAAAATCTAACTAAATACAATATTAAAATAATTATATTATATGCGTAAAATATATTACTGCATAAACAATTGGAATAAAATATAATGAACAAAAAATTAACTTTATATGTATAAAATTAAAAATCTAATTGCATAAAAAATTTAATTTAAGCATGGTAACAAACAAAAAATCTAACTACAAAAATTATTAAAATAATTATATCATATGCATAAACTATTTTACTACAAAAAATATATTTAAATATAATATAATAAACAAAAATTAACTATATTAGTATTAAAATAAAAAACTACATATAAAACTGTTAGAGAGTATGCCCTCGAGCCCATGTAATAGGGATATTTTTCATATGTATAAAATTTATATTCTTAATAAAAGGCATCATTCATTTATTAATGCTATGTTTAAATACATGAGTTTGTAAATCTTAAATTAATGAATGAAGTCCTAGATATTAGAAACACAGTGCAAAGGTAATCATGAAGGTGTTCATGATGTGAGATGTCTATTGCATGCAAATGTGTTAATATCTAAATATCCCTAGTCATAGAATTAACAAGATAGGACATTGTTAATTCTGACAGACTAGCACATGTTATGCTTCTTGAATGGTTCAAGCAGTGGTTCTCATAACTGTGATTATGGAAGATAATCAAAGCTAACATGTGGATGCTTGTTAGAAGAATAAGTTCATTGGAGATCTGCAAAGAGAATCCTCACATGGATATTAAATCTATGTCAGTGAGGAATCTCTTCATAGCGGTTGTGCAAGTATCCTTAGACTTGAGATCACCAAAGTTATCTTAAGTAGTAAGTGGTATACTTTGACTCCATAACTGATTACTTCCAACTGGTAGTGAACATAGTTAGGAGATTGGGTATATCATGACCT
Source organism: Excoecaria agallocha (assembly GCA_037975025.1). NCBI lineage: Eukaryota > Viridiplantae > Streptophyta > Magnoliopsida > Malpighiales > Euphorbiaceae > Excoecaria > Excoecaria agallocha. Next base: position 44,345,225 of record CM075816.1, read on the forward strand.
ACTTGAAGATAGTTGAGTGATTGACAAAGGATTCATCATCCCAAATTTAATAAGGGAAGTTATCTCACATGATTCTATAATTACCTTGTTTAGAGAATCTCTAGCCAGAGTAAAATGCCAAGATGGATAGAGATCCATGGAAGGAATTTTGGGAACAATGATTAACTTAATAGAACATACATAATTAGATTTATATGAGTTGACAGAAATTCATACTCAGAATCTAATTGAGATAAGAGTGGTGAAAGGAGTAATTGCACGGTAACTGTTTCTATGGAAGGGTATAGTCAAACCACATGACTTTCCTAACATTTGGGTAGTGATGATGCCTAGCTAGAGGCCAATCATGACTTGTATAATGATGTATCAAAAATATCAATGGGGATTTATAAAATGATTTGAAGGAGTTTAAATCATGTCAGTTTTGGATAAAACTCACAATTACATATTATAATGCCAACATGGACAGGAACCCAATAGGTTACACACATATAGAGAAAAGGATAAAATGGTAAAATGACAAGGATAATAATATTTGATATTATTATAAGGGTAGAGAAGTGAATAAGATAATAATTAATTAAAGAGTTTAATTAATTATGATTAAGTAAAATTATCCGCAGAACTTTTGAGAAATGTTCTGTAAATTAGACCTAATTGAAATAATGTATTTCATGATTAATTATTATTGTCTTATAAGTGTTCTAGGACTACTATAAGTGTTATTGGACTGATATAATAATTAATAAGTCCATTGGAGGAGTTATAAAGGGGCCAGAGGAATGGAGCTGGTGTGGAAGCCCTTCTGTAGAGGGCCACATGCCAACTCCATACAGAAGGCCTTAATGGCCTATTTCTTGGACCAAATTAATTTATATATGTTACATAAGTGTTATGGAACCTACATAATTAATTTGGTTGGATTTGGAATCCATTTGGGTATTTAAATCCAATCAGTTGCACAAAGGGCCTAATTTTTGGGTTTTGTGCGTAGTCTTTTATGAAAAGGTTTAATTTGGATTTAATTTGGCCCAAATGATTATAATTAATTCCAGAGGCCTAATTAATAATTCTCCAGCAATTTTAAAGAGCCCAATCTCATTAGAAGTTGGAATTTTAACCTGACTATAAAAGTCCAACTAATGAGGAATTAGGGTTAAGTGATTAAATACATAAGAAAGTCTTATTCTTCTATTCTCTCTCTCCCTTTTATGCCACTCCCTTGCTAGCTCTAGGGTTTTTCGGCCACTCCTAGTTACACACCAATTGTTGGTTCAATTTATCCTTCTTTAGTGTGGATTACTCATTAGAGGTGTTTGATTTTGGACACTGTGGTTTGCGACAACCCGGTGCGAAGTAAAATCAACTCTTCAACAAAAATCAAAGGTGATTTTTCTTATTCTCATATAGTTATATTGTATATTCATGGTAAGATCAGTAATATTGGTTAAAAATTTTAAAATTCTGCTCATGTATGCGATGCATGTAACCGATAAATTCCAACAAAAACTAATGTAAACATGGTATCAAATAAAAAACATAATCTAACTATATAAAATGTTAAAATAAAATATGTTAGCCCCACATAAAATGATTTATTGACAAAAAACTAGATAAAAATTTCACTTTTTTAAAATTAACTATTCTTATATTATTTACAATTAATTCATGCTATAGCTAATTATTAATTATGTAATTTTTTTTATTTTAGCATCAATGCATCAAATTCCACACACACACACACACACACACATATATATATAATGGTTTTAGTAATTAAAATTATTATTTTAATATTTCATATTATTTTTTGTGTAAAATATTTATATCAATAACAAATTGTAATACCCTATATCCGAATATTGGATTGAGTATTGGGATGTCATGATTATTAACATATTGCACAACTGTATTACTGTGATGCATCCCGGAGCCTTCACTCATTTCCAATTGGGTTCTCAAAGGTCTACTTTTATGGTCTAAAGCTAGACAAGACTCATTAAAACTTATAAATTGGCTAGTTTACAATAAAAGGGGTTGGGTTCAAATTATTGTCGATAGTCAACCTATGTAGGCATCTAGTATGGGATTAAAGAGGTAGGTGTCATGAAGTTACCACCCAACAAAAAGTTGGAAAATGAATTTCAACTTTTTGATGCCCAACTAGAGAATGGTGTTTGGGACATCACTCTTACTCGGCACCTCGATCGAGTGTTGTTTTATAATTATATTTTAAACATTAATCCACTAACTCCCTTCTCAAATGATACATTGCATAAATTTAAATAAATGTACCAATCAATTAAATAAGCGGTAAATAAAGCGATAAAGAAATAAGTAATCCAACTACTTAAATTATTATAGAAGCAAATCATCCAACAATGAAAAAAAAATGACATACATAAATTTGGGCATTTATTGGATTGGGAACATTGGTTTCCTCATGCATATGTTACAAAAAAAATATTTTTCTTATTATGCAACTTTTGGGTTGAAAATTAGACATTGGTCCATGTTATTAGGAAAAATCCCAAATTAATTAGTAAAAAAGGTGCTTTTAAGTGAATGTTCCATTAAAATGTGTAGAAAAATGATTTTATTACTACCTATTACACTCTCAGAATAAATACATCCAAAATTAATAAAATTGAACTAAACAAATAAAAATAATAAATAAAACAAATCCAAATTAAAATAAACGAATGAAGAAGAAAATGAACCAATTGGGGCATGACCCCCAAAGTAAAATCATCTCTCGAGAAAACTCTAAATATGCATCCAATCAATTCCTCACACAAAACATAAAAACCGATCAATTAACATTTAAAAAGAAACATACAATGAAAAGCAAGTTAAAATATTATTCAAAATATTAATACCAAAATTTAAACATAAATAAAGAAGTAAAAACACTCATGTAAAGAAACGAATATATATATATATATGTATATAGAATAATCAAATATTCAAGAAAAGGACATAAAGAACAACAAAAAGGATAGATAATACATTAAAACAAGCATAAACTTAGCCACGGACGCCCCTGAAAGGTGACAGACACCCATGACCAGATGAGGGACGGAACGAGAAGAAAATACCACAATGACCCATCTGTCACATTGATAAATGGTTGTCTTTGGTGATTTCTTACCATTTATCACTCGAGGGACATATGCAAAAAGTAAAAATTAAATGCCAAAACTTATCAAGATCTTAAATAAACCTTAAGCATATAATTATATAGATTTAAAGCATGGCAAACCTGAAGTTCTAATCCTAAATCACATTTTAGCTATATAACAATAAAAATAACAACAAAGTCAACATCTTAAAACAAGGTACAAATCATGCATTCATGGAGGAGATTATGTCATAATATATAGTTCTAGCACACCAATAGATTCAGATCATTATGGCATTTCTAAGAGTGCAAATCTAAATAAATAACATGAAAAACACATATAAAGCATTATTAAACAACATGCAAAAGATGGGAATAAACTAAATAAAGAGAGGGAGAAAACTTAGAATATTACCCTCCATAGATATTTTGATTTTGTAATGGTGAAAATATTAATCTCTACTCTGATCCTTGATACTTTATGTTTAGGAAAATAAAGATTTTTGTGTATGTTTTTGTGGGAAAACGATTTGAACTCTTATTCCAAAGATCTAAAAAATTCCCTTTTTTTTCTTTTTTGAATCCTCAAAAAGATCCCCCTAAAACACTCTAATTTTTGGTCTTTATACCTGAGGAAGAGTTGGAATCCCTTTCCAACTCTAACTCTTTAGTCATAAAAGGATTTGATTCCCTCTAAATTTGGGCCAATCTTAAATCATTGCTATCTTCCCTTTTTAAAACTATAAAATGTGGAAATTTTGTAAATGCATCCATAGAAAGGCATCCATTATGAGCCGTCTGTCACATGAATCCTAGAAATTACAAAAAATGCCCATGGTATGACCTGGACAGGAGAAGGGTGGTCATAAATAATTGTCCCTTACATAACAAATGACTGTCTGTCATAGCTTGTCAACGTTTTAACCCTTAGTTGGGTAGTTACTACTAGTTTGTTGATGTGTTAACCCTTGGTTAGGTGGTTACCATTAGTTTGTCGATGTGTTAACCCTTGGTTGACTATCTAATTAGCACTGGCTCGTTGTCATACAAAATTAGATTGGATTGTTGTATTTAATTAGTGCTAGCTTGTTGGCATGCAGAATCAAATGAGACTATAGAGTGATTGGTGCCATCTGTAGGCATACTTAACCTTACAGTTGTGATGGTTGATGCCATTTATATGCATATCTGCCCCCCTTGAAACAATACTTTTGTTGGAGAATTTCTGGCAAATATGCATTTTTGAAGAATCATTAATAGTATGTGCTTGAAGGTTTACTCCATATGTATTGGTCTACCTTGGAGACACTACAACATAATTCTTTTCCTCATCATTGGAAGTCAAAATAACCTCCTATACTATAGGTCTATCTTGAAGACACTACAACACAATTCTTTCCCTCATCATTGGAAGTTAAAATGACCTCCTAGACTATAGGTCTATCTCCAAGACACTACAACGTAAATTTTTTTCTCATCATTGGAAGTCAAATCAACCTTTTATACTATACCTTCTTCAGTGTGCTTTAATTTTATACTTGGATCTTAGCTCCAGCCATATGGATTAATTGCTGGTAAAGAGTTTCACTTTATCTTTGCCATGTGGATCAATCACTGGTGAAGTTTCCCATTAGTTTAATAATTCCTTTGTCTAAAAAGGAATAGGGATGACTTGTGACCATCTTTTCCAAATTCCTACAAAATCAGGAAATATCCATACTTTTCTTTACTATGCATCGCTTTTGATTTTAACCTATTCAAGTGACTTTATTGTAGTTTGGTGGAGAAAATATTGGCATTTCCCTTTGTTGTGTATCTCTTTTGATTCTAAATTGTTCAGGTGGCTTCTTATAGTTTAGTGGATACCTTAGAACTTTACCCAAAGGAGAAGGATTACCACAGGTCTTTTCCATTCCCATTCACAAATACTTTATCATTTCGATCCAGTTTATTGTGGGTATTATTCCATTTCTGTGATTCAGTTTTTGAGTACCTATGAAAATCAATGTGATATTAGTACTTTGTTCATCGAACTTGATTTTATTTTTATTCCTTCCTTTCTTTATTATTTTGCTATTTTTTATTATTTATTATTTATATTTTTTCTTTAGTTATGGTTGATTTATCGTTCATATCATTCATTTCGCTTTGTCATTTTATCTTTTAATCATCAAACTGTTATTTTAATCATACATCTTATTGTCAAATTTGTGATGCATTTCTATTATTTCAATCATAAACATAAAACATACAAAATATAATAACATGCATAAATTAATACATGTCATAATTTATATACATCAAAATGTCCAAAAGTTTTAAAACTCCCTGATTACAAAATAATGAGACTATTGAGATGGGCCTGGTCCTCTGCGGTAGGCTAATCCAGATAGAGGATAGAGAGCTGAAGGCTTAAGAGGTCTGGGTGGTGCCATTACCTACAGTGGTGTCAATGGCTGCTCCTCTTGCTATTTGAATCTAAACTCAAACTTGGGCAGTGCAATGGATAATGGTTGCAAGATCTGTGCTATCACCTCAGCTAGGCACTTTGAACTCTAGCCTACTCTAAAAACTGCTCTAGAATGCTCATCAAGTCATTCCTTAGGTTTTTGATGTATCTCTTGAGTTGGTCATCTTTCTTGACCTTAGCTTGTCTCCCTCTAGGAAGCTCAGTCTTAATATAGCCTCCATACTCTCTAATCTGGGTGAGAGAATTATCAACTACCTATAGAGATGCATCAAACCTCTTTCATGTAGTCACTAGAGTAGCTTTGATACCCTACACCTCAGTCTATAAGGACTTTACCACATTCAACATTGATTATAAGGTTTGATCCTCTCTCCTGATAGTCTCTTTCATAGTAGATAACCTCTTTAAGATGTCATAAGGCAAGGGAGCTGATGATGTCTAAACTAGCGGTAGAGCAGCGGATGTGGAGACCCTAAGGTGCCAATGTGGTAGAGGAGCAGCGAAAGTGGATGCTACTAGATGTCCATATGGTGAAAACCTATCCAATCTCCCAGCTCTCTCTCTCTCTCTCTCTCTATATATATATATATATATATATATATATATATACATATACCGGTATTTGATAGGTGAGAGTAGATGTAATGGTGGCTGAGGTGACCAACCAAGGAGCTCTTCGAGGTATACTTGCATGTCTATCTCATAGTCAGAGTCTATACTTGCCTCCTGAGGCTCCTCTCCTTGGTGCTTGAGGTGGTTGAGCTTGATGCTGACCTTCTCCCTCTGCTAGTGGCTATAGCACAATAGGTCAAAGCCATAACCCTCTCTAATCTCTGGGATATCAGTAGTCTGTACTGGCCCTTCTGCCCGTGTATTGACTTTACCATCCTCATGGTGAGAGTGGCCTGCATGTAAATAAATATATCCTCCTAAAGTGGGCATCTAAACTTCCGCTCGTCTGCCTTCAAGTCCAACAGTAATCAAGTCACTACTCCCCTATACATATTTGAGATGTCGACTGGGTAACAACTTTAAGCAAGGTGGTGATGATATTGCACATAATATCTATCCTTCTGTGTGCATGTATAGCCTATAAATAAGCTATATTGACCATGTTAACCGACCCAGGATTGCCGGTGTGGCTAAGATATGAAGTATACAACACCCGCTAGATGTATCTATAAGCTTGGGTAGATAGGATCATACTCTTGTCCATGTCCAACTAGTACACGACTTTCAAATGTGTAATGGCTACCCATCGTGTCCAGTCTATGGTCCTCTCTAAGGTTAGGACATTATGTTAGTGTAAGCCCTAGCCCCAATACATTGTAGTAAAACACTTTAGTCAATAAATGAGGCATTTATTTTATCTATTGTATTCTTGTGCATATCAATTGATAGAACTATCCAAGAATATTGTTTCAGTTTAAGTTATCATGTGTGAGGCATATGGCTGTAAGACCTTGAAAAAAATGAGACTTCATTCTAAATATCCTTAGTCAGTCATTGTTATGGGAATAACAAATGAATTAAGACTAGTATGCTCTCTCTGATAAGTTGAGTTCTGTCTTACGGATCATAAGGACAAGAGTGTCAATCAAAGATCATAGATACATGTTTAGAACATTGTATCTGGATTCGATCCACTCATGAGAACAATACATGGTATAAGTCATAAGTGTTTCTCATATGCAAGTTTTGTATCGGAGTTCTTAAACCTAAAATCTCCATGAAACTCTTTATGAATTACTGTGTGCTTTGACATACACCTAACGTGCTCGTAACAGAGTGACAAGTACGGGTATGCTTGGGTATGCATTGATTCATGTTAGAGAGTATGAGAAAAGTGAAGGGATTACCCCTCTCTATAAGAGAGAAAATATCATCGGCCACTTGATCAGTGAACTGAGAAGTGCATGGCCATACCGAGAAGAAATAATGAGTAATCATTATTTATCTGAGAGTTCAGTGTCGCTGGAATATCAAGAAAGGAATTAATATATATAAGGATGACTAGTTCCATGCCTTATATTAATTCTGATATTTATGGGTAAGGGACTATGCAAAATTGCATTAGGTCACTAAATGCCATATGCATTTTCATTTAATTTGGAATGCTATAATATCTTGCTAGAGAATATATATAGCCTTTGAATTAATTCATTAATTCATTGCCAACATTAAATGGACCTATAGGATCGCACATAAAGCATTGGGCTTAAAATATTTGAATAAAGTATTGGACATTAATTTGGACTTTTAATTAAAGTCAAATTAATGTGTGTAATGGGTTTTAAAATTTCTATTGGATCTTGGTCCATGAGAGAGAAAAATTCAGCCCACAAGGTTTAATTTCAATTAATTAATTATCTTGTATTAATTAAGTTAATTGAGTATTAAAGCCTAAAAGAATTTAAATTAAATTAAATTATTTAAATATAAGGTGAAGTGGCCGAAATTTCAAGATAAAAACCAAGGAATTTTGGCACATGCACATTAATTATGTTAAGTGATTTTATTTAATTAAATGTCTTGTGTTTTATTTCAAGTTTGAATTTTAAATTCAAAGGAGTTTAAATCAATATATATTACTTATTTTAGGAAATGATTGAAGTTGAATTAATTATCTTGAGATAGTAAAATTTAGATCAAATACTTGGAAAAAGATAATGATATATATTAGTAAAGAAATAAAACCCTAGTTTTACAAGTGTGTGGCGTGAAACCCTAGTTTTTTGCTAGGTTTTAGCGTGAACTTCTCTCTCTCTCTCTCACAAAATTCTTTTGGCCAATTTTCACAAGGAGAAAGGATTGTTCCTCATACTCTTGTATTCTTGGGCATTAATAGCACCTAAAAGAAGTACAAGATCAAGTCTTGTAGCTTCAAACCATAGCCATTACACAATACTTAATTTGAGAGCTAGCAATCTCGGTTTTAAGCTATCTTTGCAAGTGTGTGTGTGAGAATAGAGAGGAGTGGCGTAAAGGTTGCTCCTTGGCATTGGTGGTGAAGGTCTAAGGCTAAGATATCCTCCATGGTTGCTGGTCATCATCAAAATTAAGTTTTAAAGGCATCTAAAGTTGTAAGTTTTAAAACCCTAAAATTGCATGTTTCGATTCTTGTCATGGAATTGTATAGCATGTATGATCAAATTTTTTTTGTTTTCCACTACGTGATCTTTATATGCATACCATGTAATATTCCATCTGTGGTATCAGAGCCTAGACATGCTCATTTTAGTGCTTTAGATGCATGAAAAAATTAATTAAAAATCGTTATTTTGAAAACATGCAATGCTGAAATTTTCTGTTTTGAGTTTTTTGCATTGTTTTGGTGTAAAAATGATTTTAATTGATTAGATAGGTATTATAATTAATATGACATGTTAATATACTGTCCTAAGATGTTCTAGGAGCTGTTAATGGTCGGATTTAATTAATAATACCTGATGGTACATGTTAATATTAAAACTAGGTGCTAGTTGGCATGTTAATTGTTAGTTTAACAACTAGTTTTCAATATTAAATGTAAAAATGATTTTGGCATGTTTGTAAGTGATTTTTAAAGATTAAATATCAGGTTTGGACATATTTAAATTTGGTTTTAATTCTGGTCCATGACAATTTAATTGATTAATTTTAAAATCACTTAAAACTATGATTAGTTTGTGTTTATTACATGTTTAATCAACATTATTTGTTTTATTTTGATTAAAATGGTAAAAACACATTTAGATCAGATTGGTATAGAATATTAAATCAATATTTATGACCTTATTTAAATTATTAAATGACTCATAAAATTGATTTAAGTATTTGTGCATATTTGTGGCATCACATAAGCATTAAACAACTAGTTTTGTTGTTTGTTTATTTTTATATGCATGCCGTGTATCATATATATGTTCTTCATGGTTTTGTGTTTTGGGATTTTAAGAGAACTTATTCAATAAGAGGATTTAGTCCATTGGGCTTCGGCCCAAGCCCATCACGGGGTCATCTCTTAAAGGTTCAAGTACACATTTTCCATTAATGGGCTTGGCTAATTTAATTAAAATTGGACTTTGTTTGATCCATGAATGTTATGTATATTTATTTGCTTGTTTGGTGTGATGAATGGATTTGCATGGTGCATTCATGGGCCCTAGGTTTTGTAATTAAATATGGCCTGCGAGCCATTATGTTTTATTGTAAAAGTTTCATTTATTTCTTAGAATAGAATATACTTGAAGACTTTGTAAATCAAGATGAAGCCCACCGGAGTGGAGAAGCCCAACTCGAAGATTCTTATGTAATAGTACAAAATCTTAGTTGTAGGTTTTAGGGCCCATGTTTGTCATGCTTTACTTTATGCAATTATTTATATATGCATGCTATGAATGGATGACAAAGCGTATGCCATGTAAGCCATAATAAAATGAATCCCTAAAAAATAGTAAGTCACAAAGTTGCCTTCCTAATTCAAAACATGTCAAGGCATCGATCATCGGTCACGTAGACTAGGAGTCCTAGATGCGCCCGATTATCTTTGTGAGGCATGGGTTGTGAATGTAGGTTGGACTTAACATGGAAAGGGATGTCCGGAACTAGACAACTAATAAATGGGTTTGTGCTATAACATCTTAAGATGTTAGCCCGTTTGATCCAAGAGTCATGTACGAGACATGATTGGAGTTTTTCCTACCTAAGTAACTTAACTTGTTAGGTGTACAAGCTCAGCTTGACTAATAAGTTGTTGTGAAAAGTGGATCTTGGCCCACATTAAATCACTAACGCGAATTATTTAAAGGGATATTAATTCGATTTATGGGATTATAAATAAGACCTCATTTAATCTTGCTAAATTTTATTGTAGATTGAAAATGGCATCTTTAAACAACAATTTCTCATTGCGATCGGTCCTTGAAAAGGACAAATTGAATGGCACCAATTTCATAGACTGGTCTTGAAACTTAAGAATAGTTCTTAAGCAAGAGAAAAAGTCATATGTTTTGGATGCACCCTTGCCTGAAGAACCTGCTAGGAACGCCTCTGCGGTTCAAAAGGAAACTTTTGAGACCAAGAAAAGTGATTCCAATTATGTGACCTGTCTGATGCTGGCAGCTATGGTGCCTGACTTGCAAAAGCAATTTATGGACCAAGAGGCTTATGCGATCATGGTGCACCTCAAGGAGATGTTCCAAGAGCAAGCTCGTCATGAGAGGTTCATGACAACAAAGGCCTTGATTTCTTGTAAGATGGCTGTGGGTACTCCTGTTAGTACCCATGTACTCAAGATGAATAGGTATCTTGATACTCTTGAGAAGCTTGAGGTGCAAGTGCCAAAGGAATTGGCCACTGACTTGATCTTAGGATCATTGACTGATGATTATGATCCATTTGTGATGAATTATAACATGCATGTAATGAACAAGTCAGTCACTGAGCTTCATGGGATGCTTAAGAATGCTGAAGAGAACATTCGAAAGACCAATTTCGTATTGATGGTTCAAGGGGGCATTAAAAAGGGACCCGCTAAGGGAAAGGGAAAGGGAAAGGCAAAACCCAAGAATGACCTGGCTCGGTTCAAGTCAAGTGGGAGTGCACCTCAGGCCCAATCCAAGCCCAAGGCGCAGAAGCTCAAAGAGAGTGAGAGCACTTGCTTCCATTGCAACAAGATAGGGCATTGGAGGAAGAATTGTGCTCTCTTCAAGGAAGAACAAAAGAAGAATGGAGCCAAGGCTTCCAGTTCTAGTATTTTTGCTGTTGAGATTAACCTTTCTATTTCTACCACTTGGGTATTGGATACCGGTTGTGGTTCTCACATTTGTTCAAATGTGCAGGGGCTAAGAAATAGGCGGTTACTTGGGAAGAATGAAGTGGACCTCCGTGTGGGGAATGGAGCACGAGTTGCTGCCATGGAGATAGGCGACTATCAACTCACTTTACCTTTCGAACTGTGTTTAGTTTTGAAAAATTGTTATTATGTGCCTGCTATGAGCAGAAACATTATTTCAGTTTTATGTTTGGATTTGGATGAATTTGATTTTGTTATTAAAAATGGCAATGCTCATATTCATCGCCAAGGCATTTCTTATGGCAATGCCATGTTGCAAAATAGCCTTTATATCCTTGATTTACAAAACAAAAGGAGTCCATATACAATATTAATACAAAGAGGGTTAAATCAAACGAATTGAACCCTACTTACTTCTGGCATTTTCGTTTAGGACATGCAAATGAAAAATGCATTTCAAGACTCCCCAAAACTGGAGTGCTTGGGTCATTTGACTTAGAGTCTTATGATACATGCGAGCCATGTTTGCATAGAAAAATGACAAAGAGTCCTTTTAACAAGAAAGGTGAAAGGACTAATGGCTTATTGGAACTAATACATACCGATGTATGTGGACCATTAAGTACACAAGCTAGAGGTGGTTTTAGCTACTTTGTGACGTTCACAGATGACTTCAGTAGATATGGCTATGTCTATCTAATGAAGTACAAGTTTGAAACTTTTGAGAAATTCAAAGAGTTTAAGAACGAAGTAGAAAAACAACTTGACAAAAGTATAAAAGCCATTCGATCAGATTGAGGTGGTGAATAATTAAGCCAAGAGTTTGACAGTCATCTAAAAGAGTGTGGTATTATTTCACAGCTTACTCCTCCCGAAACACCATAATGAAATAGTGTGTTCGAAAGGAGAAATCGAACTCTGTTGGATATGGTTCGATCTATGATGAGTCAAGCTAATCTTCCTATCTCTTTTTGGGGTTATGCATTAGAAACTACTGCGTTTCTACTAAACCGTACTCCAACTAAAGCAGTTGAGAAGACACCATACGAGGTATGGACAGGGAAAGAACCCATTATGTCATTTCTCAAGATTTGGGGCTGTGAAGCACATGTTAAGAAATTAACATATGACAAACTAGAGTCCAAATCTACTGTCTGCTTATTTGTTGGTTATCCCAAAGAAACAAAGGGATACTACTTTTACTCACAAGCCGAGAACAAAGTATTTATTGCTTACAAGGCTGTTTTCTTGGAAAAGGATTTTCTTCTCAAGAAAGACAATGGGAGTAAAGTAGAACTTGGAGAAATTCAAGCGCCACAAACTCCTATAGAGGATAAGTTGGAAATGGGATCAAGTTCACAACTAGTTGTGGAACAATAACCCATTGCATAAGAAGATGAGCCTTATGTGTACAAGAAGGTTAGTGGGAGCATAGTAGTATTTTTGGTCCTATATGTGGACGACATCCTTCTCATTGGTAATGACATTCCAACATTGCAAAAGGTTAAGCAATGGTTAGGGAAATGTTTCTTAATGAAAGACTTAGGTGAAGCCGAGACAATACTTGGTATTCGAATCTATAGAGATAGATCGAATCGGCTTTTGGGACTAAGTCAAGAAAATACATAGACAAAGTAATAAAGCATTTTAGTATGGGAGACTCAAAGAAAGGGTACATACCTTTGGCTTTGGGAGTTCCTTTGACTAAAGAATAGTGCCCTAAAACAAAAGAGGAAAGGGACAACATGAGTAGAATCCCATATGCATCTGCTATTGGATCTATCATGTACGCTATGTTATGTACTAGGTTGGATGTTGCTCATGCACTGAGTATAACCAGTAGGTTTCAGCAAGACCATGGTGAGAAGCACTAGTCTACTGTAAAAGGGATTCTAAAGTACCTGCGAAGGACTAAGGATCACTTCTTAGTGTATGGTGGTCAAGAAGAGCTCGTCATACAAGGTTATGCCGATGCTGCTTTTCAGACTAGCACTCAGGATTCTAGATCGCAATCTGGGTTTGTTTTTGTTTTGAATGGTGGTGCTGTCAGCTGGAGAAGCTCGAAGTAAGAGACCGTTGCCGACTCAACTATAGAATCTGAGTATATTGCAGCAAGTGAGAATACAAAAGGGGCTGTTGGGATTAAAAATTTCATTTCTGGATTAGGAGTGGTGCCAAGCATCCTAGATCCATTAGAAATTTTCTATGACAACAACGGGGCCATCGCACAGGCAAAGGAGCCCCGGTCACACCATAAATCCAAACACATACTCAGGAGGTAGCACCTGATCAGAGAGATCATTAATCGTGGGGACGTCAAGGTTAGCAAGATAGCAAGAGAAGACAATGTAGCAGATCCTTTGACGAAATACTTGCGTCTAAATCTGCACGAAGCTCATTTGAGAGCATTCGGTCTTAGGGCTATGCCCAATTGGGACTAGTGCTAGTGGGAGATTGTTAGTGTAAGCCCTAGCCCCAATACATTGTAGTAAAACACTTTAGTTAATAAATGAGGCATTTATTTTATCTATTGTATTCCTATGCATATCAATTGATAGAATTATCCAAGAATATTGTTTCAGTTTAAGTTATCATGTGTGAGGCACATGGTTGTAAGACCTTGAAACAAATGAAACTTCATTCTAAATATCCCTAGTCAGTCATTGTTATGGAAATAACAAATGAATTAAGACTAATATGCTCTCTCTGATAAGTTGAGTTCTGTCTTACGGATCATAAGGACAAGAGTGTCAATCAGAGATCATAGATACATGTTTAGAACATGGTATCTAGATTCGATCCACTCATGAGAACACTACATGGTACAAGTCATAAGTGTTTCTCATATGCAAGTTTTGTATCGGAGTTCTTAGACCTAAAATCTCTTTGAAACTCTTTATGAATTACTATGTGCTTTGACATACACCTAACGTGCTCGTAACAAAGTGACAAGTACGGGTATGCATTGATTCATGTTAGAGAGTATGAGAGAAGTGAAGGGATTACCCCTCTCTATAAGAGAGAAAATATCATCGGCCACTTGATCAGTGAACTGAGAAGTGTATGGCCATACCGAGAAGAAATAATGAGTAATCATTATTTATCTGAGAGTTCAGTGTCACTGGAATATCAAGAAAGGAATTAATATATATAAGGATGACTAGTTCCATGCCTTATATTAATTCTGATATTTATGGGTAAGGGACTATGCAAAATTGCATTAGGTCACTAAATGCCATATGCATTTTCATTTAATTTGGAATGCTATAATATCTTGCTAGAGAATATATATAGCCTTTGAATTAATTCATTAATTCATTGCAAACATTAAATGGACCTATAGGATCGTACACAAAGCATTGGGCTTAAAATATTTGAATAAAGTATTGGACATTAATTTGGGCTTTTAATTAAAGTCAATTTAGTGTGTGTAATGGGTTTTAAAATTGCCATGGACCTTGGTCCATGAGAGAGAAAAATTCAGCCCACAAGGTTTAATTTCAATTAATTAATTATCTTGTATTAATTAAGTTAATTGAGTATTAAAGCCTAAAAGAATTTAAATTAAATTAAATCATTTAAATATAAGGTGAAGTGGCCGAAATTCCAAGATAAAAATCAAGGAATTTCGGCACATGCACATTAATTATGTTAAGTGATTTTATTTAATTAAATGTATTGTGTTTTATTTCAAATTTGAATTTTAAATTCAAAGGAGTTTAAATCAATATATATTACTTATTTTAGGAAGTGATTGAAGTTGAATTAATTATCTTGAGATAGTAAAATTCAGATCAAACACTTGCCAAAAGATAATGATATATATTAGTAAAGAAATAAAACCCTAGTGTTACAAGTGTGTGGCGTGAAACCCTAGTTTTTTGCTAGGTTTTGGCGTGAACTTCTCTCTCTCTCTCACAAAATTCTTTTGGCCAATTTTCACTAGGAGAAAGGATTGTTCCTCATACTCTTGTGTTCTTGGGCATTAATAGCACCTAAAAGAAGTACAAGATCAAGTCTTGTAGCTTCAAACTATAGCCATTACACAATATTTAATTTGAGAGCTAGCAATCTTGGTTTTAAGCTATCTTTGCAAGTGTGTATGTGAGATTAGAGAGGAGTGATGTCAAGGCTGCTCCTTGGCATTGGTGGTGAAGGTCTAAGGCTAAGATATCCTCCTTGATTGCTGGTCATCATCAAAATCAAGTTTTAAAGGCATTTTAAGTTGTAAGTTTTAAAACCCTAAAATTGCATGTTTCGATTCTTGTCATGGAATTGTATGGCATGTATGATCAATTTTTTTTTGTTTTTCGGTGCATGATCTTTATATGCATACCATGTTAGATTTCATCACGTTAGGCCCTATTGGAAGTCCCATGGTCTCTGTGAAATGTCGATGGTTGATACTATACTAGGTGCCTTTTACTCTGAACTGTACAACCCCTCCTCTGTGTCTAACCTTTGATAGCCTCCAAACTGTAGAGTAGCTAAGAATATGTTGGTCACATTAAGGTATATCTGATAGGCTAAAGTAAGAAATGTCTTTCATCTTGTTCAGGCTAATAATACATCAATCTCCTCAGTCATCCTTCTGGTCTGTAGGAACTTTCTGGAATGAAGTGATTGGATCTAAACTGTACTCGAGATATAGTTCGATATCTATCAGCTTGTCAAAGAGTCATCCACTCTGGTGTGGGAAAAGTTGATGTAGCATGTTCTCTATGTGGCATCCTGTAAAAATTAAATGTTAATTTTCTATAGTTGACTTAAGTCTCAAGTAAACTAAAATTAATTCACCAAAAGTTATGGGAAAACTTTAGTAGCATGCAAGCTTAAACCAGAGCTAGCCAACTTGCATAGGAATGCACGTTAAGTGCGATAATTCAATTTACAATGATTTAGGCCTGCTAGCTGGACATCTAGAAAACATGTATGAAAATCTAGACAAATTACTGATGGGGATTTAATTGAACCCTTAGTCTCACTAGACTGCTTATAGTATGAGTAGGGTATCGTTCCAAAGGGAACCGGGCAAATTTTATATTGATGTAACAACAAGTAAATAGATAGGTAACAATTTCAATTAAAATCATGCAAATAATGTAAATACTAAACTACTTAAAATATATTAAGCTAATTTTGGATAATAGATTACTTAAAAGATGGGATGGACATACATTATAACCAAATAAAACAAGTTCATCTTTGAATTAATTAACAATTGTATGAATGATATGAATGGAGAATTCAACCAAGATTCTTTAAAGAAATTCTCATTGTCAATAAAGAATGTTCTTATTTAGAGTCTATAAGCATTCTCATGTCATTATAGAGATAAATAAAAACTATGAAGTTCTATACCAATTCTTTAACCCCTTAAAGTGAATTCCTTATCTCTAAGTGAATTAAATGACTAACATACTTAATATGGTGATCAAGCCTACTAAGCAAATCAAAGCACTTAAACAAACTTAAATCATACTTCATACATAAATAAAATAAACATTCAATAGACAAAGATAAGTAGATGAATAAAAACTTAAATTAAATAGTTATAATGTACCAAAAGAACTTAGCCATAAACAAAATTACAATAAAGATGAAATAAGAGACAAGAAAACATCACTCCCCAGGGTTTACTTTCTATTTTGACCTTCTGATAAATCTCTTATTCCTTTGACTTTGCTCTTTTTTCATCCTCTAAAACTAAGTAAAATGAAATTGTCCAAAACAACTAAAATGTTCTTAAGAAAACAGTAAAAGAATTTGTTGATTTTTTTTCTCTCTAGAGTTTTTCTCTAATCTTTTATTTTTCTCTCTAGAGTTTTTCTCCAATCTTTTTTTTTTAACTCTACAGGTATGTCTCTTAATAGGTCACGAAAGATTGCCTCTGAAAGGACATAATGTATGGCTGAAAACTCAAGTGCAGAAAATACACCATTTGGGCAACAGTGCCTTGTCCGACTCGTGAACACCCTCACGAGTCATGATCTTCAGCTTGTCTTCAAGACTCGTGAACATCATCCGACTAGTGAACACCCTTACGAGTCGTGATTCACTTCACGACACGTGATCCTGATGCCGAGTCGTGATCTCCTTCTTCGAAATTTCACCATCTTCTTCATTTTCTTCACACTTCACCAATTTTAACCTAAAAACAAACATAAACACATAAATTGGACATAAACACTTAAAAATACATATAATATTACATACTTAACTACATAAATAAGAGAAAAACACACATAAAAAGGTAGACATTTTACATGACATCAAATTCCCCCACACTTAAACTTTGCTTGTCCCCAAGCAAGAGAAAAGTGAGAAAATTTAATCTCAAGTCAAACTAAGTAAGTTACATTATAAAGCATTGCTCAATTGTCACTTAGATAAGACTGATATGAATTCAAACACCTTAACACTCAAAATATTAGTACATCAAGACTTAAAACATGCATCTTAAATCATCAAGTCACCTAAATTTACTAAATTCAATATCAAGAATATAAAGTCTCAAGACTAACCATGCTCAAGAGAGAATAGTGATCATAAAGCCTAAGATTCTAAGACTATAGTTGCCTTTTTGGACAATTAAAAAGCACACATACCTTTAAACCTATCTCATGGCATTTTTAGACTATATATTTTTTCATTTTTTTTCTTTTCTTTCTTTTTCTTTGTTTTTCTTCTTTTTTTTAGCATGGGTATACTTTTAGACTTTATCCCATGAATAGCAAGAGAATGTAGTATTGGGTGTGTTTTACGCTCCATCCCATACTTTATTAAGGTTTTAGATATGCATCTTGCTTTATTTAGTTTATCATTATCATCATTTTTTTTATATTAGTCCTCATCCATTATTGAAAGGCTAAAAGTAAATATTATGGCTATAGTTTCCATGAAGCAACTAAAATCCTAAAATCTTAAACTAAATGAGCATATTCTAACCTTAAAGCATAGTTAATGAAGAGACTAAATAACCTAAAATGTTGAAAGAAGTAAAAAGAGATAACTTAAAAACATAAAACACATGCCAAAAATCTTGAATAACTAATCAAATGAGTATAAAAGGTAAATAAATCTTCATAACAACCTATATTACATACAATATGAGCAATACTTATAATAAAACTCACTATAAAAGTTAGTCTAAATAAAGAAAAAGATAAACAAACAACACACACACACAAGTGCTCCCCCACACTTAGAACACACATTGTCCTCAATGTGGAGAAACAAAACAAACACACAAACAAAAAGAAAATTAAAAATAAACAAAAGCGAGGAAAGAAAACTCCTCTCAAATTCATGGTGAAGGTGGAGGTGATAGGACCTCATAGCCCGCTTGGGCAATGAAAGCGTCCACCTTGTGTTCAAGACGGCGTTGACGATGAACCAATTGACTTATGGCTTGCTCCAAGGAAGCCAATTGATTTTGGATGGCGGATTGATTGTGTAGCAATTGATTGAACATGGAAGTGGTGATATTGGAAGAAGATCCAGCAGTTGGTGTGAAAACAGGTGAATGACTAGGTGTACCCTCCATAGGATCATCACTTTGCCCTAACTCCGTTGGCATTGACTCTTCCGAAGTACTTTCCATAGCAGCCACTTGGGGAGAAGAAGTGCTTGGTAATTCCTTCCAACAAGAACGATATATAGGTGGTATGTATTGAAAGGAATTGTTAATGACTTCTCCTCTTACAAATAAATGCTTAGAAAAATATATGCATGGAAATACACCATCATAAATATGCAAATCAATATCAATTCCCCTAGCAATAGCAGCTATGACATGACCATGTGTGATAGGGGACTCCGGGTGACTAACACAATTCAATAATTGTTTGAAAATCCAATAAGACCAACATATAGTCTTATGATTATGCACGCACCACATCAAAAACTGTTCATGACTAGAAACTCTATTAAATTCAGGCTTGTTGAAGACAATGGAGGCAATAATCTTATGCAAAATCCAATATTTCAAGTCCGATATAAACATGGATTTAGCCTCTCTAGCCCTATATGGTGTAGTCAAACCAGTAAGAAAGGTCCAAAAATCATTAGGTCTATAACTCTTAGGAGGAGTACATAATATACTTGGTTTAAAACCAATCATACGATGCATCATGAAATAAGTAAGAGAATGATCAACACCATTCAAGCAAAAGTCTACAAGTCTAGGATTATCAGCATTTTCTTTGAAATTTGTGTAAAACTCCAAAACTAAATCAATGTAGAACTGCTCATGCATATTAACAAAATGCAAGAGGCCACATTGAGACAACATCTCATTCACTTCATCAAGAACACCCACTTGTTCAAGCAAAGAGGTGGGAAAATACTTACATTGAGATTTTGCTCTATCTTTAAGAATAAGGAATCTGTTACCTTCATGAATGCAAGAAAGAGGGAATGGAGCACCAAAGTCGGTTTGTAAACTCTGTACTGGTGCTTCATCTTCTCCTTGCTAACTCCTTGAAGCTGCAACGTTCTTTGTCCTTACCATGGTTGTTAAAGAGAAAGGAAGCAGAGATAACAATGTGTAACGTGAATGAAAAGAAGGGAAATGGGAAGAAAATGTTGCAGAGAAAGAAAAACAAAGAGAAAAAAGGAAATGCAAGTTACAGTTGAAGAGAAAGAAGTGTACGAGAGGAGTAAAAGAAAGAGAATGTAAAAAAAAATGAAAAGTAAACTACCACAGTAAAAAAAAATGAAAAGTAAACTACCACAGTATTTATAGAAGAATAAGGGAAAAATGAAAAGAGATGACGTTTAGAAACCCTAAATTTAAGTTATAACCATTCCCCCTCTTAAATTTAAGTTAATAAAGGGTAGTTAATCCAATTAAAAACCGCTAATACTCCTAATTAGAAGAAATAAAAGTGAAATAAAGAAATGAAAATGAAATAAAAATAAAAATAGGAAGTGAAAAATCATGACTTGTAACTCTTGGAACAGTGCTTCATGAGTTGGCATGTTCCTCACGACTCGTGAAGAGAAGGCAGTGAGTGTTAAGGAAGCAATGGTCACGACTTGGCAGGAATCTCACGACTCGTGAGCCTTTTGCTTCTGTACTACAGGTGATACTCTTCACGACTAGTGATTTTGCTCACAACTGAATGGATGAAGCCTCTGGAATACTCGTGAACACATTCACGAGTCGTGATGCACTCGTGGACATGATGTATTTCTCTGTAAAATCTTAACAACTTGATCCAAAAATTAAAGTAACAAAGAAAAATAAGCTAAGGAACATAAAAACTATATAAAACATATAATGTAGTCTACAATCAAACCATAAAATAAATAAATTCAAACTAAAAGAACTAAGGAAAAACAAAAAGAATATTAGGAGTAGGCAAAAGAAGAATTTATCAAAGAAACTTTGTGAGTAGGAACCAATGCATCACCAATGAAATAAGGCTTCAATCTATGTCCATTTACCTTAAAAATCTCTCATTTATCATTAGCAATATCAACAACCCCATAAGAAAAAACTTGAACAACTTTGAAAGGTCCCGACCATCTAGACTTTAATTTTCCAGGAAAAAGCTTCAATCGAGAATTATACAACAAAACCATGTCACCAACTTGAAATTCTTTCTTTAGTACATGTTTATCATGCCATGATTTAGTTCTTTCTTTATATAACTTGGCATTGTCATAGGCATTCATACGAAGTTCCTCTAACTCTTATAATTGAAGCAATCTCTTCCTACCAACTTATTGTATATCAAAATTTAACACCCTAGTTGCCCAATAAGCTTTATGTTCAATCTCAACCAGCAAATGACAAGACTTACCATAAACCATTTGATAAGGTGTAAGACCTATAGGAGTTTTAAAAGCTATTCTATATGCCCAAAGAGCATCATCTAACTTAAGTGCCCAATCTTTTCTTGACCTAGAGACAATTTTCTCTAAAATCCACTTAAGCTCTCTATTGCTAATCTCAACTTGTCCACTAGTTTGGGGATGATAAGGTGTAGCAATTTTATGAGTCACATTATATTTTCTCAATAATTGCTCTATAAATTGATTGCAAAAATGAGACCCACCATCACTAATAATAGCCCTAGGTGTTCCAAATCTAGGAAATATAACTTTCTTAAGCATCTTCTTAACCACCTTGGCATCATTTGTAATGGTTGGAATTGCTTCCACCCACTTAGATACATAATCCACCATAACTAAAATATACCTATTCCCTAAAGAACTAGGAAATGGTCCCATAAAGTCCATACCCCAAACATCAAACAATTCAACTTCTAAAATACCATGTAAAGGCATTTCATTCCTCCTAGACAAATTTCCCATTCTTTGGCACTTATCACAACTTAATACATAGTCCTTAACATCCTTAAACAAGTAGGCCACCAAAAACCAGCTTGTAAAACCTTAGAAGCTGTCTTAGAAACCCCAAAGTGACCACCTACAACATAAGAATGATAATGAGCTAATACTTCACCAACTTCTTCATGAGGAAGACACCTCCTAATCAATCCATCAACACATCTCCTATATAATAAAGGTTCTTTCCGAATAGTAAAACTTCACATCATGAAGGAATTTCTTCCTTTGCCTATAATATAAACCATAAGGAAGCATACCACTTACTAGGTAGTTTGCTATATTAGCAAACCAAGGAGTTTCCTTGGAAACTACACTAAAAAGATATTCCCCATGAAAAGCTTCATCAATAGGTACCCCATCATCATTATCTTGCAAAACACATTGGGTCAACCTAGATAAATGGTCCGCAACTAAATTCTCTTTTCCCTTTTTATCTCTTATTTCCCAATCAAACTCTTGTAACATTAAAATCCATCTCAACAATCTAGGTTTAGCATCTTTCTTACTTAAGAGATATTTAAGAGCAGCATGATCAGAATAGACAATGACTTTTTGCCCTACAAGATAAGCCCTAAATTTATCAAAAGCATACACAATAGCCAAGAGTTCTTTTTCAGTTGTGGAGTAATTAATTTGGGCATCATCTAGTAATTTGCTAGCATAATAAATAACAGAAGGCTTCCCATCAATTCTTTCTCCTAAAACAGCCCCTACCGCATAATTACTAGCATCACACATCAATTCAAAAGGTTGATCCCAATTTGGTGGCTGTAACACCGGTGAAGTGACAAGAGCATGTTTAAGAGTTTCAAAAGGTTTAAGACATGCCTCATCAAAATGAAAATCAACATCTTTACCTAGCAACGTGCATAAGGGTTTAGCTATCTTAGAAAAATCTTTGATAAACCTCCTATAAAAAATAGCATGGCCTAGAAAGCTTCTAACATCTCTAACATTTTTAGGAGGAGGCAAATTAGCAATTATTTCAATTTTAGCTCTATCAACTTCAATCCCCCTATTAGAAACTAAATGTCCTAAAACAATACCCTCTTGAGCCATAAAATGGCACTTCTCCCAATTTAAAACCAAACCATGCTCCATACATCTATCAAGCACCTTAGAAAGATTAGATAAACAATCCTCATAATTAATGCCATACACACTAAAATCATCCATGAAAAATTCTACACATTGATCAATAAGATCACTAAAGATAGAAAACATGCATCTTTGAAATGTAGCTGGTGCATTACACAAACCAAAAGGCATTCGCCTAAATGCAAAAGTTCCATATGGGCATGTAAAAGTTGTCTTAGATTGGTCATGTGGATGAATTTGTATTTGATAGAAACCACTCAACCCATCTAAGTAGCAAAAGTAAGAAAAATTAGCCAATCTTTCAATAACTTGATCAATAAAGGGTAATGGAAAATGGTCCTTTCTTGTAGCCTTATTTAACTTCCTATAGTCCACACACATACGCCAACCCGTGATAGTCCTAGTAGTAATTAAATCATTGCTATCATTATGAATTACAGTCAAACCACCCTTCTTAGGGACAACTTGAATTGGGCTTACCCACTTGCTATCACTTATAGAATAAATTATACCATTATCAAGCAATTTAATTATTTCCTTCCTCACAACCTCTTTAAGAGTTGGATTAAGCCTTCTTTGACCTTCAATAGACAGCTTAGAATCCACCTCCAACAAAATTCTATGCATGCAAACCTTAGGTGCAATCCCTTTTAAATCATTAATTGAATATCCCATAGCATTTTGATGAGCAAGTAAAATACCACATAAAGCATCCACATTATGCTTAGCAATTGATGAATTAACAATGAATGGTAATTGAGAATTTGCATCTAGAAATTCGTACCTTAAGCTTATTGGTAGTGGCTTGAGTTCAAGCTTGATTTCCTCCTTAGATATCTTTGATGACATATCCTTATCCTTTCTCAAAGACTCAATTTTTGAGAATCTTCCATAGGAGGGATATGAGGCAACTTACAAAAATTCATCACAACTTTCATTCAAACAATAAGGTGCAATAGGGTTTTGACTCACACAATCATGCACAACACTATCAATACACTCATCAAGAACATCATAAGAATCAATTCTATTTACCACCTCTATTGGTGAAGATTTAATCATGCCAAAAACATTAAACTGAATTTTTTAACCATTAACCTCAAGACATATTTTACCATTTTTCATATCAAAAACAGCCCCAGCAGTAATTAAGAATGGCCTACCAAACAAAATGGGAATTTCAGGATCTTCATCCATTTCTAACACAACAAAATCAGCAAGAATCACAAATTTACCCACTTTGGTTGGAATATTTTCTAATATGCCTATAGGGTGTGAAATAGACTTATTCGCCATTGATAAGCACATATTAGTAGGCTTTAACTCACCTAAATCAAGCTTTTTATAAATTGAGTAAGGCACAAGACTAACCTAGCACCCATATCACATAAGGCTTTATCAAAATATGTACCACCTATAACACAAGAAACCGTAAAACAACCCGAATCCTTTAGCTTAGGTGGGTATTTAGAATACATAGCCTTAGACTCTTCTACCAAAGAAACATAACCATATTCTTCAAGCTTACCCTTGTGACTCACAATTTCTTTTAAAAATTTTGCCCATGAAGGCATATCTTTAATGGCATCCACAAAAGGGTATAGTTATAGTAAGTTCCTTCAAATAATTCAAAAACTTGCCAAATTGATTATCAAGATTTCTTCTAATAAGTCTTTGAGGAAATGGCAAAACATTCAAATTAACTTTAGGTCCATCTTCCCTAGATGAGGTTATATTTTTTTTAGGTTCATTAAGCTTATTATCATTTTCACTCACATCCACAACATGATCATCATTCACAATAAGATTCTTATCACTTTTACTATTACTCTCAATCTTTTTCCCACTCCTTAACATAATGGATTGAACCGATTCATGAGGCAAAAACTCAGGTTAACTTGGTAGCTTGCCTAAAGATTTAGCACTAGAAGTGGTTTGTTGAGCCAATTGGGTTTCAAGCATCTTATTATGAGTGACAAGTTGATCAATTTTAGTGTATATTTGCCTAAATTGTTCCTCATTTTGCTTGTTAGTAGTCATTTGATGATTAACAAATTGCTCCATCAAATTCTCTAAATGGGATTTAGGTTGTTGGGAGTTAAAAGGTAGCTTATTTAGAAAAAGTGAAGGGTTAGGCAACTTGTTCATATGATTGTGATTATTATTATTAGGAGGGTTCAATTGGGCATTTTGGTTACACCAAAAAAAATCGGGATGGTTTCTCCATTGTGTGTTATAATAATTAGAATTTTGACCCAACCTTTGATTATAATTCCCTTGAACAAAACTGACATCCTCACTAGACCCCTCACTACAATTAGCATACATATGAGGTCCACCATATTTCTCACATACTCGACTAACATTTTCAACATTGGAGTGAGAATTACTTACCATTTTTGTCAAAACTTCTACCTTAGCCGTCAAAAGATTAATGGAATCCAATTCCAAACACCCCTTAGCCTTCGCCATAGTGGTTTCTTCTCCCATATAGCCTTGTGAGGCTAATTCTTCCAACAAAGTTTTAGCTTCCTTAGCAGTTTTCTCCAACCATTTCCCACCTGAAGCAGCATTAACAATATTTCTATTTTCCTCCATTAACCCATTGTAAATGATTTGAGGAATCATCCAATCCGACAAGCCATGATGAGGACATTGCCTTTGAAGTTCATTAAATCTTTCCCAAGAGGTATAAATGGTTTCATTAGGCAATTTTTTAAATGTAGATATTTGATTTCTAAATTTTGCCGTTTTATGTGGCAGAAAATACTTATGAAGAAAAGCTTGTTTTAATTGGTCCCATGTAGTAATTGTCTCACTAGGTATACTAGCAAGCCAAATTTGAGCCTTTTCTTTTAAAGAAAATGGAAATAACCTAAGTCTAATGGCATCATTACTCACTCTATTAATTTTAAACGTAGCACACACATTAAGAAAAGCAAGGATATGAGCATAAGGGTCTTCTCCTTGCAAACCTCCAAATTAGTTATTTTGCACCATTTGAATGACAGCCGGCTTGATCTTGAAATTGTTATTAGCAATAGCCGGTGCCACTATTCCTCCAAAACTTTCCGAAATATTTGGCATCGCAAAATCACCAAGCGTTCTCCTTTCTTCACCCGCCATAATTGGAATATTATGACCTTCCTCCAACTTCGCACTTTGTTCTCCTTCTACTTGCAAACTAAATTCCTCTTGTAGCTTCCTTCTAAGTTCCCTACACAAATCAAAAATACATTTAGTCTAAAACTATTACAAAAACTCTAATACTAAAACAAATAGAACACCAAATAAAATTTCGTACATCAAAATAACTAATTTATATCATAAAATCCTAAAACATCTACTATTTTGTATCAATCAATAAAAATTCATTTAAATCGTTCCCCGACAACGACACCAAAATCTGATGGGGATTTAATTGAACCCTTAGTCTCACTAGACTGCGTATAGTATGAGTAAGGTATCATTCCAAAGGGAACGGGGCAAATTTTATATTGATGTAACAACAAGTAATTAGGTAGGTAACAATTTCAATTAAAATCATGCAATTAATGTAAATACTAAACTACTTAAAATATATTAAGTTAATTTTGGATAATAGATTACTTAAAAGATGGGATGGACATACATTATAACCAAATAAAACAAGTTCATCTTTGAATTAATTAACAATTGTATGAATGATATGAATGGAGAATTTAGCCAAGATTCTTTAAAGCAATTCTCACTGTCAATAAAGAATGTTCTTACTTAGAGTCTATAAGCATTCTTATGTCATTATAGAGATAAATAAAAACTATGAAGTTCTATGCCAATTCTTTAACCCCTTAAAGTGAATTCCTTATCTCTAAGTGAATTGAATGCTTTAAGTAAATTCATTTAACTTTCCATCAAATAATTCCAACTCTCATTGTGAATTAAATGACTAACATACTTAATATGGTGATCAAGCATACTAAGCAAATCAAAGCACTTAAAAAAACTTAAATCATACTTCATACATAAATAAAATAAACATTCAATAGACAAAGATAAGTAGATGAATAACAACTTAAATTAAATAGTTATAATGTACCAAAAGAACTTAGCCATAAACAAAATTACAATAAAGATGAAATAAGAGACAAGAAAACATCACTCCCCAGGGTTTACTTTCTATTTTGACCTTCTGATAAATCTCTTATTCCTTTGGCTTTGCTCTTTTGTCATCCTCTAAAACTAAGTAAAATGAAATTGTCTAAAACAACTAAAATGTTCTTAAGAAAACAGTAAAAGAATTTGTTGATTTTTTTTTCTCTCTAAAGTTTTTCTCCAATCTTTTTTTTTCTCTCTAGAGTTTTTCTCCAATCTTTTTTTTACTCTACAGGTATGTCTCTTAATAGGTCATGAAAGATTGGCTCTGAAAGGACATAATGTATGGCTGAAAACTCAAGTGCAAAAAATACACCGTTTGGGAAATAGTGCCTTGTCCGACTCATGAACACGCTCACGACTCACGAGTCGTGATCTTTAGCTTCTCTTCAAGACTCATGAACATCATCTGACTAGTGAACACCCTCACGAGCCGTGATTCACTTCATGACACGTGATCCTGATGCTGAGTCGTGATCTCCTTCTTCAAAATTTCACCATCTTCTTCATTTTCTTCACACTTCACCAATTTTATCCTAAAAACAAACATAAACACATAAATTGGACATAAACACATAAAAATACATATAATATTACATACTTAACTACATAAATAAGAGAAAAACACACATAAAAAGGTAGACATTTTACATGACATCAATTACAATTCTAAAGAAATTTCAGCAACATTCTGGCTAGGAATGTGCCTGACCCCTATATAAGAAAACAATTCAACAATCCCACAGGCCATCAATGGCTGGCAAGCAATTTAATTTCAATTATTTTGCACCAATGCTCAAAGTACAGGGCAAAAGACTTATCATTTCTATTTCAGGCAACTTTAATTTCAACGTGTCATTAATATTTTACAATTATTTGCATTGGGTCAAAAAATGAACTGAAACTAATGCTATTTCCATGCTTATTTTTTTAAAAAAGTTTTGCTTTACTAACTATAGTGTCATGTAATGATAAGATTCATAGATTCAATTTTAACTCCTATAGGCATTAAACGAGACTACAAGGCAAAACTATAAGGCATTTATGAATAATTAATCCTAGCATTATTACAAGAAATTCAAAGCACTAACAACACAAATAAAGAGAAAGGGAGGGGGGGAGGGTGGGAGGAGGTAAGAAAATGCATAATTGAAGTGGAGAGGATGGAGAAATAAAAAACAAAAGGAATGGTAGAATAATTGCTATCCTGAGGTACATGTCGATTCACGATGAATTTCCATGCAAATGGCGTGTGAAAAGAACAAAAAATGAGAGAGAAACACAAGAAAAATCGAGAGAGAGCTTGAAAAAATGGAAGTGGTGGTTGTGAGAAAGGTGAGGAGGAAGAAGAAGAAGAAGAAGAATAGTTTTATTTTTTAAATTTTCGATCTATAGACTGCCGCCTCATACATCCTATCTGTTACACTTTTTTCCCAATTTTTAATTGATTTTCTTATTTTTTCCTTATTATTATTATTATTATTATTATTCATACATTTAATCTTTTTCATTCCTGTTTATTTTTCACACATATATACACTACTATATATTGATATGTATATATATGTACATTTTTTGATATACTCCCTGAAAACTTGGATACTTCCATGAATTTTCGAACATTTTTGTGTATAGAATTCTCTAAAGTTTTCACATTATCCCTGGTTCTTTTGAGCTTCCTACAAAATGAAAACAAGGAGGGATGCATAAAATATGTACATGCAATGCATGGGATATGTAGAAAAAGATGTATTGTTACAGTCTAAAGGTCATAGACGATCTGGCCATGGCTCACTCTTTGAGGGATAACTGTCTGTCACACCTTATCTATAAATAATGTGAATTTTTATTGGTATTTATGCCTTTTGACCTCCCATTTTCCAAGAAGTTTCCCTCCTTTCCAGGTATTTTTCTTCCCCCTTTTCATCTTTTCTTTTCCTTTTGGTCATTTTTTTCTTTAGTTATTTAATTTCTCTTATTATTTTTGTGTTTAGACTACTTGTGTATTTCTGTCATGTCAACCCTGCTATTGCGAACTTACACCAATTACTACATGACATGAGAACTTGGGAGGACCCACTTTTGGCTCCATACTCCAGTATGAGATTTTTAAGGAGAGTGTCATTTGATTAGAACCTGATTTTAGCTTTCATGGAATATTGGGACCCAAGGTTTCATGTTTTTAGGTTCACACATCAATAATTATGCCTTTTACCTAAGGAATTTGCTGAGATAGTTGGTGTGAGGTCTGCACTCGTTACTCGACCATATCTACCCTCTATTATTCTTAACAATCCCAGAGAAGTGACTCGTGCCTTGGGTGTCCTTTTTTCTAAAGTCAGAAGCTTAATACCTCGAGGGAGGACTTTTTCACTAGAGCTATTGACAAATGTCAAAGCTAACTTTGATGATGAGCTTATTTTCCAGTTCGGCATAATCTTGCTTTGTTGCTTTACTCAATACTTGCTGGTGCATTCAAACAATTTGAAAGGAGATTATGGAATGTTTAATATTATGGATGGCATGCGTAGGGGGCATAACCTTTTTCTTATGGTTCTAGCAGAAACTATCCTTGGCCTAGATTCAATTTAGGTTAATCCTCTAGCTCACCTTACTGGTAGCCCCTAGGTGCTTCGGGTATGTCATTGTTTTGAAGGTAGTGCACCATTTTTGGGTTTTGACCCTAACTTTTCTTATCAGAAAATGCATCCTTTTAGATTTTCACATATTTTCTTTGCCTTGTTTTTGCCTGAAATAAATCCAACTCACCCCAATGGTATTTTTTTTTCAAGATATGGCTATTTGAGAAGTTGAAGTTATTATTAGAGCCTCCTCCTTGAGATAGGGCCATGGGCATTTACCCTATAAGATACTTCTTCCTCAAACATAGGTAGCATGAGTTCCTTTTAATCCATGAGGGAATTAATTGGTTAGCTCAGTTGACAAATGTTGATATCATTTTCAGTTGTACTTGGCTACGTATTTCTTTTGCAATTCGAGATAGACCTTCTGGATGTGTCCCTTTGTGTGGATTACGTCAGGCTACCTTCTACATTACTGCCTAATATGCTTGCCAGTTCAGGGATTGTTAGGACATTGTCAGGTGCCCATT
Organism: Excoecaria agallocha; assembly: GCA_037975025.1. Classification (NCBI taxonomy): domain Eukaryota; kingdom Viridiplantae; phylum Streptophyta; class Magnoliopsida; order Malpighiales; family Euphorbiaceae; genus Excoecaria; species Excoecaria agallocha. The sequence continues at coordinate 44,375,295 of CM075816.1, forward strand.
GAGTTTCTGAGGTGCTATACTTTCCACTCATTTTCTATCAGACTACCACTGGAGGGTTTGGAGTTAACTTCCTATGAGGATTGTTATTCCTGAGATTGTTGCTTGTGACTTCACCACCTTTACCTTATACAAGCAGCAGGTCATGAGTCTAGTAGTTAAAAATAGGACTTTTCACCTTAGGCACCTGGATGAAGATAGTAATGTGATACAAATAGACTAGATTAGATATTATCATAGACCATGTTTTTTTTATTAGAACTTTTTAAAAATTTGAACAAATGAAAGAAAACGACTTCTTTTGGATATATTAATAATGCTTTTGGATACATATATGGTAGTTCTTTTTGATTTCATTAAACATGATCATTATTCAACATCATCTCAATGAGATATTTCACTTAATCTCAAAAATGAAATTTAAAAGCATCATAATTCTTGTCATCAATTAGCCCTCTTGGGCTTTCTTAATTGATTATTTTCTCTCAGCCTTTAATTTTTTACCCATGATGCATTTTTTTGGTTTTCATCCTGACGAGGTGCCCAATTTTAGAAAGATTATTTTTTTCTAGTTTTCAACTCGCAAGGCTTTTGTTCTTTTCTTTTTCTCTTTTTCATCTTAGCCATGGAACCTTTTCAATATATCTACATTTACCAGGTCTTTGAACTCCTTGCCATCACTATCAGATAAAATGGCAGCTCCTTTGGACAACAACTTTTTCTGCATAAAAGGTATTTCCTAATTAGGTATGAACTTGCCTCGAATGTTTGGAATCCCAAGCCTTATCTTTTTGAACACTATATCTCCTTCCTTTAAGGAGTACTTCTTAACCTTTTTTTTTCCAAATGAATGAGCTAGTCTCTTTTAGTAAACTTGATTTTCATAGTAAGCATACATCTTATCCCCATCCAAAAGGTTAAGCTATAACAATCTTTGTCTAGCTCACTTTGTTTCTGGTAACTTAGCTTCTAAAACCACCCACAAAGACTGATGCTTAATTTCCACTGGTAGTACAACTTATGTTCCATATATTAGGGAGAAGGGAGTAGCTCCTGTTAAATTCCTAGCTATGGTCCTATAACCCCACAATATGAAAGGCAACTTGTTGGCCTAATCTTTATAGGTTCAATCCATCTTAGATAAAATCTTTTTGACATTATTATTGGCCAAATCGAGTGCTCCGTTTGCCTGAGTTTGATAAATAGAAGACCTATGGTGTTAAGCTCCATACCTTTTAAGCATTTTCTTAGTTTCTCCAGAAAACTGCAATCCGTTGTTTGATATTACATGGTGCAGCAAACCGTATCTGCATGCCAAGTTCCTTTCAATGAATTTAGCAATGTCCCTAGCATCCACCTTCTTGAATGATTTAGCCTCTACCTACTTAGTAAAATAATCGATAAAAAACTATAATGAACCTTTGCCCATTCGAAGCTAGCAGATGAATCATGCCTATAATGTCAATGCCCTATATAGTGAACAACTACGTTAATGTAAGGTTGCATAACTTAGAAATTGGCAAGTGTCTTAAGTTTACTTATTATTGTCATAATTGGCATTCTCTGACATACTTAGAATAATCAATGTCTATTGTAAGCCAGAAGAACCCTTGACACATAATCTTTTTTGCTAAAGTTAATCCATTCATGTAAGCTTTACATACACCTGCATGTACCTTTTTCATGACTTTTTTAGCCTCCTTTTCATTCAAACACTTTAGTTGAATGCCATCAGGTTGTCTCTTGTAAATTACTCCACCTATAGTGATGAACTATGTTGACAACGTACATATCATTCTCTAGTCCTTTTCTATAACTTCCTCCAAAAAATATCGATCTTTTTAAGTAATTCTAAATGTCGTAGTACCAAGGTTTTCCATCATCCATCTCGATGCTCATTATCTACTCAGTCTAAAAATATGGCTTATCAGAACTCAAGATCAACACCAACTTCATGCTTATTCCCTTTGGCTTATCCCATATTGATATCAAAATGGCCAAGGCATCTACTAGTTGGTTCTATTTTCTAGGCATGTACCCAAAAGTGCAAACCTCTAATTGGCTACTTAGGGAATTTAGACACTTGAAATATGGCAATAACTGTTCTTCCTTCACTGACCATTCACTCCTCACTTGATAGACTACCAAGAATGAATATCTAAATATTTATGTAGATTTTACCCCTACAGCTTGTAAGGCTTTTAACCTGAAGATGCAAGCTTCATAGTCCATTTTGTTATTCGTTGCTTTGTACCTTAGTTTCTTGGCTAAAGGCATTTTCTCTCCCTTTAGGGTTACTAGGATGATTCCCACTCTAGCTCCTTTGTTATTCATAGCTTCATCAAAGTACATTTTCCAACCCTACATTATTATAGCTATAATATCTTCATCAGGAACTCATAGGTCACCTTTTCTCCCTCTAATGGTTGATCAACTAGAAATTCTACTATTGCTCTTCCTTTAATACTTTTCTTAGTGGTATATTCTATATCCAACTCCTATAGAAGGATTAGCCACCTACCTATCTTCTCTAAGAGTGAAGGTGCTTCCTATAAGTACCTACAAGGATTCTGCTTGCTAAAACTTATACTCTGTAAGAATGAAAGTAATGCCTCAGTTTTTTCAATGCCCAAATGACCACTAGGAAAATCTTCTTAACTTCTACATACTTAGCCTCGTATGGAAAATCTTCTTATTGAGATAGCAAACCACATACTCAATTCCAAAGTCATCCTCTTGAGAGATCATAGCCCTCACTGAACTATCCTCTATAGCTAAATATAAAATTAAAGGCTTACTTGCTTATGGTGCTCTCAATATTGGTGGATACAAAAGGTAGTCTTTGATGGTATCAAATGCCTTCTAATGATCTTCATTCTATACAACTCGCTGATCCTTTCTAAGCAGTTTGAATATCAGTTCACAAATCAAAGTTAACTTGGCTATGAACCTACTTTGAGAAATTACTGAACATGCCATTCCAACCTATTTAGGGTACAAAACAATTAAGCAAAAGTTTAGGAGACCAAGGCCAGAATGGATTAAAAAGGTAAAGGAAGAAGTTAGAAAGAAAATAGAAGCCAAGTTCCTAGTGAAGGTTCAATACCCTATATGGTATGCCAATGTAGTCCATATGGCAAAAAAGGATGGAAGAGTTGGAGTCTATATGGATTATAAGGATTTGAACAAAGCTTGCCCAAAGGATGACTTTCCCTTGCCTCACAGAGATGTCTTGGTCAATAGTTCAGTAGCCTGTGCCATGTATAGCTTTGTAAATGAGTGTGCTGGATACAGTCAGATTCTGAACAAGATTGTAGATATTATCAAGACAACCTTTATCACCGAATGGGGTACTTACACCTACCAAGTCAAGCCTTTTAGACTTAAAAATGTAGGTGCCACCTATTAGAGGATGGTAATTAGGATATTAGATGACTTGATCAATAAAGAAGTAGAGCTATATATGGATGATATAATGATCAAGTCAGCTACCCAAGAGGGTCACTTATCTCCAACTTCCCTTTCCTTCTGAGGCATAGGCATCTCTTTGATAGCCTTTACTTTGTCAGGACCTATCTTTATCCCTTTTTGGCTAACTACATGCCCTAAATGCTTACCCAAAGTAACCCCAAATATACACTTCTTTGGGTTGAGTCAAAGGTTATCAATCCTCTAAAAGAACTTTTCTAATGCCTCAAAGTGACCATCTCAAGTAGCTGACTTAATCATCATATCATCCATATAAACCTCTACTTCTTTGTGGATTAAGTCATCTAATATCCTAGTTGCCATTCTCTAATAGGTGGCACTTGAATTTTTAAGCCTAAAAGGCATGACCTGGTAGGTATAAGAACCCCATTCTGTAATAAATGCTATCTTGATCCAATCTACGATCTAGTTCAAAATTTGATTGTATCTAGCATACCCATCTACAAAGCTATACTTGGCATAGGCTGCTGCACTATCAACCAAGACATCTATGTGAGGCAAGAAAATTCATCCTTTGGGCAAGCTTTGTTCAAATCCCTATAATCTATATAGACTCTAACTCTTCCATCCTTTTTTGCCACTAGGACTACATTTTCCAACCATGTAGGGTATTAAACCTCCATTAGGATCTTGGCTTCTATTGCTTTCTAACTTTTTCCTTAACCTTTTGCAGCCTTCTAGTCTTAGTCTCCTAAGCTTTCACTTAACTAATTTGTACCCCAAATAGGTTAGAATGGCATGTTTAGTAATTTCTCAGTCTATTTCCGGCATGTCTTCATAGGTCTAGGCAAAGAATTTTTCATATTTTTTCAATATTCTCTCGAATTTTCTCTCTTCAAGTGTTATATCTAATGCCAATAAAATTTATTTCAAGTTTTCTTTTATTCCGAGAATAAATGAACATGTGCTTGTTAAGTTAATGTCAAATATGAATGATTTATGATCATGATTATACATATTGAAATTAGAAGAAACATCAAACAAGTAAGTAAACTTGTTCATCTTATTAATATAATCAAAAGAGGAATCATTGTTATCATTGAAAAGTTCTTTCACATAAATAATATCAATGAAAGTATCTTCTTCAGCTTTAGCAGCATCAGATGTCTCTCTAGCTTCCAGGTTTAGATTGGGTGGATCGTCAGCCTCAATCTTCTGCTTGCCCTTCACCTAAACAGCAAGCAGTTTCTTTGTTATGATCTCCTCGGGTAGTTTTATATCCCAAGTTGAATGGTGCGAAAGAATTTCTCTATCCATAAAACCCTCAACTGACTTGCTAATCCCTCATTCCTAATCAAAGCCATCATTAAATACCTTAATTCTTGGCATTACTTCTCCCTCTATTAGTTGAGGCTTATTCTCTTATAATAAAGGCAAACCCCTGAAGCTGGCACAAATCTCTAAGAAATATGCAAAATTCCTTTTGCTGCTTCCTTTTTATTATTTTTCTCATTAGGACTAGTGAAACCTAGCCCTTTCTTATCCTTCTGACCCTTGGTAATGATAGTAGTTTGTGGCCCTTGAGAATTCTTACCCAGACTAGCCCCAGGTAGGAAGTTTATCTTCTTCAATATATTGATCACTTAGGGACTGTCGGCAAAGCTACTTTCACTCTCTTTATCACTGATTACAAACACTTGAAACCCATTGAAAGGCTACTTGGCTATCTCTAGTACAGATACTTTGTTCTCCCTTGTAGCTTTGATGGTTACCACTTAACCCTCATGAGGTATCTTGATCATTTAATGCAGAGTGGAGGGCACCCTACCTAACTTCTAGAACCATGGTCTTCTAAGTAGCATAGAGAAGTTGGCAGCAATTGGCAATACCATAAACTCAGCCTTGGTTTCGATAGGTCCTATCTTTACTATAACTTTAAAGGTCCTGACAGCTTGCCTTATCAAATTGTTATAGGTAGAAAGGGTCAAATCATATTTGTTCAGCATGCTCTCATTTAGCCTAAAAGTTGGAATTATAACCAAAGGACATATATTGATGGAAGACCCATCACACATTCTGTGTGTTTACCATTCACCTGAGCTTTAATATAAAGAGAGCTATTGTGGTTTCTGCCTTCATTTAGTAAATCAACATTAGAATACACAACATTCTCTCCCGTTACTCCTTTGACCAGATCCAACAACTCAAAAGGTGAAATGGTAGTGGCAACAATAGACTCACTCAAAGCTTCCACTAACTTCAACCTATATGATGCAGATCACCTCAACAAGTCCCTAATAGAAATCTTTACTTGTGTATTCTTTAGTAGTTTTATTATTTGATTCTCCTAAGCTTCTTTCTTTGTAGGCGCTACAGTAAGAGCTGGTTGCCTTTCAATCTTTGGGACCACCTTTCCACTTTTAATGACTACTTTAACTTTCTTTTCTTTATCTACTTCCTCTTCTCTCTTGCTGGCTAAACTCCAGATATCAGCAGGCACCATAGTCCTTTCGTCTTCACTTTCAGTGAGGGAATCCCAATAATCAATCACTAAAACTAGCCAATTTTCTTCACTTGGCTTTGTTACTTTAGGGGTGGAATGAGTAATGGCCATATACTCATTTCCATATAGGTCTCTCATCACATACCACTCGGGTAGATTAGACCTAATCATAAACACTCGGGGCTGTACAACATTATAACCTCTTTTTTTCTTCTTCTCCCTCTTCTTAGCATTTGAAATTTGTTTGCTGTCCATCAGATCCTAAATCTTGTTCCTTAGGGTGCGAAAATAATTAATGAGATGCCTAATATGCTGGTGGTACGCACAATACTGATCTTCCCTTTGATGGGGCAATCCTTGACTTTTCACAAGTCTTAATGGCAATGGATGAAGCTTCCCTTCTTTACTTAACCAATCCAACACCCAAGATAGTGACTTACCAAGGCTGGAATAATGCCTCTGATTATCCTTTATATTGTATAGTGTTATAACAATACGTTCCTATATAGATGGATTGTATAATCATAATGCTATTAAGAGGAGATCTTGTATAAGAATGTGACAATCATGACTTTTGAAACTAATAATTTTTCACTCTTTTAGGTTCATGTGCCTAGAAATATTAGGGCTCATTTTTATCCATTGTTATTGAATAATGTGTAACACCCTTATAAACCCTAGAAGAAATATGAGAGAACAACAACATCCTAAAAAATTCATCTCATTAAATTATCTCTTTTAAATTAGAATAAATAGAATTAAGACATATTCATAGGTTCTTTACATATAACTTGATTATGCTTTTGCATTATTAAAATTACTTTCTTAATTTTACATACCATTTCTATATCACAATATGCATATACATATACAATAAAAAATATTAATAACATATTTACATTTCTTGTTCATTACACATATTTCATATCTTTTACGCTATACAATACAAAATAATTGTATACCAAAATAAGACTTCAAGCTTCACCCCTAATGGCTTGTAGATATTGACTTGAAAATTTGACACTTTTATTCTGCACCTGTGTACCTACATGAGAAGAACACCCATGCTGAGCAATGGCTTAGTGGGTGGTAAAATAATGTAATTTACTTCTTAATGAAGTCACAAACATAAACGGTATAACATGCAAGAACAAACTTTATATATTTACATTTAATAAATAAAATACCACATAATATTCTTTTAATTTTTATATCATATGATGCATTAGCTAGCCAAACAATCCCTTTAATAATAATAATAACATGCATTAACTAAACATGCGGATTCCATTAACAATAACCCTAGCATGCATTAACATTGTAATAAGTAAATAAAATATATACACTATTAATAACAAATCTCTTACCATTGTTATTCACTTAAAGACTCATCCATTGCTTGAATTCCCATTAATGGTGGATAATAAGAACAAACACTGGATACTCACAAGTAGCATCAAACACAAGAGACACAATAGTCTCGAATCTCTAGATACTAATAGGTATCTAAACATTAGACACCTTTCGGTGTCAACACTAGTAGCTGTAGTCACTATTCCTTATAGGCATGCCTATTTATCCACGATCATGTGAAATTTAGGCTTCCAATGAATCTTTAATCACTCAATAATATTACATCCCTATGTATGTGTTTATAAGGATGGAAATGTTTGAGAAAGTACGGGTGAGTTTTGGTAACTTTTCGGTGTCTAAAACTCATGAATAGGCTATAATAGGGGGTACTTGACTACATTAAAATTCAATTTAATTAGGTGGGTTGTATTCTTTCTAGTCCATAATGCATCAATATACTGGATTGGAAAACAATCCAGTTGGGAAGACTTGATTACATAGTTTTTTCAACATACGACATTTTTGGTTCAAATTGTATAGGAATTTAGGCAAATAAATGTGATTTTTAGGCAAAGTGGTCCTAAAAAATTGTTTCCATATGTATCTAGTTTCCATAAATAAAAAATCAAGTCAATTGGACATCTGTATCCCAATATATCACTTAAAGAGTTCAAATTGCTCTATTTGACAGGTTCACTACCATCATTCTATTTCAAGCCAATTTTCACTAGTCTTAAGGGAAAAACTAAAATTTAAAATTTGCATACAAAATTGATTTATAAGTCTTGAATTAAATTTTCAATTAGAATCATCAAATTTAGAGTTCCATAGACCACGATATTGCCAAAATACCAATACTAGTCAAGGTGCACCTCTATCAAAATTTTACCAAAATTTAACTTTCTTACTATACTCATTTAATTCCATGAAAAATAATACCAAAAAACACCCTAAACACCATTTAATATTCAATTTAAATTATTAAACATATATAAACATACACAACGAAAAAATTCAACCCAAGTAGAGTCCCAAACCTTGAATGGCCAAAACTTTCACTTTTAGCTCCTCTCTTGTTCCTTCCCCTTCCTCTTCTTGGATTCTTCCACTTAAATTCATAAAAATGCACTCATCAATACCATAACCATTTACCAAATCTAGCCTCAAAGAATTGAGTAAGAAAAGATGGAGATGAAAGCACTAATTCTTTTAAACTTACCTTAAATTACTCAAAACTTGCTTTGATTTTCCTTGCTCTTTATATATAATTTTTATATGTGAAAAAGCAAGAAGAAAATAAACAAATTCTAAATTATAGGCCCCTTTTAGCAGTTCTATCCCCTCTCCCTCTTTATATATGTGCTCGAAACATGATTTCAGACATTGGATAAGTGTTAGTTTCCTATTTGTCAACTTGTTGGACCTTAAGAAAGTTACACTCTAATCCCTCATCTTCTTTCTCTTTTATTTTTATACTACCCCATCTCGATTTACATATTAATACATATCTTATTCTCATTTATGCATGCATATAACAATGTGAGTAATTTATCGTATTAATAAAAAATAATACATTAATAACCATTATGTCCTCTTATTACACCTCACTTAACTCTTTATGTGCACTTCTTAATACACCATAGACATATAACAATGTATTAAGGTGTAGTTTGGGGCCTCATGAATGCCCAAATTATGCAAAAGTAAGAAAAGAAAATTTTTTCTCATAAAAATAACTAAACTTACCACTTGTATACTCCATAATCACTCTGACCAATTTCAAGTAAAGACACAACCAAAAGATCCAAGGAGCATATCGTGTCACCAGCTGTTGCACACATGGCATCACAACTCCTACCATATTATCATACCACCTGTCATAAAAGCTACCTTAGTTGACATGTGGACTTGTCAAATAAATATATTACCATGTCATTATGCCATATAAACATGTCAAATCATAGTCTATGAATTAGGTTGTAAATTTTATCAAATATTTAAAGGTGTACAAACCAACCAATAAGAATATGACATGTGTCTTTTAATAACCAAAAAAATAAGGAGAAGTGCAATTTTTTAAATTCAAACCATACTTAAATTTAATTTAATTAACAAACATATCACTTAATAAGCACAAATTAAAGGCGTAACATTATCAATCTATCTAAAAAAAAGGTACATGCAATTGTCTAAATAAAAAGGCACCTAAAGGAATAACTATTTAATTGTTTCATAAGTCACAAAAATTAAATTTAACCCCTAAAATGTATCATATTTTGCCTAAAGACAATAATAGGCACTTAATCAAAAAGAAACATAGTGTTCATGGAAGCATGAAATACATAATACAAAAATCTAGATAAAATAAAAATCAATATAGTGTCCAATAGAACTTTTCAGTTAGGAGTTGGCTATTAGATAATACTCCTTATACCTCTTAAAGTATAATTTATCACATAATCATCTTACAAATATATATACTTCACTTGTCTCCCTGTCGTTATTAGTTTGGAAACTACAATAACTGCTTGGACTTGGACTTATTTCCTCTTTCTTTGCTTTAACTAGATTTCAGTTGGGGTAACTTGAGATTGCACTTGAGATTTATTCATAACAACTCTTTCATGTGTTTGTTGATCATCTTGTAATATAGCAACTATAAGGACTAATTAAATAAAATAATTGAAGCAAAATAGTCAGTAAGTAAACTAATAAATAATAAATTGTAAACTTAAATTGAACAACATAAGGAAAAAATCAAAATGTGCAACATAATTTGGCAAGCTATTGTTTAAATAGGGTCATCTCCAAATATGTCATTGTAGACTTCATTGATTTCCTATACATTCAATGGATATAAGATATTTGTTTATCAAACCAATACAGAACTTTAAATTATATTTTTGAAATTGGTGTTACTTACTTCTTGGTCTTGATTTTCAATTATCGAATTTGTTTGAAAATTGGTTTTTAAGTTGTCATCTCCCCTATTATTAACAACATATTATTTTGCAACCCACTTAGAATGTCCTCTTGAATTATATCCAATTGCATAGAACATTAATCAAATTTTACTAGTATTTCCCTTTTCAAAAGGTTTATGCCTTCCGTTTGATCCTTTATTTTCACTAGCTTGCTCAGATTCCTCAAGTTCCAATCTCATATTCTTTGTTTTCCTTCCTCTTTTTTTCTTGATAGCTTTTGGATGAATGATATTGTCACCATCTATAACTCTTGGTCATAACTTTATAGGATTGGTAGGATTAATAAAATGATCATACACCATCACAAAAGTTTTCAAATGATACTATTTGTGCACATAGTCCTTAAGATTTTCATTGTTATGTATAATTACACATATTGCATGTACACAAGGCAAACTTGTTAAATCTCACCTCCTACATGTGTATTGCTATGCCTCTATATTTACTATCACTTTGTTTTTTTTGTTCGTTCACTTTCACTCATAGGCTTCTACAATAATCTAGCTCAAAATATACAATATCCTCTTTCAATTTTAGCAGCCTTTTTTTTTAAAACTTTAGGCATAGCTTGCCATTGTATTTCATTTTTTCTTTCTTCTTGTACATTCTCTTCATGAGATTTAATTTTATCATTTCTAGCATGGTTATAATTGATCTGTCCCTAGCATCTTTTATGTGCCTATAAACAATACAATCTATTAGTGAATTAAATCATTTTATATACCTATTTAAATATCATTTAAAGCATAGTCTATATACCTATTAAAGCATCACACATGTTGTTTAACAAGATGTCACACTTGGGATGCGTGCTAAATAAGCCTCGTGTCTAAGTACTATAGGGTCTCTTAAGGTATGCTAACCATTGTCTAGCATTAGCATCTTCATTTTCAATGTCCTCAAGAGCTTTTATGAAGTTGACATCATATGATGCCTTACCTGCATTCCATAGTAAATCCTTTAAGGCTTTTCCTTTATATTTTTCCATAAAATTTTGGTACATATGCCTAACATAGTGCGTATGTTCTATCTTAGGAAACAAGCCTGTCATAACTACTAAACATAAAAGGAGTTTATTTATTACATCCATAAAAATAGAGTAAAGTAATATAAATTATTAAAACCTACTAACCTTTTGTTTATCAGACATCTAAACATATGTTGCATGATTCTAATCTGAAGATCTTCACCCAAATTATGTCAAAATACAATCATTAGGGTTAATCCCAACTCCTATGAACAATAAGCCACCAAAATTGCCTTTTAGCCATGTGCCATTAACCCCAACTATTGGCCTACAACCAACCTTGAATACATTTTTCAGTGGTGCTAAACATATATAAAAACCTAGAAATTTACATTCATCTCTCCCCAAATGAACACTTGACCCAGGATTACTTCCTAAGAGTTTTGTTATATAATCTGACAGTTTTAAGCATTGCATCCAATCATCTTTTAAAATCCACTTTAAAGCTACATTTTTGGACCTTTAAGCCTTTATATATCTAATTATGTATCATAAATCATCTCTAATAGTGCTAATGATCCCTTTAAAACTCCATATTGGATCATCACTAAATCTCTTATAATATTTGCATGCTAACTATTAGGAAGTCATGTGGAAGTTCTTGATACTTTGGCACAAATGTGATTAAAATTGAAGGTTTTAATCTACACAATAAGGTCATCCTTACTAAATCTACTGGCCTATAACCTATAGGGATAACCAGGAGTCATGCACTTACATATGACTCTATTCCTATCATTAGTTAGAAAGTGATTTAAAAACCTATTTTTTTATACCCCAAGTTCTGCATACCTTTTTTAAATTGATCAAGGTCTTGAACTTCATTCCATGTAGCAAGATAAGATTTTTCATATGCTTATCCTCATTGAAATTAGGAAATCTTATCCTTGGCTCATTATTAGAATCTTCAGATCAAGAATAGAGCTTATTTGGGTTTGGAAAAATTGAAGAATCATTCACACCTTTATTCACTATAGGTATAGAATCCTCAAAATAAGGTATGTTGATTTCCTTCCTTGGCCTGGCCCTTATCTTATTTTCTGTCTGAGGAGCAAAATTATCATTTTAATCTTCATCTTTATCACCAAGGTTATAATCTACATCATGGAAGGCTTTTATGTCTTCTTGATTTGCTATCCCTATTATAAAAAAAGGCAAGCAATCAGTCCCAACAATTTAAATTCATTAAGATTATATTATTTAAAAAAATGAGAAAGATATAATGTCATTTCACCTTCACATAATATGGCTTATCTATCTCCCACATTAACATCTTGATGAGTGTCATCAACTTCATCACCATCAGCACCAAGTTTAACAAATCTTTTTGACCACCATCAGTATCACCATCATATCCAACATCATTAGTACCATCTACATCAACATTTTATGGCCCATTGTCATCAAAATTGGCATCACCTTCATAACTAACATCATTAGTCCCATCTACACTAGCATTCTCTAGCCTATTATAATCAAAATTTGCATCACCTTTATAATTAGCATCATTGGTACCATGTACACTAGAATTGTCCTCTCTATCACCATTAGGCTCATTATTATCCTTTTTTTCTTTATCTCTTTCGTCTTTATTGTTTTCTTCCTTTTCTTTAACTTCTTCTTTATCTTCATACTTTATGTCATCATCAACATCTTTGTATGCTTGCATTCCATCCTTATTTTCATTATTATTCCTATCATTTATTATATGCAAAACTTCAATAGGATCATCAATAGTGATACTTGGTTGACCAAGTTATACATATTATTTATGCCCGCTCTTTACCATTTCTAAAATATCATCATCTATTTACTTGGTTGCCTCTTTTGGATCCTTAAAATACTTATTTTTTTCCCTTGTGGTTCCATCTAGAAAGCAATCTCTAATTGGCTAACTTAACAATTCAGCCAAGCCATCCTCATCTCTAAAATGCTTAATAAAAATGTTAACTTTCTTGCCTTTATCACGTCTTAGGAATATTTTTAAATTATCAAATTCATTTTCTAAAGGCTTCAAACCACCCTTAAATGATTCCTTTTAGAAAAACCTAGCAAAACCTTCACCATTAGGCCTCTAATAAAACCTTTCAATCATTTTCAGATTCATTTTAGCTAAATTGCACCAGAAATATATAGCTACATCTCCACATCTATAAATATTTTCAAATATAAAACTTATGTAGTGCAGGCTAATTATGAAGAATTTATATTTTGTCTTATATAAAGTCATTTAAAAATACTATTCAATACAAAGATCTACACATGTTAATATAGAAAATAAAATCCCTAACTTGAAGAAAATTTTTAGACCCTAAAATAAGAATCATGTTAAAAAACCAAATTTATAAAACTTCCAAAACCCTAATCCCAGCATTTCAATTTATTGTATTGATATACAAAATTTAAATTAAAAAAAACTTAAACTTTACAAATGACTATTTAATTTTAATGCTAAATTATACAAATTTTAGCATGCTTCTCGAAACAGGACATGTCAGTTTCAAATCCATATGGAGCCTTTATTTTAATATATTTTTTGCATAAATTTTTAACACCAATAAATAGAAAAAGAGTAAATAATAGTAATATTAAAACACATGACTACAAATGGAACCCTTTAAGAATGCATGTACTTACCATATTATAGGGCACTCCCAAAACACTATTAGAGTATAGGGTGGTCCATTGTGGCTTCTTTTTAAGCTAACTAGGCCCATCTCTCACTTTTATTATAACAAACTTTAAAAGCAACACTCCAAATTTCACAAAAAAAAAATCAATCTTTACTACATTTTTAAAATAAAAAACCTTTCTCACAAAAGCCTTAAATAATGATAATTTTTGCTTTAGGTCTTCCAATTTTTATTGAGAGAGATATGAATTTTTGCTAATGATAATTTCATAAGCACTTTTTGATAATGAAAAAAAAGTTGAACTAGTTATTTAATAATGTTCCCATGAAAAACTCATTGAGTATATTCCTTTAAAATGCCATCATATATAAAATGTTCTCTCACCACATCATATGTTTGCAAAGACTTATTAACAAAATTTACACATAAACAAATAATTTTTCCATTTTCAAACACATTATAAAATGAAAAGTCAAGAATCTCCTTCACTTATATTTTGTATTCAACATTAAATTTAAGCTAACTTAGCCATACATTATCCATGTTATAGAATAATATTCAACCAAATCCTAAAATAAAATCACATATAAGCTAGCTAGGCCAATCTTTTATTTTAACTCTTTATAGTAACTTTCAACGAAAACTATTCATAACTATAACTAATATATATATATATATATGGAAATAAACCTTGAATTTATGTGTAAATTCTACCTTTTATCACTTCTTCAATTCTATGTATATATGAGTTAACTCATCATAAGCTTATTTACTTTTTTCACAAGTATAAAATCTTCAACTTTCACCATATAAAAAATCATTTACATCTATGAATAAAAAATATTTTTGCTAATCTTGTCACATATTTATGCATAACCACCTATTTTTATCATTTATATTCACCATTTATACATTTAACAAAAACTCACATTTTTCAAATTTCAATATACATAACTTACAATTCTTAATCTTTTTAATTTTGGCCATGCATGTGCCTAAATCACTAACACAATAATTCAATTAGCTTATTAAAGCTTAAAAACCTAATTATCAAGCCAATTTGATGCACTTATGCATATCAAAATTTCAAAATGTTTGTCATAGTAGGTATATTCCTATTGAAGAGAATGCAAATTTCAAGTCAAATAACTAAATTATCTATATCTCACACCTTATTTATTATCCAATTACTAATTATCTTTATCAATTTTATTCTATTTATAGAATCCCAATCACAAATATCTTATTCCTAGCTCCCAAAATAAAGAAATTAAATTTTAATTTTTGCCAACTTTCTCTTTTCCTTTATCCACTCTCCTCTGCCGATCTTTTTCTTCCTAAGAACCACATTCATTAATAATAACTTAAGAAGGTATAAGAACAACTCAAATCTAAATAATTTTAGGTGATATTGAGCAAAGAAATTAACTTACCACATATCTTTAACTCTAAGTTCTAGTCCAAATTTTTTGGTCACTAGAGAATTCTAATTTAATCTCATTTTACCTTGATTTCACTTTTCCAACAACTAAAACTACATTTTAAGGGGTTGCCACTTTAAGTTGGTGGGAGTACAGCAGTTCATAGTGGCCAACGATAAGAGAAAAGGCAAAAAAGAAAGTGAATGTAGGTAAAAGAAAATTGAGACTGCTGAAGCCGATGAACAAGTGGTTGTTTCACATAAAAAAAATGAGAAAAAAGTTAATGATAGTGGCAGCTATAAAGTGAAGGGACAATAGCATGAAGGGCAAAGAAAAAAAAAAGATTGTAGATAAGGAGGAAGTAAGGCTGATGAAAGAAAGAGAAAACGAAAGAAAAGAAAAGAAGAATAAAGGGGAAATTGACAACATTTTACTAGGGGAAAAATAGCTAATATGGAAAATTTCAATTTAATCCTTTATTCCATTAATTTTTTTTCTCCAATTTTTAAGTTAAATTGGGTTTCAAATGAAAGATAAAGGTTCTTTCTCTTCTTACTATTTCTTTTTAGCCCCCTTTTTACATTCTCTCTCTGTCTATATATATATATATATATATATATATGTCTTTAATTAGATTTGACTTTTGAAGGTCTTAAGTTGAAGTTTGGCTATTAGTCAACTCTTAATCATCTTAGCAATTTCCACCTCTAATTGTTATTAAATTGTTATGTTTAACTTTCAATTCCTTATAGGGTTTAAGAATGACTTAATATTTATGAAGATACCTAGAACTTTCATGAATAGTACTTTTCATTACCTAGTAAAGTACATTTTCGGTCTCGATGATACTATATGCTAATCGAAAGGTATTATTCATGTTGTTAGGAATTTTAGTGCATTACATTTTGTCCTCAAAATTCACCTGATTCAAACAAATGTGGATAAGTTTTTCTCATTGTCTCTTTTGGTTTCCATGTGGCTTCCTTTATTTTATGATCATTCCAAAATATTTTCACCAATGGAATCATCTTGTTTCTTAGCTACTTCATTTCTTGTGCTAAGATTCTAACTAATTCTTCTTTATATGTTAAGTTTGGCTGAGTATCTATTGTCTCCAATGATATAACATTTGAATGGTTTGATCTATACTTTCTTAGCATTTATGTGGAACATGTAATGGATCTTATCTAGCTTTGGTGGTAAACCTACACATTTTATGGTCTTGTATAGTCCAATAAGCGTAAGACTTAACTTGTCTTTCTTGCTAAACCTCAATACTTTTTTCCATGGTGACATCTTTAAAAAGACTTTATCACCTATAACATATTATATGTCTTATCTTTTTAGGTCGACATAAGACTTTAAATGCAACTTTTAATTTATCCTTGTTAGCTTTACCTTTTCTTCTATCTCTTAGACCAATTGTGGACTGACCATTTTATTCTCACTAAGCTTGGCCCAACATTTGGGATTCTATACTTATTCCTGTATAGCACTTTATAAGGAGACATTTGAATAGTTATTGTTGTGAGTAAACTCAATTAATGGGAGATTTTAGTCTCAATTGCCTTCAGAATCTATTACATAGCTCCTAATTATGTCTTGTAGCACCTAAAATATCATATTCACATAGTCATTATAGTATCATAGCATTATATATCCACCAAAACTATTATAGTTCCTATATCACTCTTTTAAATTTTCCACTTATTTGAGGAAGAAAGGCAGTACTAAAATTCAACTTGGTGTCAAGTGCCTTATGTAACTTTTTCTAAAATTGCAAAATGAATCTTGGATCTCTATTTGATATAATGGAAGAAGGAACTCCATGCAACCATACTATCTCATTAATGTATCATTTTACATACCTATCAAGAGAATAATCAGTTCTAGTTGGTAAGAAATGTGCTAACTTTGTTAATCTATCATCGATCACCCATGCTGCATCATGCTTCTTCCTAGTTTGAGCAAATCAATGACAAAATCCAAAGTAATTCTATCCCACTTCCATTTATGTATTATAATGGGTTACAATAAATCAAATGGAACTTAATGTTTTTCTTTTACTTACTGACAAGTTAAGCACTTTTTCACATACTCTATCATATCTTTCTTCATTCAAGGCCACCAATAATGAGCCTTCAAGTCTTGATACATTTTAGTGCTACCTAGATGTATAGCATAAGAACTACTATGTGCCTCTTACATTATTTATTTATTAAGCTCTTCATTATTAGGAAACAAATTCTATCCTTGAAGTATAAATAATCATCTCTTTTAATCATAAACTTGTTATCCTTCCCTTTTTGGATTTGCTTAAGGGTGATATCAAGCTTTTCAACTTGTTACTATGCCTCTTTGACTTGTTGTAATAAGGTCAATTTGAGCCTCCACTAAGCTATTATGGCTTCATTCTCCACCAAGGATAGCTTAGCATTCATAGTTATCAAAGCTATGCAAGGTAAGGTTAGGGTTCTACTCATTTATAATTTCATGTTAAGTTTGAATTTGAAATTTTGAACTATCACTTAGAAAATTTACCTACTATAGACTTTTTGCTTAATGCATGTGCTGCCACGTTCATCTTGCTTAGATGATTGTCAGCGATGCAATCATACTCTTTAATTAACTATATCCATCTCCTTTTACTCAAGTTCAGCTATCTTTGCATGGGTAAGTACTTAAGACTCTTGTTATCATTGTAGATATGACACTTCTCCCTATATAAGTAATGCCTCCAAATCTTTAAGGCAAAAACTATTATTGCTAATTCTAAATCATGAGTAGATTAGTTTATTACATGATGTTTCAAATTTTTAAAAGTATAAGCAAATACTTTACCCTCTTGTATAAGTACATAGGTAAGTCTATTATGTGATGCATCACTACAAATCATGAAGTCCTTCCTTGATCCTAGCTGTGTAAGATTTGGTGCCTTAGTCAACATAGTCTTAATCTTTTCAAAGTTCTTTTGGGAATTTCTACTTTATATAAACTTTGCATTCTTCTAGAATAATTTCATTAATGGCATAGCATTTGTGAAAATCCTTTTATAAACCTCCTATAGTATATAACTAACCTATAGACACCCTGACCTAAGGTAACTTTGATTAGGGTTACCCAATGGTAAGGAAATAGCATATTACTAATAATAGGTTCGGATCTCGAAGCTTTGATTATGAATTTTTTACATTTTTCTTAAAGATTTTATGTTTTTTTAGTGTTTTCGAGTGTTTTTAGCAAAAGAGCATGGAAAAACTTGAGTTTGGCCTTTAGAGCTGACATACAATAGTCTTTCATGTGAGGGATGGTCATCCTTGGCCTTGTCTCTCCTGTCCAGGTCAGATTAGGGTTATTTTTGTAATTTTTGAATTTTTGCCTAAAGGATGCCCATCCCTAAATGAGGGATGCCCATTTATGGGTCTTTTCTTGGATTTACCACATTTCTAGAAATTGAAAATGGAAAGATATGTTTTAAGGATTTTTATTCGGATTTGATAGGGGGATATCTCCAGATTTCCTAAGGTAGAGTTGGAATCTAACTCAAACTCTCCCCTTGGTATAAAAGCAAATATTTTTATGGTTTTTAGAGGGAATCACTTTCAAATATAGAGGCATTCTTAGGAAGGAAGAAAGATAATTTTTCTCTCTCTAAGAAGATTTTTCTCTCACACTGTCTTGATTGAAACACACACATAACAAATAATCATTTGATTTACTGAAAAACAAAAAGCATAATCGGAGTGGAGATTTGGACTACAAGGAATTCAGAATCAGAATATCTCTTAAGGGTAAAATTCTAGGCTCTTTCATTTTTATTTTCTCTCTCTAAAAATTATCATGCACAATCACATTAATGTTTTTTTTAAATAATTGCATTTAAATGTTGGGTTTGCTTGATTTGCATGCTTAAAGTGTGATGAGATACAAATTTGGATTAATATATATGTCAATGGTATGGTTAGATAAAAGGTTCCCTCTATTGTTGTATAATTGTAAGCTTTATTTTTATTCTATAATTTTGGAATTTAATAAGTCTTAATGTGTTTTGTGTATAATTTTAGGCTATAACATTGTTTTAGCATGTTTTGGGTTCTAATCATGATGTATTAAGGGTTAAATGCAATTTTACATGATTTTAGGTGTTAATTTCTATATCCTATTCTATCTAGCAAGTGACGGATGGGAAGAAGCCTCAACAGATGTCCGTCCATCAACGAGACAAATTGGACGTTGTAGAGCTTCTTCTTATCTTGTCTTTTATGCAGTTGTGGTCATCCGTCACCCTTCTAGGGGCATTCGTGGCTAGATTTTAGGCAATTTTACATGTATTTCTTACATTTTGTGATATTTACATTATCTATTTGATTCCCATAATATTGATGTATGGTTTCGTATGATATTCAATTATGTATGTATTCATTTTTTGTACTATATAATTAAATAAATGGTTCTTTATTGTATTTTTGTTGTTTATTTTTATTATGTTAATTTATTTGCCTTTTTTGTTGCTTTTGTGAGTGTGTATATTCTTTCACTTTCAAGGGATTTTATGAGTTTTTTTTTTTTGCATAGGGGATGGTGCTTCTGATTAGATGATCACCATCAGGCCATCTAGTTATGTCATTTAACAATTCTATTCATTGTTTATTTATTATTTTAGTTTATTTACTATTTTATTTATCATCTATTTGATTATTTTCTGTTTATTATTTACTTTTGTATTTTTTTGGATGTATTTTATTTGGGGATGTAATAGTTAGTGGAAAAAGGCATTTTGTGCAGGCATAAAAGGAAAAGGTACCTAAAATGATTTTTATTAAATAATTTTGGTTTTGGCACCAAAATAATTCTTTCGGGCCTCTTTTAATTTCTCCAATTGATCTATTAATTATTATATCAGCCCTATAACACTTATAGTCCAATAATAATTAAATATAAAATACAATATTTCAATTAGATTCATTTTACAGAACATTTCTAAAAAGTTCTGCGAACAATTTTACTTGATCTTAATTAATTAAACTCCTTAATTAGTTATTTTCTTATTCACTACTCTATTCCCATAATAATATCAAATATTAATATCCTTTTCATTTTATCATTTTATTCTTTTCTCTATATATGTGTGACCTATTGGGTTCCTTTCCATATTGGCAGTATAATACATAATTGTGAGTTATATTCAAAACTCACATTATTTAAACACCTTTAAATCATTTTATCAATCCCTATTGATATTTATGATACATTATTATACAAGTCATGATTGGCCTCTAGCTAGGCATCATGACTATCCAAATGTCAAAAAAGTCAAGTGGTTTGACTATACCCTTTTATAGAAACAATTACCGTGCAATTACTCGTTTCACCACTCTTATCTCAATTAGATTTTGAGTATGAATTTCTGTCAACTCATATAAATATAATTATGTATGTTTTATTAATTTAACCATTGTTCCCAAAATACCCTTAATGGATCTCTATCCATCTTGGCATATTACTCTGGCCAGAGATTCTCTAAACAAGGTAATTATAGAATCATGCGAGATAACTTCCCTTAATGAATTTGGGATGGTGAATCCTTTGTCAATCACACAACTATCTTCAAGTAGGTCATGATATACCCAACCTCTTAACTATGTTCACCTCCAGTTGGAAGTAATTAGTTATGGAGTCAAAGTATACCACTTGCTACTTAAGATAACTTTGGTGATCTCAAGTCTAAGGATACTTGCACAACTGCTATGAAGAGATTTCTCATTGACATAGATTTAATATCCATGTGAGAATTCTCTTTACAGGTCTCTAATTAACTTGTTCTTTTAACAAGCATCCACATGTTAGCTTTGATTATCTTTCATAATCACAGTTATGAGAACCACTGCTTGAACCATTCAAGAAGCATAACATGTGTTGTTTTGTCCGAATTAACAATGTCCTTTCTTGTTAATCTATGACTAGGGATATTTAGATATTAACACATTTACATGCAATAGACATCTTATATCATGAACACTTTCATGATTTCCTTTACACTGTGTTTATAATATCTAGGACTTCATTTATTAATTTAAGATTTACAAACTCATGTATTTAAACATAGCATTAATAAATGAATGATGCCTTTTATTAAGAATATGAATTCATACATATGAAATACATCCCTTTTTACATGGGCTCTAGGGCATACTCTTTAACATTCTCCCACTTGCACTAGAGCCAATCACTCATATGTCTTAGACCCATGCTATTTATATAGTGATCGTGCTTAATCTAGGAAAGTGCTTTAGTGAGGGGATCCATCACATTTTCATATGTGGGGACCCTTTCTATTTTCACATCATTTCTAGCTACTATTTCCCTTATGAGATGGTAGCATCTGAGAACATGCTCAGATCACTGATGAGATTGTGGTTCCTTTGCTTGTGCATTGGCTCCATTGTTGTCACAATATAATGGAATCAAATCAACAATGCTAGGCACCACTCCTAGTTTAGATATGAACTTTTTGATCCAGAGTGCTTCTTTGGCTACTTCTGAAGTAGCAATGTACTCAGCTTCTATCGTGGAATCAACAGTTATTTCTTATTTGGAACTCTTCCAATTAACTACCCCTCCTCCCATTATGAACACAAAACCAGACTGTGATTTACAATCATCTTTGTCAGATTGGAAGATGGCATATGTATACCCATTTACTTCCAAACTGCCCTCCCTTTATACCAAGAATATATCCTTAGTCCTTCTCAAGTACTTAAGGATATTCTTGACAGCTGCCCAATGTTCCTCTCCAAAATTGGATTGGAATCTGTTTGTGACACTCAAAGCAAAAGCTACATCTGGACGTGTACATAGCATAGCATACATGATAGAACCAATTGTAGATGCATATGGTATTCTATTCATGCTCTCTCTATCCTCTAGTGTCTACGAACAAATAGACTTAGAAAGGTGTTTCGCATGCACCATGGGTATAAACCATTTCTTAGAGAGATCCATATTGAACCTCTTCAATACTTTATCTATGTATGTACTTTGAGAAAGACCTAGTAACCTATTGGATCTATCTCTATAGATCCTTATTCCTAGAATATAGGATGTTTTTCCAAGATCTTTCATGGAGAATTGCTTGGATAACCATATTTTAACATATTGGAGTAGAGAATTGTCATTTCCCATGATCAATATGCCATCCATATATAGAACTAAAAAAACAATTGCACTCCCATTGACCCTTTTATATACACAAGGTTCATCTTCATTCTGTGATAAACCAAACTCATTGACTATCTCATTGAATCGTATGTTCCAGCTATTAGAGGCTTGCTTCAATCCATAAATGGATCTTTGAAGCTTGCATACCTTTTTGCCATTTCCTTTTGTGAACCCTTTTGGTTATGTCATAAATGGATCTTTGAAGCTTGCATACCTTTTTGCCATTTCCTCAGTCACATTTCCATTTAGGAAAGCTGTCTTCACATCCATTTAAATCTCATAATCATAATGAGCTACAATGGCTAAAAGTATTCTTATAGAATTAAGCATCGCTATAGGAGAACAGGTTTCATTGTAGTCAATTCCTTTTTTTTGATGATAGGCTTTTGCTACTAAGTGAGCTTTATAGGTAACTATATTACCTTCCATGTCGGTCTTCTTTTTGAAGACCCATTTGCACCCTATGGGTTTTTTCCCTTCAGGTGGTTGAGTTAAAGTCTATACTTTATTCTCATACATGGAGTCCATTTTAGACTGTATAGCCTTATGCCATAAATCACGTTATGAACTATTCAAAACTTCTTAATAGCTTGTAGGCTCATTGTCCTCTACTATAGTTATGCCTCTATCCGAATCAATGTGAAATCCATATCTCACAGCGATAGAATGCATCTTAGTAGATCTTCTAGGATTTTCTATATAATCAGGTTCAACTGTAATCTTATCATTATGAAATTCAGTCTCGGGTTCAATCAGTTGATTTACTTCTATTTATTGGTCTTGAACTTCACCAAGTTCAATTTTACTCCTACTATCCTCTCATAGGAGAAATTATCTTTCTAAGAAGACAACATTCCTTGAAACAAAACCTTTTGTTCTAAGGGATAGTGGAAATAATATCCAAACATTTCTTTTGGATATCACATAAATAAATATTTATCATACTTAACATCTAGTTTGTTTGACATTGTCCTCTTCACATAAGCAGGACAACCCCATACTTTCATATGAGAAAGTATGGGTTTCTTGTTATTCCATATCTCATTTGGGGTAACATCAACTGATTTACTAGGAACTCTGTTTAACACATAAATAGTAGTTTTTAGTGCATATCTCCAAAAGGACTTAGGCAAGTCTGCTTGGCTCATCATGGATTGAACCATATCTAATAGTGTTCAATTTATGCTCTCAGATACACCATTGTGTTGTGGTGTATATAGAGGAGTCCATTGAGATAAAATCCCATTATCTCTAAGATAATCTTGAAATTCTTGGCTTAAGTATTCTCCACCTTGATCTGATCTAAGTGTCTTAATACTCTTGCCAAGTTGCTTCTCTACTTCATTTTTGAATTCTTTGAACTTTTCAAATGCTTCTGATTTATTTTTCATTAGATAGATATATCCAACCCTGGAATAATCATCTATGAAAGTAATGAAGTAGGAGTAACCGCCTCTTGCATGTGTAGTCATTGGACCACATACATCTGAATGTATTAAAGTCTAAAACCATTTTAGCTCGTTCTCCTTTACCAATAAAGGGAGCTTTTGACATTTTTTCTAATAAAAAAGATTCACATGTATCAAATGATTCATAATCGAATGATCCCAAATCACCAAACTTATATAATTTGGTCGTGCATTTCTCATTTATATGCCCTAAACAACAATGCCATAAATATGAGATATTTAGATTATCTTGTTTCATCCTTTTGGTATCCACATTATGCACTTCTTTAATTAAATCAAGAAAAAATATACCATTCTCAATGATAGCTTTTTCATAAAACATATTGTTCTTAAAAATGTAACAACACTTGTCCTTTAAAGAAATGTCATAATCGTTCAATAAACAACTGAAAGAAATAATACTTTTGGACAATGCTGGAACATAATAACAATTATTTAACTCCAGTATCAATCCACTTGGAAGAGGCAAATGGTAAGTCCCCACAACTATTGTAGAGAGGTTTTTTCAAATATCTGATTGTAGACATATTTCTGCCTTTCTAACTCTTCTACTGCTTCTAAGTCCCTGTAGATCATTACACAAATGAGATCCACATCCAATATCTAATATCCAAGATTTTTTTGAAGTAATAGAATAAGTATTAATTTCAATCATATGAATACCTAAAGTAAAAGCATCAGTTTACTTTTTCTCCTTGAGAGAATCTAGATAGGCCTTACAGTTACGCTTCGAATGACCATCTTTTCCACAATGGAAGCAAGTTCCTTTGGGATTCCCTTTCATGGAAACCTTCTTCTTGAAAATCCCACTATTCATTGGCTGTGCCTTGGTCATCATCATCATCATCTTCTTCTTCTGCTTCCTACCTTTAGAAGAAGTGACAACCATGACACTTTTTGGATCCTTTTTGAAGGATCCATCAGCTGTTTTGAGCATGTTGATTAACTCAGGAATGGTCACTCTGATCTTGTTCATGTTAAAGTTAAGCACGAAAGGTACATAACTTGGAGCCAACGAGTACAAGATTAAATCTATGTATAGATCATTATCCATTACATAGCCAAGTCTACTCAAATGCTCAATATACCCATACATCTTTAATGCATGAGTAGCATGCTAGAGAGTATGCCCTAGAGCCCATGTAAAAGGGATGAATTTCATATTTATGAATTTATATTTTTAATAAAAGGCATTATTCATTTATTAATATTATGTTTAAATACATGAGTTTGCAAATCTTAAATTAATAAATGAAGTCCTTGATATTATAAAAACAGTGCAAAGGCAATCATGAAAGTGTTCATGATATGAGGTGTCGATTGCATGTAAATGTGTTAATATCTAAATATCCCTAGTCATAGAATTAACAAGACAGGACATTGTTAATTCTGACAGACTAGCATAAGTTATGCTTCCTGAATGGTTCAAATAGTGGTTCTCATAACTGTGATTATGGAAGATAACCAAAGCTAACAGGTGGATGCTTGTTAGAAGAACAAGTTCATTGGAGACCTGCAAAGAGAATCCTCACATGGATATTAAATCTATATCAGTGAGGAATCTCTTCATAGCGGTTGTACAAGTATCCTTAGACTTGAGATCACCAAAGTTATCTTAAGTAGCAAGTGGTATATTTTGACTCCATAACTGATTACTTCCAACTGGGAGTGAAAAATAGTTAGGAGATTGGGTATATCATGACCTACTTGAAGATAGTTGAGTGATTGACAAAGGATTAACCATCCTAGATTTAATAAAGGAAGTTATCACGCATGATTCTATAATAGCCTTATTCAGAGAATCTCTGGCCAGAGTAATATGCCAAGATGGATAGAGATCAATGGAGGGCATTTTGGGAACAATGGTTAAATTAATAGAACATACATAATTAGATTTATATGAGTTGACAGAAATCCATACTCATAATCTAATTGAGATAAGAGTGGTGGAAGGAGTAATTGCACGGTAACTGTTTCTATGGAAGAGTATAGTCAAACCACTTGACTTTCTTGACATTTGGGTAGTCATGGTATCTAGCTAGAGGCCAATCATGATTTGTATAATAGTGTATCAAGAATATCAATAGGGATTGATAAAATGATTTAAAGAAGTTTAAATCATGTGAGTTTTGAATAGAACTCACAATTACATATTATACTGCCAATATAGACAGGAACCCAATAGGTCACACACATATAGAGACAAAAAGGATAAAATGGAAAAATGACAAGGATAATAATATTTGATATTATTATGGGGATAGAGAAGTGAATAAGATAATAATTAATTAAAGAGTTTAATTAATTATGATCAAGTAAAATTATTAGCAGAACTTATTTGAAATGTTATGTAAAATTGAACCTAATTAAAATAATGTATTTCATAATTGATTATTATTCAACTATAAATGTTATAGGGCTAATATAATAATTAATAGGTCCATTGGAGGAATTATAAAGGCCCAAAGAAGTGAAGTTGGCACAGAAGCCCTCCAGAAGAAGGGCCACACGCCAACTCCAAAATAGAAGGCCTTAAAGGCCTACTTCTTGGACCAAAATAAATTAAATATGTTACATAAGTGTTGTGGAGCCTACATATTTAATTTGGTTGGATTT
Organism: Excoecaria agallocha; assembly: GCA_037975025.1. Classification (NCBI taxonomy): domain Eukaryota; kingdom Viridiplantae; phylum Streptophyta; class Magnoliopsida; order Malpighiales; family Euphorbiaceae; genus Excoecaria; species Excoecaria agallocha. The sequence goes on from CM075816.1 coordinate 44,401,945, forward strand.
GGAATTCATTTGGGTAACTAAATCCAAATATATGTACAAAGGACCTAGTTTGTGGGTTTTATGCATAGTCTTTTGTGAAAGGGCTTAAATTGAATTTAATTGAGCCCAAATAACTATAAGTAATTCCAGAAGGCCAATTAATAATTTTCCAGCAATTTTAAAGAGCTCAATCCGATTATGAAGTTGGATATTTTTAACCTAACTATAAAAATCCAAGAGATGTGGAATTAGGGTTAAGTAAGAGTGAATAATTAAGAGAAAAGTTTTTCTCTTACTCAAAAAGCCCTAGCCGTATCCTTCTCTTGTGTGGATTACTCATTGGAGGTGTTTGATTTTGGACATTGTGGTTTGCGACAACCCGGTAAGAAGGAAAATCAATTGTTCAACAAAAATCAAAGGTGATTTTTCTTATTCTCATTAATATGTATATTGTAAATTCATGGGAAGATCGGATTTATTGGTTAAAAATTTTAAATTCCGCTTATGTATGAGATGCATGTAACTGATAATTCCCAACATGGTATCAGAGCTTCGGTTTTGCCATGAATCTACAATTCTATATTTTTCTGCGAAATAAGTTTTATTTTTGAGATATTTATTTCATGAACTTTAAAATATCAGATTTGATTGTTCATGAATGAGAAATATTTATTTTTGGATATATATGATCAAATATATATAACGAAAAATAAAAACCATTCTTTTGAGAAAGGAATCATGGTTTTGGCGTGAATGGCTTTTATTTTTCAATGATGTTTAGGGGCTGTTCTAAATTAAAATTTTATTGATCCACTCTAAGGTCATTTTGATTATAATTTATGTGTTTAATATGTGATATTAAGCCATAGGATCAAACAAAATTAAAATTGAACAAGTTTTGCATGAAACTAGTTTAGTCGAAAAGTTCGATAAAGTGGTGTTCTTCGTGTGTTCTTGGTATGTTCTTGGTGTGTTCATGTTTAGAATGATTTTTAATCTTCTAAATCTGATATATCTAATATATTAATGTGTTTTTAATTAATTGGATTAATTAAAATGGGCCTTGGATAACAAACTGGTTGGTAGCAACTATTCTGACTGGATCAGGCAAGTGAGAATTGTTCTCAGAGCTGAAAAGATCTATTTTGTCTTGGATAAAGATCCACCACCACTTCCATCAGATGATGCCATTGATGAGATCAAAGGCACTTATCGTAAATATATAGAGGATAGTGAAGTAGAAGTATGTCTGATGCTGGGTGCTATGTCCTTGAAGCTTTAGAAGCAACATGAGATGATGGATGCTAGAACCATCATTTTGCATCTAGAGGAGCTTTATTCTTCTCAGGTTAGAATTGAGCAATATAAGATTTCTCGAGCTCTATTTAGTTACAAAATGGTGGAAGGCACTTCGGCTGCTACTCATGCAGTGAAGATGTATGGGTATATTGAGCATTTGAGTAGACTTGGCTATGTAATGGATAATGATCTATACATAGATTTAATCTTGTACTCTTTGGATCCAAGTTATGCACCTTTCGTGCTTAAATTCAACATGAACAAGATCCAAGTAACCATTCCTAAATTAATCAACATGCTCAAGACAGTTGATGGATCCTTTAAGAAGGATCCAAAACGTGTCATGGTTGTCACTTTTGCTAAAGGCAAGAAGCAGAAGAAGAAGAAGATAACCAAGGCGCAGCCAAAGAATGGTGGGATCTCTAAGAAGAAGATTGCCAAAAAAGAGAATCCCAAAGGAACTTGCTTTCATTGTGGAAAGGATGGTCACTGGAAGCGTAACTGTAAGGCCTATCTAGATTCTCTCAAGGAGAAGAAGCAAGCTGATGCTTCTACTTCAGGTATTCATATGATTGAAATTAATACTTATTCTATTGCTTTAAAACAATCTTGGGTATTAGATACCGGATGTGGATCTCACTTGTGTAATGATCTACAGGGACTTAGAAGCTTTAAAAGAGTTGGAAAGGCAGAGATATGTTTGCAGTCAGCTACTAGACAAAACATCTCTACAACGGTTATGGGGACATACCATCTGCCTCTTCCAAATTGATTAGTACTAGAATTAAATAATTGTTATTATGTTCCAACTTTATCCAAGAGTATTATTTCTTTCAGTTGTTTATTAAACGATTATGACATTTCTTTAACGGACAAGTATTGTTACATTTTTAAGAACTATATGTTTTATGAAAAAGCTATCATTGATAATGGTATATTTGTTCTTGATTTAATTAAAGAAGTGCATAATGTGGATACCAAGAGAATGAAACATGATAATCTAAATACCTCATACTTATGGCAGTGTCGTTTAGGTCATATTAATGAGAAATACATGACCAAATTACACAAGTCAAGTGATTTGGGATCATTTGATTATGAATCATTTGATACATATGAATCTTGTTTATTAGGAAAAATGACAAAAACTCCCATTATTGGTAAAGAAGAACAAACTAAAATAGTTTTGGACTTAATACATTCAGATGTATGTGGTCCAATGACTACACATGCTAGAGGAGGTTACTCCTACTTCATTACTTTCATAGATGATTATTCCAGGTTTAGATACATCTATCTAATGAAATATAAATCAGAAGCATTTGAAAAGTTCAAATAACTCAGAAATGAAGTAGAGAAACAACTTGGCAAGAGAATTAAAACACTTAGATCAGATCGAGGTGGAGAATACTTAAGCCAAGAATTTCAAGATTATCTTAGAGAAAATGGGATTTTATCTCAATGGACTCCACTATATACACCACAACACAATGGTGTATCTAAAGGAGGAATTGAACACTATTAGATATGGTTTGATCAATGATAAGCCGAGCAGACTTGCCTAAGTCCTTTTGGGGATATGCACTAGAAACTTCTATTTATGTTTTAAACATAGCTCCTAGTAAATCGGTTGATGTTACTCCATATGAGATGTGGAATAACAAGAAATCCATGCTTTCTCATATGAAAGTATAGGGTTGTCCTGCTTATGTGAAGAGGACAATGTCAGACAAACTAGATGTTAAGTCTGACAAAAAATTTATTTGTGGGATATCCAAAAGAAATGTTTGGATATTATTTCTATCATCCCTTAAAACAAAAGGTATTTCTTTTAAGGCATGTTGTCTTCTTGGAAAGAGAATTTCTCCTACGAGAGGACATTGGGAGTAAAATTGAACTTGGTGAAGTTCAAGATCCACAAATAGAAGTGGATCAACCGATTGAACCCGAGATTGAATTTCATAATGATGAGATTATAGTTGAACCTGATTATACACAAAATCCTAGAAGATCTACTAGGATGCATTCTATCCCTGTGAGATATGGATTTCATGTTGATTCGGATAGAGGCATAACTGTAGTAGAGGATAATGAGCCTACAAGCTATCAAGAAGTTTTGAACAGTTTAGAACATGATTTATGGCTTAAGGCTATACAGTCTGAAATGGACTCCATGTATGAGAATAAAGTATGGACTTTAACTCAACCACCTGAAGAGATAAAACCCATATAGTGCAAATGGGTCATCAAAAAGAAGACCGACATAGAAGGTAATATAGTTACCTATAAAGCTCGCTTAGTAGCAAAGGGCTATCGTCAAAAAGAAGGTATTGACTATGACAAAACTTTTTCTCCTGTAGCGATGCTTAAGTTTATAAGAATACTTTTAGCCATTGCAGCTCATTATGATTATGAGATTTGGCAAATAGATGTGAAGACAACTTTCTTAAATGGAAATCTGACTGAGGATGTGTATATGACACAACCTGAAGGGTTCACATCAGCAAATGGAAAAAAGGTACGCAAGCTTCAAAAATCCATTAATGGATTGAAGCAAGCCTCTAGGAGCTGGAACATACAATTCAATGAGACAATCAAAGAGTTTTGTTTCTCACAAAATGAAGATGAACCTTGTGTGTACAAAAGGTTCAGTGGGAGTGCAATTGTCTTCTTGGTTCTATATGTGGATGACATATTGATCATGGGAAATAATATTTCTCTTCTCCAATCTGTTAAAATATGGTTATCCAAGCAATTCTCCATGAAAGACCTTGGAGAAGCATCCTATATTCTGGGAATAAGGATCTATAGAGATAGATCCAATAGGTTGCTAGGTCTTTCTTAAAGTACATATATAGATAAAGTATTGAAGAGGTTAAATATAGATCTCTCTAAAAAAGGGCTTATACCCATAGTGCATGGGAAACACCTTTCTAAGTCTATGTGTCCACAGATCCTAGAGGATAGAGAGAGCATGAATAGAATACCATATGTATCAGCAATTGGTTTTATCATGAATGCTATGTTATGTACATGGCCAAATGTAGCATTTGCTTTGAGTGTCACAAGCAGATTCCAATCCAATTTTAGAGAGGAACACTGCGCAGCTGTCAGGAATATCCTTAAGTACTTGAGAAGGACTAAGGATATATACTTGGTATATTGAGAGGGTAGTTTGGAAATAAAAGGGTATACAGATACCAGCTTCCAATCGGACAAAGATGATTGTAAATCACAGTCTGGTTATGTGTTCATAATGGGGGGTGGAGCAATTAATTGGAAGAGTTCCAAACAAGAAACTACTAATTCCACGATAGAAGCTGAGTACATTACTACTTCAGAAGCAGCCAAAGAAGCAGTCTGGATCAAAAAGTTCATATCTGAACTAGGAGTGGTGCCTAGCATTGTTGATCCGATTCCTTTATATCTTGACAACAATAGAGCCATTGCATAAGCAAAGGAACCATAGTCTCATCAGCGATCCAAGCATGTTTTGAGATGCTACCATCTCATAAGGGAAATAGTAGCTATAAATGATGTGAAAATAGAAAGGGTCCCTACAGATGATAATGTGGCGGATCCCCTCACTAAAGCACTTTTCCAGATAAAAGCATGATCACCATATAAATAGCATGGGTCTGAGACATATGAGTGATTGGCTATAGTGCAAGTGGGAGATTATTATAGCATATGTTCTAGAGCCCATGTAAAAGGGATGAATTTCATATGTATGAATTTATATTTTTAATAAAAGGAATTATTCTTTTATTAATGCTATGTTTAAATACATGAGCTTGTAAATCTGAAATTAATAAATGAAGTCCTTGATATTATAAACACAGTGCAAAGGCAATCATGAAAGTGTTCATGATATGACGTGTCTATTGCATGCAAATGTGTTAATATCTAAATATCCCTAGTCATAGAATTAATAAGATAGGACATTGTTAATTCGGACATACTATCACATGTTATGCTTCCTGAATGGTTCAAGCAGTGGTTCTCATAACTGTGATTATAAATGATAATCAAAGCTAACACGTGGATGCTTGTTACAAGAACAAGTTCATTGGAGACCTGCAAAGAGAATCCTCATATGGATATTAATTCTATGTCAGTGAGGAATCTCTTCATAGCAGTTGTGTAAGTATCCTTGGACTTGAGATCACCAAAGTTATCTTAAGTAGCAAGTGGTATATTTTGACTCTATAACTGATTACTTCCAACTAGGAGTGAACATAGTTAGGAGATTGGATATATCATGACCTACTTGAAGATAATTGAGTGATTAACAAAGGATTTACCATCCCAGATTTAATAAGGGAAGTTATCTCGCATGATTTTATAATTGCCTTGTTCAGAGAATCTCTAGCCAGAGTAATATGCCAAGATGGATAGAGATCCATTGAGGGCATTTTACGAACAATGGTTAAATTAATAGAACATACATAATTAGATTTATATGAGTTGACAGAAATCCATACTCATAATCTTATTGAGATAAGATTGGTGGAAGGAGTAATTGCACGGTAACTATTTCTATAGAAGGTTATAGTCAAACCACTTGACTTTCCTGAAATTTGGATAGTCTTGATGCCTAGCCAGAGGCTAATCATGATTTGTATAATAGTGTATCAAGAATATCAAGAGGGATTGATAAAATTATTTAAAGAAGTTTAAATGATGTGAGTATTGAATAGAACTCACAATTACATATTATACTACAGATATGGACAGGAACCCAATAGGTCACACACATATAGAAAGAAAAGAATAAAATGGTAAAATGACAAGGATAATAATATGTGATATTATTATGGGGATATAGAAGTGAATAAGATAATAATTAATTAAAGAGTTTAATTAATTATGATCAAGTAAAATTATTCACAGAACTTTTTTGAAATGTTTTGTAGAATTGGACCTAATTGAAATAATGTATTCATAATTTATTATTATTGAACCATAAATGTTATAGGGATGATATAATAATAATAGGTCCATTCATGGAATTATAAATGCCCAAAGAAGTGAAGTTGGCACTGAAGCCCTCTAGAAGAAGGCCACACGCCAACTCCAAAATAGAAGGCCTTAGAGGCCTACTTCTTGGACCAAAATAAATTAAATATGTTACATAAGTTTTGTGGAGCCTAAATATTTAATTTGGTTGGATTTGGAATTCATTTGGGTAATTAAATCCAAGTATATGTACAAAGGGTCTAGTTTGTGAATTTTATGCATAGTCTTTTATGAAAGGGCTTAAATTGAATTTAATTGAGCCCAAATAATTATAAATAATTTTAGTAGCCAATTAATAATTCTCTAGCAATTTTAAAGAGTCCAATCCCATTATGAAGTTGGATTTTTTTAACCTAACAATAAAAATCCAAGAGATGTGGAATTAGGGTTAAGTAAGAGTGAACAATTAAGAGAAAAGTTTTTCTCTCACTCAAAAAGCCTAGCCACCACCTTCCTTAGCTAGCATCTAGGGATTTTGGCCAGCCCTTGTTCCTTCTAATTGTTGGTTCATTCTATCCTTCTCTTGGGTGGATTACTCATTGGAGGTGTTCGATTTTGGACACTGTGGTTTGCAACAACCCGGTGAGAAGGAAAATAAATTGTTCAATAAAAATCAAAGGTGATTTTTCTTATTCTCATTAATATGTATATTGTAAATTCATGGCAAGATCAGATTTATTGGTTAAAAATTTTAAATTCTGCTTATGTATGAGATGCATGTAACCGATAATTCCCAACATAGCAGCCGAAGTGCCTTCCACCATTTTGCAGCTAAATAAAGCTTGAGCAATCTCATATTGCTCAGTTCTAGCCTAATAAGAATAAAACTCCTCTAGATACAAAATGATGGTTCTAGTATCCATCATCTCATGTTTCTTCTGAAGCTCTAAGGACATAATACCCAGCATCAGACATGTTGCTGCTTCACTATCCTCCATGTATTTTCGAATAAGCGCCCTTGATCTCATCAATGGCATCATCTGATGGAAGTGGTGGTGGATCTTTATCTAAGACATAATGGATCTTTTCAGCTCTGAGATCAATTCTCACTTGCCTGATCCAGTCAGAATAGTTGCTGCCAATCAGCTTGTTATCCAAGATTGATCCTATATTAATGTTTGATGTGCTCATGATGATGACCTAAATGTGAAAAAGAAAACATATAAGAGTATGTTCATATATATGTATGCATTAATTAGGTCTTTAATTAATCCATTTACTCCCACTATTTTATTGCTAATCAATAGCCCTCACTATTTAATTCTAGAAAACCCGATGGTTTTCTTAGTGGGCCAATATCCAATCCTTGATATGAAATTTGACCTTGACTGTGGTCAACAAATCAAACTCCATACCCTTGAAAGGTAGGTATCTCTATACCAATTGTGTCTTTACACAACTATTGGATCATTAGGTTATCAACTCTTGATACATGCATATCATATATGCATTTCCTAATCTTGCCTCTAGAACCATTAGCCTTGACTGTGGTCAACAAGCTAATAGGCTAGCTAAGATGACCCATTTAATTAGATTCGAACATATTCGATATAATGTGAGCTTGACTGCGGTCAACAATCCACACTATAAAGAACTCTAGTTCTCCTCAAATTAATGGAAGGCTTATATACCTTAGTATTAGTTTGAGGGATTTTAGTTAATTAAGTCTCATCATACATGGTTGGCATACATTGGCATGCATCCTATATCTATCTCATAAATATAAGCATACAAATATGGTATAGTTATGAACTTTACTACATTGATTTCCCCGAGCCAAGAGGGAAATCAAAAGGTCACACCTAGGTAATAAGCATGATTCAAACAAGTAAAAATAATTACATTATCTTCAAACTTGTTGCATCTCCATCTGGCCTATCTTGCTCCTTGATAGTGGTCTCCATCTGTATCTCTAGTTTTAATCTAAGTAATCAAATTAAATATTATAATTTAAAAGGAAATACAAATCAAAAACAAGTGGCCGGGATATGAAAGTCCTCATTGGGTTGAAACATACATTATGCTCAATCACATTGGGCCTTGTCCATAACTATCCATTATGCCAATCATATACCCTTATATGCATTTCTAATGCATAAAGTAAAAGATATAATGGATTACTAACTTTGTTTCAATTCTTGAATCATACTTTTGAGTTATTTTAATAATGTGATCAAATTAGGAAATTTTTTCCATTTAGGAAACCTTTTTGCATGCATGTGTTCTTGCCTTAATTATCAATATAATTGATTATTAATTAATTATCAATTGATTATTTAATTAATCAACTATATTAAATAATTAAAAAATTAATTTTGGGCTTAAAACAAGGGTAGGCCAAAACCCACACAATAAACCCTAAGATGTGTTCACACACAAACTAGTTTTGTGTCTATTGGACCATTTGGACCTTTTGGAATGAGCCAAGCCCACTCCAGCCCTTAAAACCCATTAATAAACTTAATTATAGTTTATAATATTTAATTTAAATAAGCTCCTTGGGCCCACCAAGTCATTCATTAATTTAGACCAAGTCCGTAAAAATTAAGCCCATTAAGTGGTTTTAATGAATTAAAATTAATCCAATTAATTTAAGGCCCATTTTAATTAATACAATTAATTAAAAACACATTAATATATCAGATATATCAGATTTAAAAGATTAAAAATCATTCTAAACATGAACAAACCAAGAACATACCAAGAACACATGAAGAATACCAATTTATCAAACTTTTCGACTAAACTAGTTTACATGCAAAACTTGTTCGATTTTAATTTTGTTTGATCCTATGGCTTAATATCACATATTAAACACATAAATTATCATCAAAATTATCTTAAAGTGGATCAATAAAAAATTAATCTAGAACAGCCCCTAATCTTTATTGAAAAATAAAACCCAACACGTCATTCTCAATGGTTATTTTCTCAAAAGAATCGTTTTTATTTTTCGTTTTATTTATTTCGATCACATACATAAAAAAAATTAATATTTCTCATTCATGAACAATCAAATCTGATATTTTAAATTTCATGAAATAAATAACTCAAAAATAAAAACTATTTGGCAAAATATATAATTGTAGATTCATGGTAAAATCAAGGCTCTGATACCATGTTAGGAATTATCGGTTACATGCTTCTCATAAATAATAGAAATTTAAAATTTTTAACCAATAGATCTGATATTGCTATGAATTTAAAATATACATATTAATGAGAATAAGAAAAATTACCTTTGATTTTTATTGAACAATTGATTTTCCTTCTCACCGAGTTGTCGCAACCCACAGTGTCCAAAATTGAATACCCCCAATTAGTAATCCACACTAGAGAAGGATGGAATGAACCAAAAAATGGAGGAATACAAGGCTGGCCAAAATCCTTTGATGCTAGCAAGGGGAAAGTGGTGGCTAGGGTTGAGAGAGTGAGAGAAACTCTTTTCTCTTAATTGTTTACCTTAACCCTAATATCCTATCACTTGGATTTTTATAGTTAGGTTAAAAATCCAACTTTATAATAGGATTGGGCTCCTTAAAATTACTGGAGAAATATTAAATGGGCTTCTGGAATTATTAATAATTTATTTGGGATCAATTAAATTCAATTTAAGTCTTTTCATAAAAGACTATGCACAAAACCCACAAACTAGGCCCTTTGTGCATATACTTGGATTTAATCACCCATATGAATTCCAAAATCAATCCAAATTAAATATGAGGGCTCCATAAAACTTATGAAATATATTTAATTTATTTTGGTCCAAGAATTAGGCCTCTAAGGCCTTCTACCAGGGCTTGGCGTGTAACCCTTCCTCTAGAGGGTTTCTGCGCCAAAGCCATTCTTTTGGGCCTCTTTTAATTTCTCCAATGGATCTATTAATTATTATATCAGCCATAAAATACTTATAGTCCAATAATAATTAATTATGAAATATAATATTTCAATTAGGTCCATTTTACAAAATATTTCTAAAAAGTTATGCAAAAAATTTTACTTGATTATAATTAATTAAACTCTTTAATTAATTATTCTCTTATTTACTTCTCTATTCACATAACAATATCAAATATTATTATCCTTGTTATTTTATCATTTTATCCTTTTCTCTATATGTGTGTGACCTATTGGGTTCTTATCATAATTGGCAGTATAATAAATAATTGTGAGTTCTATTCAAAACTCACATGATTTAAACTCCTTTAAATCATTTTATCAATTCCTATTGATATTTATGATACGTTATTATACAAGTCATGACTGGCCTCTAGCTAGGCATCATGACTACCCAATTGTCAGGAAAGTCAAGTGGTTTGACTATACCCTTCCATAGAAACAATTACCATGCAATTACTCCTTTTACCACTCGTATCTCAATTAGATTTTGAGTATGAATTTTTGTCAACTCATATAAATCTAATTATGTATGTTCTATTAATTTAACTATTGTTCCCAAAATGTCCTTCATAGATCTTTATCCATCTTGGCATATTACTCTAGCCAGAGATTCTCTGAATAAGGTAATTATAGAATCATGATAGATAACTTCGTTTAATAAATCTGGGATGGTGAATCCTTTGTCAATCACTCAATTATCTTCAATTAGATCATGATATACCCAACCTCCTAATTATATTCACCTTCAGTTAGAAGTAATCAGTTATGGAGTCAAAGTATACCACTTGCTACTTAAGATAACTTTAGTGATCTCAAGTCTAAGGATACTTGCACAACCGCTATGAAGAGATTCCTCACTGACATAAATTTAATATCCATGTGAGGATTCTCTTTGCAGGTCTCCAATGAACTTGTTCTTCTAACAAGCATCCACATGATAGCTTTGATTATCTTCCATAATCATAGTTATGAGAACCAGTACTTGAACCATTCAAGAAGCATAACATGTGCTAGTCTATCCGAATTAACATTGTCCTATCTTGTTAATTCTATGACTAAGGATATTTAGATATTAACACATTTGCATGCAATAGACATCTCATATCATGAACACTTTTATGATTGCCTTTGCACTGTGTTTATAATAACTAGGACTTCATTTATTAATTTAAAATTTATAACTCATATATTTAAACATAGTATTAATAAATGAATGATGCCTTTTATTAACAATATGAATTCATACATTTGAAATGCATCCCTTTTTACATGGGCTCTAGGGCATACTCTCTAACAGGTTTAATGGTATTTTAGATCCTTTAGCCTATGTTAAGCAATACACATTGATCATGAAAAGGACCATCTTAACTAGGAAGCAAATGGTGGAGTATTTTTGTCTGAGTCTGATAGGGCCTACGATTGATTGGTATCATGGACTAGATAAGGCCACTAAGGAAGATTTGGATTTGTTGACTGAGGAGTTCCTTAAGCAATATGATTACAGCACCAGAATGGAGGTCACTCTAAAAGACCTCAAGCTAATTTAGTAGAAACATGATGAGTCCTTCGATGAGTATCTCACTAGGTGGAGGAACAAGATGATGGAGATGAATAGGAAGCCTAACATAGCTAACCAAATTAGGTAATTTATCAAAAATACAAGCCCATATTTGAGGGACAGCCTTAAAATGAAGGGTCTAAGGGACTGGGATTCATCGAAGAACATAGCCATAGAAGTTGAGGGAGAATACCTAGCCAGAAGGGCAAACAATAAGAATGCTAGGAGGAACTTTGGTAATAATAAGGTAGTTAGGAACAATAGTGGTTTAAACTAAACTAGAAAGACTGTAGAAGTGTTCGCTATAAAAGCTAGTCAAAGGAATTATTCTAACTTGGGCAAGTCACTATCCTATGTCTTAGATCATTTGAGCAAGGAAAGGAAGCTTTAACCACTGCCATTAAGGCCTGTAAAGAGTCAGGGGCTACCCTATCATAGGAAAGATCAGTACTGTGTATACCATCAATGCATCATGCACCTGACTGACTATTATTGCACCTTAAAGAATAAAATTTAGGATTTGATAGATAGCAAGTAGATTTTAGATCCTAACACTACAAGAAAATTATTAAACAGTAACATTAAATAAGCAATAAAAATAAAATTTCATTGCTAATTTAGGTGGGAATTTTTTTCTTTATTAATAGAAATGGAAAATCGTTGTCTTTCATTGCTAAAAATGAAGGAAACTATTAATGCCAAAATTTTTTGATGGAATTTAGCAATGGAATTGTATTTTTGTTGGTAAATTGCCTACATAATTCTATTTTTGTTGCTAAATTAACAACATAAATTTTCTTTATTGCTAATTTATAAATCAAAATAGAATTCTGTTGCTAATTTAGCTACCAAAATAGAGTTCCGTTGCTAATTTAGCAACCAAAACAGAAATCCGTTGCTAAATTTGCATTAGAAATTCGTTGCTAAATTTGAATTAGCGTCAGAAATCAAATTTTGTTTCTAAATTAGGGGTATTTAAGTATTTTCCATACTTTTTGCCCTAGGTATAAATTAGTCTTTCTCTCTCTCTCTCTTGGCTACCGTCACTTCTCTTTACCTTATTGCCTTCATCATCACCATCGTTGCTAAACTCTGCCATTGTAAGGTCTCTCTCTCTCCCCCTAAGTAAATGTTAGATTTTTTTAGTTTTTTTCCATGTTACCGATTTTTTTTGGTTCTCTCATTTTATGGATGCAATGGCAAAAGTGGTGCCTGACGGGTATGATGGGAAGACTTACTATGTTTACACTATGGATGCATTGATGGTGCACGGATTGGTGGCATTTGGGTTATTGCTAATTAACCAATTAGTGATTAACAATGTTACTAGGAATTTTTGAGCATTTTTGTTAATTAACTTTTTATCTTTCTTTCCTAGTTGAGAGTCATGACTATGGAGCTCTTAGAAATTCATGCTTGTGAACTTAAATTCACTTGTGAGTATTTGAGAATTTTCTCTCTGTATTTCGCTCTGATGTTGAAATCAAATTCATTATTCTTAACATTTTTTATGCATTTATGAGTCAATCTTGAGGTTACATTATATATTTCTCATTCTTCAAGTAGTAAGATTATATGAAAAGTAAAGCAGAATGTTGTAGGTAGAAATGAAACCACTTATTTTGCTTAATGAACTAACCAATGGGGGCTTATTCTTTTCTCTCTAGTTAAACTAAATTGAAGAATTTAATTTATTCTTTTTCCTTATTATACGATGGCTGTAAAGATGTTTAAGCTAAATAAAGCTTAATAGCTTTCCTGCTTTTGTAAGTATGTGTTGTTTTCTATATCTATGTTGCTCTATTATTTTGTTAACTTGATATACTTTTGGATTTGTTAACTTGATATGCTTTCTTTTTGATATGATGATAATGAATAAATATGTTTTGCCTTCATATACATTCTCATTTTTCATTTGTTGCCTTTGGATTATTATTGTCTATTAGCATTATTATGGACAACATAAAAGATGAATAGTGATGAAATATTTGTTATCTTTGTATCACTACGACACTTAAAGTACGGATGGTGGAAGTGTTCTTTAAGTACCCATTTGAACACTCAACCAATGATAGATTGGAGCCTCCTTTTTTTATTTCTTTTTCTTTTATCAATATAAAATGATTAATCTTGGCCTTTTCCAGATTCGGTGTTTTTGGATGATAAGCTCTATTGTTTTATGTCCAAGTTGCTAATAATTAATCATGATTATTGGCATGTAAGTATATGTTGTTTTCCTTTGCAAAATTAGAATTTTCTTTTATTGCTAATATCAATATAAACCTTTGGATTTTGTACTTTAACAACTATTTGGTGCTAAATAGAAAATCTTTTCCTTTTTGTTTGTTCTAGTTCACTTTTGAGTACTTGAGTTGGCTTTTTTGTATCCTGCCATTGATGGAATAATTCTGATTAATGTTGTACGTAAGATGTTGAATTAATAGGAATTAGTATATAGATACTTTGAAATAATGGTTGATGTGTGGTAGAGAACTTATTTCATGAAAGTTCAAAGTTAGAGAGTGAAAGTCTGGAGAACATGGTTGATGCACTATACGATTAAAGGATAGTCTGACCCAATTATTTTATAGTTACTTGTTAAATAATTATGTTCGTAAATGTATGTGCATCATGTGAAGGCTCTATTTTAGCTTTAAATAAAATTTATTTGGTATACTTCATGCATTCAATTAATTCTAGTATATATCATAATCTTATGTCAAACTATTTTTTTGTGGTTACAGAAAGCTTTAAGTTTTACCTTAATGAGCTAATTCATTGCTGTTATCATTTTATTGTTTTATGCCAAAATTGATTATAGGATAAAAGTTCTTTCCTCTTTGGGTGGACTATGTAGAACTTATTTGGATGACAATACTTTTAACGTAACTAGTGTTTTGAATTATTCTATTTTTCTTGGAGGTAATCTCATGACATTTGTGATTTGGATTCTTTTTATAGCTAGTAATTCTCTATTGGGAATTTTCTGTGTTCGTTTTTATGGAATTGATCATTGTCTGAATTTTTTAATGTTGTATTGAAGCTTTTTATGGCTGAACTAATGGTTTTTCCTACCATATACTAATATTATAAATTTGTGCCTAACATATTTGCTCTTTTCCTTTTGGCATTTTATCAAATTTATGCTAATAGAAAGTTGTTTGCTTACCTTTATTCAATGCTCATGCTATTTTATTTTCTTCATCTCTTTTCTTGTTCTTTTTTGCTGCCCATAACTTTTTGCTAATCATGAATAACCAATAATTGTCATTTGTTATCTCAGCTTTCTATTTCTAGGAGATTGCTTACTATTGTTTTGTGGAATGGTTTACTTGTAATTTTCCATTTTGTCAGAGATTACATTTTGCAGGGAAGGCACCTTATATTACTCATCGAGACTCAAAACTTACCCATCTTTTACAATCTTCTTTGAGTGGGCATGGACATATTTCATTAAGTTCTAGTTAATTATTGTGTATCAATCAAATAATGGCTCAATGGAATGCAATCTTTATTTTTTCTTTTATATGCAATACATTTAGGCAATTGAGATTGAAACCCTGTAGATTGGATTTTATTAGCATAATTTTCATTTTTTTTATGAAGTTCATATAGTAAATTCTTTTGATTTCTTATTAGGAGTATGAAGTAAATGCCTTATATCCTAGTCAATTACTCTTTCTATATTAGAACACATACAAACTAAAAAATATAATTTCTCTTAAATTGTTATACAACTTATTTGTTATCTCAACTTAGAAATAGGGTGCTTATGGGTGTTAGTCATGAGGAGTTTTTGAGCTTGAAGCAAAAGGTTTTATTTTTCCCTATTTTCTTTGAATATATGTTGCTTCCTTTTCTTTTTTCCAATTGCTTTATATGGCTCCATGATTTTTTTACCAGTTTTTCCCGTTGTTGATTGGATAGCTGGAAGAGGGTCAAGTAAATATTACTTCTACATGTATTTTGTGCGGAAAAAAATAATTAAAAAATTGTAATAATTTTTAACGATATAATGGTGCTGTCATAAATTTTTTTATTGAAGCAATGAAAATCAATTCCGTTGCTAATAAATAGCAACCGTCACATCTGTAGTCACTCCTTCTGTTGTCAGTTTTGCATTGCTAATTTTTATTAGCAACAAAAGATCCAAAATTTTTGTTACTAATTGATTGTTTTCTTCTAGTGTAAAAAGAGAGACAAGAAGAAGAAGAGAGGTTACAATGTTGTGGTACCTTTAGTGTTTATGATCGGGTCTAGCCTACCTAAATGGTATGTTATGAAAGACCTATATAGGAATGAGTACATAGCTATTACTTACTCCATCCCCAATGTAATAGAGCAAAGTGAAGAAAATTGGCTAATTTCAATGATTGGTTATTGAGATACCCCCACAAAGAGTGAGGATGAAGGGCTTTAGTACCAATTGACATTTGGAGTTGAGCTAGTGAAAGTAAGGAGGAGGTAAGAGAAGGAAAAAAGGTGAAAGTGGTCACTAAGAGTGGAGAAGTGGCCCCGGATGTTGAGAAACAGCTAGCCTTTATCGCAGTACTGAAGAAGAAGGAAGTCGATGAGGATAAGATAATTAAGCAGTTGAAGAAAATGAATGTGTAGATTTTTATTCGGGATTTGCTGAGGTAGTCTCCTTCATAAAGGAAGAAGTTAGTTAAAGTCTTGAGTGAATCTACTTTTGCCACCACTATTTCACCTTCCGAGCTGTTGGATTTAGTTAAGGAAGGGATAGGAGAAGATGTTGTATACTCTGATGCTGACTTACCTGCTGAAGGAAGAAACCACAATTGCCTTTTATACATTAAAGCCTAGATAAATGGCAAGCACACATCTTGTGTTATGGTAGATGATGGTTTTCCATGAATGTATGTCCTTTAGTGGCGATTCGCACTTTTGGGCTAAATAAGAACATGCTGAGTAAGTTTGACTGAACAATCTCTACTTGTGACAACTCTAAGAGGCCACCTACTGGGACATTTAAAGCTTTAATGAAGACAGGGCCTATCAAGACTGAAGCAGAGTTTATGGTGCTGCATATTCTAGCCAATTTCTCTGTGCAATTAGAAAGGCTATAGTTTTATAAGTTGGGTGGGGTGCCTTCCACATTGCATCAAATGATTAAGATCCCCTATGATGGTCAAGTGGTAATCATTAAAGTCACGAGGGAGGACCAAGTGTCTATGCTTGAGATCGCCAAATAGCCTTTCAATAGGTTTCATTTATCAGTTATCAGTGATGAAAAAGGTGAGGGTAGTTTCACTAATAGTCCCTATAAGTGATCAACATGCTAAGGAAGATGAATTTTCTGCCAGGTGCTGGTTTAGGCAAAAACTCCCGAGGGCTTCAGATTGCTATAGCTGCTAAGGGCTAGAAGGATAAAAAGGGGTTAGGCTTTACTATTCCAATCAGAAGGGTAAACTAAAGGAAGAAGTGAAAGGGATTCCACACATCTCCTAGGGCATTGTGCCAGCTTTAAGTATTTGCCTTTAATGTGGAGAGAATGAACCTTAGCTAATCGAGGGTGAGCTAGTGCCAAGATTTGAGTTGTTTAATAATGTCTTCGATTGGGAGCAAGAGATTATGAAGCCAATTGAGGATTTTTGGGATGAAGAGATTCTCTTGCACCATTCAACTTGGGATAAGGAAGTGCCTAAGGAGGTTATAATAGAGAAGCTGCTTGTTGTTCAGCTGAAAGGCAAAGGGATGACAGAGGTTGAGGATCCACCTGAGGCTGAGGCTGGAGAAACATATGATGCTATCAATACTGAAGGGGATACTTTCATTTATATTGGTTATGTTCCTTAGCTTTTTGGTGTGAACATTGATTGCTCTTTTGATTATATTAATAAGATGAACAATTTTTCTTACTTGTGTGATGTTTCTTTTTAATTTCAATATACATAACCATGATCATAAACCATTCATATTTGGCATTAACTCAACAAACACATGTTCATTTAATATTGTAACAAAATAAAATCCAAAAGCAATTTTATTCGCATAAGATATAACTCCTGAAGAGAGAAAATTTTGAGAAAATATTAAAAAAATACGAAAAAGTCTTTGCATGGACCTATGAAGACATGTCGAGGATAGATCGAGAAATTGCTGAACATGCCATCCCAACATATCTAGGGTACGAACCAATCAAGCAAAAGCTTAGGAGACTTAGACCAGAGTGGGCTGAAAAAGTTAAAGAAGAAGTTGGAAAACAGATAGAGGCTAAATTCCTACTGGAAGTTTAACACCCCATATGGTTGGCAAACGTAGTTCTCATGACAAAGAAAGATGGAAGAGTTAGAGTTTGTGTAGATTATAAGGACCTAAACAAAGCATTCCCTAAGGATGATTTTACTTTGCCTCACATAGATGTTCTGGTTTATAGTATAGTTAACTGTGCCATGTATAGTTTTATGGATGGTTATATCGGGTATAACCATATTCTGAACAAGATAATGAACTGAATTAAGATTTCTTTAATAACTAAATAGGTTACATATGCCTACCGAGTTATGCCTTTTGGACTTAAAAATGCAGGTGCTATCTATCAGAGGATGGCAACTAAAATATTAGATGTTTGGTTCACAAGAAAGTGGAGGTATACGTAGATGACATGATGATTAAGTTAGTTACTCGATAAGGTCATTTTGATGACTTGGAAAAGTTTTTCTAGAGAATTGACAAGTACAACCTTCACCTCAACCCAAAAAAGTACATTTAGGAGTCACCTTAGGTAAGCTCTTAAGGTATATAGTGAGCCAGAAAGAAATAAAGGTATATCCTAACAAAGTATGAGCCATCCAGGAAATGCCAATACCCTAAAAAGAGAAAGAGGTTAAAGGGTTCTTAGGGAAAATTCAATACACAAGTAGGTTCATAGCCAAGTTGACTTTGATTTGCGAGCCAATATTCAAGCTACTTAAGTAGGATCAGCTAGTGGTCAGGAATGAGGATTGTTAAAAAGCATTTGATACCATTAGGGAATACTTTTTCCATCCACCAATATTTATCCCACCTCTGATAGGAAAGCCTCTGATCTTGTATCTAGCTATAGAGGATGGTTTAGTCAGGGCAATGATGGCTCAAAAGGATGACTTTGGGATTGAGTATGCAGTGTACTACCTCATTAAGAAATTTCTCCCTTATGATGCAAAGTATATAGAAGTTGAAAAGATTTGTCTGCCAGTCTTGTAGGCATTAAAAAAGTTGAGACACTACTTTCATTCCTACAGGATACAAGCCGTGGTTAAACAAAACCTTCTTAGGTATTTGCAAGAAGCGACCTCAGTCTTAGGGAAGAAGGGAAGGTGGTTGATCCTCCTACAAGAGTTTGATATAGAACACATCACTAGGAAGACCATCAAAGGGAGAGCAGTAGTGGAGTTCCTAGCTGATCAACCTTTAAAAGGAGAGGAGATAACTTATGAATTCCCCGATGAGCACATTGCATTTATAATAGTATAGGGTTAGTAGATATACTTCGATGGGTCTGTGAACAATAAAGGAGCCAAAGTATAAGTAATTTTAGTCCCTCTAAAAGGAGAGAAAATGCCAGTACCTAAATAGTTGAGATACGAGGCAACAAATAACAAAGTTGAATATGTAGAAGTGTTTGGGGATTCATCTTTGGTGATCTACCAAGTGAGGGGCGAATGGTCAATGAAGGAAGAGCAATTATTGCCCTATCTTAAGTGTCTGAAAGCTTTGAGTAGCTAATTCGAGGTTTGTACCATTGGATACATGCCTAAAGAAGAGAACCAATTGGTAGATGCCTTGGCTACTTTGGTGTCAATGTGGGATAATCTGAAAGGGATGAGTATGAATCCTGTACTGAGTTTGAGTTCTTATAAATCGTGCTTTGAAGATGAGTAGATTATAAATATCGAGGTGGATGATGGGAAGCCTTGGTACTATAACATTTATAACTATTTAGAGAAGTCAGTATTTCCTGAGGAAGCTACTGAAAAGGACTAGAGGATAATTCATAAGCTGTCAACCTAATTTATTACTATGGGAGGCATGCTCTATAAGAGGTAGCCTGATGGAATTAAGCTAAGGTGTCTGGATGATAATGAGGCAAGAAAGG
Source organism: Excoecaria agallocha (assembly GCA_037975025.1). NCBI lineage: Eukaryota > Viridiplantae > Streptophyta > Magnoliopsida > Malpighiales > Euphorbiaceae > Excoecaria > Excoecaria agallocha. The sequence continues at coordinate 44,421,798 of CM075816.1, forward strand.
TCATGGAGGAAGTACATGCAGGAGTGTGTAAAGCCTATATGAATTGTTTAGCTCTAGTTAAGAAGCTTGTGCGTCAAGGATTCTTTTGGCTCACAATGGATAATGATTGTTCTAAGTATTTCAGAGAATGCCAATTATGCCAACAGTATGAAGACTTGAGTCATTTACTTATTTTAGAGCTATGTAATCTCACGTCACCATGGTCGTTCACCGCATGGGGTATAGACATCATAGGTATAATCCATTCACCTACTTTGAATGGACATAGGTTCATCATTATGGCCATTGACTACTTTACCAAGTGGGTAAAAGTATAATCCTTTAAAAAGAAAGATGCAAGGGATATGGTGTCATGACCTCATCAAGTGCACTGAATCGACAAGTAATATAAGGGAATATAATTGAAGACCCCAAGTATCAAACCCATGTGAAGCACGAGGCTTAAAAAAGACACTTGATTGATTGTGATTATGTGGAGATTTTCCCAAGTGTATGTTGGTGTGAGCTATGTCTACTGATTTTTTTAACTATTAAAATAAAAGTAAACTAACACTAAGTGTAACTTAAACATGTACAATAAAACAGAGTATAATTAACTTTGGAATTAACAATAACTAAAAGTGTTGACCGGAAATCAAATCCTCTCCATACCCAATGCAAGATTCATTTTAACCTAAAAATTAATTTATTTCAGATGTGGACAACCCATCTAAACCCCTAGTTACCCATTCCAGAGCCAACTACTTTAACTATCTAATTTCCCATTCTAGAGCTAACCAAATAGCTAGTATAAACGCAGGTTCCAAGACCTAGATACAAATTAGTTTCCCGTTACAGAGCTACCCAATATAATACCCTTTCATTTTCCTCTCTTTTTCTAGATATATAACACATAAACCTTAGATCTAACAGCCACCATTCCAGAATCTCCATTATAACTACAAAACATGTGAGTAAAAATATAGCATATATGATATATATGATAAATAAGAGTAAATCCATCAAATTGAATAAGATTAATAGTATAAATACTTAAATAACATCCATACCAAGATAAGCATAAGGGAAAAGAAACATCTGATATATATATTTAAGTAAGTAAGTTTATAGTCTTACATGGGTATAGGGATTCAAAGACCCCCAAACAATAAATAGACTACTCACTATACATAATGTAAAAAGCGAAGGAAAAAGAAAAAAAGAAACTCTTAAACATATTTTGAAGAATATATCTGAAGTTAAAGCTGTTTCTCCTCTTCTTCTCCAAGCTGAACATGATTGAAAACTATAACTTTACTCTATGAACTAAACTATATCTATGTATTTTTGTAATTTTGGTATGAACTATATTAAAAATGTAATTTTTACAAGTAAAACTAAGTATGCTAAGTATAAAACCCTAGAATCTATAAAACTACAAACTAAAACTATAGAGAAAGCTTAAAAACCTAAATACCTCTCTTTTTAAAGCCAGATAGAATGCAACTTTATACTTGTCTGTAGAGGGACATGACAAAGACAAATGGTCTTATCCGTGTCCAATTGGTTAAAATTGTACTGTAGCATCAGCACATGGCTGAGACACTTTAGTCTCAATTGTGCGCACCCTTTTGAACTGAACACCTTCGAATTCTGCATTTAATATAGTGGAGACAAATTTTCTTAGCTGTGCCCTTTCGTGAAATTGTACATTTTGTGGATATGTAAAGTACACAGTTGAGACAAATGGTCTCTACTATGTACAAGTTATTTTTTTGTAGAATTGTCAAAATTGCACCATTAAACACACTAAAACATCACAATTCTTAATATTATCCTATTTGGCTCTAAAAGATAAATTTAACACTTAAAACATGCAAAATGAGATATAAATATAAATGAAAATACACTAAAGTATACACGAAATCAGAGTTATAAACCACCCCACACTTAGCTTTTGTTTGCCTTCGAGCAAATGAACAAACCACATTCCTGCGTATCTAAACATAAAGAAAGAAACCACAAGTTTAAAAAAAAACTAAATAACACTAGCTATCTTCCATCTTGCCTTTTGGCTTGTCATAAATTGATTTTGGCTAGACATGGAAACATCTCTTCTAGATTCGATTTCTTATCTTGTGGTAGGGGTTGTCTAGGTTGGAAACTAGGAGGTTGGAAATGTGTTTGGTGGGCTTGAGGTGCTTGGTATAGTGCTTAGAAATGAGTATTTTCTACTAAAGGTTGGTATTGCTGATGATAGGTGTGGTTATAGTTACCTTGAGCATGTGATGGTGCTTGGGTGTTTAAGGTAGAGGCTTGATTACCATCTCTCTATGAAAAGCTTGGGTTATTCCTCCACTCGGGATTGTAGTGGTCACTAAAAGGATCATTCCTCTTGTAATCATGCATTACATTAACTTCTCCCATTCCTTGAGTGGAAGTTTCACTTGCCCTTGAATCACTTCGCAAATTACCTCCTTTAAATGCACTCCCATCATGGATAATTGCTAAAACATTTTGAACTTAGCCCATTAAGCTCTTTCTTTAATAGTTCCATTTGAGCTTTCAACATTGCCATCTCAACTACATTGTGAACTCCTTGTCTCTTGGTCAATGCTCTTGAGCTAGCCTATTGAGCCTCATTCATAGCCATTTCATCAAGAAGCAAGAATGCTTCTTCTGGAATTTTTTTCATAAAGCTTCTCCCCAATGCGACATCCAATAAAGATCTTGTGGTTGGATTACATATTATATATAATATTGACCTCAATTTGTGTATTGCGATATAATAGTGCAAACAGCTTTTCAACAATCTCCTAAAACTTTTCCAAGCTTCAAGGAATGATTCTTCGCTCACTATTTGAAATTGTAGATGTTATTCCTTATGCTAGCTATCTTTGTTTGTGCGAAAAATCTAACTAGAAATTTCTCTTACATTTGCTCCCATGAATGGATAGATTGACTCAGAAGCATTGTAACACCCTAATCCATTAACCATGCATAAACATCAATCATCATCATAACCTAGCAAAGGTAAGGCATGGATAATAATAATAATAAGCACAAGCTATAATTATTACATGCCATAATAACTTAAAACAAACTTATAATTAAAAGGCCTAACATAATGCCAAAGAAAGTACATAATGAAATCCCCAAGCAATTGCACCCAGTCAGATCTTCTCTTCAAAGGCTGACTAGCCACCAGCTATCGATCCACTAGAGCTTAACCAGTACATACACGGATAACAAACTCGTGCTAAGCTATAAAGCTTAGTGGGGAAACCGATTCCAAGGATAAACTCTACTTAAATATCATTACACCCTTTAAATTTATGGAAACGTATAAATACACAATTTTAAATGATCTCACCTTAATCTATACCAAGGAATCAGCAACCTTAAACATACGTATTACTCTTTCAATAATCTAGACCTCATAGTAATTGATAGTACAAATTTCATCGTATTTATTATGTATGATATGCTTTTAATGTTCAATCAAAGCATAAGGGAGTATATATATCATACATAATCTATAGGAGATAATTTAGGCATCAATACTTCACATATGTCATGCAATCTTAGTTATATAATACAGAGTAGAGAACTACATTTCATTGAAATCATTCTAGCCAAAAAGGAATTTAAAGCAAGCAATATTGTGGGTCATTATCATTTCAACATTATATAGGTGAAGTATATGATATATATATATACATATATATTTCTTTATCTCGAGTAATTTGCTGAGTCTTTTAAACTTTTAATAGCTTGCCAAATATTACTTCAAAGGGTGGATAACAGGAACAATGGATACCGAAGGTATCAAATGATAGACCCAAAGGGCCGAACTATGGTTCCATAAAGGACCAAAACACTAGACCCAAAATGGTCATCAATGGTTCCAGCAAGGAACAACCAATAGACCCAAAAGGGTTGAATGATGGTTTCATAAAGGAACAAGACTCAAATGGGGTCAATTATGGCAGCTGCAAAATCCCTCTAGGCATGCCTATCTAATCCACAACCGAACTAAGACCGACTGGCTTTATCACTTTAAGAACATCTTTCATTCATCATATTCTTTCTTAAATAATATAACCTTTACTTAAAGCCGTTCTCCATAATTGAACACATACTATTCATTTTCGTAACAATACTGGCTTAAAGCTTGGATATTCAATGATACATATTACCTGTTCATATACATGCATAGATACTAGATAACTTATATCATGCACTAGGATGCTTTAGCATAATGGTAACTTAGTATTATGCAATACTAGCTCGAAACAATGTTTTAAGAACCTAATCCAATACACATCATTAAACATAAGATCATGAAATAACAACATGATTCGAATTTCAAGGTTGACTGCAGTAATACCCGATGATAGTTAGTCAAAATGAAACCATACATATAGTCATATAAGCCATGATCACATAACTCCACACATAAAACATATTCACTGAAGAAGAACGTACTTGAGTGGTTCTTCAAAACCATTTCCTTTGCTTTATTATACTTAATTTAATCTTCGCACATTTAGTTCATCCTTTATATATTATATACATACATTCGATGTCTCACAAATAGTAAAAGTACTCACATTTGAGATTAACATCTACCTATATCATTCATAATGCCTTAAAAGACTTCACAGCTTAATTATTTCATTTAGAAATCATAAGGTTTATTAACTACCACCTTAATTAACTTAATCATCATGGACCTTACTTATGGTCCATTTAATTCTCTCCAATTATATTGTATAATATAGGATTTAGGATTCATAAAGAATTTACAATTTAGAGTGCGAAGTAGAACCATAAAAAGGAAACATACGAGTGGCCGTGCCCAAGAAAAAGAGAAGGCATACATGGCCACACAAGGAGAACAAAGGCCAAATACGTGGCCAAGCAGGAGGAGAATGGAGCCATTCACATGGCCACACAAGATGAAAGGCAGCCATTCACGTGGCCATGCAAAGAGAAAGGGCAATGCAGTGTGCGGCCATGTAAGAAGAAACCCAAGCTATCACGTGGCCATTCATGAAGAATTAAAGAAAACCCACGACCACGCTTGGGAAACCAAAGAATATCACGTGGCCAAGCAGGAAGAACCAAAGGAAACACACACCCATGCATGGAAAACCAAAGGAAATCACGTGGCCACTCAAAGAAATAGCTAAAGGGGAAACAAAGGCATGCGTAGCCATGCAGAGGGAGAAGGGACAGGCTGTACGGCCATGCATAGGGACTCGGCAGCAAGGGTTCAAAACCTAAATTTCTCGATTTTGCAAACAATGAAACTAAATCACAACCCTCACCCTCACTTACTTAAATGATCATTCAAGTCTCAATTCATCTTTTACTCATCAAAACTCACTAGATTAATCCTTTAATCTTACTAATAATGCCCATACACAAAAGAGGAAAAATTATATACAATAACAAATGAAACAAATTCTCGTACCTCATACCAACTTCATCTCCTTCAAAAATCCACAGATCTAGCTCTTTCTTCCTTCTCCTAGTCTTGATCTATCTGCTTCTCCTCTCTCCTTATACAAAGGAACAACAACGTGATCTTACAATCCCTCATGACCAAAAATCATAAATAAAGGAAAGAAGAGGAAGAAGAGATTTTCAAAGAAAGACATTACCTTTAATCTTAACTCAAAAACACTAGCTTCCCTTCTCCAACCCATAACCAGTAGAGAGAGATATATATATATAGAGAGAGAGAGAGCTATCCCTCAAAATGTTGTTCCCCCCTCTCAAAACCTTTGCTATCTTTCTCCTATAAGCTATTGAAATATCTCATTGTGAAATTCCAAAATTGCCCTTATTCAACTTAATCCCCAACAACTTATTTTCTTAACATCTAACACTCAAACTTCTTATTTGTTTCAACTATATCCCTCTTTTATCTTAATTTTAACTATACTCAATTTACATACATGTTGAGATTACCAAAATACCCCTAATGGGACTTAACCTTAACAATGCAAAATAATTCAACATTTGCCTTAATAAACCATAATTCTCGTCACTTTACTATAATTCGGTTAGGGCCATGATTGGGTCCTTACAATTCTCTCCTCCTTAAAAGAATTTCGTCCTCAAAATTCAAAGACATCATCTTTATCTTTAATACTATAAATTTTAAACTTAATCTTATCTACAAATAATTATAACCATAACAAACTCATCTATCTATCACTAGTATCTGCCTTTGATTTTTAGATACTCCTATGCTCAATACATTTCCTATCAGCTCTCCCCCTTTTAGCTAGGCCAAATATGCAATGCAATGCTTTTCATGTGATATGGGATGTTATGCAATGCTTTAATGACTTCGTGTATGCAATAAAATACCAATGGATATTCTCATAAATTGTACATGTCTTTACTTATCCTGATATAATGAAACATGCTAATTTGCCCAAGCTAATTAGGAAAATCTTGACAATCATATATATATATATAGAGCATATATAGAACATTTTATTAACGTTAAAATCTTGCATGCTCAATAATGCCAGAACTCAATTATCTTTTAATCATACAAACTTTTTCCTCAAACATCTTAATAAGCAATCTAGATATACTTATAATCAACTAATGATATACTTTAATCATAGATCATCAAGGCTTTTATGCACTTCCAATAATAGGGAGAGAGAGATACCGATAATTCCTTAGATGTCATCTCACAATTTTTGAATTAACATCCTATTAGTACTCTAATATCAATCAATTGTAAGTTAATCATTCCTTGCAATCATCAAAACTTACATCTCAATGACAATAACATCTAGTACGGGTATTTGGTCTAGACCAATATCATCTCAACCTCTAAGAACCATTCATAATTTCGTATTGCCCAGAAAAGACCAAACCTGGGCTCAGATACCACTAATTGTAAAACCCTAATCCACTAACCATGCATAAACATCAATCATCATCATAACCTAGAAATGGTAAGGCATGGAGAATAATAATAAGCATAGGCCATAATTATTACATGCCATAATAACTGAAAACAAACTTATAATTAAAAGGCCTAACATAATGCCAAAGAAAATGCATAATGAAATCCCCAAGCAATTGCACCCAGTCATATCTTCTCTTCAAAGGCTGACTAGCCACCAGCTATCGATCCACTAGAGCTTAACCAGTACCTACACGGATAACAAAACCGTGCTAAGCTATAAAGCTTAATGGGGAAACCAACTCAAAGGATAAACTCTACTTAAATATCATTACACCCTTTAAATTTATGGAAACATATAAATACAAAATTTTAAATGATCTCACGTTAATCTATACCAAGGAATCAGCAACCTTCAACATACGTATTATTCTTTCAATAATCTAGACCTCATATTAATTGATAGTACAAATTTCATCGTATTTATTATGTATGATATGCTTTCAATGTTCAATCAAAGCATAAGGGAGTATATATATCATACATGATCTATAGGAGATAATTTAGGTGTCAATACTTCACATATGTCATGCAATCTTAGTTATATAATATAGAGCAGAGAACTACATTTCATTGAAATCATTCTAGCCAAAAAGGAATTTAAACCAAGCAATATAATGGGTCATTATCATTTCCACATTATATAGGTGAAGTAAATGATATATATATATATATATATATATATATATCTTTATCTCGAGTAATTTACTGAGTCTTTTAAACTTTTAATAGCCTGCGAAATATTAGTTCAAATGGTGGATAACGTCAACAATGGATACCGAAGGTATCAAACGATGGACCCAAAAGGCCAAACTATGGTTCCATAAAGGAACAAAACACTAGACCTAAACAGGGTCATCAATGGTTCCAGCAAGGAACAAATAATAGACTCAAAAGGGCCGAACGATGGTTCCATAAAGAAACAAGATGCAAACGGGGTCAACTATGGCAGCTGCAAAATCCCTCTAGGCATGCCTATCTAATCCACAACCGAACTAAGACCCACAGGCTTTATCACTTTAAGAACATCTTTCATTCATCATGTTCTTTCTTAATTAATATAACCTTTACTTAAAGCCATTTTCCATAATTGAACACATACTATTCATTTTTGTAGCAATATTGGCTTAAAGCCTGGATATTCAATGATACATATTACATATTCATATACTCGCATAGCTACCAGATAACTTATATCATACACTAGGATGCTTTAGCATAATGGTAACTGAGTATTATGCAATACTAGCTCAAAACAATGTTTTAAGAACCTAATGCAATACACATCATTGAACATAAGATCATGAAGTAATAACATGATTCGAATTTCAAGGTTGACTCTGGTAATACTCAGTGATAGTTCATGAAAATGAAACAATACATATAGTCATATAAGCCATGATCACATAACTCCACACGTAAAACATATTCACTGAAGAAGAACGTACCTGAGTGGTTCTTCAAAACCATTTCTTTTGCTTCATTATACTTAATATAATCTTCGCACATTTAGTTCATCCTATATATATTATATACATACATTTGGTGTCTCACAAATAGTGAAAGTACTCACATTTGAGATTAACATCTACCTATATCATTCATAATGACTTAAAAGACTTCACAGCTCAATTATTTCATTTAGAAATCATAAGGTTTATTAACTACCACCTTAATTAACTTAATTATCATGTACCTTACTTATGGTCCATTTAATTCTCTCCAATTATATTCTATAATATGGGATTCTTGATTTATAAAGAATTTACAATTTAGAGTGAGAAGTAAAACCATAAAAAGGAAACATACGAGTGCCTGTGCCCAAGAAAGAAAAGAAGGCATACACGGCCACGCAAGGAGAACAAAGGCCAAATGCTTGGCCAAGCAGGAGGAAAATGGAGCCATTCACGTGGCCATGCAAGAAGAAAGGAAGCCATTCACGTGGCCACACAAAGAGAAAGGGCAATGCAATGCGTGGCCATACAAGAAGAAACCCAAGCTATCATGTGGCCATGCATGAAGAACTAAAGAAAACCCACGCTCATGCTTGGGAAACCAAAGGAAATCACGTGGCCACGCAGGAAGAACCAAAGGAAACACACTGCCGTGCATGAAAAACCAAAGGAAATCATGTGGCCACTCAAAGAAACAGCAAAAGGGGAAACAAAGGCATGTGTGGCCATGCAGAGGGAGAAGGGACAGGCTGCATGGCCATGCATAGGGACTCGGCAGCAAGGGTTCAAAACCCAAATTTGTCAATTTTGTAAACATGAAATTAAATCACAACCCTCACCCTCACTTACTTAAATGATCATTCAAGTCTCAATTCATCTTATATTCATCGAAACTCACTAGATTAAGCCTTTAATCTTACTAACAATACCCATACACAAAAGCGGAAAAATTATATATCATAACAGATAAAACCAATTCCCGTACTTCATACCAGCTTCATCTCCTTCAAAAATCCACAGATCTAGCTCTTTCTTCCTTCTCCTAGTCTTGATCTATCTGCTTCTCCTCTCTCCTTATACACAGGAACAACAACATGATCTTACAATCCCTCAAGACAAAAAATCATAAATGAAGGAAAGAAGAGGAATAAGAGATTTTCAAAGAAAGACATTACATTTAATCTTAACTCACAAACCCTAGCTCCCCTTCTCTAACCCGTAACCAGTAGAGAGAGAGAGAGAGCTATCCCTTAAAATGTCGTTCACCCCTCTCAAAACCTTTTTTATCCTTCTCCTATAAGCTATTGAAATATCTCATTGTGAAATTCTTAAATTGCCCTTATTCAACTTAACCCCCAACAACTTATTTTCTTAACATCTAACACTCAAACTTCTTATTTGCTTTAACTGTATCCCTCTTTTATCTTAATTTTAACCATACTCAATTTTCATACATGTTGAAATTACCAAAATACCCCTAATGGGACTTAACCTTAACAATGCAAAATAATTCAACATTTGCCTTAATTAACCATAATTCTCGTCACTTTACTATAATTTGGTTAGGGCCATGATTGGGTCCTTACAAGTATGGACAACCAATCTTTTGCTTTCCCTACGAGTGTGAAGGAAAAAAGCTTTAATTGAATTGCATTCATTAATACCCCTTGTATTTGGACCATGTCACTTATCTTTAAGAAGATATCCAGATGTTGCATTGGGTCCTCAATATCTTATCTAAAAAGTTGGTTCCTTTGAACCATGGTGATTGGTGTTGTTTTAGCTTAAAGTATTATTATCGAAGAAGCACTATCGTCCTATGCTCCTTATTCCACTTTGGAGTGGCATAATCTCGAATGGTCCTTGTCTTGGACCATTATTATTTCTCTTATTTTGTTGTTGCCCTACTCCTTCTTCATCCTTAAGAGGCACATCCAAATTTAGTGGATCATTCATATCATCAGTTTGATTTTGTCTCCTTCTTTGATGTAAAGTCCTCTCAATTTCATGGTCAAATGGTGCTATATGATGTTGTAGGCATAATCTATTAATGCACTAATACCACATGAAAAGAACAAGCAAACAAAAGCAAGTAAAAGAAAAACACATAAAACAACCAATCAAATGTGCAATTAGACATGCCAATGTTCCCCAACAACGGCACCGAAAACTTGTTGTAACCTCAGTAAGTGCATTAAATTGACAAGTAATATAAGGGAATATAATTGAAGACCCTAAGTATCGAACCCAAGGGAATCATGGGGCTTAAAAAAAGACACTTGCTTGATTGTGATTATGTGTTAAAGAATTTCCCAAGTGTATATTGGTGTGGGTTATGTCTATTGATTTTTTTAACAATTAAAATAAAACTAAACTAACACTAAGTGTAATTTAAACAATTGTAATAAAATAGAGTATAATTAACCTCAGAATTAACAATAACTAAAAGCATTGCTCATAAATCAAATCCTACCCATACTCGATGCAAGATTCATTTTAACCTAAAAATTCATATATTTTAGATGTGGACAACCTATCTAAACCTCTAGTTTCCCATTTTGGAGTCAACTACTCAAACTACCCAATTTCCCATTTTGGAACCAACCGAATAGCTAGAATAAGCATGGATCCTAAGTCCTAGGTACAAATTAGTTTTCCATTTCACAACTAAACAATCCAATACCCATTCATTTTCTCTTTATTTCCAAATCCACAACATATAAACCCTAGATCTAATAGCCTCCATTATGGAATCACCATTAAAACTATAGAATATACATGTAAAAAATAGAGCATACATGATATATATGATAAGCAAGCATAAATCCATCAACTTGAATAAGATTAACAGCATAAATACTTGAATAACATCTATATCAAGATAAGCACAAGCGAAAAGAAACATCTGATATATATATTTAAGCAAGTAAGCTCATAGTCTTACATGGGTATGGGGATTCAAAGATCCCCAAACAACAAAGAGACTACTTACAATACATACTGTAAAAAGCAAAGGAAAAGAAATAAGAACTCTTAAACCCATTTTAAAGAGTAGATCTAAAGTTGAAATTGCTTCTCCTCTTTTTCTCCAAGCTAAAGTTGATTGAAAACTATAACTTTACTCTATAAACTAAACTATATCTAAGTATTTTTACTATAAACTATATCAAAAATGTCATTTTTGCAAGTAAAACTATATATGCTAAGTATAAAACCCTTGAAATCTATAAAACTACAAACTAGAACTATTAACAAAGCTTAAAAACCTAAAAAGCAAGATAGAATGCAGCTTTTATACTTGCTTACAGAGGCACACGGGGAGAAAAATTGTCTCAACCGTGTCTAATTAGTTAAAATAGTACTATAGCATCAGCACATGGCTGAGACACTTTAGTCTTAACTATGCACACCCTTTTGGACTGAACACCTTTAAATTTTGCATTTAACATGGTGGAGACAAATGGTCTCAACTGTGCCCTTTAGTGAAACAATGCATTTTATGGATCTACAAGGCATACGATCGAGATAAATAGTCTCTACTATGTGCAAGTCAATTTTCTACACAAAAGTCATTGCACCATTAAACACACTAAAACTTTACAATTATTAATATTATCCTATTTGGCACAAAAAGAGAAATTTAACACTTAAAATATGAAAACACACAAAATGAGATATAAAAACATATGAAAATACACTACAATTAAACACAAAATCGGAGTTATCACATGGCTAAGTTTATTGAAAGGAACTTGACATGCAGATACGATTTGCCTCATCATATAGGTCTGATAATAGATTAGAATTTTTTGGTGAAACTAGGTAGATGCTCATTAAGTACGGAGTTCAACATCATAAGTCTTCTCCTTATAGACCTCAGGCAAATGGAGCGGTCGAGGTGGCCAATAAGAATGTCAAAAGAATTCTGGTCAAGATGGTTCAAACTTATAAAGACTAGGCTGATAAGCTACCCCTTGCATTATAGGGATATATGACCACAACCAGGACTTCATCAGGGATTACTCTATTCTTTTTGGTCTATGGGATAGAAGCGATACTACCTGTGGAAATCGAGCACTAATATTTGAGGGTAGCTTTAGAAGGTGAGATAGCGAAAGCATAATGGGCTAGACATAGGCTATCACAACTCAACCTACTTGATGGGGATAAAATAAGAGTATATTATCACAATCAGGTCTATCAGAAGAGATTAGCTCATTCATTTGGAATGAAGGCTAGTAAGCATCCTCTGAAAAAGGGAGATCTAGTGTCAAATAGATGAGGCTAGGAATTCAAGATATTTGAGGCAAGTTCAGGCCCAAATAGGAAGGACCTTTTATGCTTAAGAAGTTATTATCAAATGGAGCTGCCATTTTCTTAGATAGTGGTGGCAATGAGTTCACAAAGATGTTGAATATAGAAAGATCAAAAGGTTCCATGGCTAAGACTAAAAAGAGAAAAAGAAGATAATAAATGCCCCGTGGGCTGAAAATTTAGAAAATGGCACCCTTGCTACAATTGGGCGCCTCGTCAGGGTGAAAACCAGAAAAAGGCATCCTAGACAAAAATTAGAGGCCGAGAGAAAATAATCAATAAAGAAAACCCAAGAGGGATTATTGATGATTAGAGTTATGATGATTGTAAAGTTTCATTTCAAGATTAAATAATTTGTGTCATTGGGTAATATCAAATACCGATCATGTGTACTAAAATTAGAAAGAAATGTCATGCATGTATTCATAACATCATCAATGTATTTTAAAGTAGCATATTCTTTTCACATGTTCAAATTTAAAAGGTTTAATAAAAGAAAAAATATAATCTATGATATTATCTAATCTAGTCTATCTGTATCACATCTCTCTCTCTCTATCCAAATGCCTAAGATGTGATAACATGTAGTCAATTGCTGGACTAGTAACCCATTGCTTGTTGGATGCATAAGTGGTGAAGTCATAGGTGCCAATCTTGGGAATAAAGTCCTTATAGGGATTCGGGTCTAGATCCTCTAATAGTAGTCTAATAGAAAAGTATAGATATGCCTGCCACCTCAACAGACCAGATGATGCCTAACGATGCCCTATCGATGCTCGAACTGGCGAGCGCAGTAACATAGGAAGTAGCATGATGCAATATGCACAAAAGAACACATCCAGATGCTCCATTTGGAACTATGAAAGTGATAGCAGGCCAGTGCATCAAAACATAATATCATCATCTGTCAAATGGCCTAACCAGTCGACTCTATCCTGGATCATTAGAAACTCACACTGTAGAGGTCTAAGTATGACATATCTCATGGGATAAGTGCCTATAACCCCAAACTAGGGAGGAGGCTCTGACAGTAACTTCAATTTATCATGAAGCCATACCAAAAAAAAGAGAAAAAAGCTGCTGGAGTGAGTTGGATTCATATTAGGAAAAAATAAGGCAAAGAAACACACAAAAATCCAAAAAGACACATTTTTTAATAAGAAAATCTAGTATGAAAACCCACAAGAGGCACTTCAAAACAAGGACATACCTGAAGCAACATAGGACTACCCGTGAGGCAAGAATAAGAGTTATGATGAACAACATCTAAGCTAATGATAGTCTCTACCAAAACTAGGGGAAATGGATTCCATTCCTAAAACATGCCATCCATAATGCTGAATAATTCATAGTCTCCAGTCATGGGATCATTAGTGCGCATCAGTAAGAACCAAGCAAAGCAACAGAGTAGTACCACACTGAAATAGAAAATGACCAATTCATCAAAGTTGGCCAGTACATCAATCAATAGCTATAGCGAGAATGTCTTCCTATAAGTTACTAAGCCCCTAGCCTCAAAAGAAAGGATGTCCAAGGCACGAGCCATCTCCATAGGTATCTAGAAATAAAAAAAGGCAGGCATGGTCGGGTATCGAGCTCGAACCTAGCATCAACTATCACAGCAAATTCTTTTAATAAAGGGTACAATTCTTAGTGAGTGAACCTAAACACATGGAACCTTGAGTCCCAATACAAAGTAGCAGTGAGTACCAGCTTCTTATCTAAGGATACACTCCTCAAAACTCTCAGGTTCGAGTATAAAGCAAAAAGGGTGTCCTCCCACATTTATAGATCATCCAACAATCAGTGTAATTTTGCAAGTTCAGAAGTCATGGTAATGGCAATTTTCCAATGGCCTAAGTACAAAAATAATGGAGAAAAATAGATAACTAAAAGGAAAAATGACCAGAAAATAAAAGAAAAGAGGAAGGAAATAAAGAAAAATACCCAGCAGAAGCTTCATTCGAAAAAGGGGAAGTCAAAGGCACAAAGACTAAGAATTATGGGCACTATTTATAGAAAAGTGATGTCAAATCCCTATCCTCAAGGAGCGAGCCACGATCAGCCTGTCTATCGCCTCTAGATGACCAAAATGCATTGTTTTGCATCTTTCATGCATTGAACGACATACTATCACATTTTCTTTTGCTTTCATTTATGTAGGGAACCTAAGAGTTTCATGACCAAAGCAGATAAAATCGAAAGATTTCGGACACAAAATGTCAAGAAGTTCAAAAGACACAATAAATTTCAGGGGTATTTTAGGTTTCTGGTAAATATGTGTAACTAAAAAAATAATGCAAGTAAGATAAAATAGAAGGGCAAATATGTAACAAAAGGAAAAATAAAGTGTTTTTAGGTAAATAATGTAAATAAAAGTTAGAAATTATAAAAAAAATAATAACAAAGTGTAAATCCAATGGGCAAGAGCACTAATATTATATCCTTTTTACAGGTACCTGAAACCCCTATTAAGGGGCATATACCTTGCATCTTAACTAAAGGATAGGCTAAGACACCCATCCTCATCACAAATATCTGCCTGAACAAGTTGGAAATGAAAGATATGTATAGCAAAAAAAATGTAAATATTTTTGAATTCTGAAAAGATTTTACATCCCTTTTTACTTAAGGAAGTACATTCACTATGAATTGGACATGTCTTTGCTATTAGGTCTAAGTTGTGGAAAGGCCATCTCTTAGAACCATCACCACTAATTACCTTACAAAACTTAGATTATCTTGAGAGAAGGTCTTTAGGACTTCAAAGGTTATAATGTGGCTAAGGTATGGCTATCAAGAAAAGGATTGAGATACAAAATTTGGAACTTCCATTTTGCTCAATTGATGTTTATAAAACTTAGAATCCTTCTTCTCTACACATAGAGTACCCAACAATTAGATGAAACTAAGATTGCTAGCTTTCTTCTTTTTCTTCTTCTTTTTTTTTTTAAGAATAGCTAGAGCAATTAATTCTACAATTGATAAGTATGGACTCACAAAGATTCTTCTTAAAGAGAAACTACATTTTGAAAATTTTATCAATCTCACTTGATATTGGCAATGTATCTCTAACTCTAAAATCTAACAATTGAAGCACAACCCTTTACTCACAAGCACTTCCGAAGAAAAACTTAACTCACCTACTTTTAAAATGGCTAGTTTGAAAAGGCTAAGCCAAGGGCTCTTTTAGCTTAAGGGATGAAAATGCAGGTGTAATCAACAAACATAAAATTAGTACACGTTTAGTATGCTTAAATAGGCTCACGAGGGCTTACAAGGGATATTTTACAGCAAAGGTAGGTAGTGGTGACCATTTTGTTTCTATCGTGTGGCACTCCTTTGGACTAATATTAAGCATGGTACACAGCAAAGACAAATTAGTCTCTGCCGTTTGCATCCATGGCACATAGTGGAGATGATTTGGTCTCTACCATGTGCCCTCTTCTAGAACTAAAAATGCTTTTAGAATATGACTGAGAAACTTTGGTCTTTTCTGTGTGCATCAAAATTTTTGCAAATTTTTTCAATTTTTACAGTTGTTTTCATGCATATTGACACACTCATTTATAATCTTATTCAAGAAAAAAATCAATGCTCAAAAGAATCAACACACATTTAGCAAAAATACACACAAAAACTAAAATCCAAAACCTAAAAACAAACAACAAAATAAACAAATTAACTAAAAAGTAGGGTTAGGGAATTAGTTATGGTTTAATAATTCCTAGCTCAACTCTTATTACTGCCCGGCGGCCGAGTTTGTGATCTAAATG
Organism: Excoecaria agallocha; assembly: GCA_037975025.1. NCBI lineage: Eukaryota > Viridiplantae > Streptophyta > Magnoliopsida > Malpighiales > Euphorbiaceae > Excoecaria > Excoecaria agallocha. The sequence goes on from CM075816.1 coordinate 44,438,321, forward strand.
TTTGTCTTTCTAGAATGTGCTCCTCATTTTCCCCTATAAGTAGGAGAAAATTGTCGAAGTTCACTAAGGTAGGTAACACCATGTCTTTGAAAAAGTATGACTCCACCTTGGGTTTATTAAGTATGTACTCCTTTGGTTCTTCTAGCCTTAATAGACTCTTCAAGTTGTCTGAATTCAGGGCTTCCACTTAAGAGTTGAACCATTCTTGCTCTTTTGGCAAAGAATTCTTCACATGAGAATGAAATTCATTCTCCAAGCTTCAGGCCTTGTCTTCGACAATGATTGTTCCCTCCTCTAATTCATGCACCTACACTTGATTTCTTCATTGTCTACTAGCTATGCATGACTCAATTCATCTTCATTATCACTATTATCTTTATTTGGCACAAAAATACTCAAGAATTCCAATTTGGATTCTAAGGTTTTGATTCTTAACTTCTTAATAGATGCTCTTAAGTGTTTAATAAATTCTCTTAATTCCTAATCTTTTCCTTTTGAGAATTAATTATGGCCATCCATTCTTCTCTTTTAGCTCTAAATTGCTTCTCTATGTTTGCGACCAAGTCAGTGAAAACTTGAATTTTAGAAGCGCTTGACTCTTTCGATATCCATTATGTGCAAGGATCTTTAAAAGATGGTAACAAGTAAATTGTTGAAGTTTGATGCAGGTTCTGCAGTTATTGCATTTCTCTCCCCAACTCTTCCATTTGCACTCTCAAAATAACAAATTAATCATCTTAAATAGAATAATGCATAATTTGAAAATGATCAAAATCTTTCTACAAAGAATAACAGTAAATCAAAAACAAAGAAAAATAAAAGTCTCAGACTGAGCTTTAATAGAGATATCAAATAAGCAACATCGTTTATCCCTAGCAATAACACCAAAAACTTGTTACGACCTCAACAAGTGTACTGAATCAATAAGTAATATAAGGGAATATAATTGAGACCTTAGAATATTAAACCTAAATGATAAAGAGCTACTAAGTGAAATATTTAAAGTTGAGTAAGATTAATCTGAGACAAATTCCTAAGCTTTCGATTACGAGCATCCTAAATCTAATTAAGAAAATAAACAAACAATAATGCTAATTAAACTAAATATTAAAATATTAACTAAAAACATTGCCAAGGTACTCTAATCCTCCCCATACCCAATGTATTGAATTAAACCATAAAGAAATATATGGCTTAAATATGGACAACCCATCTAAACCTACGTTTACCATTTTGGAGCCAACTACTCTAACTACCCAATTTCCTATTTCAAAGCCAACTGAATAGTTAGCAAAAGCACTGGTCTCAAGACTTAGGTAAAAATTAGCTTCCTATTCCAAAGCCAACAAATCCATTACCCATATATTCTTCAACTATTTATGAATCAAATGTAGTCTATAAAGAGAGTTTAGGACCTATATTCTAGAATCAATGAGGACTCAAGATGTAGAAAACACAAGAATAGAGCATTGCAATATCCATTCCATACAAACATAATAACAATTCATTCAAATGAAATAAAATGATCAAATGCTTAATAAAATAGATAAATAGATAATCATAATGAATAACAAAACATTTAAGCATATATAAATTAAAGATAGGTTTAATCCATTACATAGATATAGTGATTTATAGATCCCTTAGCAATAAAACTACTAACTAATCATAAACAAAAGAGGAGAGGAAAGAAGAAACCCAGAAGCCCATTATAGTGATAAAGCTATAATATAAATCCAAGCCTTTTTTGCCAAATCTCCAATGAAATAAACACTAAAACTACAACTAAAGTAAATAAATCTAAATTTAGTCTAAGAACTTGAATTAAAATAAACCAAATCTAAGAAATTAAAAAGGAAAAGAAAAGAAAAACCTTAAACTATGAAAGAAGAAAAACCCTAGAACTAAAACAACTACTTTCTTTTAGTCAAATAGAACTCAGCTTTTATAGCATGAACAGTGCACATAGTGGAGATCATTTAGTCTCTATTGTGCACACCCTTTTGGACTAAAGCTCTACAAAATTTGCTTGCCATATGACAGAGAAGATTTGGTCTTTGTTGCATGCATTAGTGAAACGGTGCATCTTAGAAATTCTATATGGTACATGATAGAGACCATTTTGTCTCTGCCATGTGCAAGATCTAATTTTTGCAAAAAATCAAAAATTCACCATTAAGCAAACCAAAACACTATAATTCTCAAAATAATCCAAGTTGGCATAAAGAAAAAGATTTAACACACAAAACACATAAAACACACAAAATGAGACATAAACACAAACAAATATTTACTGAAAATAAACACAAAATTTGGAGTTATCAGATGACATAGTCATTAGAAAGTGTATATTGTTGGAATTTAACGGTTACATGCATCACATACATGAGCGGAATTTTAAAATTTTTTAACCATTAGATCTGATCTTGCCATGAATACACAATATAACTATATGAGAATAAGAAAAATCACCTTTGATTTTTGTTGAACAGTTGATTTTACTTCGCACCGGGTTGTCGCAAACCACAGTGTCCAAAATCGAACACCTCCAATGAGTAATCCACACTAGAGAAGGGTAAATTGAACCAACAACTTGGTGTTCAACTAGGGCTGGCCGAAATTCCCAAGAGCTAGCTTGGGAAGTGGCGCAAAAGGGAGAGAGAATAAGTGAAAGGACTTTCCTTTTGTTTTAATCACTTAACCCTAATTCTCATTAGTTGGCCTTTTATAGTTAGGTTAAAATTCCAACTCCTTAATGAGATTGGGCTCTTTAAAATTGCTGGAGAATTATTAATTGGGCTTCTGGAATTAATTATAATCATTTGGGCTTAATTAAATCCAAATTAAATCTTTTCATAAAAGACCATGCACAAAATCCACAAACTAGGCCCTTTGTGCATCTAATTGGATTTAAATACCCAAATGGATTCCAAATCCAACCAAATTAAATATGTGAGTTCCATAACACTTATGTAACATATATAAATTAATTTGGTCCAAGAAAAAGCCCTCTAAGCCCTTCTGTATGAAGTTGGCGTGTAGCCCTCTTCTGGAGGGCTTCCTCCAACTTCTTCATTCCTTTGGCCCTCTATAATTTCTCCAATGGTCCTATTAATTATTATATCAGTCCTATAACACTTATAGTAGTCTTATAACACTTATAAGACAATAATAATTAATCATGAAATACATTATTTCATTTAGGTCCAATTTACAGAACATTTCTCAAAAGTTCCGCGGACAATTTTATTTGATCATAATTAATTAAACTCTTTAATTAATTATTATCATATTCTCCTCTCTACCTTTATAATAATATCAAATATTATTATCCTTGTCATTTTACCATTTTACCCTTTTCTCTATATGTGTGTGACCTATTGGGTTCCTGTCCATGTTGGCAGTATAATATGTAATTGTGAGTTCTATTCAAAACTCACATGATTTAAACTCCTTTAAATCAATTTATCAATCTCTATTGATATTTTGATACATCATTATACAAGTCATGATTGGCCTCTAGCTAGGCATCATGACTACCCAAATGTCAGGATAGTCATGTGGTTTGACTGTACCCTTCCATAGAAACAGTTACCGTGCAATTACTCCTTTCACCACTCTTATCTCAATCAGATTCTGAGTATGGATTTCTGTCAACTCATATAAATCTAATTATGTATGTTCTATTAATTTAACCATTGTTCCTAAAATGCCCTTCATGGATCTCCATCCATCTCGGCATATTACTCTGGCCAGAGATTCACTGAACAAGGTAATTATAGAATCATGTGAGATAACTTCCCTTGTTAAATCTGGGATGGTGAATCCTTTGTCAATCACTCAACTATCTTCAAGTAGGTCATGATATACCCAATCTCCTAACTATGTTCACTCCCAGTTGGAAGTAATCAGTTATGGAGTCAAAGTATACCACTTGCTACTTAAGATAACTTTGGTGATCTCAAGTCTAAGGATACTTGCACAACCGCTATGAAGAGATTCCTCACTGACATAGATTTAATATCCATATGAGGATTCTCTTTGCAGGTCTCCAATGAACTTGTTCCTCTAACAAGCATCCACATGTTAGCTTTGATTATCATCCATAATCACAACTATGAGAACCATTGCTTGAACCATTCAAGAAGCATAACATGTGCTAGTCTGTCCGAATTAACAATGTCCTATCTTGTTAATTCTATGACTAGGGATATTTAGATATTAACACATTTGCATGCGATAGACATCTCACATCATGAACACCTTCATGATTGCCTTTGCACTGTGTTTATAATATCTAGGACTTCATTTATTAATTTAAGATTTACAAACTCATGTATTCAAACACAGCATTAATAAATGAATGATGCCTTTTATTAAGAATATAAATTTCATACATATGAAAAACATCCCTATTACATGGGCTCTAGGGCATACTCTCTAACAATCTCCCACTTGCACTAGAGCCAATCACTCATATGTCTCAGACCCATGCTATTTATATGGTGATCATGCTTTATCTGGGAAAGTGCTTTAGTGAGGGGATCCGCCACATTGTCATCTGTGGGAACCCTTTCTATTTTCACATCATTTCTAGCTACTATTTCCCTTATGAGATGGTAGCGTCTGAGAACATGTTTGGATCGCTGATGAGACCGTGGTTCCTTTGCTTGCGCAATGGCTCCATTGTTGTCACAATATAAAGGAATCGGATCAACAATGCTAGGCACCACTCCTAGTTCAGTTATGAACTTTTTGATCCAGACTGCTTCTGAAGCAGCAATGTACTCAGCTTCTGTCGTGGAATCAGCAGTTGTTTCTTGTTTGGAACTTTTCCAACTAACTGCTCCTCCTCCCATTATGAACACATAACCAGATTGTGATTTACAATCATCTTTGTCAGATTGGAAGCTGGCATCCGTATACCCATTTACTTCCAAACTGCCCTCTCCAAATACCAAGAATACATCCTTAGTCCTTCTCAAGTACTTAAGAATATTCTTGACAGCTGCCCAATGTTCCTCTCCAAAATTAGATTGGAATCTGCTTGTGACACTCAAAGCAAATGCTACATCTGGACGTGTACATAACATAGCATACATGATAGAACCAATTGCAGATGCATATGGTATTCTATTCATGCTCTCTCTATCCTCCAGTGTCTGTGGACACATAGACTTAGAAAGGTGTTTCCCATGCACCATGGGTATAAACCCTTTCTTAGAGAGATCCATATTGAACCTCTTCAATACTTTATCTATATATGTACTTTGAGAAAGACCTAGCAACCTATTGGATCTATCTCTATAGATCCTTATTCCCAGAATATAGGATGCTTCTCCAAGGTCTTTCATGGAGAATTGCTTGGATAACCATATTTTAACAGATTGGAGAAGAGAAACGTCATTTCCCATGATCAATATGTCATCTACATATAGAACTAGGAAGACAATTGCACTCCCACTGACCCTTTTATACACACAAGGTTCATCTTCATTCTGTGAGAAACCAAACTCTTTGATTGTCTCATTGAATCGTATGTTCCAACTCCTAGAGGCTTGCTTCAATCCATAAATGGATCTTTGAAGCTTGCATACCTTTTCGCCATTTCCTGATGTGAATCCTTCTGGTTGTGTCATATACACATCCTCGGTAAGATTTCCATTAAGGAAAGCTGTCTTCACATCCATCTGCCAAATCTCATAATCATAATGAGCTGCAATGGCTAAAAGTATTCTTATAGACTTAAGCATCGCTACAGGAGAAAAAGTTTCGTCATAGTCAATACCTTCTTTTTGACGATAACCTTTTGCTACTAAGCGAGCTTTATAGGTAACTATATTACCTTCCATGTCAGTCTTCTTTTTGAAGACCCATTTGCACCCTATGGGTTTTATCCCTTCAGGTGGTTGAGTTAAAGTCCATACTTTATTCTCATACATGGAGTCCATTTCGGACTGCATAGCCTTAAGCCATAAATCACGTTCTGAACTGTTCAAAACTTCTTGATAGCTTGTAGGCTCATTGTCCTCTACTACAGTTATGCCTCTATCCGAATCAATGTGAAATCCATATCTCACAGGGATAGAACGCATCCTAGTAGACCTTCTAGGATTCTGTGTATAATCAGGTTCAACTGTAATCTCATCATTATGAAATTCAGTTTCGGGTTCAATCGGTTGATCTACTTCTATTTGTGGGTCCTGAACTTCACCAAGTTCAATTTTACTCCCACTGTCTTCTCGTAGGAGAAACTCTTTTTCCAAGAAGACAGCATGCCTTGAAACAAACACTTTTTGTTCTAAGGGATTATAGAAATAATATCCAAACGTTTCTTTTGGATATCCCACAAATAAACATTTGTCAGACTTAACATCCAGTTTGTCTGACATTGTCCTCTTCACATAAGCAGGACAACCCCATACTTTCATATGAGAAAGCGTGGGTTTCTTGTTATTCCACATCTCATATGGAGTAACATCAACCGATTTACTAGGAACTCTATTTAACACATAAACAGCAGTTTCTAGTGCATATCCCCAAAAAGACTTAGGCAAGTCCGCTCGGCTCATCATTGATCGAACCATATCTAATAGTGTTCGATTCCTCCTTTCGGATACACCATTGTGTTGTGGTGTATATGGAGGAGTCCATTGAGATAAAATCCCATTATCTCTAAGATAATCCTGAAACTCTTGACTTAAGTATTCTCCACCTCGATCTGATCTAAGTGTTTTAATACTTTTGCCAAGTTGTTTCTCTACTTCATTTCTGAATTCTTTGAACTTTTCAAATGCTTCAGACTTATATTTCATTAGATAGATGTATCCAAACCTGGAATAATCATCTATGAAAGTAATGAAGTAGGAGTAACCTCCTCTAGCATGTGTAGTCATTGGACCACATACATCCGAATGTATTAAGTCCAAAACCATTTTAGCTCGTTCTCCTTTACCAATAAAGGGAGCTTTTGTCATTTTTCCCAATAAACAAGATTCGCATGTATCAAATGATTCATAATCAAATGATCCCAAATCACCTGACTTGTGCAATTTGGTCATGCATTTTTCATTTATGTGGCCTAAACGACAATGCCATAAGTATGAGGTATTTAGATTATCATGTTTCATTCTCTTGGTATCCACATTATGTACTTCTTTAATTAAATCAAGAACAAATATACCATTCTCAATGATAGCTTTTGCATAAAATATATTGTTCTTAAAAATGTAACAACATTTGTCCTTTAAAGAAATATCATAATCGTTCATTAAACAACTGAAAGAAATAATACTCTTGGACAAAGCTGGAACATAATAACAATTATTTAATTCCAGTACTAATCCACTCGGAAGAGGCAAATGATAAGTCCCCACAACAGTTGTAGAGATGTTTTGTCCAGTAGCTGACTGCAAACAAATCTCTGCCTTTCCAACTCTTCTAAAGCTTCTAAGCCCCTGTAGATCATTACATAAATGAGATCCACATCCGGTATCTAATACCCAAGATTGTTTTGAAGCAATAGAATAAGTATTAATTTCAATCATATGAATACCTGAAGTAGATGCAACAGCTTGCTTCTTCTCCTTAAGAGAATCTAGATAGGCCTTGCAGTTACGCTTCCAATGACCATCTTTTCCACAATGGAAGCAAGTTCCTTTGGGATTCTCTTTCTTGGCAACCTTCTTCTTGGAGATCCCACCATTCTTTGGCTGCGCCTTGGTTATCATCTTCTTCTTCTGCTTCTTGCCTTTAGCAGAAGTGACAACCATGACACTTTTTGGATCTTTCTTAAATGATCCATCAGCTGTCTTGAGCATGTTGATTAACTCAGGAATGGATACTTGGATCTTGTTCATGTTGAAGTTAAGCACAAAAGGTGCATAACTTGGAGCCAACGAGTACAAGATTAAATCTATGTATAGATCATTATCCATAACATAGCCAAGTCTACTCAAATGCTCAATATACCCATACATCTTCAATGCATGAGCAGCAGCTGAAGTGCCTTCCACCATTTTGCAACTAAATAGAGCTCGAGCAATCTCATATTGCTCAGTTCTAGCCTGAGAAGAATAAAGCTCCTCTAGATGCAAAACAATGGTTCTAGCATCCATCATTTCATGTTGCTTCTGAAGCTCCGAGGACATAGCACCCAGCATCAAACATGCTGCTGCTTCACTATCCTCCATGTATTTTCGATAAATGCCTTTGATCTCATCAATGGCATCATCTGATGGAAGTGGTGGTGGATCTTTATCCAAGACATAATGGATCTTTTCAGCCCTGAGAACAATTCTCACTTGCCTGATCCAGTCAGAATAGTTGTTGCCAACCAGCTTGTTATCCAAGATTGATCGTATATTAATGTTTGATGTGCTCATGATGATGACCTAGATGTGAAAATGAAAAGATATGAGAGTATGTTCATATATATGTATGCATTAATAAGGTCTTTAATTAATACATTTACTCCCACTATTTTATTGCGAATTAATAGCCCTCACTATTTAATCCGAGAAAACCCGATGGTTTTCTTAGTGGGCCAATATCCAATCCTTGATATGTAATTTGACCTTGACTGTGGTCAACAAGCCAAATTCCATACCCTTGAAAGGTAGGTATCTCTATACCAATTGTGTCTCTACACAACTATTGGATCATTAGGTTATCAACTCTTGATGCATGCATATCATATATGCATTCCCTAATCTTGCCTCTAGAACCATTAGCCTTGACTGTGGTCAACAAACTAATGGGCTAGCTAAGATGACCCATTTAATTAGATTTGAACATATTCGATATAATGTGAGCTTGACTGTGGTCAACAACCCACACTATAAAGAACTCTGGTTCTCCTCAAATTAATGGAAGGCTTATATACCTTAGTATTTGTTTGAGGGTTTTAGTTAATTAAGTCTCATCATACATGGTTGGCATACATTGGTATGCATCCTATATCTATCACATAAATATAAGCATACAAATATGGTATAGTTATGGACTTCACTACATTGATTTCCCCGAGCCATGAGGGAAATCAAAAGGTCACACCTAGGTAGTATGCATGATTCAAACAAGAAAAATAATTACATTATCTTCAAGCTTGTTGGATCTCCATCCGGCCCATCTTGCTCCTTGAAAATGGTCTCCATCTCTATTTCTAATTCTAATCTAAGTAATCTAATTACATATTACAATTTGAAATCAAATACAAACCAAAAACAAGTGGCCGGGACATGAAAGTCCTCATTGGGCCAAAACATGCATTATGCTCAATCACATTGGGCTTTGTCCATAACTAACCATCATGCCAATCATTCACCCTTATATGCCTTTCTAATGCATAAAGAAAAGGATTACTAACTTTGTTTCAACCTTTGAAACTATATTTTGAGTTATTTTAATGATGTGATCAAATTAGGAAACTTTTTCCATTTTGGAAACTTTCATTTTAGGAAACCTTTTTGCATGAATTTGTTCTTGTCTTAATAATCAATCAAATTGATTATTAATTAATTATAAATTGATTATTTAATTAATTAATCATATTAAATAATTAAAAAAATCAATTTTGGGCTTAAAACAAGTGTAGGCCGAAACCCACAGAAGAAAAACCCTAAGTGTGTTCACACACAAACTAGTTTTGTGTCATTTGGACCATTTGGGCCTTTTGGAATGAGCCAAGCCCACTCCAGCCCTTAAAACCCATTAATAAACTTAATTAATGTTTATAATAGTTAATTTAAATCAGCTCCTTGGGCCCACCAAGTCATTCACTAATTTAAATCAAGTCCGTAAACATAATTAAGCCCATTAAGTGGTTTTAATGAATTAAAATTAATCAAATTAATTTAAGGCCCATTTTAATTAATCCAATTAATTAAAAACACTTTAATATATCATATATATCAGATTTAGAAGATCAAAAGTCGTTCTAACCAAGAACACATCAAGAACATACGAAGAACACCAATTTATCGAACTTTTCGACAAAACTAGTTTTCATGCAAAACTTGTTCGATTTTAATTCCGTTCGATCCTACGGCTTAATATCACATATTAAACACATAAAATATCATCTAAATGATTTTTAAATGGATCCATAAGAAATTAAATTAGAACAGCCCCTACATTACCTAGGGTTTCACGCCAAACCCTAATGGGTTTCACGCCAAACCCAAATTATGATGCTTCAAAAAATTTGTTTTTGTTTCCACCAAATTTATTTGATCACACATACAACCAGAAATCAATATTTCTCATTCATGAACAATCAAATCTAATATTTTAAAGTTCATGAAATAAATAACTCAAAACAAAACAAAACTTATTCCGCAGAAAAATATAGAATTGTATATCCATGGCAAAACCGTGGCTCTGATACCATGTTGGAATTTAACGGTTACATGCATCACATACATGAGCGGAATTTTAAAATTTTTTAACCATTAGATCTGATCTTGCCATGAATACACAATATAACTATATGAGAATAAGAAAAATCACCTTTGATTTTTGTTGAACAGTTGATTTTACTTCGCACCGGGTTGTCGCAAACCACAGTGTCCAAAATCGAACACCTCCAATGAGTAATCCACACTAGAGAAGGGTAAATTGAACCAACAACTTGGTGTTCAACTAGGGCTGGCCGAAATTCCCAAGAGCTAGCTTGGGAAGTGGCGCAAAAGGGAGAGAGAATAAGTGAAAGGACTTTCCTTTTGTTTTAATCACTTAACCCTAATTCTCATTAGTTGGCCTTTTATAGTTAGGTTAAAATTCCAACTCCTTAATGAGATTGGGCTCTTTAAAATTGCTGGAGAATTATTAATTGGGCTTCTGGAATTAATTATAATCATTTGGGCTTAATTAAATCCAAATTAAATCTTTTCATAAAAGACCATGCACAAAATCCACAAACTAGGCCCTTTGTGCATCTAATTGGATTTAAATACCCAAATGGATTCCAAATCCAACCAAATTAAATATGTGAGTTCCATAACACTTATGTAACATATATAAATTAATTTGGTCCAAGAAAAAGCCCTCTAAGCCCTTCTGTATGAAGTTGGCGTGTAGCCCTCTTCTGGAGGGCTTCCTCCAACTTCTTCATTCCTTTGGCCCTCTATAATTTCTCCAATGGTCCTATTAATTATTATATCAGTCCTATAACACTTATAGTAGTCTTATAACACTTATAAGACAATAATAATTAATCATGAAATACATTATTTCATTTAGGTCCAATTTACAGAACATTTCTCAAAAGTTCCGCGGACAATTTTATTTGATCATAATTAATTAAACTCTTTAATTAATTATTATCATATTCTCCTCTCTACCTTTATAATAATATCAAATATTATTATCCTTGTCATTTTACCATTTTACCCTTTTCTCTATATGTGTGTGACCTATTGGGTTCCTGTCCATGTTGGCAGTATAATATGTAATTGTGAGTTCTATTCAAAACTCACATGATTTAAACTCCTTTAAATCAATTTATCAATCTCTATTGATATTTTGATACATCATTATACAAGTCATGATTGGCCTCTAGCTAGGCATCATGACTACCCAAATGTCAGGATAGTCATGTGGTTTGACTGTACCCTTCCATAGAAACAGTTACCGTGCAATTACTCCTTTCACCACTCTTATCTCAATCAGATTCTGAGTATGGATTTCTGTCAACTCATATAAATCTAATTATGTATGTTCTATTAATTTAACCATTGTTCCTAAAATGCCCTTCATGGATCTCCATCCATCTCGGCATATTACTCTGGCCAGAGATTCACTGAACAAGGTAATTATAGAATCATGTGAGATAACTTCCCTTGTTAAATCTGGGATGGTGAATCCTTTGTCAATCACTCAACTATCTTCAAGTAGGTCATGATATACCCAATCTCCTAACTATGTTCACTCCCAGTTGGAAGTAATCAGTTATGGAGTCAAAGTATACCACTTGCTACTTAAGATAACTTTGGTGATCTCAAGTCTAAGGATACTTGCACAACCGCTATGAAGAGATTCCTCACTGACATAGATTTAATATCCATATGAGGATTCTCTTTGCAGGTCTCCAATGAACTTGTTCCTCTAACAAGCATCCACATGTTAGCTTTGATTATCATCCATAATCACAACTATGAGAACCATTGCTTGAACCATTCAAGAAGCATAACATGTGCTAGTCTGTCCGAATTAACAATGTCCTATCTTGTTAATTCTATGACTAGGGATATTTAGATATTAACACATTTGCATGCGATAGACATCTCACATCATGAACACCTTCATGATTGCCTTTGCACTGTGTTTATAATATCTAGGACTTCATTTATTAATTTAAGATTTACAAACTCATGTATTCAAACACAGCATTAATAAATGAATGATGCCTTTTATTAAGAATATAAATTTCATACATATGAAAAACATCCTTATTACATGGGCTCTAGGGCATACTCTCTAACATATATAATCTAGTCAAGATCACATTATTAAGCTAAAACATCTCTAAGATAGATATACACATAAAAAGCACAGCTTCAAGCATATCAGTGCCTCCTCACACATGCATATTTGCTAAAAATTCCTTAAATGGAATATTGTTTCAAAAATGGGGGTAGTTGCACCCATAGGGGGCCCTAACCAACATGAGTGGAAGGTTATGTATGTCTACAAATGACACTGGCCAAGTATCACTCAAATGACTTAGTTTTACATGGTGCTAATTAGATTTAATCAACTCATATTGATTCTGCATGGCCAGGCACTAGTCAGATGTACTCCAACAACTTGATTCTGCATGCCCAAGCACTAATCAAATTTAATTAACTCATTCAATTTTGCATATCCCATGTGCTAATTAGATAGTTAATCTAGGGTTAACACATCAATAACTTGATGTTAACTACCTAAACTAGGGTTAATGTGTCAACAAGCTAACAATAACTGGATGGGGGAATATATCTAGATTTCCTAAGGTAAAGTTGGAATCCAACTGCAACTATTCCTTAGGTATAAAAGCAAATATTTTTAGGGTTTCTAGGAGGGGTCACTTTCGAATACAGAGGCATTTCTAAGGAAGAAGAAAGATAATTTCTCTCTCTAAGAAGTTTTTCTGCTAACACTCTCTTGATCAAAACATGCACACAATAAATAATCATTTGATTTTCTGAAAAACAAATAACACAATCAACATGGAGATCAAGATTACAAGGAATTCAGAGTCAGAATATCTCTTGAGGATAATATTTTTGTCTCTCTCCTTTTTATTTTCTCTCTCTAAAAATTGCCAGGCACAATAACATTAATGTTTCTTAAAATAATTGCATTTAAATGCTCTGTTTGTTTGATTTGCATGCTCAATATATGATGAGATATAAATTTGGATTAATATATATGTTAATTGCATGATTAGATAAAAGGTTCCCTCCATTGTTATATAATTGTAAGATTTATTTTTATTATGTAATTCTAGAATTTAATAAGTCTTAGTGTGTTTTGTGCATGATTTTAGGCTATAACATTATTTTGGCATGTTTTGCGTTCTAATCATTGTGTATTGGGGGTTAAATATAATTTTTCTTGATTTTATGTGTTAATTTCTACATCTTATTCTATCCAGAGTGTGATGGATGGGAAAAAGCCTCTATAGATGCCCATCTATCAATGTGATAGATGGGACATCGCAAAGTTTCTTCTTGTCCCATGCCTTATGCAGCTACGGGCGTTCGCCACCCTTCTAAGGCATCTGTGGCTGGTTTTTGGGCATTTTTTACATGTATTTCATGTATTTTGTGATATTTACACTATCTATTTGATTACCATAATATTGATGTATGGTTTCGTATGATATTCAATTTTGTATGTATTCCATTTTTGTATTGTATAATTAAACAAGTGGTTGTTTATTGTATTTTTGTTGTCTGTATTATGCTAATATATTTTCTTTTCTGTCGTTTTTATGAGTATGTAAATTCTTTCACTTTTGACGAATTTTATGAGGTTTTTTGCATTGGGGATTGTGCTCCTGATTGAATGATCACCATCAGGCTATTTGACTACTTTATTTAACAATTCCATTTATTATTTTAGTTTATTCATTGTTTTATTTATCATTTATTTTGTTATTTTCTATTTATTATTTACTTTGGTATTTTTTTAGATGTATTTTATTTAGGGATGTAATTGTTAATGAAAAAGGGCAATTTGTGTGCATAAAAAAGGAAAAAGCACCTAAAACGATTTTTGTTAAATAATTTGGGTTTTCTTTCAAAACATGGACCGATGTCTTATTTTTTTATTCAAAGCAAAACAAAACAACAAAAAGAGTATTTTTACAAAATATGCATGAAGAACCAATGTTCCCAATCAAACGAATACCCTGATTTACGTATGTATATTACTTTATTATTTTTTTGATTGGACAATTTGCTTTAGTAATAGTTTAAGTAGTTAAGTTATTTATTTATCGCTTTTATTTTTTGCTTGGGATGTTTATTTAATTCCATCGCTTTGCATTGTGTTAGAGAAGAGAGAAGATTAAACTTAAAACTCAATTATAAAACAACACCTAACCAAGCTGTCTAATAAGAGTGATGTCTCAAACACCAATCTCTGTTTGGGCATCAATAGGTCGAGAATCATTTCCCAATGTTATATTAAGTGGCGACTCCATGAAACTTGCCTCTTTTGGGTCTATTAGTAAATGCCTTCATAGGTTGACAAAAAATTATAATTTGGGCTTAATCCTTTTTTATTGCGAAGTAGCCAATTTATGGGTCAAAGTGAGCCTTTTTCGATCTCGAACCCTAAAAATGGGTCTCCGAGAATGCAATAAAAATTATCGATGGTTGCAGTGCGCATCACATAGCCCTTAAAAGCTTTATATTTTAGTAGCAGTCTTCGATAGTTTCCATTCCATAGTAGCTTATACCTTCTTAAGATCCACTCTAATTCCATCTACATAAATGACATGACCAAAGAAGAAGACTTCATTTAGCCAAAACTCACCCTTACTAAACTTGGCATATAGTTGCTTTTTTTTTAATGTCTACAAAACAATTTTGAGGTGCTCATCATGCTCTTCTCTATTCTTGGAATATACCAAGAAGTCATCAATAAATACTACCATAAATCAATCTAAGTCTAGGTGGAATAAGTAGTTCATTAGGTCTATAAAGGCTACTAGGGCATTTGTGAGTTTATAAGGCATCACAAGGAACTTATGATGCCTATACCATATTTTAAAAGTGGTTTTTGCACATCCACTTCTTTCACCTTTAGCTAGTAATAGCTTAATTTTCATTCAATCTTGGAAAAAATTCTATCACTTTTAAACTAGTTAAATAAGTAGTCTATTATAGGCAATGGATACTTATTCTTGACAGTCACCTTATTAAACTATCTATAATCATGCATAGCCTAAATGACCCATCTATCTTCTTAATAAAAACTATTAATGCTTCTTATGGTGAAATATTAGGATAGATGAAGCCTTTTTTAAGAAGTTATTGTAATTGAATCTTTAACTCTTCTAATCTTAGGTGTAGTCCTATATGGTATAATAGACACAGGTGATGTGCTAGGTAACACATCAATCAAAAATTCAACTTCTCTTTCTAGTGGCAACCCGGGTAACTCCTTAGGAAAACATTCTATTAGTCACATATAGTTGGTATATCTTGAAATTTTTACTCTTCTTTCCTAGTTTCAAGAATTTTTTCAAGATATGCATTACATCCTTTCCCCACTAATTTCTTTACTATAGTAGCTAAAATCAAATTGGAAAGGAAATATGACCTTTTACCCACGACTATGATCTCCTCATCATTAGTAGTTCAGAGAGTGATCCTTAACATATTTCTTCTTAAACTGATCAAAAAAATAATTCTAGGTTAGTTTAATTAGTATTGAAACACCCTAAGTCTAGTGCCTTTTATCATATATTATACCATACATTTTAGTCATATTATAGTAGGATATTAACCTATTAAACAAGCATTAGTCATTCTAATGATTCATTTAATCAGTCAACCTATATATTATTTAGGTGTCTCTTACTATATCATTTACTTTAATTACATATGCACAAGCACTCATCCCATAACACCAAATATCATATTCATGCTAGATACAACTACCTTAGTTCATATTCATTGTCATGCATAGCATTCAACATTCCATCTAATATATATAAAAGCATTCTAGCTCCTATATGTATGCCCATACTAACATTAACATTCTCATGATGAGCTTAATATAACATCATCTTCCATATGATATACATATATTATATAACCTTTTATACATATTAAAGAAACTTATACAAAATTAACAAAAAATTCCTACATC
Source organism: Excoecaria agallocha (assembly GCA_037975025.1). NCBI lineage: Eukaryota > Viridiplantae > Streptophyta > Magnoliopsida > Malpighiales > Euphorbiaceae > Excoecaria > Excoecaria agallocha. Next base: position 44,454,689 of record CM075816.1, read on the forward strand.
AACTTCTATGAACTAGTGTTGGCCTGTCCTAATGCAGAGACCGTTCCTATGCAAAAGCTTTGACTACGAAATCTACACGGAAAAAATAACCCTTGCTAAGCTATAAAGCTTAGTGGGGATACTAAAAATGAAGACAACAACTCACAGTAGTCGTTAGAATCATATAACATACATAAATTGAAAACATTTAAAAAATGACATATTAGAAATAAGGATATGATAAAATAAAATATTTTAAACAACAACATAACCCTAAATTTAATTCAGCATCCTTAAATTTCAATATTACTTAAAATGATCTACACATATATATATAAATATAATATATGCATTAGAAACCACCATTAAACATGTTATTCCATATATCATATGCATTAGTTATACTATCATTGACTATGATAGATTTATACTTTAGTTTAGCCTGCTTAAGTTCTAAAGGTGGATAATGGGAATAGTAGATACCCGAGGGTATCAAAACAAGAGATATCCGAGGATATAAAAAACATAAAGGTAAATGGGGCCAATAGAATAGTAGGCCGGTCAAGTGGACCCAAACGGGGTTGGCTAACAACCCCAACGGGGCTGTTTATGATCCAAATAGGATCAATAATAATTTAGACCCAAACGGGGTCAACAGTAGCAGCTGTAATATCCTTATAGGTGCCTATCAATCCGCAGTTGAACTTTAGTAGCAGGCACTACATTGTACATATAACTTTTATTCATCATGCTTAAACGTTTTGTATTACATAGTAGAAGTACATTTTAAGTAAAAATTACTCTATCACTAGAGTCAATACCTGTAAGCATAATTTCATATAATGAGCCATGTATATAAGTTTGGACTTATATAACTATACATGTCTTTACCATCAATTATATTACATGCTATTTTTAATTCAATGTGCTTCTATGTAATCATTCATATAATTCAATATGCTTTTATGTAATGCTTCATATAATTAAATGTGCTTCCATATAATCATTCATTTAACATAACAACATGTAAATAAGATATATAAAATAGAACTCAATTTATATTCTTTGATACATGTATTTCTATGCTAGAAATTGCTTTATTTATAACGAAAATAATTTAGATACCCATTACAATCAATTTGGGACCTTTAAGTGATGTTTAGGTGAAGTGAAAAGGGGACACGGTCATTAGGTAATACCTGGTAACCATGATAGAGGTTGCATTTTGATTATATACTGAAAATTGGACTACCTCATGGTCATTAGCTAAAATCTGGTAATCATGACCTATATTCTGCCCAAAGACAAAATTATAGATTCAATGTGTATAACATTTTTAACCTAGTAAACATCATTTTTAGCAAAAGTTTCCTCTCACAAACTTGTTATCCTATGTTTCTAGTTTCTAAAACATCAAAAATCATTTCAATATCATCTCTAGAGCTCAACATATTCGCATTTTTATGAATACTATCCCTAAGAATAGTGTCGTGAACAGGTCCGAATTCAAGCTAAAATTTGACACACCTAAAAATAGAATTAAGCTTAACTTCCTTCATATGAATTGTAGATTTTGAAGTCTATTGTTCATAGAAATTAACTTAATATCATTATGACTAGTACACAAGGAAATACATCATATTTTCTATAAACTATTCCAGAACCGAAAATAGTAGTTCACTACAATTTCAAGTGAATATTTGAACTACATATACGCATATTTAGCCCTAAGTTACTCTACAAAGTTATAGGTGTATTTCTTATGTAAAATATGAAATTAAAATCATCTCAATTTAAGTTTTCTAACTCAAAATATGATGAAATTACAGCAATTAATTCACGATGCTTACATTTTTCTTTTTATTAACACATCTTAAAATTGATTCTCAATTTAGTTTCTTAACCTATCTTACACCAATTCATGTTTCTTCTCCAATTAATCACATGTGTGTATGAGAATCATATTAATCCCATACCTTGGCCAAAATCCCTTTAACTTTTCAATCCTTTGCATGACCCTTTCCTTTGTTCTTCCTACCTTCTTTTTCTTCTACATAAAAATTCATTCTTATAAACACACATTGCCAATTTCTTCCTCCAACCAATCATTCAATAGAAGAATAAGAAGAAGATCATGATGATGGAGAAAATCAAATACTAAACAATTACCTTAATGATTTACACCAACTTGTTCTTGAATAATCAACATGCAAGTGGTTTTCTTCAAGAATTCTTAGAGAGATTAAACAATCAAAGAGTGAAAGAGAAGGAAAGAAATTCTAATTTTTCCCATAAGATAATGCCATCCCACTCTTCTCTTCCATTCCTTATCTCTCTAACTTGCGTAAATTAATATTTATAATTTCATTATTAGTCCTTTCACATTTTTCATGTCACACATAATTCCCCCTAAGTTTTGTATGTTACACCTTAATCACTCTTTTTTTGCTTCTCTTAAATCAACCCCTCATTTCTTCCCTTTATTCACAATTGACCCTTCAAATTCCATAATAACAAATTGACCCCTAAATTAACACTTCATGCTTCAATTACACCCTTGAATATTATTAAATTGAAATAATAATTTAATTTCTTTCATGCAATTAATATAATAAAAATAATTTATCAACTGTCTCATGCCTCATATACGAAATACACTTTCTTAATTTAATCTTAATAAAATATAATCATATAAAAGCATTTATTTCCAACTAGGGTCATGTTAGGGGCCTCACAGGTATAGTATGTTCTTTTAATGCTTGCCACCATTTGAAAGTTTTAGTTTGAAGTAAGGTAATTGCACCTTCCAACATCTCCTTTGGAGTGTGGTGCTAAATCTCAAATATCCTCTTGATTATAGATGACCAATCCTTTATAGTAATAGAAAAAGTAGAAGATTCCTCAAAGAAATCATCATATCCTAACTTCTTAAGTCGCTCTAGAATAGGCTTCTAAGATATTAGAGGAGGCTATTGTTGTGGTTGGGGTTGCTACTATGCTAGCTCTACCCTAATCTACTGTCGGAAGAACTTTGTCTTTAGTTCGAAGAAATCTACCTAAGTATTAGCCTAGCAAGATATGGTACAGGTGGTGGTGGTGAAGTCTCTAATAAGTTGTATAACCTAGTGGTACCTTCAACAGTGGCGAAGTCGTAACTATCCATCACTTCATTTGTAGCGCTTCCAAAGCTTAAAGCCATACCTAATATGAAATGGACTAATTAGAGTCTAACAAGTGTACCAGATCTACTAGTAATATAGGGAAATAAGATTAAAACCCTAAATATTGAACTCAGGGAAGAATGGATTGCTAAGTAAAATATCTATAATTGAGTTGAATGCATCTGAGATTGTTTCCCAAGTTTTGGAATTGAAAACAAGAACTAAACTAAATTAACAGTAAAGTAAAAACAAACGAAAACTAGACTAACATAAATTAAACCCAGAGTAATAACTAAAACACTTATGCTAAAGGAACTATTCACCTCAACTTCCGTTTTAATGACTCAAATCAAAAGTAACACAAGTGATTATGGAAAAACCAGTTAAATAAATCCAGATATCTTATTCAAATTATCATTTTAAGCATTAAATCTTCTTATTAGGAATAATCCAATACTTAGCATAAAGATCCAGTTTTAAACTCCTAAACATCCATTAAACTCTTTTTCAAGAAAACTTAACTTCAATCTATTCTTAGTTCAACTTTTCTTAGTCTTAATCCACTCTTACCAACACACAACTATCTCAAATTCTAAATATAATCATACATCAAATCTAATGAACTAATCCAAGAACATACATATTATAGATCATACTTGGAATCAATCATCAACAATTTATTAAATAAGTTAATAATTAATCCAATAACAATCAAAAATAAGAAGTTGCTCAAGAACTACGAAATAATCAAACTTACATTGAATTAAAGCGCAAACTAAGTTAGTACAATAAAATTTTAAGGATTCAAGTATCCTTTAGCAAAAGAAAATAAAACTACTTACCAAACATGATTAAAATAAAAGAAAACTAAGTTAAAGAGATACAATACTCATGAAGCTTTAAACTTGCTCTTGATTACTTCTTGAAACACCAATAGGAAGTTTGAATCTTTAAGAGAATTGAAAATTAAGAAGAAAAGAAAAGTAAGCTAGAAGAGAAAAACAAACCCTAATTTATAAAAGCAAGAATAAAAACACTAAAAACTAACTCTCCTTTCTTTAGAATTCATGCTCTTTATATATTGGTGTTTTTGTGTGCTAAAAATCCTCAAATAGTAAAAAACCTGTTACAAATAAATTTCTTGTTCCAGAAAAAATTAGAATTTGATCATAGTTGAACTTCCTACCTTGGTAGAGGGAAAAACCCTCAATTGAGGAGATTGATTTCTTCTATGTCTTTTGGGTTGCCTCGGTAGAGGGAAAAGTCCCTCCACTGAGGAAAAGGTATCTGTTTTTCATCATGCCATGCTTCCCTTGGTAGAGGGAGATTTCCCTCCATCGAGGTGGGCATCTTCACCTGCATCTCTAAATCCTCCTCTATAAAAGAAAATTCCCCTCCACATAGGAGAATGCTACTAGATTAAATGAAATTTAGCTCTTCAAAGACCCTTTAATCAAAGCAATTCCGTTTTTTTTGCATAAAATTTTCTTCTTTCTTCAATTAACTTTTTCTTTTCTTCAATTAAGTCCCTAAAAACACCAAAAATTACAATGAAGTCTACAAACACATAAATTAAAAAATTAAACATAAAATTAAACAAATTAACACTAAAATAACATATTAAACACATTAAAAAACTTTTATATTATAGTCATAATTCATAATTATCATGGATAGGAGAAACGAATTTGTATTAGATATATGTATCCTTTCAAACTTTAACAATTAATATATCAATACATGTCAAAATAACAAAATTCCATGTTCCAATACACTTAATATGTATCTTATCAAATCCCTCTTATTGGGCGAATATATTTTTCAAAAAACAAATGATGAATGCAGATATGCTAATAATATGATGTATGTATAATGCTTTATACATACAATTTATGTAAAAATCTATATTACATAAATAATTATGTATTTTACCCTGTCCCAATGTTTATGTCCATGTAGAAGACCACCCATATCATCAAAGGTTATTTGATAGGCACAAAAAGCATACTAGCCATCCTTGCTATCCTATTTCTGCTAATCTAGGCCTAGGATTGCCTAAACTATAACTGTAATACCACTAAATGTAACACCATTTACCTAGTACAGAGAATGATCCAGATACTAAGTGTTATATAACTACCTACATATTCCTAATTTGTAGCTTACAAACTTTCCTATATATATTGTTGGATTTTAACGGTTACATGCATCACATACATGAGCGGAATTTTAAAATTTTTTAACCATTAGATCTGATCTTGCCATGAATACACAATATAACTATATGAGAATAAGAAAAATCACCTTTGATTTTTGTTGAATAGTTGATTTTACTTCGCACCGGGTTGTCGCAAACCACAGTATGCAAAATCAAACACCTCCAATGAGTAATCCACACTAAAGAGGGATAAATTGAACTAACAAATTGGTGTTTAACTAGGGCTGGCCAAAATTCCAAGAAGCTAGCTTGGAGTTGGTGAAAAAAGGAGAGAGAGATTAGAAAAAAAGAATTTCCTTTTGTTTTAATCACTTAACCCTAATTTCTCATTAGTTGGCCTTTTATAGTTAGGTTAAAATTCCAACTCCTTAATGAGATTGGGCTCTTTAAAATTGCTGGAAAATTATTAATTAGGCTTTTGGAATTAATTATAATCATTTGGGCTTAATTAAATCCAATTTAAACCTTTTCATAAAAGACTATGCACTAACCCACAAACTAGGCCCTTTGTGCAACTAATTGGATATAAATACTCAAATGGATTCCAAATCCAACCAAATTAAATATGTGAGTTCCATAATACTTATTTAACATATATAAATTAATTTGGTGCATGAAATAGGCCATTAAGTCCTTTTGTTCTGGACTTGGCGTGTGGCCCTTACAGAAAGGCTTTCGCCAACTGCTTCATTCCTCTGGCCCTTAATAATTCTTCCAATGGACTTATTAATTATTATACCAGTCCTATAACACTTATAGTAGTCCTATAACACTTATAAGACAATAATAATTAATCATGAAATACATTATTTCAATTAGGTCAAATTTACATAATATTTCTAAAAAGTTTTGCGGACAATTTTATTTGATCATAATTAATCAAATTCTTTAATTAATTATTATCATATTCACTTCTCTACGTTCATAATAATATCAAATATTATTATCCTTATCATTTTACCATTTTACCCTTTTCTCTATATGTGTGTGACCTATTGGGTTCCTGTCCATGTTGGCAGTACAATATGTAATTGTGAGTTCTATTCAAAACTCACATGATTTAAACTCCTTTAAATCATTTTATCAATCTCTATTGATATTTTGATACATCATTATACAAGTCATGATTGGCCTCTAGCTAGGCATCATGACTACCCAAATGTTAGGAAAGTCATGTGGTTTGACTGTACCCTTCCATAAAAACAGTTACCGTGCAATTACTCCTTTCACCACTCTTATCTTAATTAGATTCTGAGTATGGATTTCTGTCAACTCATATAAATCTAATTATGTATGTTCTATTAATTTAACCATTGTTCCCAAAATGCCCTCCATGGATCTCTATCCATCTTGGCATTTTACTCTGGCCAGAGATTCTTTGAACAAGGTAATTATAGAATCATGCGAGATAACTTCCCTTATTTAATCTGGGATGGTGAATCCTTTGTCAATCACTCAACTATCTCCAAGTAGGTCATGATATACCCAATCTCCTAACTATGTTCACTCCCAATTGGAAGTAATCAGTTATGGAGTCAAAGTATACCACTTGCTACTTAAGATAACTTTGGTGATCTCAAGTCTAAGGATACTTGCACAACCGCTATGAAGAGATTCCTCACTTATATAGATTTAATATCTATGTGAGGATTCTCTTTGCAGGTCTCCAATGAACTTGTTCTTCTAACAAGCATCCATATGTTAGCTTTGATTATCTTCCATAATCTCAATTATGAGAACCACTGCTTGAACCATTTAAGAAGCATAACATGTGCTAGTCTGTCCGAATTAACAATGTTCTATCTTGTTAATTCTATGACTAGGGATATTTAGATATTAACACATTTGCATGCAATAGACATCTCACATCATGAACACCTTTATGATTGCCTTTGCACTGTGTTTATAATATCTAGGACTTCATTTATTAATTTAAAATTTACAAACTCATGTATTTAAACATAGCATTAATAAATGAATGATGCCTTTTATTAAGAATATAAATTTCATACATATGAAAAACATCCCTATTACATGGGCTCTAGGGCATACTCTCTAACATATATATACACACAAATTTTTTTATTTCTCAAAAATTTTGGCAGAGTTTCTCTTATATGTTTGACTGACCCCTTATAAGGACATTCAATAAGTACACTCCTATAGACAATTATCATGATCTCATCCCTAAAGTCAAACTCCTTCACAAAAAAATTATCCTTCCCTCTGTAAATCATTCAAAATTCACACTAGCAATGTTCCATAATATACAATTATAATACAAATTCATTCAACCTCTTTCAATCAAAATAATGCATCATGTATATATACACATATATAATTTCCTTGGTAGAGTAATAATAATCCAAAATATCATTTCTTCCATAATCTTAATACAATTTCCATTTCTTCCGAAATGAGGTATACATATTAAAAATTACATTTCCAATACACAAAATCAATTCTTAATACATGTATCCATCATAAAGTAAGGAACTATCTTCCTCACTTTCTAGTATATATGCCATTCTCTTATTTTGCCTGATCAACTTGTATACCTATGCATAGATAAAAATCCATACACTAAGCATGTCGATCAATGGTGACCTCTACCAATATTTTTTATCCAAAACATATATAAATAATATTTGACATCATAGAGAATAAGTAATAAAATTTAATTGAATTTTGGATTCAAATCTATAAGCACCAGGTTCTGAGGTGGCTTTTGTTAGAATCACCTAATAAGGAAAACTAATCTTATAAAAGATAAGGAAATGGAAGTTTCAGGACCTTTTGAAACTATAAGAGAAATACCATTTACCAACAGAAATTGCCAACGAAAAGTATTAATTTTCCAATGGAAATCAAAGTTAACAAAGGATTAACGATGGAAAGAGTTGTTATAGATATCCTGATAGAAATCAATTTCGTTGGTAATTTTACCGGTGAAATTATGATTTCCATGGAAAATTCATTCATGATTACAAAAAAAAAAAGAATTTACAACTATATTTTCTATTGCTAAAAAATATTTGTTATATTATGAAAAATTTTTTATTGCCATTCCATCACTAAAAATATTACATAGTTTTTATTATTTATTTAGTCACATTAATAACCTTAATACTATTTAAATGTAATGCCAATAGATAAATATACATTATCAAAAGAAAAGGTGTTGATAGATATATTTATTTCCTTATTTGTAAAAATTTGTAATAATTATCTTTTATCTTTCCTAGTTAGGTTTAAATTATTTTGTATAAATAACTATGTAATTTTCATAGTTAAATAGTTGAGAATAATAAAAACTTCTCAAAATCTTCATGGTATCAGAGCCTCTGCCCTTTTAAAGGTTGAGTTTTCTCCCTTTGGTAGTAGGTTGATTCTTAGAAACTCATTTACAATAAGCATTTTTGGTGTGTGTTTTGGGCATGTTTTGTCCCTCCTTTCTTGAGACCACCCTCAGTGGAGAATAGCCTTGGTCAAGATCGGCTGACACACCAATTTTCAGCACCATCTGACACTATACGTGAGCATACATGCCACCAGATCACTTTAGAAAAGTCCCTCACACGCCAGTGCGTGTAGCACATGAAGCTTCCTTCGGCCATCGTAGATCAATGGATCTCGCCCAGATCTATTTGTCGGCCTTCTCTAACTCCAACAAGCTACTCTCTAGTCATTTTTGAGGTTTTGGGTTTTTAGGCTTCTCCTTTCTTGATTTTTTTTGCTTCTACTTAGTCGTGTGGTTCTGCTTCTGTTTCATTTACTATTCTAGCATTATTTATATTGTTACTATTGTGATGGATAACCAGGAAGTTAATTTTTCTAGAAGAGAAACTCCTACTATTTTTTTCATCCGCTCATAATACATAGATTATAGATTTTAGTGCAAACAACAGTGTAACATGTCCTTCGAAAAATTTTATTTCTTATTCTCTAACTAAAAATGGAGATAATGCCTAAATAGTAGATGGCTCTCTTACTCAGATATCTATAATAGGTTCTATTGACTGTATTCACACCATTAAATTGTCCTCTGTTCTTCATGTACCTTAATTTTTTGCTAATCTCCTATCTGTTAGTTCTATAACTCATTCTCTTAATTGCAAAGTGGAATTTTTTCCTCCATATTGTATTTTACAATATCATAAAATGGGGAAGAGGATTGGCAGTGGGAGTTTTCAAAATGGCTTATATGTCTTGGACAATGGTAGTAGTCTAGTTTTTAGTAAAAAGCAAGCCTTTCTGGGTGAGAGTAATGATGTGACTAAAGAAATCATTCAATGGCATAGATGGTTAGGACTTCCATCCTTTTTTAGCTTAGAGAAATTATATCCTAATTTATTTAAGAATGCTAATTTTGATTCTTTGGTTTGTGATGCCTGTGAACTTGATAAACACACTAGGAGTTCTTATCCCCTGAGTAATAATAGAAGTTATGCTACTTTTAGTATAATTTGTTATGATGTTTGGGGACCTACTAAAAATATTTCATTATTAGGTAGTCGGTGGTTTGTTACATTAATTGATTATTGCACTAGAATGACTTGGGTGTATCTCATAAAAGCAAAAAGTGATGTTTTTTCTTGCTTTCAATCTTTTCATAAGATGGTTTGTACTCAATTTGATGCTAAAGTAAAAGTCTTGAGAATAGATAATGGTATAGAGTACATGGGTGCTAGGTTTGGTATTTACTTGGAGTATAATGGGATAATACACCAAACTAGTTATCCTTACACTAGCACACAAAATGGGGTAGCTGAAAGGAAAAATAGACATCTATTCGAAATTTCTAGATCTCTTATGTTTACCATGAATCTCCCAAAGCTTTATTGGGGGATACAATTTTAGCAGCTACTCATCTTATCAACAGAATGCCTCTCAAAGCTTTCAATTTTAAGAGCCCTTTAGAAGTGTTGCAAGGAAAAATGCTTATACTATTTCCCCTAAAGTGTTTGGATGTGTTTATTATGTTCATAGTAGGAATGTTGGTAAACTATACTTTAGGGCTCTTAGATGTGTGTTTATTGGGTATTCCCCAATACAAAAGGGTTACAAGTGTTACCATCCTCCATCCAGAAAGTATTTTGTTAGTATGGATGTGACTTTTAGAGAAAATGATCCTTACTTTGGTACTACCCAATCACCACTTCAGAGGGAGAGTACTGAGAGGGAAGAGGTGGAACCTATTATGCATTTTGATAAACTTACCCTACCGGAGAGTTCGGCTAGGTAAAAGGAGACTAATCTTAACCCAAGGGAGAGTTCCTTGAAGGAATAAGTTCAGGAGGAGACTACTATCCAGGGGGAGAATATTGAACGTTTGGATAAATTCGATTTGATGAGATATTAAAGGAGAAATAATAGAAAAAAAGAAGCCATCATGCAGCTTACTCTATGTCAAGAATCCTCTTCTTCTAGCCAGTCAAGTCAGTCATCTTTGAACTCTAACTCCACTAATAATTTGGATATTCCTATTGCTCACATAAAAGGGGTTATATCTTGCACCAAACATCCTCTATCGAACTTTGTCTCTTATAATTCCTTATCTCCTTCCTATAGAGCATTTGCTTTTTTTATTTCTTTTGTCTCTATTGCATAGGATTGGAGGGAAGCTTTTACAAATCCTAAGTGGAAGCTAGCTATGATTGAAGATATGAAGGCTTTATCTAAAAATGAGACTTGGAAACTATTTACTTCTCCACCAAACAAGAAATTGGTTGGCTGTAAATGGGTTTTTACTGTGAAACATAAAGTTGATGGTTCGATTGAGAGGTTTAAAGCCAAGTTGATAGCTAAAGGCTTCACTCAAACTTAAAGAGTGGATTATTAAGAGACATTTGCCTTTATTACTAAAATGAATGCAGCCAAAATTTTGTTGTCCTGAGCAGCTAATCTTGATTAGGATTTATAGCAGTTTGATGTAAAGAATGCATTTCTTCATGGGGATTTGGAAGAAGAAGTATATATAAAGATACTTTCTGGATTTGATGATGAACGTAGTCAAGGGAAGGTATGTAGATTGAAGAAAGCCTTATATGGATTGAAGTAATCTCCTAGAGCATAGTTTGATAGATTCAGTAAAGCCATGATGTCTTTTAGCTACCAACAAACCAATGTTGATCATACTCTATTCATAAGGCATAATAAGGGTAAACTCACTCTTCTCATAGTTTATGTTGATGACATTGTAATGATAGGAGATGACAAAGATGAGATGACTCAATTAAAAAAGCTATTGGCTTAGGAATTACAATACTTATTGGGAATGAGATGAGATCAAGGATCTAGGAAAATTACAATACTTCTTGGGAATTGAGGTTGCCAGCTCAAAAAAGGGGAATATTTATTTCTTAAAGAAAATATATCGTGGATCTCTTGAAAGAAATTGGTATGATGAGTGACAAACCAGTAAAATACCTATTGAGAGATACAACAAGCTATAAGCAGAAGTTAAAAAACCAGTTGATAAAGAGAGATACCAAAGGTTGGTTAGGAGACTCATTTATCTATCACACACTAGGCCAGGCATAGCCTACTCAGTGAGCTTGGTGAGTCAATTCATGCATGATCCATAAGACTCTCACACACAAGTTGTCTTCTACATTTTGCGGTATTTAAAGTCTACCCCAGGAAAAGGTTTTCTTTTCTCCAAACATGGTCACCTCCAAATAAAAGCCTTTACAGTTATGGATTGGGCTGGATCTTTAGATGATAGAAGATCTACTTCAGGCTATTGTACTCATGTATGAGGAAATTTAGTTACTTGGAGAAGTAAAAAGCAAAGTGCAGTTGCAAGATCAAGTGCTGAAGTAGAATATAGGGCTATGGCTCAAGCTATTTATGAACTTCTTTGGCTGAGAAAGCTACTAGAAGAATTGAGATTATCTGAAGAAAGGAAACTATCCTTATACTGAAATAATAAAACTGCCATCAATATAGCTCATAATCCTGTTCAGCATGATTAGATAAAACACATTGAAATTGATCGGCACTTTATAAAAGAAAATCTTGCAAATGGTGCCTTGATTTTGTTTCATGTCTCATTTGAAAAGCAATTAGATGATGTGTTCACAAAAGGACTCAACAATCAGACTTTTCATATATTGTTCTGTAAGTTGGGTATGTGTGATATCTTTATACCAACTTAAAGGGGAGTGTTGATAGATATATTTAGTTCCTTATTTGTAGAGATTTGTAATAATTATCTTTGATCTTCCCTAGTTAGGTATAAATTCTTTTGTATAAATACCTATGTAATTTTCATAGTCAAATAGTTGAGAATAATAAAAACTTCTCAAAATCTTCAAAAAGGCCTAAAAACAAGAATTAAATATGCAAAATTCAAAAATAAATAAATAAATAAAAATACAACCAATTAAAAAAATAAAGAAACAAAAGGAACTAATTGCCAGTTGCAAAGAACTAAAATTTCTACAATATAAAAATAAAAATGTCATTGAGAAAAGCACTTTACAAAATTTCTCCAGTTTGCAGGGCATACAACTTTTGGAACAACTTAAAGTACATTAGTTGAAGAGGGTTAAAGATCCACAATATTCATATTAGGATGACTTACTACTCTATCTCTACTATTCATATGCTAAAGCTATAAAATGCTATCCTCGCAAAAAGATATTATAGTAAATATTACGAAAAGCAAAAAAATAAAAAAAAAAAATTATGAAGTTTACCATGAATACAAGCCAAAATAATGCCAAGATCAGTTGTAAGAGTGGTCAAAGCATGCACACCTTTTCCAACCATGGTCAGAATACCAACTGTATTCTCTGGATTCGACTGCAGTTAATAGAAATAGGGGCAATTCATCAAACTATGGTACCAAAACTAATAGAAATTTTGGAGGGCAATAGGGGCAATTCGTCCCTATTGGTAAGCATATAAACCACCACCCACATAAATCTAAAATTAGGAACCTATAATGAGATATATAACAATTCTTCAAAGCAAGGTAACATAACAAATTCTGGACTTACATTAATTATAAGGCATTTGCAAAAGAACAAGACACACTTAACCCCAAAGAAAAGGCAATCATTTGAAGTATTAAATATATATATATATATATATATCAGCACACCAGTCATTCAAATCCATTTCAAGGATATTGATGTAGATCATAATTATAGCACAAAATATTAACCCATACCTTTGGTGAGGTTTGAGATATTACATCAGGACCAAAAGGTATATAATATTGAATGGAATAACTCATCTATAATTACATATACTTTCTCAACTATTTTTCCTTTTGAGGTCCTAAAGAATGTTCATAATTTAAGTGCCGGTACAATAATTGGTGGATACTCTAAGAAACAAACTACGGTAGAATACAAATATGTTTTATCTTGACAAGTTCCTTCTCTCTCCTTATGGAGGATGTACACAAGCCAACCATATCTAGATATTGTCAAGAAAATTGTATAAATGCAATGAGAATAAAATATAGAGGTAAAAATTAATGTATTTGTTAAGATTAATGACAGAAAGATGAATTGTAGTAGAATACGATCATAAGATACATTTGCATACAGGAAATGATACCTAAATGCAGTAAAGGAAGATCTATAACCAAAAGATAAAGAGAAAAAATGTAAACACTATTTTATTGTAATACAATTATAGGCTCTAATTACCATAAGAATGAGCTCACTTACATAAATTGTCCATCATCACAATTTGATGCCATTCTTAATAGAAGAGTGGTTTGTCAAGTTTTCCATCAATAAGGGAATGGGCTAAAAAGGAAATCTTTTTCTAACTTTCATACTTTTTTACAACTTGTATGACTAGTTTGAAAAAAAAATTAGACAAAAGGAAAAATAAAATCACATGTCACATTTTATTTTTGGAAAATCCAATACTAAAGAATAAAATAAAACCATCTGATTACAAATATTAAGAGCCTCACTTCATCTACAAATCATTTTATAGCCCCATCTGTAAGGACCCAAAATAGGACCTAGTTGAATTCAAAGGCATCATCATATTATTAATGTCAAATTAAGTATAATTAAAGGAATTATTTTAAGTTAAGACCTTGTGAATTAATGGTTTCATATGGTAGAAGGTTAGAAAGTCAATTGAAATTTTTGTATACAAGTGTGCAATTGAAAAAAGAAATTATAGTTAAGTGGTCAATTATGATAAAATTAAGCATTAGTGGGTCAAATTAATAAAACAAAAGAAGATGGGGTGTAATTAAAGGAAATAAAGTATGTGTGAGGATAAATTAAAAGTAAGAAACAAAGGAGGGGTTGATTTTTAACATGCAAGAAATGGTGGGACTTCTAGAAGACGCATGTGAGAGAAAGAAATTCATTTATATGGTTTTTAAAGAGAGGGGGGTGGCATTAGCTTTAAAAATGCATATTTTTTCTCTTCTTTCATCTCTCTCAAAAAACCTTTACATGCTCACTCTCTTAACACCTTTCAAGATTTCTATTTATGAGTTTAAATTCAAAAAGTTTTGAATGGAGATTTTAAAGGTAATGTGTTCTTCTCCATATTTCATTATCATCATCTTATTTTTGAGGTTAAAACATTATATATGGAGAATTATTGGTAATTTATGACTACATGTCATATGAAGAGGAAGAAGAAGAAGACAAGAGCAAGAAGTCTTGATGGAAGATTGGTGTTTTATTAAAGGTTAGGGATATTTTATCATTTTGCATGTGGTTTTAATTTGAGTAAATGTGGATAAAATGTGTAATGGATGGTATTTTGAGTTGAAAATATAGTTATAAGGTGAAATATAAAGGATTGAGTCTTGCATGTTTTCATTTGTTAAAGATTTAAGAAGTAGAAATTTGGGTTGGTTCATTAGGAACCAGTTTTAGTATTTTAAGTATATATTGAGTTTTATGACTCTAATTTGGGTAATTCAAGTCGGAATTAACTGTTGCCTTATCACTGGAACAGCCTTCTATAATTTTAAAATATCTTGAGTTATAGATATGGTAATGAGATGATTTTTAGTGTTTTAGAAACTAAAAATATAGAGGAATAAGTATATAGACGGACATTTTTCCTAAAAATGATGTTTACTAGGTTAAAAAGTGTAGAGAATATGAACTAGTGAATCTACCTTTAGACAGAATCTATGTCACGGTTAGTAGCTTTTTACCTGTTGATCGTGAGGTCAGTCCTGAACCTAAAGTACACCTATGTCAGGGTCAGCAAACATTTGGTAATGACTGTGACCCTTCCTTATTTCACTTATAATTGATTTAAAGGTTCTAAATTGTTACCAAAGTCTACCTAAGTCTCCTTAAACATCTTTAGAGCATTTCACAATGAAGAAATATTGTATAAAGAGGAATAAGAAAGCAAGTATGAACTATATAATGATCAATGTCTTATAAATTTAAAAGAAGGATACTGGCATTAAAGTGTAATGGTAAAGGAAAAAGAGGAAGTAAGAAGAACAATGGCAAAGAAGTTGCAAAGGATTAAAGTGAAGGAAAAGGTATTCATCCAAGGTATGGGACTTGGTGTATGAATGTTATGCATGTACATTTAGATGTTGATTTTGATGAACTTAAGACTTAGTTACAATAACTAGATAAGGAATTTTTGATATGTACATGTTAAAGGGTTGAATAGATAAGAAAAGTTAACACCGAGATTAAAATTTAAAAGTAGAATATAAAGACAAATTTGTAAAGTAAATGTGTTAAAAGTAATCTCTAATTATATTAATTTTCAATTTAACTTAAGCGTATCAAAATGCTTGAAAAATCCCTTGGTATTAAAAATCTGTAATTGAGTTCACCTAACCTAGTGAGCTTATTTTGCTAATATCTGGAGTTACAGAAATGCAAATTTGGTAATTCTAATTTGGTTAGAAAATAGACTTCCATATATACCTTTTCTATGAAGAAGATAAATTCTAAATCTATCTCTAAATCTAGGTTGAAAACCAAAATAATCTATTGGCCTATCACTTTGGATAGTCTTTTGTAATTAATAAATATCTTGAAATTTAGAAACAATAATGAGACAATTTTTACTGTTCTAGAAACTAAAAACATAGAGGAATAATTTTATTGAAGGCCACTTTGCCTAAAATTGATGTTTAGAACGTAAAAAATCACAAACAAGATGAACCAGTAAATCTGCCTATAGACAGAATGTATGTCACGATTAGTACCTAATTGGTAATGACCATGAAGCTAGCCCAGAATAAAAAATGAACCTATGTCACGATCAATACTTAGTTAGTACTGACCATGAGGTCAGTCCATAACCTAAAATATACCTATGTCACGGTTAGTACACATTTGGTAATGACTATGACCCTCCCTTGTGTCACTTATAATTGATTTCAAACCCTTAATGGTTGCCAAAGTTTATCTAATCCTCCTCAAACATCTTTAATATATTTCACAATATAAAAACAACATATAAAGAGAGATAATTTCATTGAATATATGATAATATCATATTGTAAAGCAATATGTATAAATAGTTGATGAAGCATGTATATGGCAATTATAGGAACAAGTATGTTATTGTTTACCTAATTGAGATAGCATGAACATGCTTATATGTTTTGATTATATGTCGTGCTTATATGTTAACATGCCAAAATATATGGCTACAAGGATATATGTTCTTTTATAGTTATTCATAGTGATATACAAGATTGAGAATCCATGTATAAATACTAGAGATTATACATCTTCTTATATGATATTATATGTGCAACATGTATAGAAAAAGCAGAAGGATGATTAATATATTGAATATGAATACAGTATTGCCTGCAAATAGAGTTTAACTATGGATAGATAGGTATGCCTATAGGGATAGAGTTACTGCTGCTAGAGTTTGGTGCCATTTGGGTCATAAAGTATAGAGAAGGTCCCGTTTGGATCATAAACAGCCCCATTTAGATTGTTAGCCGACCCCATTTGGGTCCACTTGACTGGTCTAGAGTAAAGTTAGCCCCGTTAGGGTTTAGAGATTCGATATCTCTTGATATCTAAAGTTTTGATATATAAAAGTATCTAGAGTTCTCGTTATCCACTTTCAAAACTTAGGCAGGTTGTATTCCAATTATAGTTATGATTATGATATTTAAATCAAAGCATGAATTGGTCAAATGTTATTGTTGGACTACATGATTGGTTCTAATTACAGAAATTATATCTCAAGTATAATACTTATAGTATATCAATTAATCATATTAATTATATATGTTGAGATATATGTTTATCTCTATTGCCTTATTGATTATGTTTTGTAATGTTGCGAGAATTAATTATTTATTTATCATTGATATCTTATGTTACATATGATGCATGTTGAGTGTGTTTATCGATGACCGCTTTGAGTGGTTGTCTATCATGAATTGTTTCCCACTGAGCTTTATAGCTTAGCACGGGTTATTTGATTCGTGTAGGTTCAATAGGCAAGGAATTTGCTCAGGGACGTTCTCTACATCAGGAAAGGCCAATGCAAGACTGCAAAGAAGTTGATGTAGGAATTTCTTGATGAATATATATATTTGTATAATTTTGAATTATCAGTTATATGTATGTAAAAATGTATCTAGTTTTGACATGATGAGTTGTATATGCTCACTTTTGTAAAAAGAATAATAAATTTATGTCTATATGATCTAAAGCTACTATCATACCATATGATATGCATACTATAGTAAAAGCAAGTAAAACATGAAAATAGTTATAGTAGTCCTTAAATGCATATGAAATAAAGTATGGGAATAGCTATAGTAACACCTAATCGACATGTGTGATGACTGGCATGATGATGATGATAGTATGATCAACAAATACATGATGTTATAATAACATAGTAAAATTGATTAAAGATGTATGATTCAGTAATACAATTAGGTTATAGAATTGGGGTGTTACACATGCCTATAAAGGTATATTGCATCTGCTATAATTTCAATCAAGTTTGGGTCCATAATACAATTTGACCCCATTTGGGTCACTTAGTCGGCTTCATTTGGGTCCACATGACCAATCCATAATATAGTGTTGATCACATTTGGGTCCATATGACTGATACTTATAGTTATCTTGATTTGTACCTTTAGATACCATAGTATCACTTGTTATCCACACCCTTAGAGTGGTTGAAATTTACTAAAGAAAATGATTAAGGAATTATAATAAGAACATAACAACGGCAGTAATGATATGGAATTTTTTAGTTAAAATAAGGCCCTAACATATACCATAGAAGAATATGCACATAATTAAGTGGTATTAGAGTTGAAACATGCATTGTTAGTTAAAAGTTGTAGGATGGGACAAAAAGGAAATTATTTTAAAGGGATAGGGACATTATGGTAATTTTATTAAAGGCATACACATGTATAATTAGTATTATATGGTGTAGGGACTAAATTGAAAAGAGAGAAAAAGAATTTAAGTCGATTTGGTAATTAAAAATGTATGGAAGGATTGAAAGAAAATTTGCCAAAGAAAACATTTGGACTAATGACATGGTGACAAATGGATATAATTTTGACCATACATTTGAGTCACTCACACTCAAAGGGTGGAAGTGGCTCATAGTCACTCACTCCCAATGGTGACAAGGGGAATCATTTTTGCCACTTAAATGACTCATTCACACCTATGGAGGTGTAACTCACTCAATCATTCACTAACTCACTCACTCCCATGGGGTGAGAGTGAGTGTATAGGAGCGAGTGAGTAGGAGAAAATGGCTTACTATTAACCATCAAATGTCCCAATTTAATCAAAGCCATCCAAGTGAGAGTATATAAACGAAAATCTCCTAAGAACTTCAAGAATTCACACGTTTCTTCATCTTCTATCTTTAGCCAAATTAATATCTCCACTTTTTTCCATCAATTTCATATTTCTAACTTAGTTCTCCCTAAAATTTCTCCTTAAATTTTATCCTAAACTAGATTAAGGCAAATACCTCACCGTAGTTCAACGATAGTATTAGGCATATTTAAAGTGTCGGAATTTTTAATTTCTTTGCATGTGCTTGATTTATTTTAATGGTTAAAAATGTTATACTAGTGTTATAAATGATGTCAAAGTGTTGTTGTGATGTTTCATCATACTTGATTGATGAAATATAGCACACATGGTTGAGATGAAAAAATTTTGCTTTTAGTTTCACTTGACCCAGTAGGGTTGTTTTGAGAATAAGTTGAGTTATGGAGCTCAAAACTAGGTGATTCTAATTGCATCATGAAATAAAAACATAGTCCTAAAATTCTTATGAAGAGGTCAAATTTTGATTTTGCTTTTAGGACCATCAAAACTTAGATGGAAGTGCAACAATAGCTATTGATCTATCAATTGGAACAATTCATGGGATTAAATTTTATCCTACACTATATTAAGGCAAATACCTCACCATATTTCAAAGGTAGTACTAGGAATTTTTAAGGTATGGGAATTTTTAATTTCTTTGAATGTGCTTGATTTATTTTAATGGTTGAAAATGTTATACTAGTGTTATAAATGATGTCAAAGTGTTGTTGTGATGTTTCATCATACTTGATTGATGAAATATAGCAAGCATGGTTGAGATGGAAATATTTTGCTTTTAGTTTCACTTGACCTAGTAGGGTTGCTTTGAGAATAAGTTGAACTATAGAGCTCTAAACTGGGTGATTCAAATTGAATCATGAACTAAAAACATAGACTTGAAATTCTTATGAAGAGGTAAAAATCTGATTTTGCTTCTAAGACCATCAAAACTTAGATTGAAGTGCAACAATTGCTACTGACCTATCAATTGGAACAATTCACAGTATTGTAGAGATATTTCTTGATATAGAAGTCCAAAAGACTTAAATCTTAATGATATGAACACTATATATGTATATACATATACACACACACACACACACACACAACCTATTATTTTGAAGTCTTAATGAACTAGAAATGTACATATGAAAGATGAAAAGAACATAATGATGGTAACAAAATGAAGACCAATAATAAAATGCATAGAATACATAAGATTATAATATAAACATTAGTACGATATGAAATCTATTAGTTTATTAAGTACACAAATAGACTTACTTGGTTATCTTAATCACATGTGAATAGTTACTAAGATTCAACTATGAAAGTAGCTTTGTATATATACATCATGAATCATGTGAGTCACTTGGACTAACTAATAATAATTAATATGAAATAAGTAAGTTAAAATTGATGTATGTATGCTTAAGAGGTACATGTATATTTTTAACGTAATAGGAGATTAAATAAGTAAGTGGATTTGTAATAAGTATAAGGTTGCAATGTAAGTATCTAATGTAATAATGCTAAAGAAATTTGTGAACGTACACAACTATGTAGTCTATGTGATGTTGCATACATTAATGCCCAAATTAATAAGTGATTTAATTAAATATGCATGTAATTAACCAATGGATTAAGATTTGTTTAATAATATAATGAATGAGTATGAGAAAGGTTGCTATATAAGGCTCTCAGGTGTTGTAAACATGCCACCTATTATTATTACTATATTATTGCATGCTTAATGACATGCTTATATGAGAGTGTGTTATTGAAAACTTCTGCAATAGATCCTTCTTGTGGTTTGTGTTCCCCATTAAGCTAGTAAGCTTAGCACGAGTTTTATCTATGTAGGTTCAGGTGAAAAAAGTAGTCTTTAAGGATAATATGCATGTTTATAGGCTAGCAAAAGAAGAGCATTTTGGGATCTATAGTTTAGTTTTATCATTGTATTTGGAGTTAATATGTAAACATGTTATAAGATATCTATAAGCTAATAGATATCTAAAAATATTCTCGACTTGTGAAACATTAGTGCTATTTTATTGTATTAAGGACTATCATGTCTAAAGAATGTATATTTATAATACTTAAATAAGTGATTAAATTCCTAAATAAACATGAATTTCAGTACACGTGTTTAGGTTAAAGCTTAAGGTGTTACATTTATGGGGAGTGAGTGAGTTAATGAATGATTGAGTGAGTCACACCCCATGGAAGTGAGAGTGAGTCACTCTTCTGAGTGAGTCATTTACATGGCAAAATGCATTCCACTTTTCACTGTTGGGATTGAGTGACTATAAGTCACTTCCACCCCGTGGGAGTGACTGACTCAAATGTATGGTCAAAGCTATATCCATTTGTCACCATGTCATTAGTCCAAATTTTTTCTTTGCCTAATTTTCTTTCAATTCCTCTATACATTTTTAATTACTAAATCCTCTTAATTCTCTTACTGATGTAATCCCTACACCATATGTCACTAATTATATAGGTGCATGCTTTTGATGAAATTACCATAGTATCCTCATCTTTAAAAGTAATTCTCTATATGTCCCATCCCATAACTTATCTACTAATAAGGCATACATCATCTTTAATACCACTTAAGCATGTATACATTCTTCTAAAGTATTTGTTAGGGCCTCATATTTCTCTTCCCCTTAAAAGAAGTTTATATTTGAAATTCACAATTATGATAAAAGGTAATTAATTCTAAAATCTTAAAATAAATTCAGGGTGCCTCATTGCCCTTCACCTCCTTTAATTACTATCTTTAATTGGTTTTCAAGAGAAATGTTTAAACAATTTCTCAATATACAAAAGTTTTTCAATTTAAAGTCATATCGGTCTAATTGACTAAAATTTTATTCTAGTTAAATTCTAACCTTTGGGGTTTATCACATACACTGTGGAATTTATCTATTTATGCCATTTCATTTGAAAACTCTAAATATATACATGTGATCATATTATCAGAACCTATATATATATATATATATATATATATATATATATATATATATATATATATATATATATATATATATAAAGGAAGAGAAGATAAAGTACCAAAAGCTTTTTCTGTGATATCTCGCTTCATTAGAGCTTCAATCCAACCAGTCCTTACCGATATAGTTGATTCCATATATCAATCCCTTTCACTATGATCTAGCTCTTCTTTTCAAGATACAACTGGAATGTTAAACTTCTTTCCACTCATTTGGGATATTCCATTTTGGTTTTGCTTTTTGGGCAATTCGTGATAAAATGATTAGTGTGTCCACATCTAAAACAAGCCTTATTAATAATTCTACACACACCTTAATAATTTTTAGAACAATGCGGGCATCTAAAATCTCAAGTTCGTCTACCTTGCCTAGCTAGTCCTGCTATGTGTTGTGATGTCATTGGGGTTGGAGTTGCTTGTGTAATACAAACTCTTTTTCTAGACTTAAAGCTAGTAGAATCTTTTGCCAATACTCTTTTTCTTTTACTTGTTCCCACCATTCCTATACTCCTACTTTTACTTCTCTCAGTCACATTTTTCCTTTCCACATCTCGTGGTACCCTATGCTTGGTTATTTTTTGTAAGATCTTGGTCAAGTTATGGTTTATTTCCAATAAGCCTTTTACTATTACAGCTGATACCTCATCTCAAGATACAATAGAAGGATTGGGGTTAGTTAAATTTGACTCCCTAGGGTTGCTTATTTCTCTGATCTCCTTTCTAATTTCTTTAAAACCATCCATCTTTCAACTTATAAAGAAACAAAATAGGGATATCTACATTAGGCCAGCACAACTTATTCCTTATATACATTTACAAAATTATACCTATCCTAAGGGTTCATATTGACCAGAAATGGCTAAACTCATGGCTCTGATGCCACTAAATGTAACATCGTAATCTCTAGCCTAAAAACATGTATCGAATTTCATGCTTATTTAGGAATTCAATCAGTTATTTAAGTATTATACATATATATTATTTAGACATGATATTCCTTGAAATAATAAAATAATACTAAGATTTTACAAGTCCAGAACATTTTTACATAACTATTAGCTTACAGATATCTTATAACATATTTACACATTAACTCCAAATAATACAACAAAATAAAACATTAGAGACAAAAATCCTCTTCTTGTGCTAGCCTCTGAAGATGCAGATTATCCCTGAAGACTATTCTTTTCACCTAAGCCTAATTGGATAAAACTCGTGTTAAGCTATACAGCTTAGTAGGGAGTAATTAATTTTGAACAACCACTCACAGTGGTCATTCCCAACCACACAAGCAAAAATAAGATATAATACATTTACATTAAACCATAAAGCAATTACATCAATTAATCAAATGAACATTGCCATGACAATATTGTATTATAAGTTCAATCATATAATATATTATCTATTAGTATATAATTTATCTTCTTATCATATTTAATTGCCTGCTTAAGTTTTATTGGTGAGAAGATTAGGGTAATCCATGGTTTAAATTATACATACCTCATACTGCATCATTCTTCTAGGTTCATATTACTTCTTACTTTGTAATAAGGCAAACATTCCAAACATGTATATATCCCATCATATAATCACCATTATATTCATATATGTTTATTTTATTACTATTATAAATATGAGTTCGGATATACTGGTTTTCCAATTATGCATTCATATACATGTGAAAGTATCATCCAACTTAAGCTATGTATTTTTCGTATCATTATTGTCATGCTTCTCATAATAACACGTTAATTATTTTTATAGTAAGCCTATATCTCCCCGAGGGTGTGGATAATGGGTGGTGCTATAGTACCTAAAGGTACAAATTATGATACCCATAGGTATCAGTCATATGGACCCAAACAAGGTCAACACTATACTATGGACCAGTCATGCAGACCCAAATGGGGTCGACTAAGTGACCCAAATAGGGCTAATACTATATATAACCCAAATAATGTCGAGAATATGGCAGCTATAATATACCCTTATAAGCATGCTTATCTATCCATAACCTAGACATAGACGCGGGCAACTGTAATTTCTTTCTTTTGATTTTTAAAACTTCTCTCTTTTCAAGTTTATACTTCTTTAACTAAGTCATATATATTCATTTATGAGCATAAAATCATATGCATGTCATGAACTTATGAGCATAAAATCATATGCATGTTTAACACACATTCTTTATTTAATGTAAAAGCATACATTCCATATATAACATGTCATGATGCATCCCTATATATATGCTTATAAGGTTTTAGAAATATTTTGAAAAAATCTGCATAAGTCATGAGGTCTTCTAAAATTCACTTGATTTTTTGGTAAAATTATTAGTTTACTATCTTTTGCATTTTTCACATGGTTCAAACCAGATTTAGTCCAAATGGTCTTCTAAAATTTTTTTCTTCTATGTCTCTAGTTTCTATAGAATCAAAAATAAAGCAATTTAAACTTCTAGATCTTGAGATATTTATAAAATAAGATAGACTGCGTGAAGTGATAGGGCATGTGAGGCCCCTAACATGACCCTAATTTAAATTGCATTTTTGAATTGGATTTTTAAGTGATTAAGATTAAATTAAATGAGAATTTTGTATAAGTAATGGTCAAGGGCGTAAATTATCATGTTATTATGCAAATTGCATGAAAATAAAATTTAAGAGTATGCTTTAATATTAATTGGGGGTGCAATTGAAGTAAAAAAATGTATTAATTTGGGGTGAATTTATAATTTCAAAAACTTAAGGGTCAAATGTGGATAGAAGCATATATTTAAAGGTCAATTTGAGAGAAGGATTAAATTGATAGGTTAATGTATGAAAGGAATTAAAAGGATGGGTTAAAGTTTAACATGTAAAGATTAGCTAGGTTATTTTATGGCATGCAAAAGGTTTAAGGACTAAAAGGAGAATTATCCCTTGCCATTATAAAAACCCAACTTTGAAGAGAGAGAAGAGAGAGTGGGACGGCATTTCCTTCAAGAAAATGCAGAAATGTTCTTCTTTCTCTCTCTTTTATGATTCAAAGTTGATTTCTTAAGTAATCTTGAAGAGGAAATTGTGCATGTTGGTTAATCAAGAGTTTAAGGCATTAAACTAAGGTAATTAATCTATTAATGAACCCTTCATCATCATCTTCTTCTTCTTCTTTTCATTTTGACTGAGGAGAATGTTAATTAAGTGCTGAAAATTTGAATGACGATGATATTTGTGAAGGAGAAGAGGAAGGAAGAAACACCAAAAGAAAGGATATTGCTAGAGGTTGAAGACATAGGGATTTTTAGCCAAGGTATGGGAATTAGGGCTGTTCATATTGCATGTGAAATTAATTGCTGGAATTTGTTATGATTGACAGAAATTTAAGATTTACATTTTGCTCGATTTTATCGAAGTGAGGTTGAAGAACAAATTGTGTCTTTGCCGAGTCATGAAGCTCTTCATGAGTCGTGAACTATTGTCTGACTCGTGAAGCTCTTCACGAGTCATGCATCTTCTTCCTCTGGGTCACTTGTGAATGTTGGTCTCACTCGTGAATACCTTCACGAGTCATGAATTTTAGTCCGACTCATGAGCCTCTTCATGAGTCGTGATATGTAACTTTCTTCTCCACTCGTGAACCCCTTCACAAGATGTGAATTTTGGTCTTCTTGCTTCACTCGTGAATCTCTTCACGAGTCGAATGCTTCTTCACGACTGATTGACCTATCTGGATTGTTTTGCTCATAAGTTGAGCTATAGAATAGAAAATTGAGTGATTATTTTTGTATTGAAAAATAGACTTCCATACCTATATTTCATATGAAGAAACCTAAACTTAAATCTGCTTCTAAGTACATGGAATTTAGGGTTGAATCCGGACTAGTCCCCTAGACTGCTTATAGAAATAGAATTTGCAATAATGGGCATAACTTTTTGTAGAGATGTTGAAATATTACAAAATAAAATTATGGTAAAACTAGAGACATGAAAGTCTAACTTTGATGAACAAATGTTGGCGAAATCCTTCTAAATTTTACATTATGAATTTTTCTAAGTGACAGTCCACATTGTTTTGGTTTTAAAAATAGCCTATAGTATTTTTCAAATAACTCGAGCTATGGGTCAGATATTAACATGAATTTTAATGATATAGAAACTAGACACATAGGGGGATAAGATTGTAGAAGATCATTTTGCCTTAAAATGACATCTTCTATTTCAAATATTGCTCACAAGTCGAGTCCAGAATGCTACCCTGTTCAGATTTTTGCTACACTTGATATTCTGATTTTTAATTAATTGAGACAAATAGTTGTTTATGTGATAGTAAAATAAATTGGATAGGGAATTTAATATGACTATCAATGAAGGATTTATATGCATACATATACATTCATTTGTGTATATGAATAAAGATTAGTGATGAAATATCTAACCTATACATGTAATTAGACTTGTACATGATTGTCATATGCCAAATTGATGTATACATATGTATTCCTATGACATGAAAGTGCACATGATCCGAATGATGATAAAGGCATATATATTGGTAAACATGCTTATAGGAATAAGCCTACTATATGCGAATGTACCTATAGGTATGTACATTTACGATTATGTATATGAGTGTATGAGCATGTAATTGCCCTATGAGATAGAAGATGTTGTAGCATGACTATGAACATGTGAGATGCTTAATGAGAACATGATCAAGTATATGATATGATGATTATATGTCATGCCTATTTGTCATGATGCAAATTTGTAGTCACACGAATTGGATGAGCTAATTGCATAACTTGGCATATGAAATTTGCATATATCTGTTTATGCACCAGAGAACTCATAGTTTTACAAGACTCTATATATGTACAAATAGTATACTCTGAATACAGTCTTAATATGTGAATTGAACATGAATATAGTTCTGCTTGCAATAGAGTTTCAGATGTGGATAGATAGGCACCTATAGGGAAATTACAGCTGCTATAGTCTGGCCCAATTGGGTCTAAAGTATGTTTGATCCCATTTGGATCATGAACAACCCCATTTGGGTTGATAGGCGACCCTATTTGGGTCTACTTGACCGGTCTACAATATAATTTGGCCCCGTTTGGGTCTATAGATCCGATATTTTTGGATATTCTTCATTTTGATACCGATGTATATCGATAGTTCCTGTTATCCACTGATAAAGCTAAGGCAGGCTAAACTTTAATTATAGTAATGGTCATAATTAATCAGTTAAAGTTTATCTTACTAAAGATCGTTATTGTGAATTATATTGTTGGTTTGTCCATAGAAATTGTGTTTCATTGAATGTGTTCACATGGAAAATTGCCATCTATATGAATTATGAAAATGAAATATTTGTTACTCTCTTGGGTATAATGTTTATGCACTTGAGGATATGCTTTATGATTTAAAGTATTTGTTATTATTGTCATGTTATGTTGTACATGTTATTTATAGTATATATTGTATATGTATATTTTAATGACGGTTGTGAGTGGTCATCCATCTGTAGATATTCCCCACTAAGCTTTATAGCTTAGCACGGGTTATTTATCTGTATAGGTACTGTTAATAAGATTTTTACTGAGGGACGATCTCTGCATTAGGAAGGGCCAACTACCGATTGTTAACCTTGATGTAGGATATTTTTGTATTACTATTATCATATGTTTTGCTTTATGGCCAGTTATCTTATAAAATGTATATAACCTATGTGAACTGTTGTAACTCACTAGTAGTAAAGCTAAGAAAGAGTATGTGTGCATGTGATATACATAAAGAAATATTCATATAGTATAGTATGCATGATACTAAGTATGAAATGCAAAATATGAATAGACTTGTAGCACGTACATAAGTATATGAAACCATATGACATGATTAATGGTAAAATGATGGTTAAGCGAATATGCGGTATAAGCATGATAATTAGTATTTAAATTATCAGAATAATAGGGTATTTTCATAGGGGGTATGAGAGGGCGGTAGCCATTACTCAACTTCAATAAAAAATTCATAAATCTTAGAGGTAAAATCAATTTTTTTTTTCTTATAAAAATTTTAGATATATGTCTCTAGTTTTCATATCATTAAGACTCAAGCCTTTTAGACTTCTATATCTAGAGATATCTTTACAATACTATAAACTATTCCAATAGACAGGTTAGTAGCTATTGTTACACTTTAATCTAAGTTTCGACGCTTCTAAAGGCAGAATTACATTTTAACCTCTACATAAGAATTTTAGGTTTATGTGTTTAGTTCATTCTCCAATTTTAGTCACCCAATTATAAGCTCTACTACTCAAATTATTCTTAAAAAAACACTATTAGGTTAAGTGAAACTTACAGCAAAATTTTTTGATTTCAACCATACTTTCCATATTTCATCAATCACGCATGAGAAAACATCACAACAACACTTTAACATCATTTAAAACACTAATATAACATTTTTAACCATTAACATAAATCAAGCAAATGCAAAGAAATTAAAAACTCCCATACCTTAAATGTGTCTAATACTACCTTTGAACTATGGTGAAATATTTTCCTTAATCTAGTGTAGGAAAAATTTTAAGGTTAAATTTTTGTGAAAACTAAGTGAGAAAGATGAATTTAATGGTAGAAAAGTGAAGACATCAATTCAGCCAAAGAGAGAAGATGAAGAAATGTGTGAATTATTGAAATGTATAAGATATTTTCCCTTATAAACTTTCATTTCACTATAAGAAATCACACTTTTTACAATGCAAGAAATTTTCATGAAAAGTTCTATTTTAGTCGCTAAAAACATAAAGTGATAAATTTTCATCATCACAAATAAAGTCAAAGAATACATGTAACATAAAAGTTTATGTGACAATTTATCATTTTTCATTGTAAGTATAATTTTTTGTGACAAAAATGATTATCGTCAACTTTAGTTCTTACTTTTCATGGCAAAAATTATGTCATAAATAAAATCATATTTCGTCATATGATATTATTTATCATCACAAAAGATTGATATTTTTATGAAAAATTTAAAATTCATCACTAAAATAAATACTTTTAGTAATAAAAATCCATTTATAATCAGAACCATTAAATATTGGCTACGTAATTGTCATAAAAAATAAATGTAATTTTTGTCATAAAATAATTCATATTATCATTAAATGTAATACTTTAAATGATGACAAATGATTTTGTCATTAAATTAATATATATTAATGATGAATATAAATCATCATAATATTGATAAATTAGTGACATAAATATGAATAAAAATAATTGTCACAAAAAAGTAATTTTATTGATAACTTTTTATTGTCATTTAATAACACTTTTATGATAATATTAATGTCGTACTTATGAAAATCATATCGTCATTTATGTACTAATAAGTTAACAATTTGTCACAAATATATCTATCACGTATTTATTGTACTGTGAAGGAGACATTTCAAATCTAATATCCATACAACATTCAGTAAAGCAAATAGTCCATATACTAATACAAAATATTTGATTTTAAACAAAAATTCAATTAAATGAAATGCTACTAACTGCAAAATTAAAATATCCTAATCAATAATTCAAAAGTAAACTTTGCTGAAACTTCAACTTTGCATCTTGTTTCTAAAAACAATTATACATTAGATTAAGAAAACTAATTTTATATGAATCACAATAGAAACTTTGGACAGACTGTGAGAATGTATTCTATTATAATAGGGGTTGTTATAAAAGAATGAAAATTATCAAGTATATCACATATTCCAAATGCTTGAAACAATAAAATAAGGAAACATCGAAACCAATAAACTATAACTACATTCAAATATTTTCAACTATTTTCATAAAATATAGCATAGTAAAAATAAATGCATAAATATATGTAAATTACATTAGAGATTCGATCAATATTTATACCATTTTCTTTTAAAACAATAAGTAGCCTATTGATAGTGTAATTCAACTCGGTTACTTTTGTCTCACAATCAGTCACCTGGCTCTTAAGCATGTTGACTTCTGACTAATAAGAATCACTTAACTTTTCTTAAGTATCAAAAAGTTCATTTTAAAGCTTTTGTGTAGCAAAGTAATCCAATGATTAGCATCTTAATGGAGGTTTGGAACCATATCGAAGGCCTTTCATATAATCAAAACCATTATCAAGGACTTCTTGAACAATTTCATCTTTAGTCTTTTGAAAGTTGTGCTCATTAGAATAGTTTCTCTTTTCTATCATTAAATTTTATCACAAGAAATTAAAAGAAAATAGATTTTATATAAGTCTTAAAAACACACTAATTACATTACACAACTTATATACTAGCCACTTACCCAATGTTCTTTTGCTTGTTGAGATGATCGGCCTTTCTGAATTAAATAATAGGTTTGCTTCTAAAGTTTAATCCTACCATAAGGTTCTCCATTCAATTCATTTTGAAACTATTATAAAAAATAGTAGTTAGAATAGTAATTAATTATGCTGGCATGGTTAAATTTGCAAAGAAAAGTTAACTAAATACTTACAGTTTCTTGTCGGTGAACAATAAAAGGCTTTCTACTAGACATATGAAGAGCTTTAACCTTATTTCAATTTAAATAATTTTTCACACTTTTGTCCTTATAAAATAAAAAAAATGTTGAAACTTAAGTTAATATAAGAGAAATAAAAAAAAGTCATTGAAACATATATTTACATCTTCATTCAATTGCATATATATTATCGCATTCATATATCTACATTTCTAGACAATAAAGTAAATTTAAAAATATAAACCTTGAATTTCTTTGATGAAAAATGATCACAAAGTTTTTTTTGAATTTTCAACATCAATGTACTTCTCAACCTTGTTCATCTTAGCTTCCTCTACAAAATTAAACTTTTTAAAATGCTGGTACAACCTGTAACGCTCTTGTCGAGTACTATTTTGAACCTTTCTATTAAGCAATCTTTGACACCTAGATCATCCATGTACATCTACATTTATTCAAATTTTATATCTAAAAGATGAAAAAAGGCAAACAATAACGTCTCATAGAGATTATTATTTTAATTTACATTTAAGTGGCTAAAGGTTGGATTTAACTCATCTTTCTTCAATTTCGACCATTTAATAGGTACTTAAATCACATCTCGAGTCACAACTCCAATCTGACTTGCAAATTTTGTAGATGTATCTACACTTACTAGCCTACCTATATCAGTATCCACATTAATATTCTTTTTAATTCCTATAGTAGCAATGGCCTTTATAAGATATTTTTTGCATAGTTTGTCCACGACCCCTCCTTTAAAATTACTTCCTATGAAATGAAATAATCTAAGTCAAACAAATGGGCTACCTTAAAACAATGCAAATAACATATTATATATATCTACTTTAAAATTTAGAATTCAAAACTTATCTCGGGTAAGGAATCAAGTGGTGATTCTTCTGATGGAATAGGACTACTTGAATTTCCTTGGTCAGGTAAGGATTTTAGTTGTGATTCTTCTGTCGAAACTTGATTGGGTGTCTTTCCAGTGAGCTTTGAGGATTTTTAATTTGCTAGAGTACAATTCTCCTTGTACCTATATGATTTGTCCTATCCAAATGCCCTCTGATGCTTGAATGATTAGATGACTCAGAAGGTGAATGTGTGGCATCATTATTTGTTGAAACTATCTGAATCCTATTTTTTACATGTCTTTTGATGGTATTAGGAGCTACTGCCTAACCTTTATGGATTTCATCAATAAAAATAAATTAATACAAGGATTTTCCAAGTGAGGTTTTTGAACATAAAATATAAATATGCAAGCAATATTACAATGACAGATTAAATAAAAAAAATTAGAATATCATATGGCTAATACTATATCAAGCAATTTATGGTATAAAATTAGTTTATTCTAAAAAAATTACCTCTTAAATCATGGAACTCTTCTAACTAAATTAATTAATCAAGCAAGTATTTTAGTATAGCCCCTTCCAGATGAAAATATAAGAAACACAAAACCAAATTCCTACCTATACTAAACATTACATTCATAGAGTTCCTGAAAAGACACACGGACCAGAATTATAAAAAAAAACTTGTAGGCAGTTTCTAAAGACACAAACTAAACATAAAGTGATGGGGAAGCAACATCATAAGCACACCATACAAATTGGATAAAGAAATAGATGCCAACGAAAAATATACATGTTAGAAGCTAACTAGTCTAGATATAAGCAATTAGGGCCAAACCATCGAAAGTTGTTGATGTAAAAAGGAAATTTATCAAGATGAATTAGAAAATAAATATGAAGCAACAACCTAACCTATAAGCTAGAACTCGTAGTAGTTGCTAAAGCAGTTGATTATTGTCCTTTACTCCATCTGCATATATGTAAGAAAACAAATTGGAAGAGTAAAAAAACAAATGGTAGAAGAGAGTGTATGTGAAAAAAGATCTAATAAATAACTAAATAAAAAAATCCAAAACCATTAATCTTAGTTACAACAAGTAAAGTACAAAACTAAATATGACATATTTAGATACATAAATATATTCAGAGGAAATTAAACAAGCAAAATAACTATAGAGGTAGTCAAAAGCAAAATAGCCAACCCAAAAAAATGAAAAATGGAAAAATATAAGGCAAGAAATCAATGATTTCATCAGTGATTTAATCAACAAAATGAAAAAAAGAAATTTAAGTTCAGATTTCAGCCAGAGGTATAAGAATTAACAAGAAAAATAAAAATAGCAATCAAAGTAAACATCCTAATAGCCACACTTGAGATGATATCTTATATAGAGAAAATTAATCTTGCATAAATAGAAGAACCAAAACATAAAAAATTGATGATTTAAACAAAAGAAACTTGAAAAGAAAAATCATGATATTCAATAGATGCAAATAATAGAGAAGGAGAAAACTTACTCTTTTAACACAAAAAAGCATATTGGGAACTTGAAATTGCTTAATCAAAAACATAAATTTCTTTAATTTCTTTACAGTTATAGAACTATAGTGAGAAGAAAAGGGGAGATGATAAGATATTGAAAGATTGGGTATGATATGGAAACTATAAATTTCTAGCAAAAAACAACCCATTCCCACTAATTTTTTTTTCATGATTTTGGGATTTTTCCTTTTCAAAAGTCTCTAGTTTCATTTTCCAGTTGGTTTCCTCTCTCACATTGATGAAAAACTAAACAAAAGAATAAAACAGTGTCGTTTTCCCAATCAAGATATATATATATATAGTCTCTTCTCATTTTTGTGATGTTTACAATTAAATGTTTACAATAGTTTTCCCAATCAAGATTTTAAAGTCCTATTGTATTAAATTCTCAATTAGACATTAGTGATAATAAAAGAATCATCATATGCACTTTGGTCAATTTAAGTTTAATAAATTTAATCCAACTAAGTATATACTCGATTAATGTAAAACAACTCTAAAATTTCCTTTGTTTGACACCCTACTCACTCTATCTGAGTCTTAGAGACTAGGGTAACAAATTTAAATCATAGTAATAGGGTGTGGGAAAGCTGGCAGAAATTGGATAAATTCTCTACACACTTTCATGGCCTTATATACCTATAATGGAGGCTAAGAACGAGTCACATGTACCTTAATCTAAAGACTCATATATTGGCACTTGTCATTGTCTCATTGGTTTTTTCTCATCTCACTTCCATCCCTTAAGAGTGAGTGACTGTGAGTCACTCATACCTCATGGGAGAGGGTGAGTGTGAGTCCGACCCCATAGGAGTGAATGAGTTACCATTTAACCTAGATAAAAAAAATTAAATTCATTTGTCACCATTTCATTAACTCTAATGTTTTTCTTGTCAAAATTTTCATGAAAATTAGTCCAAAAATATAGAAAAATATTAATTGAGATAGTTTTAAAATTTCAAGTCAATCCGAGTTTGTTTCGATACATTTCTAAGCTTGAAGGCAAAATTACTAGTTAGAAAGTTATCTTTTCAAAGTTTTCTAAAAATTCATTTTTCACTTTCAAAAACACATTGGGATTATTTCTATTAGTTTTACTAAATCGAAATAATTTTATGAGGTCTAGAACATTTTTTCTTAGTCGGTCAAAGTTCGTCAACCCTTTTATGATTTGGATAAATATTTCAATATATCTTTTGAGGGCTTATTTGACATCAATTTCACCTCAAATTATACCACCAGACTAGTCATACTTTAAACTTTCCTGTGGTCAATAAATATTTTTGAGGGTCAGGGATACTACTATTCACAGTGTGAAAAGTACTTTTCATACAGTCGAGATTTTAAGGGAGTTACAAACAATCTGCAAAAAATTGGAAATTCAATTAACCTGGCTAAGATGACCATAAACTCATTTAGGTCACTGGTATTTTGTTAGTCTATAATAAAGTAACCCAATTGAGATTATTTAAACCCAGCTAGATTGGTTTTGTTATTCTAATACAGAATAGGGGTCACCTTGCTGAGATGACTAAAATTCCAAAATTATTTAAATTATTCCCATGTTATGTTCATATATTGGTAACTCAATTTGGCTATTTGATATCTTATTCCATTTCAAGCTCCAGCTTTCTTTCTGTCTGGATTCTAATTGTTTGGAAGTCAGACACTAGGGTGGCTGGGTCTACAAGTTCCATTATTAAATAATTTAGGCATGCTTGAAATATTAATTTTTTATAGCTACTTTTATGACAATACAATATCGTTCGACATTAGTGCTATGAAACCTTCTGATGTATGATATATGAGGTTATTACCTCTTCTGTTTGGTGCTTAATAAGAGTATTTTCTACTTTGCAACTATCTTGATTTGATTTTGAGACAATGTTGCTTTTATTTTGATACCTAAGATATCTTTTATTTTAAATTTCTTTATTTGTCTTCTCAAACAATAATAAGAAAATTGATAATATTTTGCTTTTGATCATTCCTGTTATAACCTATTAATACTCCACTCAAGTTTTAATTATGATAGTAAAAAACTGGGATAATTACTAAATTTCAAGTTATTCTCCATTATTTACTAAATATGTATTTTTAACTTTTGATGATTCTTGAGTATTTCATATTAAACCCACTTATACTAAATATTATTTATCATTGAGTGTAGTCCTAGTACGTATTAAGCTTTATGCTTTGTACATTAGCTTTCCATCTGTGTAGGTGTTTATTTATTTAAAGTAGAGGCTAGGGTCGGGACAACAACAGTTGAGCACTTAGAAGTTTAGGATATAAATTAAAATTCTCCCTTCTTGTATCTAACAATTTTTTTTTCTAAATAATTATTAATTTTTTATCAAGTATGTACTTTTAGATATTTTTTTATAACTTTTATGTCAAAAGTTTGATTTTTGGCCGCCTTGTGTCCTTATAAGGGGTGTTAAGGTGTGATAATTTAGTGGTATCAGAGCTTAGGTTTAGGCAATTTTGGCCTACATTGAGCCTCAGTAATATGTACAGGTATAAGTCGATTGTGTAGTTGGCCTATAGCGATTGTCCCTTTCCAAATATAATTTGTTCATATAAGGTCTTCCAAAGGTGTTTGAGTACTTGGTTGTGAATATCTCGGTTAATCAAACCCCTTTCTTTTATTTCTGATCTGTTCCTCAGTTTAGGAGAAAATATTTCTAAAATTTAGGAGAAATTGTTTCTAAAAACCCTATTTAAGATGATTTCTGCTATAATATTAGTTTTGTGGTACATGTTCCTGATAGTCCTTAATATTTTGACTAGTTTAATTTAGATGAGTGATATATGTCATATAAGTTATTGAAAGTAAGATACTCAAAAGTTGTTAATAGTGCATACATTTATTTGACAATAATGTACTCGTTTGGAATTATTTTAATATGAGATTACAAGAATTATTAGAGGTTAGCATTCCAAATCCATGATATATATAGTGTAATGTACAAAGGTTATCTTAAGAGATTAATAAAGTAGTCTATAATTAAAGTCGGACTTACAAACTATTCGCGTATGAAACAGATTAAATTTCACTAATCAATTGACTTATTGAGCATTATGCTGGAAAGGACTATACTTATTTAAACTTGTTACTTACATAATCTAGGTATTATAGGTATAATATCATATGGAACTTGATTTAGATTATCATCTAGAGTAATTTTGATAATGTA
This sequence comes from Excoecaria agallocha, assembly GCA_037975025.1. NCBI lineage: Eukaryota > Viridiplantae > Streptophyta > Magnoliopsida > Malpighiales > Euphorbiaceae > Excoecaria > Excoecaria agallocha. The sequence goes on from CM075816.1 coordinate 44,491,007, forward strand.
AGATTGTAAGTTTGCCATGAAGTGATGTGAAGTTCTATTAAAATTTGCATTAAATTTTTGTAGGGTAAGGTGGAAGTTTCAACATGTTTTTGGAAAAATGGTTTAGTTAATCATTAAGATTATTGTGCTAACTTTCTTATTTTTATGGGAATGTATGGGACAATCTTAGTTGAATTTAAAAAAAAAAAGAAAAAAATTAAAATAATTAAAGATCTTATGTTTTTTTATAGGAATTTTTGAATAAAAGTTTCATGCAGTATAACATATTAAAATTGAAGTATTATACACCTTGCTCTATTTAATTCAATGGAATCAAATACTCAAGTGAACATAGAAGAAAATATATATAAACTCTATTTTGATTTTTTTTTCAATCTTATAGAAGATAATTTAATTCAAATAAGGATTGATAGGGTTATTAAATCCATACACCTCCTATTTGTTAAATGAGATCATTCGATAAGTAAAATAGCAATATGAAGTGTAAGAGAAATATTTACAATAATCATGTGCTATTATTAGTTAATTCTAATAGCAATAATAGGTTTTATGAAGGAATTTACCTACTACGCAAATACCTGCTTTTACGTGTAAATTGTTAAAGACAAAGGTTATTTATTTAAGCATTGTCATGATATTACATGTGGCTTTGCATGGTGAACACTACAAGAAATTGCATTTTTTACAATGTAAGAAATCATTATTAAAGTTCAATTTTCATTGTTGAAAGGATATAGTGACAATTTTGTTTTGTCATAGTATCCATATAATATAAAGGTTTATGTGATGATTTGTTATTTATCATTATAAGTATAATTTTTTGTGACGAAAATGATTATCGTCAACTTTAATTCTTACTTTTCAAGATAAAAATTATATCGTAAATAAAATTATATTTTGTCACATGATAGTGTTTATCGTCAAAAAAGATTAACATTTTTTATAACAAATTTAAAGTTCATCACTGAAAAAAATACTTTGAGTGATGAAATTTTATATATCATCAAAACCATTAAATATTGGGTATGTAATTGCCATCACAAATAAATATAATTTTTGTCATAAAATAATTCATATCGTCACTAAATCTAATACTTTAAATGACGATAAATGATTTCTTCATTAAATTAACATATATTATTGATGAATATAAATCATCATAATCTTGATAAATTAGTGAATAAATATGAATAAAAAGAATTGTCATAAAAAGATAATTTTAGTGACAATTTTTCTATTGTCATTTAATAACACTTTTTTATGACAATATTAATGTCATACATATGAACATCATGTCATCATTTATGCACTAATAAATCAACAAATAGTAACAAAAAATTTTGTCATGTATTTATTGCACTAAAAATGAGATATTTTAAATTCAATGTTGACAATTAATTAAAGGCATAAATTATGCAATGTCAAATCTAATATCCTTACAATATCTAGTAAATCAAATTGTCCATCAAGTAATATAAATTATTTGATTTTAAACAAAAAATTAATTAAATAAAAAGCTACTAACTACAAAAATTAGAATATCCTAATCCATAATTCAAAAATAAACTTTGTTGAAACTTTAACCTTTCATTTTATTCCTACAAAAAAAGTAATAAAATGATATATTAGATAATAATTTTATATGAATCACAGAAGAAACTTTGGACAGACAATAAGAATGTATGCTATTAATGTTGTTGAAAAACTGGGATTGTCACAAAAGAATGGAAATTATCAAATATATCACATAGTTTATATGCTTGAAACAATAAAATAAGAAAACATAAGAACCAATAAATTGTAACTACATTCAAATATTTTCAACTATTTCATATCATTAAATATAGTAAAAATAAATACATAAATATATGTAACTTATATTAGAGATTCAATCGATATTCATTCAGTTTCCTTTTAACTTGGTTACTTTTGTCTCACAATCACCTGACTCTTTAGCATGTTAACTTCTGACTGAGACTCACTCAACTTTTCTTAACTATGAAAAAGTTCATTTTGAAGCTTTTGTGTAGCAAAGTAGTTCGATGATAAGCATTTTAAAAGAGGTTTGGGACCATATCCAAGGCCTTTTATATAACCAGAAGCATGGCCAAGGACATCTTAAATAATTTCATATTTAGTCTTTTGAATGTCGTGCTAATTATAATAGTTTTTCTTTTCTATCATAAGAAATTAAAAGAAATAGAGATTATATAAGTCTTAAAAACACACTAATTATGTTACACAACTTATTTACTAACTACTTACCCAATATTCTTCTACTTGTTAAGATGACTAGCCTTTCTAAATTGAATAATGGGTTTTCTTATAAAGGTCAATCCTATCACAAGGTTCACCATTCAATTCATTTTAAGACTATTGCACTACAAAAAAACATGGTATAATAGTGATGAAAATTAGTGAGGACAATAAAATTCATTGCTAAATGCATGACATAGTGACAATATTACATCGAAAAATGATTTTTGTCGTAAATGTTGGTAGGGACCTGTGGAAAAAATTGCAACAATTTAGCAATAACTAAATCTTATTGTCACTAATCTTGGCTGCCAAAACTTTGGCATAAAACATAGAGATGACTTTACATGTAAGGAATCAAAATAGGTCCTAGTAGAATTCAAAGGCATTATCATGTTATTAATACCAAATCAAGCTTAATTAGAGGAATTATAAGTAAAGACCTTATGGATTAATGGTCTTATATGGCAAAAGGTTAGAGAATCATTTAAAATTTTGGTATACATGTGTGCAATTGAAAAAGGAATTTTGGTTAAGTGGTCTATTGTAATATAATTAAGTATTAACAAGTCAAATCAAATAAAATAAAGGAAGACTGGGTACAGTTAAAGAAAAAAATTAAGCATGGGTCAAATTTGAAAAAAATAAACAAATAGGGACATAATTCTAACATGCAAATAGATGGGGGAGCATAAAGATACTTTGCCCTTCTATTTAAGTGTTAGAAACCTTGCATGTTGGAGAGAGAAAACATTTTTTTTTTGCTTTTGAGAGAGGGATGATGAATTTTGCAAGGAAAAGAAGAAACAAACTTTGATTTTTCCCATCTCTCATCTCTCTCTACAAGGTCCTTCATCTCTAGTCCTTTTAATTCTTTAAGATAAACTCTCTTGCATATGGATGATTTAGAAGTTTTTAGTGGAATCATCAAGGTATGGATTCAAGACATTAATTTATCTCTTCTTCTTCTCCTTCTATCTTGTTGTATGGCTTTTCTAAGGAGAATGAATGCTGTAATTTTGATACATAGTGGTATGAAAACTTGATTTGTAGAGGAGGAAGCTAAGAAGAAGAAGAAAGGGAAAGAGGTAGTTAAAGATTGTAGTTAGTTGGTGATTCGGGCAAGGTATGAGAATGTGTGTCTTGTGGTTGTTTTTAATATATTTAACTATAGAAATTTTGTAAAGATGTTGATTATGGCATGAGTTAATAAACCAAAAAGAATGAAGTCAACAATTTAAGATAGGACTTGTAAAAAGAAGCAATGCATTTAAAGAATTTCCGAAACCAACTTCTTTAATTTTAGAATATCTTGAGCTATACACTACAAAAAAATAGGGAATTAGCGACGGACAATTCCGTCGCTAATTAATGAAATTCCGTCGCTAATAAAATTTAGCGACGAAATGACGAATTGTCGCTATTTGGCCGTCGTTGGCTATTTTAGCGACTAAATCGGAAAACAGTCGCTAAATTTAGCGACAAAATTTCCGTCGCTAAAATTTAAAATCCGTCGCTAATTAACCCCTAAAATCAGTCGCCAATATATTAAGAATATTTTAGCGACGAAATTTTTCGTCGCTATTTTTAGTCGTTGAAAATTAGAACAATTTTGCGACAGTTTGGCGTAATTTACTTTCATCGCTAAAAATTACCAACGAACTTTCGTGTCGCTGTTACCGTCGCTAATATATGTTTATTTACTGAATTAGCACATTTTTAGCGACTAGTTCAATCGTCGCTATTTCTGTCGCTATATTAACAATGTTAAATTTTTTAAATTTATGAATTTATTTTTTTACATATAAATATTGCTTACCTAATATTTAATAGAGACCATACATAAATATGTAAATGCAAATCCAAATGTAATTTATAATATAAAACATAATATTAATTCATAACTAATATAGAATTATAAATTACTTGAAGTAATAAATGACTTTGTGACTCCACAAAGTATCATCCTAACACAATAATATTAAAAATAACATCCAAATTAACATTAACGATAATGTTCAAATAAAACAATCAGCAAATATTGGCGATGGCAATTTTAAAAAGTTCCACGATTGTCGGATGGAAAATCATTATGTGGATTATCTCCTTATGCACCTGAATGGGAAACATCATCATGTGTAGGTGCTGTAGTATTAGGCTGAATAGGTGGTTGTTGAACTCCCAAGTGAGGAAGTAATGATCGAATAGTCTGTGTAACAATTTCCTCGACGTCTTCCTTTGTCAATAATGTCACATTCGAATTGGAGGCATTGCTTGTACCGGCACAACTTGATGTACCTGATGGAGAAACAACAGGCGGGACATATGAGCCAAGTCCGTATACTTTTTTCCTTTTATTACATCGTGCAGCCTCACAAAACAACTCAGACTCATCCACAGATGACTCATCTTGCGATCGCTCAGATCGGAGTTGCTCATACCTCTCCTATAAAACCACAACAATTTTTAACTAGCATAAATATTAGAACAACTGATTATTGACAATCATTTGCCATTTAAATAACTGTGAAAACTAAAACAACTGTATTTTTTCCTTTACTTACATGCATCTCCCTGTTATGATCGGCCACATATGTCTTTCCATCATGATTTATAGTGTGTGTGTGCAGGTAGGCCTCGGTAATTGTAGGTGGACGACCATACTCCTTCTCCTATATCATTTGCAATATAAGCAAAACTATTAGAATAATATCTTTATGTCAATTTTTGCACTCAAACAATACTCTCTTATTGTAAGAGTACTACCACCATGCATCATCACTAAACATGTCTCCTGACATAAAGACAAAGCATGCTATGCAAGTAGCTGCTACTTAAAATCACTGCACTTAAATTAAGGAAGCCAAAAATACATACATATCAAACTTCAAGTGCAAACATCCATCATGGAAATGCAAAATACATACACTTGCATGCTACTCAAAATCACTACACGTAAATCATGTAAATCCAAAAGACAGAAATGTCAAACTTTAAATGCAAACATAATTTCAGTTTAGTCAAATCCTGATATCAATTAGAAAACATTGGACAAAATAACATAATCACTAACATTTAAAGTACAAATTGACATTCTAGTTAATATATATACTTACCAATCGCGAGATATGCTCACCAATAGAAATCGTTTCACCAGTATATGATCCAGGAGCTTTGTCTTCATTTCCTCCATAACGATTGAGTTTTTTTGTCTTTGACACTTGAATGCGCGTAGGGAGATTGAAAATTTGATTCCACCTAGTCCATGCTGGTTCTGGAAAGTCTTTTGGCTTTTCTTTGGACACCTTTACATTGTAAACGTAATCCTTATACCTTTGAGCGGCCTTTATCTCCCAACCTATCCGAATGAGACTATTGATTTCAGCATCCTAGCGGCAATTTTTCTGAAATTATATTAGCAGTAGTTTATTATTAGTGATAATTATACATAATATAACTTAAATGCATAATGGTTTATGAAAAAATATATACGTATACCTTGAATTCTCCCCAGTAAAACTCCTTGATTTCTCTTGAAACCTCCTTCCAACTAACTCCATTGATGTCTGTGCGCTGATGAAAGCTCATGGTTATAATCCTAGAGCATTAGGAGGAAGGTTCCAACCTGCAAATTATATTATATAAAAACAGAGATCGAGTTACAAATGTCTTTTGCACTTGTTCAAAATTTGTTGAGATGAAAGAACTCACAATCCCTTTGGGTTTACTGTTATGTACAATTTGCCATTGTTTGCATTACTTTCCTCACATATGGTTGATGTAGTGCTAGTGGCAGTGTGAGGACTTTGAGTTGATGCTGAAGCATTACTAGCATTTAAAGGATCAAATGCTGGTAGATTGACGGTAATATTTGGTGGGTTATGTGATCCACCTGGAAGATCTGTAACAGATGGGGGTGGTGTAGCCGTTACTGCAGGGTCACCAGGGATCTCTGGCATTTCTCCATAAGGTGGATTCATTGAAGCCATTCCGGATCTACCTCCACGACGTCCTCGACCACCACTTGCTCTTCCTCTACCACGACCCATACCTGCATAACATCCAATGATTTCAATAGTTCATTATATATAACATAAATGTGGTTTAATATGCCAAATATGAAATATAATAAATAGGTTTAACATGCCAAATATGAAATATAATAAATAGGTTTAACATGTACATACATTATTGCTTAACAGTTTACACTTAATTAGTCACTATCTGATGAATATTGAAATTCCTCTTCATCATCTTCATTGCTATCATAATCTGAAAATTCTTCTTCATCTTCGTCTTCCACTTCAAGTTCTTGCACAATTCTATCAGCAGTGTCAATTTCAATAACCTCTCCCGAGGGGTCACGCAAATTTATATACTCATCAGTAGCAACATCCATATTGATTTCATGCACACCAACTTCTTCAATTTGGTATGCATTGGAAAATGCATCTGTTTCATCTCTAACATCTGATGTCTCAATGATCTCCCTTGGCTTAACCAAGAACACTGCTAACCAATTTGCTCTATCCAATCTCCAAGTAGGATATCTCGCATAATACACTTGAGTTGCTTGCATTACTAGGATAAATGGTTCATATTTGTTGAACCGACGATGTTGGTTAACATCAACCAATCTGTATTGGCTATGAACCTTAACACCAACATCTAACATGGGATCATACCATTCACACTTGAATAATACAGTCTGCTTAATTGGTAATGAAGGGTACTATATCTCTATGATTTCCTCAATCCATCCATAGTAATCACCAATATTATCACCTAAGTTGAACCCTTTTACACAAACTCCACTGTTCATTGAACGTCTACCAGAACTATGACTTTTAGAGTGAAACTTGTATCCATTTACAAAGTACATCGAATAGCACTTCACTCTCTGTAATGGTTTTTCTGACAAACTATGGATATAATCATTGTCAGTTCCATTGTAACGGACCTATTATGAAAACAAAAATATCCAAGTTATCATCACTAACAATTTAAATGATATTTATGTTTTATACATAAATATTATGATTGGCTTACATATAATTCGAACCAGTCTGCAAAGTAGTGCTCAATATTTGCATCTATTTGAGTTGGCGTCAAACCAGGGTGCTTTTCTCCTAAGTTTTCGCAGTAAATGCTTCAATATAGTGAATTCCAAATAAATTAAAAACATTGAGATATGAACCATGTTAATATCGTAGCTAAATAAAATATATGATTATTATATACCTCAAGAATGGATTAACCTCATCACAGTTTAGTAAAATATAAGTATGAGCTGACTTATATTCCTCTGATGTTAGGGCTCGGTCACAAAGTTGTCCACTAGTTCGGCCTGGGTATGTGAAAATTGTTAAATTTCCATTTGTGTTTTCTCCACAATCTCCATCATCGTTATGACGAAGTCGTGTGTGTCGACTACTGACATGAGGTTCAAAGTAATGTGAGAAAAAATTGGACAACTCGGATAGCAAGTATGCATTGCAAATAGATTCCTCTACTGATGATTTGTTTCCAATCTTTTTTTTAAGAGTTCGAAGGAACCTGCCAATTGCAAATATAGTTTATCAATACTTTCTTCTAAACGAGCAATTATGCATTACTTTAGATTCATAGACAATTACCTCTCAAAAGGATACATCCATCGATATTGCACAGGGCCAGCAATTTTTGCTTCATATGGTAAGTGTATCATTATATGCTCCATTGAGTCAAAAAATGCCGGAGGAAATATCTTTTCTAGTTTACAAATGATATGTGGGATGTTTGATTCCAATGCATCAATGTCATCAACACGGAGAGCAGTGGATGTCAAATCCTTAAAAAATAAGCTTAGCTCTGTAAGAACCTGCCAAACATTTGTAGGAAGCAATTCACGGAAGGCCACAGGAATCAATCGTTGCATAAATACATGGCAATCATGGCTTTTCATGCCAAATAATTTGAGTTTTGTCATGTCAACACAACAACCCAAGTTGGAAACGTAACCATCTGGAAACTTGAGTTCTTTTAACCACTCGAACAATACTTCTTTTGATTTCTTATCCAAGGTGTAGCAAGCTTTTGGATATTTACCACTTTCAGGATCCATTGCCAACTCTCGACGACAACAATATCTTTCTAAATCTAAACGTGCTTTTGCATTATCTTTTGTTTTGCCTTCCACATTTAAAACCGTGTTAATCACATTGTCAAAAACATTTTTCTCAATATGCATGACATCAAGATTGTGTCGAATCATGTTTGTTTTCCAGTAAGGTAAATCCCAAAATATGCTTCGCTTCCTCCAACCACAAGATTGACAAATGATCCCATTAACCTCATATGCATCAATCTCAGTGATTTTAACTAGACCCCACTGATCAATTTCTTCTAGAATTTGCTCCCCAGATTTAATTGGTGGTGGTGGCATTGTTTCAACATATCCCCTTCTGAAGTTTCGTCTGTTTCTCCTTAATGGATGATCAGGCGAAAGAAACTTCCTATGATTATCGAACCATGTTTGTTTGCCACCACTTTCAAGTCTAAATGATTGTGTATGTTCCATGCAATATGGGCATGCATATTTCCCACATGTACTCCAACCAGACATCATAGAATATGCAGGAAAGTCATTGATTGTCCACATCAGCGCAGCTCGCATCTGAAAGTTTTGCTTTCTTGACACATCATATGTTGACACTCCATTATCCCACAATTCATTCAACTCATGAATCAAAGGTTGTAGATAGACATCAATTTTTTGCTTTGGATTTTTAGGGCCAGGTACAATAATAGTTAAAAACATGTAAGCCTCCTTCATACACATCCAAGGTGGTAAGTTGTAAGGCGTTAGGATTACAGGCCATGAACAGTATTTCCTACCATATTGACCAAATGGCTGAAAACCGTCTGTGCACAACCCCAACCTGACATTTCTAGCCTCAGCAGCAAACGATGGATGAGTTTCATTGAATTGCTTTCAAGCTATAGAGTCTGAAGGATGTTGCATAACCCCTTCATTTTGGATATGGTTATGATGCCATCTCATATGTGTTGCTGTCGCTTTTGATTGATATAGTCGTTGTAACCTAGGGTTTAGCGGAAAGTAATACATCCTTTTATAAGCTTTGGCTTTGTGTTTATGAAATCCTACATGCATTTTCAATCTAGGATGATTACAAAACCGACAATGAGTTAAGCTATCATATTCTCGCCAAAACAACATGCATCCCTCATTGCAACAATCAATTTTTTGGACAGGTAAGCCTAAGCTTCTAACAAGCTTTTTCGTTTGATAGAAATTGTCAGGCAATATGTTGCCTTCAGGCAAAGCTTCTTTAATCAATTGGATGTTTGCATCAAAAAACTTCTCCGACAGATTAAACTCAGATTTGGCATACAACATTCTTGCAACTACCGAAAGCTGAGAATGATTCTGACAACTGGGATACAACTTCGCATTACCGGATTTAAGAAGATCATAAAATTGCTGACATTGTGGATTAGGATTCTCTTCTACAGAATTCACATTAACATTTGATGGACCGGCTTGGTCAAAATTGTAAGTAGTTTGGTCTTCTGAATTAAAAGGTTGCCCATGGTTGTCGGTATTAAAATTAGCTCTGGCTGCATCCATAACCATTTGCTGATATGGGTTTCTTACCTCAAAACATGGTACTGTTTCATTGATTATTTCATATGGATTGTCATCGTTTGCCATCATGTCCATCTCTCCATGGCAATTCCAAACTAAATAATCCAAAACAAATCCCTTGCTGAAGAGGTGATTCATAACAGTATCCACATCATGGAACTTTTGATTCTTACATTTCATACACGGGCACCTTATGTGGTCCCCACTTATTTCTTCAGGATGAGAAGTGGCGAATTTAATAAACTTATCCACTCCATAAACGAATGAAGAATTAATCATTCCTCCTCGATTCCGTCGATTATACATCCAACTACGATCTAAGGATTCCATTTAGTCTACATTTATCAGTTTTAACAAAGTCAGAAAAAAACAAGAAATTTGCTACATGTATAAACTATGAGAAGATACCATCAAAGTGCAAAACTTGTAACATCAACATTCATTATACATTGCAAATTATTTCATTTTAATGTCAAGTTATTCTATTTAATAGTTACTGATTAATCTCTTTTACTTAATCCCATGCATAGCAAACAAATTCATCAAATGCTTTTATAGATTAAGTGGAAAGAGCAAATGTTATAGCAACATGCAACATCCAAAGGGTCAACATGCAACATTCAACAAATGTTATAAATAAAGGAAGCAAACAGAACTGAACAAAACAAAATAGCAGCAGATGCTCCAAGATTCCAGCAATCCAACTATAATTTAGGATAAAGAATGTGGCCACTATAATTTAGGATAAAGAAGAGCTTACCAATGTAGGCAAGAGTAAGAAAGCTGCAAATGCCACCAATAAATGATGCAATCAACCAGTATCCGCACCAACCAGTCAGAATGTTGCAAATACCACCGAGCTGCTACCTCTTACCCTGTGAGAAAAAGAACAAATGCTAAAGTGTTTGAGTTAACGGATATAATAACTGACAAATGGCAATTTCTGATTATTATAAATTGAAGAGGTATGAACAAGATGAGCCTTAAAACAGAAAAATGTGATTTAATTCAAACATTTATAGTTGTCCTTTAAATATCTTCATTTAAATTATATATTGGAAAACTTAATTAAATTATATGTAAATACTAAATACCATATATGACTCCAACTATAACCCTTCAAACACTCAAATATCTACTCGGAGACTTACTCACATCAAGTAATTCATACTGGCATTGTCTAACTAACTCCATATGACTTACATCTATCATCCTTTTATTATTCTAAAATTATTTAAACAACTAATTCTTTTACCTAAGAAAATTAATTTACAAATTAAAGTAATCGTAAAATTCCTTAAATTACATATTTTACTATAAACATTTTTCATGAACTTTCAATTGTCGTTGAAACTCGCAGTTTCATAGAAAATCATTTGTAATTTTTTATATTGAATAGTATTCCATTTTTTAAGAAGTATATATATATATATATATATATATATATATATATATATATATATATATATATATATATATAGACAGAATTTCAAATTTCTAACCCTCAATTTTTTTATTGCTCATCCTGCCACTTTCTTTGCCTCACTTTATTTCGGTTGCCATCGATCTCCAAATTACGGCATAAAAATGATATAATTTTACAAATAATTTGTTCAGTTTTATTTTAGCGATTTTTGAATACTAAAAATTGAAGTAATATGACTGAATTTTTATTTTAAAATCGAATCAAATATATCAAATTATTTTTAGTTTGGTTTTTGATCCAATTCACCAAGAATCGGTTTAATTTTTTGTATCTTAATTATGAATTAAAATTCAATCTAAATTAGCAAAAAACATAAGTCATCCCACCCGAAACTATAACTGATATAGTTTTAATTCAATCTGTTTGAGTTAACAGATATAATAACTGACAAATTAAATGCAGAAAATGCAACTAACAGATATAATATGAGCCTTAAAACAAAAAATGCAGCAGAAAGAAAACATCACCGAAATAAAGAATTAATTAAAGGTAACTATTTCAATTAAACAACTAACTAAAACTGTTAAAGCCATCCAAAGCACTATTGCTAAATTATTTAACAAAATATATATGAGTCATCAAATAGTATTTGCTTGCAAAAGGAATGATGGTTTCCACACGTTTCTCTACATGTTGCCACGTGTAATATTTGGCACCCTATACCTATACCTCTACCTGGTCAATTGACCTTGCCTTCAATGTATATACAAATACTTAATATATTTCACAAAATTTTTTCGAATTTATAAATGACAAAAATAATCTATTAACCAATTCAACTTTATATTATATACATATTGAATTGATAAAAAGTATATATCTATTATCTTTTTTCATTCTTTTTATAAGTATAATTGTTTTTTTTATCAAATTTAGATAATAATAAATATTTGTTTATCAATATTACTTAAATTTAACAACAAATGCACATATTAAAAGAACTTAAGGCGGTAATAGATGAATTTTTATCAACATAAAAAATATAATATGCTCATATTGTCAAATTCAGTGAGATAATAAATTGTTTTAGCTTCATATTATGTAAAACCTTAACTGTACTAAAAATGTGTTTTTCCGTATTCACAAAATATATTCCTTTCCCTTCGGATTCAAGATATTCTTACTGGTCAAACTTGTGATAATGTTAGAGGAATAAGATACAATTAAATATTATTATGAAAGGTTGGCATATTCAACTCTATTCTTGAGTGTTAAAATAGAATACAAGCATTTTAGAGTACAATTAATGGATAAACAAGAAATTGTTTAGGTTATGACAAAACAGGTCCTTATCAGAAATGGGGACAGATATTAATATTATGAACACCATGAACTTTTTTCTATTGAAAAAATATCATCTTGTTTCTATATTATTATATTGAGCAAAGTACAAAAATGCTCACATTTTTTTAAGTATTAAAATATTTTTATAATTTATTTTAAAGTAAAAATAACTCTAATATAATAAAAATTAGTATTGTCATTGTAAGTCATTTTTGTCAATTGTAAATCAATAACGTTGAGGTGGTATTAATATAATATTAAAAACGACACTAATCTATAGCAAAATATGCTATATGAATGCCACATTATGCCAAATCAATAAATATATTTTTAATAGATAAAATCGAAAAAAAATTATGGATTTGTTACCCTGGAAACCAGATCAATAGGAAGGGCTAAGTGGGTACTGCAGAACTTGCATCTGTAAGACCTATTTCTGTGTTTTACTTGGTGATATTCATGTGTAAATTCCTATTAACCACTGATTAGTTTATTTATTTCTTTTAATTCCTGGGAAGCAACAACGAGTGAATCCAAATGGACAGAGGAGTACAGTTCAACTAAAACACGCACAAAGGCATATAATAATCTAAAAAGGATGCATATTTTTCTATTATTTTAGGTAATCTAATTCCAAACTCAGTGTGAATATTATTTCCGATTCTACGTTACAATATCTCATTTTTAAAATGCTTTCGTTCTTTCATGAGATTAAAGTCATAAAAAATACCTTTGGTGAGAGCATCGACATAATGAAGAAGGAGAAGAGGTCTTGACAGCTTCACTCTTGCTTGAACACCACCGAGAGAAAGAAGGAGAAGAGGTCTTGACAGCTTCACTCTTGCTTAAACACCACCGAGAGAAAGAAGGAGAAGAGGTCTTGCTTCGAGGGAGAGATAGGAGAGAGGAGCAGCTGTGTGAGGGAGAGATAGGAGAGAGGAGCGGCTGTGCGAGGGAGAAGAAGTGGGAGAAGAAAACGGCATGTTAGAGAAGAGTTAAGTTAGGGTTTAGTTGTCTTTATATTTATAGATGGCACATTGGTAAATAAATAAAAAGGTAAGGATACATTTGTAATCAATGAAAATATTAAAAAACAATAATTAAATTTTGGTTAGAACTTTTTATTAATATAATTTCATAATTAAATATGAATTTTATTGGAATTGAAAGAAGACTAAATTTTCAAATAATTTCATTATAAATCAAAATTATGATATATGTGTATATTTTTAATTTATATTAGAATATTTGGTAAAATCAATAAATAAAATTATAAATTCCTTGAATTCATTATTTTTTTTGTGATTTTAATCCTCAATTTAATTGAATTAATTTTTAATCTTAATTAGTAACAATAAATATGTAATTTTATTTTTCATTTATATTATAATGTTTGAAATAATTTAAATTATAAATTTTTTAAAAATAGGCAAATAATATCATATAAAATATTTTTAAAAATTATTGAAAATAATAAGCAAACATTAATATGTATGTATATTTTTTTATTAATTTTATAATGTTTAATAAAATCAATAAATATAATTATAAATTTATTTAAAAATTTAAATGAAAATAGATATATAATATAAAATAAAATAAATTTAGCGACTAACTTTAGCGATGCATTTCCGTCGCTATTTTTCTGAAATTAATTAACAAGCATTAAATTTAAGAAACAGTGTTAGCGACCAAATATTGCGTCGCAAAAAAGGCGCCAATCTTTGCCGCCAAAAATTAGTGACTATTTTTAATGGTTAGTCGCTATTTAGTCGCTAAATTTATGACAAATTTATTTCCATGACGAAAACTGTAAATAGTCGCTATTCCGTCGCTAATTAGCGACGGAAATTAAACCATCGCTATTTCCCTATTTTTTTGTAGTGATAAACCTTTAATTGACTTGAATCTAGATGGTACTTCTTTCTAAGATTTACACCTAAAATTTTTTTGAAGGAATCCATCTCTGATTCTGCCTGTATGTGTCTCTAAATCTAACTTAAAGTTTATTTTGAGCTATTGTGCAAATTTTATGATGATATTATTGTATTTTTGTTATAAATTTTTATAAGAAGTTAAAATCCTTTGAAACAAAATTTTGATTAAAATAGAGTCATATGAGCACAACTTTATGAAGGAATGTTTTCAATATTCTTTACCCATTTTATACTATGAATTTTCTAATTGATAATAAAATATGAATATGGTATAGTGAGATACTGTTTAGAGAACAAGAACAGATTTTAGTAATTTGACTGTATCTCTTATTTTAGAGGTCAAAATTCTATAAATCTAATTTCTAGTTAAACTATACTTATAGGTATACAATTTATATGCAGAAATCCTGATTAGGTTCTATTTCTAAATATGTCAAAAAATGACTTGAATCTGGAACTGTTGGCAGCATTATTTCCAAGAACAGTCCTTAAATGTTTTTGTAATATCTTGAAATATAAAAATGATAATTAAGTAATTTTCATTAGGCTATAAAATAAACTCTCATATCTACATTTTTCATGTAGAAAAAAGTCTAATTATGTTTCCAAACCTGTCTAAATTTAGGTTGAAATTCGAAATCATATGCTGCCTATAATAATTAATAGTCATCAGTAATTTTTAATTATCTTGAGTTATAGAAACGATATTGCAATTATTTTTAATTTTCTTGAAACCAGAAACATATAGGATCATGTTTGTAGCAAATCATTTTTGCCATAAATGGCTTTTGTTAGGTCAAAAAGAGCTTTAAATAGAAGCTTAAAAGTTTGTCTCTGTGAAGAATTGTTACAAAAATTTATCACCATTTGTTGTATGCATTTTTGGAATATTCTTATGCATTTAAATGAATTTAATTATCTTTAGAACATCATTTTGACTATATGCATAAATGATCTTAAGTATTTTAAGCACATCTATGATGGAAAAGAACACAATGAGAGAGAGATAAGTCGTGAGTATATTAAATAATATCATATTGTAAGCATGTAAGCATGACTACTTATTGAAGCATATTTATGATAAAGGTATGTTATTATTCACCTCATTGAGATAACATAAGCATACTTATTTGTTATAGTTATATGACATTTTTATAAGTTAAAAATGTCAATGTATATTTTTATGACTACCGGGATATAAATGCATCATATACAAGTTGATCATATTGTTATATAAATATGGGAATACATGTCTATGTATTAGGGACTATGTCTCTTTTTGATATCACATGAATATATGATGAAGCATGATTACATGGAAGTATGTTAATTATAAATAGTTTAGTAAAGTACATGATCGCTTTATTAAATGAGACTGTGTATAGAAGTATATACATTAGAGATGGTATAACTTTACATTGATTGCTTACATGAGCAAATTGATCGAATTATGCGATAAGCCATGTATACATGTTTATGCACTAGAGATGGTATGTCATTTACATGAATATATACATGTCTATATGTATTTGTTTACATACTAGAGATTGTGATATATGTATAGTAAAAGCACGTATATGTATCTTTCATACCATATGATATTATATACATGTTTATATGTTAGTATACCAAATGTATAGTCACAAGGATATTAATTAATTGAAATAGCATGGCTATGCATATGTGATGCCAAATGTTAGCATGCTAAAGTACATGAATACATGGAATTATATTTGATTATAGATAATATGACAAAGTATATGATGGCATTATTACGAGATAGTATATACAAGTATATATACTAAAGATTGTATAGTTTTCCATTGATTACTAACTTGATTGTAATTCTAATTAATTATGTGCATATGTAAAGCTTTCACAAGATTATAGTGTGATGAAAATATCACACAAAAGGGATAGTAAAACATGTATGTACATATATGATCACAAAATCATGCAGTTAAGTAGATATGATTATAAAGTATACTTCAAGGGTAATTATGTTATGAGCATGTTCATACACATTGTAGATTAAAGAAACTGAATAGAGCATGATGTCATGTATCATCATAATACATATGTGAAATAGTTACGTGATTTAAAAGGGTTACAAGTACAAAATAGTAATACTTAATTGTGCTCAAGAGAGCATGTTTATAGAAAATTTATAAATGTACAAGTATATGACCTCATGCTCATAGATATACATGAATATATATATATATATATATATATATATATATATGAATGTCTAACTGCATATGATGAGAATAGAGCAAAGTGCATAAAATAATACCTAACAGTGCACATAATCACATGTTTATAGAAAGTTTACACTTGTGCATGTATATGGTTTCCTTGTTCATAGTTACACAAGAGTATACATGTGCATATATGAATATGACTGAATAGAGTAAAGGTAAAGTAATAAGATTATGTTGCCTGCGTCTGTGTTTAGGTTATAAATAGATAGACATGCCTATAAGGGTAACTTGTAGCTGCTAAAGTATATATGTGACCCCATTTGGGTCTACTTGAAAGTTAAAATATAGTTGAACCCATTTGGGTTATAAAGTATAGTGCAACTTGACCTTGTTTGGGTGATATTATACATACATGGTCCTATTTAGATCATAAACAACCTCGTTTAGGTTGTAGTCAACCTCGTTTGGGTCCGCTTGACCAGTCTACCATACAGTTTTATCCTTATAAGGGACTACAGTTTAATACCTCTAGGTATCTTATTTGTACCTTTGGGTGACACTGTTATAATTAAACAATTTTGTACATTTAGGTGGCACCATTATAATCAAATAGTTTTGTACCTTTGGGTACCACTGTTATATTTTAACCCATTATCCACTTCAATAGAATATTGCAGTTTTGATAGAAAGTAAAGAATATGCATCATGCAAAGAAAAAGAAAATGGAAACATGACAATTATTGTCTTGAGTTGCATATGATCTTATTGTGAATCAATGTATAGTATATGGAGTAATATAATAGTAAGTGAAATTGCATGTAATATAAGGACGTAGGACTTTAATATCCTACACTTAATCTTTGATGCATAATGTTTCTTTAATGACAAGTTTTATTAATATGAATATGTGTTTGATTGTTATGGATGAGTGACATGAGCGACTTTTTCTATATAAGATTAATTAGGTAATGGATGCATAATTGATATGCTTGAACAATAGACACGTTACTTTGACAAAGTTAGTTTGTGGAAATAGGAATAACTTTATGTATGATAGTAAACACTTAAGTAATAAAATAATCATACGCTATGTAGAAGCATAAAACTGGCAAATAGATTAAAGTTGTAATTAACAAAGATGTAAATGTATCTTAATACCCATAGAGATTAAAATTATAAGATTTATAATAGATGTGGACAGCTAATCATTTTTATGTTAACAAATTTGATTGTTAATAAGTGAAGAAGTAGTAGATAAGAATTTTAAAGTATCAATTCTATATCTTAACACGAGTGATAGTAATCATTTTATTTTAAATTATCGATTTCATTTGTATGACTTTATATTCTTAATAAAAGGCATCAGTTATTTATTAATGCTATGTTTAAATACATGAGTTTGTAAATCTTAAATTAATAAATGAAGTCCTTGATATTATAAACACAATGCAAAGGCAATCATAAAAGTGATCATGATATGAGATGTCTATTGCATGCAAATGTGTTAATATATAAATATCCCTAGTCATAAAATTAACAAGATAGGACATTGTTAATTTGGATAGACTAGCATATGTTATACTTCTTGAATGGTTCAAGCAATGGTTCTCATAACTGTGATTGTGGAAGATAATCAAAGCTAACATATGGATGCTTGTTAGAAGAACAAGTTCATTGGAGACCTACAAAGAGAATCCTTACATGGATATTAAATCTATGCCAGTCAGTTAGGAATCTCTTCATAGCGGTTGTGCAAGTATTCTTAGACTTGAGATTACCAAAGTTATCTTATGTAGCAAGTGATATACTTTGACTCCATAACTGATTACTTCCAACTGGGGGTGAACAAAGTTAGGAGGTTGGGTATATCATGACCTACTTGAAGATAGTTGAGTGATTGGCAAAGGATTCACCATCCCAGATTTAATAAGGGAAGTTATCTCGTATGATTCTATAATTGCCTTGTTTAGAGAATCTCTGGCTAGAGTAATATGCCAAGATGGATAGACATCTATGGAGGGCATTTTGGGAACAATGGTTAAATTAATAGAGCAAACATAATTAGATTTATATGAGTTGACAAGAATCCATACTCAGAATCTAATTGAGATAAGAGTGGTGGAAGGAGTAATTGCACGGTAACTGTTTCTATGGAAGGGTATAGTCAAACCAATTGACTTTTCTGACATTTGGGTAGTCATGATGCCTAGATAGAAGCAAATCATGATTTGTATAATAGTGTATTAAGAAATCAATAGGGATTGATAAAATGATTTAAAGAAGTTTAAATCATGTGAGTTTTGAATAGAACTCACAATTACATATTATACTGCCAATATGGACAGGACCCAATAGGTCACACATATATAGAGAAAAATGATAAAATGGTAAAATGACAAGGATAATAATATTTGATATTATTATGGGGATAGAGAAGTGAATAAGAGAATAATTAATTATGATCAAGTAAAATTGTTCACTGAATTTTTTTAGAAATGTTCTATAAAATGGACCTAATTGAAATAATATATTTCATAATTAATTATTATTGGACTATAAGTGTTATAGGGCTGATATAATAATTAATAGATCCATTGGAGGAATTATAAAGGCCCAAAGAAGTGAAGTTGGCATAGAAACCCTCTAGAGGAAGGGCCACACGCCAACTACAAATAGAAGGTCTTAAAGTTGTAAATCTTGGATCAAAATAAATTAAATATGTTTCATAAGTGTTATGGAGCCTACATATTTAATTTGGTTGGATTTGGAATTCATCTGGGTAATTAAATCCAAGTACATGTAGAAAGGGCCTAGTTTATAGGTTTTGTGCATAGTCTTTTCTAAAAAGGCTTAAATGGGATTTAATTGAGCCCAAATAATTATAAATAATTTCAAAATCCCAATTAATAATTCTCCAGCAATTTTAAAGCACACAATCCTATTATGAAGTTGGATTTTAACTATAAAAATCTAAGTGATAGGGTTTTAGGGTTAAGTAAACAATCAAGAGAAAAACGTTTTCTCTCATTCTTAAAAAAAACTCTAGCCGCCACTTCCCTTGCTAGCAACTAGGAAATTTTGGCCAGGCCTTGTTCTCTTCCTTAGTTGGTTCATTCTATCCTTCTCTAGTGTGGATTACTCATTGGAGGTGTTCGATTTTGGACACTGTGGTTTGCGACAAACCGGTGAGAAGTAAAATCAACTGTTCAATAAAAATCAAAGGTAATTTTTCTTATTCTTATTAATATGTATATTTTAAATTCATGGCATGATCATATCTATTGGTTAAAAATTTTAAATTTCGCTTATGTATGAGATGCATGTAACCAATAATTCCCAACATGGTGTCAGAGCCTCGATTTTGCCATGAATATACAATTCTATATTTTTATGCGAAATAAGTTTTATTTTTAAGTTATTTATTTCATGAACTTTAAAATATCATATTTGACTGTTCATGAATGAGAAATATTGATTTCTGGATATATGTGTGATCAAATAAATAAAACGAAAACAAAAACGATTCTTTTGAGAAAGGGATCATGGTTTTGGCGTGAATGGCTTTTAATTTTAGGGCCTGTTCTAAATTAATTTTTTATAGATCCACTCTAAGATCATTTTGATGATAATTTATGTGTTTAATATGTGATATTAAGCCATAGTATCAAACAAAATTAAAATCGAACAAGTTTTGCATGAAAACTAGTTTAGTCGAAAAGTTCGATAAATTGGTGTTCTTGGTGTGTTCTTAATGTGTTCTTGTTTAGAACAATTTTTAATCTTCTAAATCTAATATATCTGATATATTAAAGTGTTTTTAATTATTTGGATTAATTAAAATGGCCTTTAAATTAATTGGATTAATTTGAATTCATTAAAACCACTTAATAGGCTTAATTATGTTTACGGACTTGGTTTAAATTAGTGAATGACTTGGTGGGCCCAAGGATCTGATTTAAATTAAATATTATAAACTATAATTAAGTTTATTAATGGGTTTTAAGGGCTGGAGTGGGCTTGGCTCATTCCAAAAGGCCCAAATGGTCCAATAGACACAAAACTAGTTTGTGTGTGAATACACTTTAGGGTTTTGTTGTGTGGGTTTCGGCCTACCCTTATTTTAAGCCCAAAATTTATTTTTTAATTATTTAATATGATTAATTAATTAAATAATCAATTGATAATTAATTAATAATCAATTGGATTGATAATTAAATCAAGAACACATACATACAAAAAGGTTTCCTAAAATGAAAGTTTCCAAAATGGAAAAAGTTTCCTAATTTGATCACATTATTAAAATAACTCAAAAGTTTGTTTCAAGAGTCCAAAAAAATTTATTAATCCATTATATGTTTTACTTTATGCATTAGAAATGCATATAAGGGTGTATGATTGGCATGATGGATAGTTATGGACAAAGTCTAATGTGATTGAGCATTATGCATGTTTTGGCCCAATGAGGACTTTCATGTCCCGACCACTTGTTTTTGGTTTGTATTTCTTTTTCAAATTTTTATATGTAATTAGATTACTTAGATTAGAATTAGAGATAGAGATGGAGACCACTATCAAGGAGCAAGATGGGCCGAATGAAGATCCAGCAAGATTGAAGATAATGTAATTATTTTTACTTGTTTGAATCATGCATACTACCTAGGTGTGACCTTTTGATTTCCCTTTTGGCTTTGGGAAATTAATGTAATAAAGTCCATAACTATACTATATTTGTATGCTTATATTTATGTGATAGATATAGGATGCATACCAATGTATGCCGACCATGTATGATGAGATTTAATTAACTAAAACCCTAAAACAAATACTAAGGTTTATAAGCCTTTCATTAATTTGAGGAGAATCAGAGTTCTTTATAGTGTGGGTTGTTGACCACAGTTAAGCTCACATTATATCGAATATGTTCAAATCTAATTAAATGGGTCATCTTAGCTAGACCATTAGCTTGTTGACCATAGTCAAGGCTAATGGTTCTAGAGGCAAGATTAGGGAATGCATATATGATATGCATGCATCAAGAGTTGATAACCTAATGATCCAATAGTTGTGTAGAGACACAATTGGTATAGAGATACCTACCTTTCAAGGGTATGGAGTTTGGCTTGTCGACCACAATCAAGGTCAAATTACATATCAAGGATTGGATATTGGCCCACTAGGAAAACCATTGGGTTTTTTCGGATTATATAGTGAGGGCTATTAATTCGCAATAAAATAGTGGGAGTAAATGGATTAATTAAAGACCTAATTAATGCATACATATATATGAACATACTCTCGTATGTTTTCTTTTTCACATCTAGGTCATCATTATGAGCACATCAAACATTAATATACGATCAATCTTGGATAACAAGCTGGTTGGTAGCAACTATTCTGACTGGATCAGGCAAGTGAGAATTTTTCTTAGAGCTGAAAAGATCCATTATGTCTTGGATAAACATCCATCACCACTTCTATCAGATGATGCCATTGAAGAGATCAAAGGCACTTATCGAAAATACATGGAGGATAGTGAAGCAGCAGCATGTTTGATGCTAGGTGCTATGTCCTCGGAGCTTCAGAAGCAGCATGAGACGATGGATGCTAGAACCATCATTTTGCATCTAGAGGAGCTTTATTCTTCTCAAGCTAGAACTGAGCAATATGAGAATGCTCAATCTCTATTTAGCTACAAAATGGTGGAAGGCACTTCGGTTGCTACTCATGCATTGAAGATGTATGGGTATATTGAGCATTTGAGTAGACTTGGCTATGTGATGGATAATGATCTATACATAGATTTAATCTTGTCCTCGTTGGCTCCAAGTTATGCACCTTTCATGCTTAACTTCAAAATGAACAAGATCCAAGTAACCATTCCTGAATTAATCAACATGCTCAAGACAACTGATGGATCCTTTAAGAAGGATCCAAAAAGTGTCATGGTGGTCACTATCGATACACTTCGATATCAAAATGGGGAATATCTAAAGATATCAGATCTATAGACCTAAACAGAGCCAAATTATACTTTAGACCGGTGAAGCAAACCCAAACGGGGTCACCCAACAATCCAAACAGGGCTATTCATGATCCAAACGGAATCAAACATACTTTAGACCTAATTGGGCCAAACTATGGCAGCTATAATTTTCCCTATAGGCACCTATCTATCCATAATTGACTTTAGTAGCAGGAAAATATAATCTCTCACTTTATTTTTCTTTATTTTACTTTTACTCTATTCAATCATATTCGTATATGCAAATGTATACCCTTGTATAACTATGAATAAAATAATCATGTACATGATCATGTATGGCTATTGAGCAATGTTATTCTTTACTTTGCTCTATTCATCATATACATATAGGTATCTATATATATATATTCCTTTATAACTATGAGCAAGATATCATATATATGTATATGCGTAACTTTATGTAAACCTTTGAACATGCTCACTATTGGGTATTACTATTCTGTGCTTGTAATCTTACTCAATCATGTAACTATTTCGTATAACAAGATTGTACCTATATTATATTGTTTGCACTTGTGCATAGTCATGTAAAAATATATATCTTCTCTAGTGCAAAAACATATATGCATAATTCATAAAATAATTTATACAATTTGCTCATGTAACAATCACATGACAAGATACTCCTTCTTTAATGCATACACTTGTATACATAGTCACATATAACATTGCCATTATATACTTTAATAACATTTCCATAATTGAGCCTGTTGCTCTATGTATCTATATTTTAGCATGCTAACATATGACATCGCAAATGCTTAATCATGTCATTTCAATTAAGAAAAGACATATTCATGCATTTCACTTTAAACATATTCTCTAGATCATTACTCTAAACATCTTTCGAACCCAATCATGTAAGATTATACTATGTATATATATATATATATATATATATATATATAAACATAAATTCTACAAATCATATTACTTCTTTATACAAGTAAAATTGACATTTCAAACTATAAGTATCATAGTAATCTTCAAGAGATCAATAAAAATCATGTATAATCATTTAGACGTTTACATATATATACATTTATGTATATTACATTCATGTAATCATATGATAGTCGTACATTAAAAACCTTCATTTATAATATTTAAACATTTCTTAACTTCAAAGTATGCATGCATGCATCAAATAAACATTTACTCCATCATTAAAAATATGTACATGAAAGCATAATTGCACATAACAACCATGTACATAAGTTTGATCACATATAAATATTTGATATCTTTATCATATATCTTTACCTATGTACATATATGAATATATATATATAGACCTTTGTTAATAATCATATCACATGCCATATCAAATTCATTTTTATTCATATAGACACATATTTAACTTAACTATATAAGAAAAATCATAATGTAAGACAAATTAAAATTCTGCACTGGGCAGCATTCTGGACCCAACTTGTGAACCACTTATGATTTCGAAAATGTAATTTTTAGGCCAAATGTGCTTCTAAAATCTTATTCCCTTATGTTTCTATTTTCCAAACCATCAAAATTCACATTAATATCTTATCTATAGCTTGAGATATTTAAGAAAAACTATAGGTTGTTCATAGAACCGGAACAGTTTTTATTTCAACATATAAACATTTTTAGCATAAAATGAAAAAATAATTAGACCCATATGTCTTCATCAAAGTTATAATTCCATGTCTCTAGTTTTACCAAAATTTTAATTTGTATAATTTTGACCATTCTACCAAACGTTATGCCCAATTTACTAAGGTCTATTTCCTAACAGTACATCCAGTACCTACGAATTTCAAGTCAACATTTATCATGCTTGCATACATTTTTAAGTCATACTTCCTTCATATAAAATGTGTATTTAGGAGTTCATTTTTTCATAGGAATTAATCTCATGCCATTCTGATCATTTTACACATACAAATCTCAATTTTTCTACAAACTATTCCAGAATCCGAATTTACAGTTCACCTAAATATCAATAAATCATAGAAATTATTTAGAGGCAGAATTAAAGCTAGGTTACTACTACAATTTTGTTCTCCTATGTTTCTAGTTTTTAGAACATTAAGAATCATCTCAATATCACTTCTAGATTGAAAGATATTTTCCAAATACTGAGGACTAATCATGAGGACGGGATTGTACACTTATTCGATTTTCAAGCTAGGTTATGACCCACTTAGAAACAGGATTAGAATGTGATTTATTCTTATGAAATCTTTGTATGAAAGTCTATTTTAAAACCCAATTGGAGTCATCTAATTATTTTTTCTATAACTCAAAATATTACCAAAAGAATGTAACTAGGTCAAGTGATCCCAAACCAAGAATTTTAAAACTTACATGCATGTCCATTTAAACATAAAAGATTGATGTTTTACTTCAAGTTACTTATCAAAGTGCAACCATGTCACAAAGTAATCACATATTTCGCTCAAGGAAAAACAAATACAAGAATATTAAGTTCCCAAACCTGTTTTTGTAACTTTTAATCAATCCTTCAATCTTTTCACCATTTCATTCATTTTTGCTCTCAATCCCTTCCAATTCTTCATACATTCATGTACTCTTGCATTAAACCCTTACAAATCTCCTTCAAAAAATTCTAGTTCAAATAACATGCAGTAGGATTTCCTCTTGAAAATTATAGAGATAAAATATAGAACTTTTAGAGAAATATGAGAGATGAGTAAAAATGAGAAAGATATAAGGAGAAATCATATTTTTCCTTGGTGTGGCCGACCAACCCACTATATATACTCCTAAAAAAATGCTTGCATGGTGACTTAAGTGGAAAATGACATCAACATGTCCCACGTAAATATCTCTTTTAATCTTCTAACTAATTGCATGTTGCATAAATTTCTCTCATTTATTTGCATGTCACACAATGTTCCACTCATTTTTTTCTTTTCTTAAATCAACCTCTCTTTTATATCCCTTTTTCATAATTTACCCTTCAAGTTTTATATTAACAAATTGACCCCTAAATTTTTATCCTTTTTTAAATTAGCCTGCAAACTATATTATCACTTGACTATTGTATCCTCTGTCATAGGTAGTTTTCTGAATTTGACTTGTATGTAATTTTTGACCTTCCAAAAGCCATTTTTAGCAAATATTATCTTCTAAAAACTTATTAAAATATGTTTCTAGTTTCTAAAACATCAAGAATAATCTCTATAGCAATTGTATATTTTAAGATATTTATAAAATACTAAGGTCTATTCCTAATGACTAGGCTGCAAACTATTATGGAATTTATGCTTAAATATAGCCTAGTTAAAGACATATTTCGATCTTGGTTTCTTCATATGAAATCTTAGTATGGATGTATATTTTCAAACCCAATTTGAATCATCTAATTCTGTGCTCTATAACACGAGATATAGTCAAAAGAGTGCCAAAAGGTCAAGAAAAACATAATAATTCATCCAATAATGTTTAATTATACTTTAGTAGCATAAAATTGCCCTTGAATTCTACTAGGGCCTATTTTAGTTCCTTAAAAATTTCTCCCCCTTAAGGAATTTTTTCCTCGAAATTCATACCACATTATTTCTCAAATACATCACTATCATTCCTATACTTTTATGTCTAACATTATAAACTTTTATTTCATACTATCTCTACCAACTTTCCTTGATGCTTACTTAAACTTAATTTGATTCTCTTATAACTCTATCTCCATATAAGAGCAACCTTATCATACAGTTACATTCTTACCATGCTTAATGTATATCCTGTCAGTTTCCTTTTTAGTTGGGGCCTATACATGTAACATGATGCTTGATGCTATGTTATGTGTGAATGATGCTTTTATGTATGCAATAAGATGCAAATGCATAATCTCATGTGTTGTATATGTTTTTGTCCCATCCCATGTGTAATGATTCATCAATTGCCCTTACTCAATAAGGAAACACTGATAGATATACATAGAGCATTTTAATGAATCCTTAAATTATCATCTCAAAAGGCTCAACTATAAATCTTCTCATTAATTAACATAGCTCTATCTCATGTTTCAAAATAATCACTATGTATTCTATTAACACACCTATTTCACAATCCTGTATACTTTCATATGCACATATTATGTACTATTCAATCTGAAATTAAGATCCCAAGAAAGTACTATTATACATATAGTCCATTTCTGAAACTTCAATCATATACCTTTACCCACATATATTACTATCCTTATATCCTGTTTATTAGATTCGATCGAACCATCAAACTTTAGTCTAACCATAACAAGGCCAGGATATCTGCAATGGCCAACACTCTATAGCTTCCTATGATAACAACTCTAGACACCTATAGCCCAAAAATGGCTAAACCAGCTACTCTAATACCACTAATTGTAGCACCCTTATTCCATACATAGCTATAAGTACTATATCATATTTCATTAAGCATGCTAACCATGTTCTTATGCTCGAAAAACTTTACTGCATACTTAAGAGTATCTTTAAGCAATACAATTTTTACTTTTATGAATCATATGTACATCACATCCTTGTCAAAGTAAATAAGAATCTTGTAATCAAATTGCACTTAACATTAGACTATACTTTCAATCTCTCTCTTGTGTTGGCCATCTCGCTGCAGATATCATCCTAGGGAAAAATCATTACTTGCAACCTACACGGATGAAACACCCGTGCTAAGCTATAAAGCTTAGTGGGGAACAAAAACATGTGGACAACCCCATTTTAAAAGTCATCAAGATGAAAACCCATATATATATATACATCTTAAAGCAAATAAACCAATCATTATAAACAATATTCACATTAATCTTCCATAATTATATTCTCTTTTGCTATACTTATAACCAATATCAAGCTTACTTTCTGAATTTCTATATGTTACTATTGACCAATTACTTTGAATTATTAGTTGTCAAACATTGATGACTATATTATTCATGTATTAATATCAATTGCCAAACATTTTAATAATTATGCCATATTTCTATCACTTATTTACAAATATTTATATATACTTCATCTTTACTTTAATGAGTTCCCACATTTTGATTTTAGTGATCACTTTGATATACTTAACTATCTTAAAAGCATGGTACTATATATAGATAAATTATATTCCTTGTACCTCTGTATAATATATTCCATGTGTAAAATGCCATATTTCTCATTCATTTGAATACTTACTATTTTTATTAAACTACTATATCTTTACCTTATATATTTTTTTAACTTTTAAAGCATTTCGATATTAACATTACTTCATCAGTAATCACACTCAGCACACTTTATACATATACATTTATTTAACATGTAATCAATGGATTAGAAAATCTTGACAAATCTATCAACCTCACGTAGTAAACAATAAAAACATTTAAAAAACTTAATAGTTAACTTAGAATGTTGGTATTGTATATTGACTGAGAATTCTTCATGCATTTAACTCATTTAAGCAATTTCGAACATTTGGAACCAACTATAAATAGCATACATATCATGTGTTACTTGGTAACCTCTATTTATTTAAACTTATGAAATAATACAAGCAAATCATGTCAGACATATAATCAAGCAATATCCTTAACTTTTATATAATGCTTGCTTAATACTTTATACTTTAATGTCTATACTGTACTTATAGTTTAGCCTACCTTAGTTCTATCAGTGGATAACGGAAACTATTGATACACTTCGATATCAAAATGGGGAATATCTGAAGATATCGGATCTATAGACCCAAACGGGGCCAAATTATACTTTAGACCGGTCAAGCAGGCTCAAACGGGGTTGCCTAACAACCCAAAAGGGGCTATTCATGATCCAAACGAAATCAAACATACTTTAGACCCAATTGGGCCAAACTATGGCAGTTGTAATTTTCCTTATAGGTGCCTATCTATCCACAATTAAACTCTGGTAGCAGGCAAATATAATCTCTCACTTTATCTTTCTTTAGTTTACTTTTACTCTATTCAATCATATTCGTATATACAAATGTATACCCTTGTATAACTATGAATAAAATAATCGTGTACATGCTCATGTATGGCTATTGAGCAATGTTATTCTTTACTTTGCTCTATTCATCATATATATATAGGTATCTATATATATATATTCCTTTATAACTATGAGCAAGATATCATATACATGTATATGCATAACTTTATATAAACCTTTGAACATGCTCACTATTGGGTATTACTATCACTACAAAAGAACTGCCAATTAGCGACTAAATTTAGCGATGACACTATTTTCGTTGCAAATTTAGCGATAGATTTGCGACTATTTTGCAATTCCGTCGTGGGGAGGATATTTTCCATTTTTTTGCGATGAAATAGCGACAGAATGAATAAACAGTCGCTAATTATTCGTAGGAAGTATAGGCGCCATTTTTTGCGACGGAATTAGCGACGAATATTTCTGTCGCTAAATTTTATAATTTTTTATTCATGAAATTAGTTTCAGAAAATTTAGCGACGGACCATTTAGTCGCTAATTTTGAAGGGAAAATATAGCACCTTTTTTGCGACGGTTTAGCGACAAAAATTGGTCTGTCACTAATAGTAATTTGTTACAGTAATGCAATTAGCGACGGAAGTATTTAGTCGCAAATAAATTAAGAAATAATTTTTTTTAATTTCAATCACATGATTTATTTATAGTTTTAAGTAATTTTAATATAGACCATATGAAATGAATATTTTATTTTGTAACAGAAAATTAGAAATTATTTTATAAGTTGATAATAATTTTTTATCAAATATACCAAAATCTAAAGTTATTTATTTAGAAAATTTATATTTTTAATAATAATAATAAACTAATTGTTACGATTATTATATATTTGTGTGTTCAAGATAAAAAAAAATATTTATAAAAAAGTAATATAAAATTTTCTAAATGAATAAATTTTCTAATATATTTATATATATATATTTAATTTCTATTTTATCAATCCAAGACTTAAACTCATACAAGTCAAAATGAATAAATTTTCTAATTTATCATTCGATTTAATTTCTATTATTTATCATTAGATCGGCTTGATTTTTGGTGAGTATGTTTGAAACTTCTTGTTGTTAATTTTGAATGATAAATATTAGTTTTTAAAGTCTGTAAGTTTAATTTTTGTTCCAAAAAAGAGGCTATTTTCTGAATTTTTTACATAATGACCAATTTTGTATGTGAAGACGATCGAAAAATTATTTATCGTTAGATCGGCCTAATTTTTGTTGAATACGTTCGAAACTCCTTGTTGTTAATTTTGAATGGTGAAGATTAGTTTTTAAGGTCTGTGAGTTTGGTTTTTATTGCAAAAAAGAGGTTATTTCTGGATTTTTTACGTAATGACCAGTTTTGCATATGAAGACAATCGAAAAATCATTTGCAGTTAGATTAGCCTGATTTTTGGTGAGTGCATTCAAAACTCCTTGTTGTTAATTTTGAATGGTGAAGATTAGTTTTTAAGGTCTGTGAGTTCGATTTTTGTTGGAAAAAAGAGGTTATTTCTGAATTTTTTACGTAATGACCAGTTTTGTATACGAAGACGATCGAAAGATTATTTGCCGTTAGATTGGCTTGATTTTTTGTGAGTACGTTTAAAACTCCTTGTTGTTAATTTTGAATGGTGAAGGATTATTTTTAAGGTCTGTAAGTTTAGTTTTTGTTGCAAAAAAAATGTTATTTTCTGGATTTTTTACATAATGACCAGTTTTGTATACGAAGACGATTGGAAAATCATTTGCCGTTAGATTGGCCTGATTTTTGGTGAGTACATTCAAAACTCCTTGTTGTTAATTTTGGATGGTGAAGATTAGTTTTTAAGATCTATAAGTTCAGTTTTTGTTGCAAAAAAGAGGCTATTTTCTGGATTTTTTACATAATGACCAATTTTGTATGTGAAGATGATCGAAAAATCATTTGCTGTTAGATCGGCCTAATTTTTGTTGAGTACGTTCGAAACTCCTTGCTGTTAATTTTGAATAGTGAAGATTAGTTTTTAAGGTCTGTGAGTTTGGTTTTTGTTCCAAAAAAGAGGTTATTTTTGAATTTTTTACGTAATGACAAGTTTTTTATACGAAGACGATCGGAAATTTATTTACCGTTAGATTGGCCTAATTTTTGGTGAGTACGTTCAAAACTCCTTATTGTTAATTTTGAACGGTAAAGATTAGTTTTTAAGGTCTATAAGTTTAATTTTTGTTGCAAACTCTACCCGACCCAAATACTGATAGAGTAGGATTTTGCACATCCCTAAAGACATTGATAGACAATAGAGTTCAATCCAAGAATTAAACTCTTTCTTTAACGAATTGAAATACTGAAAAAAATTCAGAATCAAACTGTACCGTTAATTTTTTACTGTAACCGAACCGAATTGTATTGTTGACTTTGTTTGGAACGGATCTGGATATTTTAATAATTTTTTTACATATAAAATTTAATTCAAATCATTTGTATTTTATATATTATTATTAGTAATGTATTATATGAATTCTTAATTATTATATTTTTTTAATTATTTTTAAAAGATAATAATTTTTTATTCATTATTTCAAAATATAAAGTAATTTATTTAAAAAATTACATTTTTAATATTAATAATAACAATAAACTAATGATTGCAATTATTAATTAATTACAATATGAAAATTAAAGAAAATAGATATTTATAAAATAGTGATATAAAATTTATTGTCTCATTTAAAATAATAATAAAATATTTTAAAATTTATTTTATTTTGTTAAAATTTGACCAAATATTAAATTATAAGAAATTTTAATTATATATAATTACTTAACTATCATTGAATATAAAGATAAAATAATGAAAATTAATGAAAATTCGTAGGGATATTTTATTAATTTGAAAATATTAACCCTACTTATAAAACCTTATTTTTCTCCCCTGGCTCGCTACTCTCAGCTCATATTATCTTCTCTAATACCTCTCTCTCCTTTGTATTCAAATCCCTAAATCTAAAACCCAAATTCGATCTCCTTTACCCTCGCCTATCTCTCTCCTTTATAACCCACCTGAGCAACTCCATTCTCTCCACCGCCGATGCCTCCAAGTCTAGATGAATAGCGTACTGATTCCTGGGATGGTACAATGCTTTCAATGTTCTCATCAAACTGGGCCCATCCCCAATAGACCCAGATATCAAATAAGCAAGACGAGGTATTTTTCGAGCTGAATATAGAGGTTTAGGGAATTTAGATTCCACAAAGTTGTGAAGTTGGAGGCTGAAATGATTGGTAATGGTATAGGGGTTTTGATGGGGAGATAGGAAAAGGGTAAAAGTAGAAGAGGAGGTTATTCTTAAAAAAATAAAAAAGGTAGAGAATAAGAGTGAAGAGATCAGCAAAAG
This sequence comes from Excoecaria agallocha, assembly GCA_037975025.1. Classification (NCBI taxonomy): domain Eukaryota; kingdom Viridiplantae; phylum Streptophyta; class Magnoliopsida; order Malpighiales; family Euphorbiaceae; genus Excoecaria; species Excoecaria agallocha. The sequence goes on from CM075816.1 coordinate 44,523,241, forward strand.
GAATAATTTTTGCTTTTTCTACAACTTGTTGGTTTCCATAGGGAAACCCAATTATATTTTAAGGGTGGGGATCTGTGCTTTATGTTAGGAGGGAATCCAATCAAGGAGAGAGAATGTTTTAAGAATGGCATGGATTGAGAAGCAGAGAATGCTAGTGGAAGAAACATGCTGCACTTCCTGGTCTAATAAGAACCCTAAAGATGATGGGTAACTGTGGCTTGACTTTTGCAGCAATTGGAGGAGTTTATATCGAAGTTGAGCAGCTAGTGCAGAATGCTAGGATGAAGAGAGATTTTGTCAATGGAGCTGTTGGGGGCTTTGTTGCTGGGGCCTCCATATTAGGCTTCAAAGGTAAGGATTTCAGTCAACTGGATGATTCTTTTTAAGGAGTTCTGATTGAAGTTCTATACGAATTATAAACTTTGGAAAAACGGGTTTTTGGTTTAGCTTGCATAGAAAATGGGCATAGGAAATTTCTTTTTCTTTATAAGTATTTGTTCTTCAGACACTGGTGGGATTGATAGCTTTTATTGCAAATCATAGATGCTACTTATTTTGAGAGCCTTTTTTTAATAATTTAAAGTTTGTCTACTGGCAAATTTTAGTGCATAAAATTAAAAACAGATGGTTTAAATGAAAGTTTTTATATAGTGTAATTTGTGGATGAAAAGCTTGTTGCTCAAATTTGATCAATACAAAATGCATCTAGTGTCTGCTAACATTCCAGATATTTATTAAAAATAATTATCGAAATAGTTAAACATTCAGTTATCACTTCTGTAGTTTGATACTAGGATGAGTTTTGATAGCATTAGATACACTAATATGGGAGAGGGTCTATTACTGAGAGAATGCAGGTGCATTGATTCTGGAGCTTAGGTTCTTAAAGAAAGTCTGTAATGCAGGTGCATTGTTTTTGGAGCTTAGTTTCTTAAAGAAAGTCTAAGTATTATGTTATAACATAGAGTGGGACATGGTAATGTATTTGACCTTATTATCGGGGCATGCTGATTAGTCTTTGGCCTGTTTGAATAAGCTCTACCAAACACTTGTACTGGTGCTGGATATTGAGGGTCGATACCTCTTTTTGAATGCTGTTACCAACCAACTGTGCTATACAAATAGCCATACACATTACTTTTCTTTTATCCTACTTTACGTATTAAAACTCTTTTTTTTCATTGGATGGTCTGTTATTAAATGCCATCTGTCATTCTGAAATTGTCACTTAAAATGTTAAATCTTGAGGTTGAATGTGTGTATAAATTCAATGATTATCTTTCGGTAACCTGATTTTACTTTAAATTGTTTGCTTAAGTATGCAATATAAGATGAAAAAGAACAAATTTGTTATTGTCAGTACGGTTTTGTAATTCTTGATTGTCAGAGTACAATTTTGTTACTGCTAAGATTTTGAAAAATTTATTAACCTTTTGATGTTTACGATTCTAGAGCATGATGCTTCAAAACTAATCTAGATTGTTCGAGTCTGTTTTCACCATGTTGCAATTTTTTTTAGTGTTTCCTATTCTATACTCTCTTTCTAGTTTTAGTATGTTCTGTTAGTTCTCTGTTTTGGTTTGCATATAACACTTCTTATCATTATCTTAAATATAAATATAGTATAACGTTGACTGCAATGAAGCAGAGGCAATAATTGAGCATATTGAAGATGTCTTTTTTAAGAATCCAAGCGTAACTTGCCAGCCATTATTTCCATCTAAACATTTGACCAATAGAGTTATCAAGCTTAAAAGGGGAAAAAGTTACCTATATCCTATTGAAGGCTTGAATTCCAGTGATGAGAACTCTGCTTTACTGCATTATATTCAAGTAATTAAATCTGTTAGTGAAGAAGTTCTATTTGACTCCACAGTTTTAATTGTTCATGATGGACCACTTTTTAATTGTTCAAAACTTTCTACAAAATTTTCTTGCTGACTTGGGGATAAAACTCAGATGCTGCATCCCACATTCCAATTTATTGACTATGGTCATTTTACTCAAACAATTCTTGAAATTTTCAAATTTGTCTTTTAGAAACATCATTGAACTAAGTCTATGATGCTAAGAAAAACACGTTCTCAGTAAATCTTCATTTATTCGGATTGGGACAGTTTAATTTTGATTCCTGGTCTGATGAGTATATGTGCCATGTGTAATTTATTGCAAGTAAATTAAAACCTCTGCTTTTCCATGACTAGTGAACCTAAAACTACTTCGATGTCACTCTCTTGTAGAACTTATTAGTTTGTGAAATTGTTTAATGTTTAATTACTCTATAGCAGAATGTACCAACCCATTAACCTAAATCAAATTATGACAAACACAATTATGTTACAATTATACTTTCACTCTTAATTAATGATTTTGCGTTGTCAAATGAAGAATAATAAATATATTAATACTTTGTTTCATATTTAATGCTTTAGCCTTAATAAGTGATAATAATCTATAAAATTAGATACTTTAACTAGAGCAATTATAATTCTTTTAGCTACTCAATTCTATTAGAAGAGAAAGGTTTCCATTTTATTTTATTATTACTTTTACTCGAGCAATTATAATAGTTTGGCTCTTGTTATCAAAGTAGACAAGAAGGGAATATAACAGAACTGTTAAATTTAGAAATTAGTAATTTCTTAGAATTTCCTGGTTAGTTTAAATAAAACTTCATAATCTTAGGGAATTAGTTGTTATATATATATATATATTCACGGTATGAACATGATTTTTTAATTAAGTGAAAATCTACTATTAATTAAAACTTGATTAACACTTCCTCATATATTAAATCCTAAACCAGTAAGATTGAATCAAAATTAATGTAAAAAATACTCCAATTATATATGTTGTGCCTTGTTGCTTGCATATTCCACTACAAAAAAAAATACAGAATAGCGACAAATATTTGCGACAACAATAAAATTCGTTGCTAAATGCATAATATAGTGACAACATTGCGACAAAAAATAGCTTTCGTCGCAAATCTTGAAAGATTTGGTGGGAAAACAAATATTGCGACAAATTAGCGACAAAAATTTTTTATTGTTGCTAATATCAGGCGCCAAAAATTTGGCGCAAACAATTGCGACAACAAAAGCAGATTTGGCGACAACATTGTTATTGCTAATTAGCGACAACAAATTTGTAGCTAATTGGCGACAACAAAGTTATCGCTAATTTAGAAAAACATACTATTTCGTACATATGGCTTTATTGGCGACAACATTGTTGTAGCTAATTTGGGGACAACAATTTTGTCACTAATTTCGCAAAATATAATTATATTCATATACCAATATTGGCGACAACATTGTTGTAGCAAATTTGGCGACAACAATTTTGTCGCTAATTTCGCAAAATATAATTATATTCATACACCAATATTGGCGACAACATTGTTGTAGCAAATTTGGCGACAACAATGTTGTAGCTAATTTGGCGACAACAATGTTGTCGCTAATTTAACAAAATACAATTATATTCATATACTTAATTTGGCGACAACAATTGTTGTAGCTAATTGGCGACAACATTGTTGTAGCAAATTTGGCGACAACTATGTTGTCGCTAATTTGGCAAAATATAATTATATTATATACCAATATTGGCGACAACATTGTTGTAGCTAATTTGGCGACAACAATTTTGTCGCTAATTTCGCAAAATATAATTATATTCATATACCAATATTGGCGACAACATTGTTGTAGCAAATTTGGCGACAACAATGTTGTAGCTAATTTGGCGACAACAATGTTGTCGCTAATTTAGCAAAATACAATTATATTCATATACTTAATTTGGCGACAACAATTGTTGTAGCTAATTGGCGACAATATTGTTGTAGCTAATTTGGCGACAACTATGTTGTAGCTAATTTCGTGACAACAATTTTGTCGCTAATTTCGCAAGATATAATTATATTCATATAGCAATATTGGCGACAACATTGTTGTAGCAAATTTGGCGACAACAATGTTGTAGCTAATTTGGCGACAACAATGTTGTCGCTAATTTGACAAAATACAATTATATTCATATACTTAATTTGGCGACAACAATTGTTGTAGCTAATTGGCGACAACATTGTTGTAGCAAATTTGGCGACAACTATGTTGTCGCTAATTTGGCAAAATATAATTATATTATATACCAATATTGGCGACAACATTGTTGTAGCTAATTTGGCGACAACAATGTTGTCGCTAATTTAGCAAAATACAATTATATTCATATACCAATATTGGCGACAACATTGTTGTAGCTAATTTGGTGACAACAATGTTGTCGCTAATTTAGTAAAATAATATTATGTTAATTTGAAATGAATTAAAATTATTATTTTAATTAGTTTACAAAAATGCGTACATCATATTTCATATTTTACGTTTAACTATTTTTATATAATTTTGTTTTTTAATATTTAAATTTCATTTTTATTTAATTAAATTATTTATTTTAATAAATTTAACTAACTAAATAAAATTAATTATTATATTTATATTTAATAATATCAATTATGATCAATTATTATAAGTTATATAATAAAATAATTAAATTGAGTGAATATAATTCTCATAAAATTAGCTTGGAAAAATATTGTAGCCAATTTTGCTTGGAAAAATGCTGTAGCTAATTTTGCAACAAACATGTTGTAGCTAAATCCTGAAATTTTTTAGCGGGATAATAAAAGTGTTGGCGGTTCTTTTTTTCTAAATCACAAAAGCCTTAACCTTGGGTCTTCTCTTTTGTTTCACTTAGGGTTTTTATAGTATGATAGAGACAGTGAGAGAGAGGGGTTATGCTGCGGTGGCAGTTCGGAGTTAAGAAGTAAAGTTAGCGCCTTTGTGTTCATACCCAGAAAGAGTCTCTGTGTTTGTTGGAAACAGGGCAGAGAAAGTAAAGGAGTAATCTTTTTGAGAGAGAGAGAGATGGTGGGACCATCAAGGCCACAGTTTGTGCTCTTTGGATCCTCCATTGTCCAGCTCAGCTTCAGCCATGGCAGTTGGGGTTCTATATATATATAAATTTCTTTATGATTTGATTTAAAGTGGGCTTTTTTATTGCTTCATGTCTGTTTCACATTCTTGTTCAATTTTATTTACTTCATCTTCCTGTTCAATTTTATTTACTTCCATCTTTATTCATGGATTTAATTACTGGGTCTTTATTCGTTTATTAGGGGAATAGAAGGAGGGGTTAATGTTGACAAAATGCTTTCTCTTTTCAGTAGAAACTCATTACCTCACTCTGTTACATTTCACAGTATATTTCTCTTCTAGTGCTATAGGTAGTTTGTGGGACTTGTTATTGAAATTTTGCTTTGGTTGGTATTATGCACAGGCAGATATATTGGTGAGAGGATACTATGGATGGAACTCAAAGCATGCTGTTGAGGTTTTGGATCAAATTTTCCCTAAGGTATATCAGTTCTGGTGATAAATGCAATTTAAATTAGTTGGTGTTGGTTCTTTTCTTGTGTTCGCGTAAAACCATACTAAACATGAGATAATCATACCAAGTTTAATTTCAGAAAAATTCAAATTTTATTTTGCGATTTTCTCCTGATAAAATAATATTCACAGCAGCATTGGTTTAGCGATGGGATAGTTACAATTGAAGGGGGGAAAAAAAACTAGGTAAGTTCATTATTTAGAAGGTAAGTGAAAGTACTGTAACAAGTAAGTGAATACGTTTGTTTAATTATGGAACAATGACTCTCAATAATTGATCACTATATATAGTCGGCTGGCTGATTGTTATCCCCAATCTGCTGACAAGTGGAGCAAACAAATGCTATAAATTATTGAATGTTTACCACTTCAAAACTGAAATTATTAATCAGACGTAAAAATTGAAACTTATTATAATGCATTTAGTGCTGGAAGACGAAAGAAATTGGGCTTAAATCGGTCTATAAAATTAATCAGTTTTATTGTACACGGATGCAAATTTTAATTAAGTATTATAGTTAATGTACTTACAATTAAATTTTATTGTCTAGTTAATTGATCCTTATATATAATTTTTCATATATATATATATATTGAATCGAGTTACTTTAAGGATTAAATAGGTTAAACCGTTAATAGATCAAGCCAATTTTGAATTGCAATTTTATGAGTGAATTAGATAAGTCCATGAATGGATCAAATTTTGCCACATATATTTTATTTGCATTCATATCAATTGTAGTTTGTGAAATTGAATCTATTGTTGTTATCAAACAAAAGAGCAACTTTTTATGCCTGGTTTAATATATTAGTTTTATGTGTTAGTCTGATTTTAATTGATTTTGTTCTGATCTCTTTTAAGTGTTAGCGAATGGATTTGAGGTGATATTTGTTGTGCGTTTGGTTCCTGTAGTTGATGTGTTGTTGTGGTAACTAATTTGTGCTTTTTTTCCTTACTTTTAATCTCTTTCTGCATACTATTTTTGGCTATAATTTCAAATTCATGGTGACATGGTGCCATTTTGAAATACTTTTTGTGTTTCCTCACACAAACTTGATGAATGCTAAGTGAAAGCTAGTAGAGTTTGTCGTGTGTTGGGTATTGGGTATTGCAGGTGAACTTAATTGAATATTTCTATAAAATTTGATGTTTGTTTGATTACCTTCACTGTGAAGTCAGCTTTGGGATTAAACGATTCCATCTATCTTAGATTCATTACGTCCACTGCAACCATTGCATTAATGGTTATTGTATCTTGACAAGTATGGATTTATACCATAAATTGCTATTCTGGGAGGGTCCATCGATTCAATTTACTGGGTCAGGATCACTTGAATCTATAATTCATATGAATTAATTTTAACAGAATTGTAAAACAGCTTTTAGCTTCCAGTTCATCATTGATTGAACGTTATGTGGTGATGCACTTGGGAGTTGAAATACCTGCTTGCAAGTATTGTAAACCAACATTGTTCTTATTTTTGCAGGTCACTCAGCTCGGTGCTGCAGCTCAAAAATACCAGGCTGCTACTCAAAATACATCATCTAATTTGTCTGACCCAGAGTTGCAAAGTAATTGTAATATGTAAGTTATTTATTAATACCTTTTTAATCTCAATGGTGACTATAGAGGTGATTGATTCTAAATAACTTTAATTTTTTTCTGATTGTATGTTTAGACTTTTACGGTTCTTTGTCCTCAGTCATCAAGCTCTTCTGCGCATGCTCTATTTATTTGCGTCACATTGGTTTCTCATTTCTGTTGTCAATAATGATAAGGTCGTTAGAACTAGTGTTCATGTGTGAATAAGCTATTTATTATTGTTTTTTCAAATGGCTACTTCATGCACATGAAATAATCCCATTGCATTTTTCTACATTTAGAATTGAAATATGATATTGAACATGTTTCTACTGAACATCTATTTAGGATAGAGAGGGGCATTGGGTATTCTACCATTCTTCATTAGTCAGTTCAAAGATGCTTTCTATTACTATTTGTGTGATTTGAATATGTAGAGCCATGGGCTTTTATAGTTGCATATTGATTTTGGTTGAAGTTGATAGTTATGCAGGACATGCATGTTGCATGTGGAACTAACTGAGAATATTGATTTACTTTCCTAGGGGCTTTATGGCTGACCCTGTGTGTTACATTGTTATTTTCGTTTATGTTATTGCCATGTGTCCATAAAAGTGAATATTCCTCTTAATCTTTTACTTATTTATTTATTACCATTAGAAAGCACAAGTGCAGTAGGTTTGAGGTTTTTGGGCAACAGTATATGATGATGGCTGCTTCTATATGGTTATTAATAAATTCTTTAGGTTTGTTGCATCAGCTCGGCAACTGTCAAAAGCTCTGGAAGTGCCATTGGTGAATGATTTAGGATATACAAAAAGAGACACGTGAGATGTCTGCAGGTGATTTCATGAATGCTTTATGATCAATGTGGCAGGCTACATTAATGTTATGGTGCTAATTAAGTAATTTAGTTTACTTTTGCGGGTAATAATTGGGTGCATGATACAATTGTGATAAAATAAAATTTATAGTTGAGAGATGGCCTTTTTTCTTGTTACCATTGTATGATGACTTTTTGAAAGAAACTTTTTTAACCATATGTGTGTGTGTGTAAATTTAAGAACGGTGAATACAATTAATCGGTTATTATATTAAATTATTAATCTGTGCTAGTGATGCCATTTAATTTTAGTTTATCATACCATATATTTTCCAGGTATGAGTTATCAAATTAATTACACATTAAAATAGAAAATTAGTAACCAATGGTTCTGCAATAATAGTAAAATTTACTTGAAAGCTCGATGAACCGAACTTACACAGGCCCAATCAAAATATATATATATATATATATATATAATCATTCTACTTTTCTGTAGTCTTTTTATTTTTATTTTTTTGTGAATGTACTTTTCAATGTTCTAATCTAATCTTATGTTGCACTAGAATGTCTTAGAAAGTCCATCAAGTTATCATTAACGGAAGCATCTAATTTTAAAAAGTAAACAGGTAATTTCTTCGTAAGAATAATAAAAAATGGACACGATTAGACAATTTGAATAAAAGATGAAGACTTTTATGGTATGCTGTAGTTTAATTATACCCTATCTAATTTATTTTATGCCATGCATCTAGAATTGTCATATAATTGCAACTCAATAATCTACTAAAAGTTAGTTCTTTGTAGGTAGCCAACCTAACAAATTATCTATTTTTTTTAATCTTAAAAGTCTTTTGTTATCACGTACATTAAATTGACTATGTTACCCTAAAATTTTAATTCTTATTTTAAATGTTTCACCCTTACTGTCTTTTGAATTATTACATATTCACCAAATGCTTAACTTGTATTTAGACATGAGTTTTATTACTACATAAGCCCTGAAATTTTTGTTTGAAATTTTCATTCTTTTTTATTTCCTTACTAGTTCATCAAGTTACTAATATGTTGCATTATGTTAGGTTTTAGCGTCTATTTGAATATTTGAATATATTTCAGAAATACATTACTTAAACATAAGTGACCATGTTAATGGAATTATTTATATTGGCAATTTAGCGTCTATTTGAATATTTTATGCTGGCATAAACAATGAAAACTTTTTTATTGGGTAATTTATAGAATAAGTCTCTCGATTTTCTGACTTGTAACACTAAATTCACTGAATTTGAACTTGAATTTGTAACACTAAAATCACTTAAATTTAGTTATTGTAACTGAAATTTTTAAATAATTGAATTTTATTGGTTCCTTCCTGTTAATTGACGACAAATATATATATATATATATATTATCATAAGGCTATAAATGTTATTTTCAGGGCAATCGGGAGCCAATAGACTGTATCATGGACAGCAGAGACCGTAATTCAGGCAAGCTTTCTTTTCGTGGTTATGATATGATGGTTGATCTAGGAAATAGAAACTATATAACAAGATGGTGGAGAAGTGTAGAAGGTGCTAAACTGTGGGTAGATGGAAAGTTTTGGCTTTTGACTAGTGAAACGGTGAGTGCATTTTGATTTTTGATTCCAAATGAGTCACTGATTTTTGGTTGGTTTGACTTTTATTATGTGACTTTGTGGTTGTAATTTTTATATAAAATTTATTGGTTAGAAAATGAAGAAAGGGTTTGGTTTTAGAAGTAGGGAAAATCAACATTTTACATGGCATTGTTGTCTTCTGCAAAGTTTTAGTTTCATTGAGAAAATCAAGAAAATTGCATGATAATTCCTCACACCATTGTGTTAATTTTATATTTGTTTCTCATAGCTTGTACTTGCAATATTTGTCCACTATGCGGATTGAGTTTTTAGTTGAGATTTATGCTGAGCATGAACAAGAGATGGATCAGCAGGTCAGACAAAACCTAACAATAGATGGAGATGCAACAACTTTTTTTCAGCAATAGATTTAGAAGCAAATGTATCTATTTACATTATAGTTATAAGTATATAGTATGACATTTTGGGCGACATTTGTTATTATTATATATGCGTGTATTATTTTAGATATACAATTAACGATGATATCCATTTGTAAATAACAATGTTTTCATGAATATATATATTTTTGTATTAAATATTAAGTAGTCTATAAATATAAATTTGTCATTTGTAACTTATCATTTAAATGATGAAATTTTCATATTAATTTAAAAATAAAAAATAATTTTAATTTAGCGATGGATTAGCATGTTTGAACAATAGCTATTTAGCATCAACAATGTCGTAGCAATATTGCAACGAAAATACCGTCGTCGTAAAATTTAGCGTGAACAATGTTATAGCAATATTGCGACGAAAATATTGTCGTCGCAAAATTTTCGCGTGAACAATGTCGTAGCAATATTGCGACGAAAATATTGTCGCAAAATTTTGCGTGAACAATGTCGTAGCAATGTTGCGACAAAAATATTATCGTCGCAAAATTTTGCATGAACAATGTTGTAGCAATATTGCGACGAAAATATTGTTGTCGCAAAATTTTGCGTGAACATTGTTGTAGCAAAATGGCGACAAATATTTAGCGACAACGCTCTTTTGTCGCTAAAATTTGGCAACAACGCTCTGTTGTCGCTAAATTCTGCTACAATGACTTTTGTTTCAAAATGAAAGTCATCGCTAAGTTATCGCTAAACTGATTTAGCGACGAAAAAATATCAGTTAGCGACCACTTTTGTCGTCGCTAATTTGCATTTTTTTAGTAGTGTTCTTACTGTATATATCTATAAAAATAGGAAAGCATGGGTAGATCACTGGACGTGAAAGTTAATGGATAGAGATAATCAAGTCAGAAAGAGCTATTGGATTAAAAGAAAGATAGTTAGAGCTAACAGCCTGTATGTATAATTAGGCAAGCCCTTAGCTATCAATATTGTGTAGCATAGAATTGTTTGGAAAAACATATTGGATCTTCTGTAATTGCAAGTGCAATAGTACATTATTTAGTTTTTTGTATTTTTTATTAGGTTTAATTTTTTAAATATTATGCAATTTAATGTACATGTGTAATATTAAATTTTTTAAATTATTGTATTGGATAATTTTTATTTACAGAAATTAAATTATATAAATTATGATTCTGCATATAATAAATTAATTTGTTGATTATATTAGCAGTAAATTGGTAAATACAAAATAAAAAATTAAATTATGTTATAATTTCGCAACAGATTCGCGACAAACAATGTGTCGCTAATATGCAATAAATTAGTTGACAAAATTCGTATTAGCGACTAACATTTGGTCGCTAAATTTTAAAGTAAATTTATAATTAGAGATGAAATTAGCAACGAAATTGTAGTCGCCAAATATTATTATTAAAATACTGGCGACTAATTAGGAATATAAATTAGCGACGGAAGAAAAAATTAGCGACGAAATTTTTCATTGCTAAATTAGCGACTGAATTTGAATTCCGTTGCTAGTACATTTGTGACTGGCCTTTTAGCGACTATTCGTGTAAATTAGCGACGGAATTTTCCGTCGCTAATTAGCAGTTTTTTTGTAGTGTATTCTGTGCTTGTAATCTTACTCAATCATGTAACTATTTCGTATAACAAGATTGTACCTATATTATACTGTTTGCACCTGTGCATAATCATGTACAAATATATATCTTCTCTAGTGCATAAAAATGTATGCATAATTCATAAAATAATTTATACAATTTGCTCATGTAATAATCACATGACAATATACTCCTTCTTTAATGCAAACACTTGTATACATAGTCACATATAACATTGCCATTATATACTTTAATAAGATTTCTATAATTGAGCCTATTGCTCTATAGATCTGTATTTTAGCATGCTAACATGTGACATCACAAATGATTAATCATGTCATTTCAATTAAGCAAAGACATATGCATGCATTTAACGTTAAACATATTCTCTAAATCATTACTCTAAACATCTTTCGAACCCAACCATGTAAGATCATTCTATGTATATATATATGTTTATATATACACATATATTCTACAAATCATATTACTTCTTTATACAAGTAAAATTGATATTTCAAATTATAAGTATCATAGTAATCTTCAAGTGATCAATAAAAATCGTGTATAATCATTTAGACATTTACATATATATACATTTATGTATATTACATTCATGTAATCATATGATAGTTGTACATTAAAAACCTCCATTTATCATATTTAAACATTTCTTAACTTCATAGTATACATGCATGCATCAAATAAACATTTACTCCATCATTAACAATAAGTACATGAAAGCATAATTGCACATAACAACCATGTACATAAGTTTGATCATATATAAATATTTGATATCTTTATCATATATCTTTACATATATATATATATATATATATATATATATATAGACCTTTGTTAATAATCATATCACATGCCATATCCAATTCATTTTTTATTCATATAGACACATATTTAAATTAACTATATAAGAAAAACCATAATGTAAGACACATTAAAATTCTGCACGGGGCAGCATTTTGAACCCAACTTGTGAGCCACTTATGATTTGGAAAACATAATTTTTAGGCCAAATGACTTCTGTAATCTTATTCCCTTATGTGTCTAGTTTCCAATTAATCAAAATTCACATTAATATCTTATCTATAGCTTGAGATATTTAAGAAAAACTATAAACTGTTCACAGAACAAGAATAGTTTTTATTTCAACATATAAAGATTTTTAGCATAAAATGAAAACGTAATTAGACCCATATGTCTCCATCAAAATTATACTTCCATATCTCTAGTTTTACAAGAATTTTAATTTGTAGTATTTTGACATTTATACCAAAAGTTATGCCCAATTTACTATGGTCTGTTTCCTAACAGTACATCCAATACCTACAAATTTCAAGTCAACATTTGTTATACTTGCATACATTTTTAAGTCATACGTCCTTCATATAAAATGTATATTTAGGAGTACATTTTGCATAGGAATTACTTTCATGCCATTTTGATCATTTTACACATAGAAATCTCAATTTTTATTCAAATTGTTCCAGAATCTGAATTTACAGTTCACCTAAATTTCAATAAATCATAGAAATTATTTAGAGGCAAAATTAAAGCTAGGTTACTTCCACAATTTTGTTCTCCTAGGTTTTTAGTTTTTATAACATTAATAATCATCTCAATATCACTTCTATATTGAAAGATATTGTCCAAATACTGAGGATTGTTCATGAGGACGGGACTGTACACTTATCCAATTTTCAAGCAAGGTTATGACCCATTTAGAAGCAGGATTAGAATGTGATTTCTTCTTATGAAATAAATTTTTGGAAGTATAAGTTAAAACCCAAGTAGAATCATCTAATTATCTTTTCTATAACTCAAAATATTACCAAAAGAATGCAACTAGGCCAAGTGAACCCAAACCCATAATTTTAAAACTTACATGCATGTCCATTTAAACATAAAAGATTGATGTTTTACTTCAAGTTACTTGTCAAAATGCAACCATGTCACAATGTAATCACATATTTCGCTCAAGGAAAAACACATGCAAGAAGATTAAGTTCCCAAACCTATTTTTGTAACTTTAAATCAATCCTTCAATCTTTTCACCATTTCATTCCTTTTTGCTCTCAATCCCTTCCAATTCTTCATACATTCATATACTCTTGCATTAAACCCTTACAAATCTCCTTCAAAAACTTCTTATTCAAATAACATGCAGCAGGATTTCCTCTTGAGAATTATAGAGATAAAATGTAGAAATTTTAGAGAAAGATGAGAGATGAGTAAAAATGAGGAAGATATAAGGAGAAATCATATTTTTCCTTGGTGTGGCCGACCAACCCACTATATATACTCCTAAAAACAATGCTTGTATGGTGACTTAAGTGGAAAATGACATCATCATGTCCCACACAAATATCTCTTTTAATCCTCTAACTAATTGCATGTTACGTAAATTTCTCTCATTTATTTGCATGTCACACAATGTTCCACTCATTTTTTTATTTTCTTAAATCAACCTCTACTTTATATCCCTTTTTCATAATTTACCCTTCAATTTTCATATTAATAAATTGACCCCAAAATTTTCATCCTCTTTTAAATTAGCCTTCAAACTATATTATCACTTGACTATTGTATCCTCTATCATAGGCAGTTTTCTGAATTCGACTTGTATGTAATTTTTGACCTTCCAAAATCCATTTTTATCAAATATTATCTTCTACAAACTTATTACACTATGTTTATATTTTCTAAAACATCAAGAATCATCTCCATATAATTTGTATAGTTTAAGATATTTACAAAATACTGAGGTATGTTCCTAGTGACTAGGCTGCAAACTATTTAGGAATTTATGCTTAAATATAGCCTAGTTAAAGACATATTTGAACTTGGTTTCTTCATATGAAATCTTAGTATGGATATATATTTTCAAACCCAATTTGAATCATCTAATTCTGTACTCTATAACTTGAGATATAGTCAAAAGAGTGCCCAAAGATCAAGAAAAACATAATAATTCATCCAATAATGTTTAATTATACTTTAATAACGTAAAATTGCCCTTAAATTCTACTAGGACCTATTTTGGTTCCTTACATCAATATTTAAAGTGGTGCTAGAAGAACTTTGATCAGTGATTAGTAAAATTAGGGTCTTTTCTGGCTCATTCGGTTCTTCTAGAATGTCATACACACCTTGAACCTATTATTTATAGGATAACACCCTCTGAATATAACAAAATTGATGCAAAAAATTAGATGATTTACTTATTGTAGGTTAAAAATATTTATTGCTATCAATGAGACTATGCCAAGTACCAATCATACTAAAGTCTTTAGGATAAGAGCAATGACCTTGGTTAGGCAACCTAAAAATAGAATCAAAAGTTGGTAAATTAAGTCTGTAGCTCTTATTTCTAACTTTAAATATAAATGTATATGTATCATTGACGTAGTGTGGGCTCACATCATTTTTTAAAAAACTCAAAAATTCTATGGTTAGGCCATGGTAACTAAGATTTTCAAAATTCATGAAAGACTCCCATGCAATTCCTTTCATTAAAGCATAAACATCATTAAACAAGCCCAAAGTTTAAAGCATATTCTTATCAAAGTATTTCATAGCATCATGATGTTTATTGTGAATAAATTCATACCTAGTTTGTTGGAATGGTATAAAAAAATGAAAAATTAGGCTCATCTAATCTTCGGGGTTTTATTGCTTCTTGCTCTTCAAAGATGGCTTGTAGTGGTGTCAGTTTCCATTTGGACATTTATCTTCATTTTTATTGCTTTTCAATTGTCTTTTTGCACCTTGAAGTGGAAATTACAACAACCTTCCTTTTCTCACCTTCTCTACCCATTAATGGATATGGTTTCTAAAATCACCAATTAGAAAAACTAGGTTTTAAAGAAAAATAAAAAAAATTCTTAGAGGAAAAAGAAGAAGAAGAGAAGAATGGTTAAGAAAGAAAGCTTATTTCTATTTGCAATTCACAATAAGAACTCAGGAAATCAATTTTAGTGGTTAGGCTTGTATAAGGGACTACTAAGTTTAAATAAAAGAAAAAGAAGAGAAGCCCAATTTATTTCCAAAATCCATTTCACGATGTGGGCACATGAAATCCAATGTCATAGGAGAAGCTGCACTTTGTTTTATCTTTTTTTTTTTAGTTTTTCCATTTCCATTTCACATGGCAACCCCTCGAAACCCACAAGCCAATTTTTCCTTTGTTTTGTGTTGTTTTACTTCGGCCTCTTGCCCATTTCTTTTTCATGGTGTGGCCATGTGAACTCCACTATATCTTTTGTCCAATTTTTATGTTTGTCTCACTTTTATATCGGTTGCCCACTTTTTAAATTTTTCCTCCTATTTTTTCTACAAAAGAAAAAAATTAAATTAAAAATTAATAATATAAATCATAAAACCACTAATTAATAATAAAAAAATATAAATAAATATTATTCCTAATAAAAAATATGAAAAATTTAAAGAAATCTGCTAAAATTAAAAAAAAAGTTTAGTAAATAAATAAATAAAATAAAAATATATTTAATTGAATAGTTTGGCTGCCTCCCAATTAGTTTTTTAGTTAACATCTATAGGTAAAGTAAGTTAAGCCCTTTATTCTAGTTGGACGACTTCGATGGATGAGATGTTATCACATTCGAAATAAAGTTTCAGTTGGTGCCCATTTGCTTTAAATATTTGATCCTCACTTTGAACTTCAATGGCTCCATGTGAAAAGATCATTTGAATTGTTAATAGGCCATACCAGCAAGATTGAAGCTTACCTGGAAAAAATTTAAGATGAGAGTTAAATAATAAAACCTTTTGTCTAACATAAAACTCACATCTTACAATATGTTTGTCATACCACTTTTTGGTCCATTCTTTATAAATTTTAGCATTTTTATAAGCTTTAAGAAGAAATTCATCAATTTCATTGAGTTATAACAATCTCTTATCACTTGTAACTACCTCAACAAAATTCAACATTCTTATTCCCCAATATGCTTTATATTCCAATTCCACTAGCAAATGGTAGGTTTTTCCATATACCAACCAATATAGGGACATCTCGATAGAAGTCTTGAATGCCGTTCTATATGCCCATAACCCATCATCGAGGTTTTATGCCCAATCTTTCTTAGAGGAACTTACCATTTTCTTAAGAATCCTTTTGATTTCCCTATTAGATATTTCAACTTGTCCACTAGTTTGAGGATGATACGGTGTACTTATAAGATAAGTCACACCATATTTCATCAGTAAGGAATCTAAGTAACAATTGCAAAAATGGTACCTCTATTGCTGATAATAGCTCGTGGGGTTCCAAAGCGGGTAAAAATATTTTTCCTCAAAAAGTTCATAACGCTTTTGGTATTATTGTTTGGAAAAGCGATTGCTTCCACCTATTTAGACACATAGTCCACTGCCACAAAGATGTATTGGTTTGAGTAGGATCGTATAAATGGGCCTATGAAATTAATTCCCCATACATCAAATAACTCAACTTCTAAGATGTTTTGTAGTAGTATCTCATTTCTCTTAGAAAAGTTACCTGTTCTTTGACATCTATCACAAGTAGAAACAAAATGAAAAGCATCTTTAAACAAGTTAGGCCAATAAAAACCGCATTATAACACTTTAGCCACTATCTTAAAATGTCCAAAACGACCACTACACTTGAGAGTATGGCAATGTCTTAAAATATCATTCATTTCATGCTTAAGAACACATCACATAATAATCTGATCATCACATAAATTAAACAAGTATGGATCTTCCCAATAATAGTGTTTGACATTAGGAAAGAATTTCTTCATTTGCTGATATGTCATATGCGAGGGAATTATTTCACAAGATAAATAGTTAGCTATATCAGTATACTATGGTATTTGAAATGCCAAGATAGCATAAAATTATTCATCGAGAAATGATTCATTGATCAAACACTCATTATCATTACTTCTCTTTGATTTAAATCTAGCGAGATGGTCAACTACCACATTGTCAACGCCTTTCTTATCTTGAATTTCAAAATCAAATTCTTGCAAAAGTATCACCCATCTAATTAGTCTAGGTTTGGCTTCTTTCTTTTAAAAAAGATACTTAATAGTTGACTGATCAGTGAAGACTATTTTTTCAATGCCTATCAAATAAAAATGAAATTTATTGAAAGCAAAAACAATAACAAAAAGCTCTTTTTTAGTAGTTTTATGACTAAGTAATGAATCATTTACAGTTTGACTACCGTAATAGATAACAAGCAACTTTTTATCCTTTTTTTGTCCAAGAATCGCTCCTACTATAATGTTGTCACATCATAAATCAGATCAAATGCTAACTCCCAATTTGGGGATGCCATAATAGGTGCCGACGTGAGCTCCTTTAAAGGATATCAAACACTCTTCATTAAAATCAAAAGCCATATCTTTAACTAACAAATTAAAAATAGGTTTGGCAATTTTAGAGAAGTCTTCAATGAACCAGCGATAAAATTCCACATGTCTAAGAAAACTTCAGACTTTTTTAATTGAGGTCGGATGTGACATCCCTAGTAAGGCCATAAAAGAAAGTATATGTATTTCAAGGATAATATTATTGATATATGTTGAGTTAGTCAATAAATTATTGTTAAGGATATAGAGGTAATTATTTAAAAAGATGAAGGGTATAATGGTAATTTTAAAATTAAGTTATGTGTGTGATTAATTTAGAGAAAATATAAGCCAAAGGACCCAATTGAAAAGTGAAAGAGAGAGTTTAGGAGAAAAAACATTATAATGAAGGAAAGTAGGGAGTTAAGTGCAATATTTGCAAAAGTGAACAAGTGGTCTTTTGGGAGCTTAACACCTAGCCTTCTAGAATGGTCTTAAGAAAGGAAGAAACCCAAGATTTTTATGGGTGTTGGTCGGCCACTTCAAAGAAGATTTAGTCACCATTTTCTCTCAAAAACTCAAATTCTTTAACCCCTAAGTTACCAAAAAAAAAATCCAATCATAGCTTTTAAAGAGGAGAGAAAATTTAGAGGTTAGCTTCCTTAAGGTAAAGATCCTCTCTTCTCTTTTGTTTTGTTCTTCTAATTAAATATTAATTTAAATGATTAGATGGATCTTTAAGCATAATAATTTGTGATTTATTATGAAGAAAGAGAGAGAGAGAGAAGCAAAGGCAAGGACCAAAAAGAGGAAAAGCTGGAAGAAGGTGGTCATCAAATAGGTAAGGGAATTTTGATATGTTTTTTGGTGTTATATTTATTTACTTAGTGGTTAGAAAGGTTAATTTGAGATTTTTAAGTAATTAATGAATGAATATTATGGTTAATTGATTATAAGAACTGAAATAAAAGCATATTTCTTTTAGTTAGACAAATTTATTCTTAGGTTCACTAGACCTTCCCGGATTTTTTTGGCTATATATAGAGTTTGGGAGCTTCAAATTGAGTAATTCTAATGGAATAGAAAGTAGACTCATAATCCTAAGTTTCATAAGAAGACACCAACATTTGTTTCATCTTCTAAAATAGTAAATAATTAGCTTGAACCCAAACCTAGTTTACTGGCCTGCCATTAGGAGCAGTCCACATTGTTTGTTGAATATATTGAGATTTATATGGACAAATGGAGTGATTTTTAATGATTTGAAAACTAGAAACATATGGTAACAAGTTTTCAGAAGATAATTTTTGTTGAATCCAGTTAGATATATGAGAAATTGCAAAACAAAATGTAATAGGGAAACAGTCTCCATCACAAGTTGTGCCATATTGATCTTTGTCATGAGTCATGTCGTGTTGGTCTCTATCACGAGTCATACAATGTTTGTCTCTGACATGAGTCATGCCTGGTAACATGATTTGTCCCTTTTCCCTTCTCTTCTCTTCTTTTTTAGTTTCTTTCCTTTATGAAATTAAAGAGTTTGATCAATTTAATCATGAACAACCAACTTATAATATGATATGAGATGCATGGAAGCCTAGAGCTCTGTGTGTGTGTCTGTGTATGTGTGCACCTAAGTTAAAATGAACACAAATATAAAGAAAGCATGAGTATATGGATTGTTTAGGCCATTAGTTGGACTAACATCAACTTTATGCATGTGAGCAATGGAATTAGAATATAAGAGAAAAAAGAAGACCTGTAAGCCAAATATGTGCTTGTATGTATATATATATGTGCGTGTGTGTGTGTGTGTGCATGTGTGTATGTATGTATATATATAGGTGCATAAAATTAATAGGTTATGGAACTTGTATAATAAATAATAGAACATTAAGGGGTGTTAAAAAGAAATTGGGACACGTAAGTTAAATTTCCAAACTCATATCTCAAATTGTATGTTGTAAACTAATATGATTAGAATATATGAATATCAATAAGGGTATAAGTATGTATACTTAAATATTCATATGTATATAAGGGTACATAGGGATATATTAGACTAATTATACTCTAATTAGGCGAAGTAGACATTATAGATGTACGAAGATGTTTATATTTTTAGGTACATACATTTGTGCTCCAACCATATTATTATAGATAGGTATGGATATTTATATATGTATATGTATATTGGAATACATTGGATATATATATATATATATGTGTATGTATGTATGTATGTATGTATATATATATATATATCTATATATATATATGCATAATATGATGCATTAGACATACTATAATAGGTTTAAATATAAGTATGAATAGTAGGTGTACAAGATGAATCATACAGGTATATGTGCATTCATGCGTAGATATAATAGTCTATGTATGGATGTAACTCTTATGAACGTGTCATATAGTCATGGTAATGATCATGCATGACTAAAGATGTTACAAGTTGAGCATGTGAACTATATAAATGCTTTAGATTATACATGGATGCTCTAAGCTATGCTGCTACAATTACAAAAGGATATTAATATATGTTTATATGTATGTGAAGAGAACTTGATTATAATAACATACAAAAATATATGAACCTGTATATGATACTATGCTCAAAGGTATGTTGTAATTGAGTTAAAGGCATATAAGACAATAAGAAAGAAGTAAAGATAATTAAAGTAAATAGTTACAGTGCCAACGTCTGTGTCTAGGTTGTGGATAGATAGGCATGGCTATAAGGGTATCTTGCAACTGCTACAGTATAGAATTGGCCCTATTTGGGTCCACGATACAAAATTGGCCCTATTAGGTCCACGATACGGATTTGGCCCATTTGGGTCTATAGGATAGATTTGATCCTAATTGGATTATAACAACCCCATTTAGGTTGTAACCGACCCCATTTGGTTCCGCTTGACCGATTAGATAGTACAGTTCCATACCTTTGGGTGCTACAGTTAACTCATTATCCATACTTTTAGGGAAAAGTTCAAGCTTATTACAGAATACAAGAAAAACAATATAAAGAGTAATTTATTAAGATGATATGCTAATTTACACCATAATCTAATTTCTAGTATCATTATTTATATATGAACTCATGCATAGCATAAGAAGAATATGAAATATAATATAGCTATGTTTATGATATATGCAATAGTATGTTTGAGATACATGTAAGGTACTATAGAAATACATGTACATATAATCATCACCATGAATACCTAATGTTTTCAATGTTTAAGACTATTGCATTTACATGCTTTTCCATATGCACTAGTGAGCACATATAATAAGTTACTAGTTGTCATTAATTCCACTATAAACTTGTCATCTTTGTAAGAAAGTCTTATATTATTATTATACAAATTTTATATTGTGACATCATACTATATTTGACTAATATTATACCTATGTGTGTAAGCTTTTGGTAACTATGGTAAGAGTTAATATTTTCAAATATTTTTCCATGTTCCTTACTAAGCTAGTAAGCTTATCACGAGTATTTATTTGTGTAGGTACTTGAAGTTAGATTTCTTCCTGGTGGGACAGGATCTACTACATCAAGGCTAACACTAGGGATAGGAAGAGTCTAAATATGTAGTTGTATTTTTGTTGTCTATGCAATCATTATATTGTCTTATGTAATATGAGGAATAGGATAAAAGCTAGTGTAAAGTATCCTAAAGCTTTCTTTGTAGATCTTTTCTATGTATTGATGTATGGTATATAAAATAGTATGTATGATGGTAAGTATTAGTAAAGATTAGAATAGTCTTTACATTGGAGGTGGTAATTTGTCAATCACTTCAATTTTTTCCTTATCCACCTCAATGCCATGTATTGAAATCTTGTGACCAAGAAATGAGGACATGTACATAACAGGAAAAAAATTAATAATTCTACATATGAGAAATAGAATAGGAAAAACAAATTGGTACTAAAAATGAGAAATTAATAAAATGAAAAAAAATGTGACAATAAAGTTAAAAGGGTATAATAGTAATTTGATAGGAAATTTTAAAATAAATAAATAATAATTTATTTATAAGTGTAAATAAAGAACTAAAAGTAATATTCAAGTGGTAATAGTGCAAAGTTAGCACCAAGATTTAAAATTTAAGGACAAAAGGTGAAATTTTGGTGAAAGATAAGAATTGGAAGGTAAAAGTGAAATTTTAATAAAAACAAGGATCATTAAGGATTAAATGCAGATACTTGTAGTAAAAATATGAAAGAAGGGTAAAACTATAAATTGGAATTAAATAGATGTGTAATTGTGACACTACAAGAAAATGCAAATTCAGCAATGGAAAATTACCTATAAAGACTACTCTATACCCTTCCTGAACAATCCTGTCGTACATACACTATCATACATATGTCATTCTGTATGTAATCACTCATATATATAGCTCATTTGCAAACTTAGCACATTAGTTAGCATGTATTTCTAATTAATTTGTCAAATTGGATAAAATCATGCAAGAGAACTATTTGCTATAGTGTGTTTTACAACTATTTACTTTTTACAAACCATTATATTTAGTACAAAATGAGAATATACAAAACAAAAGCAAAAAAGTTACTTCTCCATACTTACCTCTTCCTAGTTTTGGCTTAATCACTGCAGATCTTGCCCCTGACAAAGAGTCTAAACATGAGTACCTACACGGATAAAACCCGTGCTAAGCTGAACAGCTTAGTGGGGAACAATTATAATTTGAACAACCACTCACAATGGTCATTCCAAGCACCCAAAAATGCAATCATACAAAACATATGTTCATTATCATTAGAGAATGGTGTAATCAATAACAAGAGAAGATGTACTACTATATTACTCATGGTGTAATGGCAATCATGTATAACATATTCGTATTTAGCATATTCTTAAAAAATTCTCTTCTTTTCTATGAAAGCATGCTTGAGCTCTATGAGTGTGGATAACAGGAACTGTGGATACTTGAAGGTATCAGTCATATAAATACCCATAGGTATTAAATCCTGTGGATACTCAAAGATATCAAATATGTGGACCTAATGGGGTGGAACTATAGTTCCAATGGGACGACTGTAAACCTAAACAGGGTCAAACCTATGGCAACTACAATTCTATCCCTATAGGCATGCCTATTGATCCACAACCAAGTTATATACGTAGGCTTTAAACTATTTTCACATGTTTCCATATTTTAAGAGTTATCCATTCCAATATATACATACACAATTATAAGTATTCAAAATTATTAAATTGGTAATATTTGATCATATATGCATATTTAAAATATAAATGTTACTATCATATGCATATCATGTCATCAAATGCCTTAATCTTACATTTCCATATGTTTAATCACAAATGCATGCATGTATATATGTGTATACATATATGAATGTACCTATAAGCTATCGTGAATTTCATATCATATTATAAGTTAATTGTCCCTTGTTAAATTAATCAAAAGTCCTTAACTTCATCAAGGGAAGAAAACAAAAGAAATAAAGAGAAGGGATGAGTCGTGACGCCTGGAATGACTCATGCATGACTCGTGTCCTTGTACATGACTTGTTATAGAGGCTAAAGTGCACGACTTATGTCCTTGTGCATGACTCGTTATATAGGCTAAAGTACACGACTCATGCTCAAGTGTGTGACTCATGCTCAGCAGGGACGAGTCGTTATAGAGAAAGTTTCCATGGTTCATTGTGTTTTGCATTTTTGTCATACATGTAGCTAGATTCAGCCAAAATGGTCTTCTATAAATTTGTTATTCTATGTTTCTAGTTTCCAAAACATTAAAAATGACTCAATTTGGCCTTATAAATCACAAAATATTCAGTAAACAATGTGGATTGCTCCCAATGGCAAGGTAGCAAACTAGGTCTAGGTTCAAGCTAACTTTTGCCCCTCATAGAAGAAAAAATAAACATTTGTGTCTCCTTATGAAACTTATTCTTATGAGTCTATTTTTCATTCCAACTTTAATTACTTAATTTGGAGTTCTTCAAACTCTAGATATAGGCAAAAGACTCCTGATAGGTCTAGTGAACACAAGGACAGCTTTTGCCAAAAATAAGATCTATTACCCAAATTCCAATTCCTATGCCAAATTTTCCCTCAATTCATATATACCTTTATTATTACTCCCAAATTTAGCACTTCTAAATCCTAACATGAAGCTAATAACCATAAAGAGTGGCAAGAAGTTCCCATACCGATTTGTAGTTAAACCTTCTTCAAGCTTCTCCTTTCCTTTGCTAGAGTGCCCTTCTACATAGAGTGAATTCATACACAATTATAACATGAAGGATTCATATAGCTTTGTAATTTCACCATCCAAAAATCAAAAAAGAAAAGAATAAGAAGAAATTGTTACCCTAAAATGGTAACCGCTAAACTCTCTCTCCCCTAAACAAAAATCAACGTAGGATTTCTAGAGTTTCCTAAGAGTTAAATTGAGAGAATTTGCTATCTTAGAACCCTTGAAGTTGCCGGGTCCTTCTCCCAAATAATCCCTTTAAATTTTGCTTTTCCTTAAGAATATTCTAGTAAGATAGGTGTTATGTTCCTATTGGCTTCCATTTCCAAAATTTCAAAATTGGGCTTATCTTCTTAAATTTATGTTTCTACCCCAAAACTTTCTCTTTTCTTTCCCAATTGGGTCCCTTAATTAACATATAACCCGTAATTAATCACATGCATGGCTTAAATTAAAATGACCATTTTGCCCCTTATCTTTTAAAGTAAAAACCTTTATGTCCCGCCTGTAGTTCACTAACCATACTCACACGGAGTGATCTTGCTACACATGTATATTCTCCTAAGGCCTATATAGGGGCCTCGCATTTCTCTCCTCTTTAAAGGAATTTCATCCTAGAAATTCATACTTTGTTTGAATAATTGCAGGTACTAAGCTCTTATAACTTATTCAGGTTTCCATGTTTCTTCTTCTATGCCATGATGTTGCCATAATAATTTCACTAGGGGAATCTGCTTGTTTCGCAGTTTTCTGACTTCTCGAGCTAAAATTTATTTCGGTTCATCATCATAGGAGTAGTCAGGTTGTACTATTATTTTCTATAAGGGCACTACATAAGATTCATCTAATCTGTACCTTCAAAGCATAAAAATGTGAAAGACATCATGCAACTTGGATAACTCTAAAAGAAGTGTCAGTCTATAAGCAACAGGTCCAACCTATTCTATAACTTCATAGGGACCGATAAATCTCGAACTAAGTTTCCTTTCTCTTTCCAAATCGTAATACTTTTCTCCATGGTGACGCTTTTAAGAATACCCTATCACCCACTTGGTATTCAATATCTTTTCTCTTTAAGTTTGTATATGATTTTCGGCTATCACTAGCGGTCTTTAATCTTTACTTGATAATTTACACCTTTTTCTCGGTATCTTTAATAATACTAGGACCAATCACCCTTTTCTCAGATATCATCTCACGATCTCTGCCAAAATCTTGCTAATGGTCCAATATGTATTATTCATAGGTCAAGCACTTGACATAATCATCAAAATGTATAGCAATAACAATAACACCATAGTTTAGCCCAATGTCATCTTAATCTTCCAGAACAATTCCTTAATTTCTTATTGCCTAGAAAAGACTCAACCTGGGCTTTGATACCACTAACTGTAACACCCTAATTCCTTAACCATGGGTAATCATCAATCATCATCCTACCTAATAGAGATCAGGAATAAATAATAATAATTATAGAACAGGCCATAATTACATGCCACAAATAAATACATCAACTTATCGATAAATAATAATAACATAAATGGCCTTCAAGTATCTGGAAATCCCTTTAAGGCAACTGCATCTTGCCTGATCCTCTGGAGCTTATCTTGGAAACCTGCACAGATAACAAACCTGTGCTAAGCTATAAAGCTTAGTGGGGAACCCCAATTCTATGGATAAATTTATAATAGTTATCATAAAATCAATACAACTTTCATTATATAGAAAACATATAAACTTACAATATTAATCATTAACATAGCACTTCAGAAGAGTGTCCAACCTGAACTAATTACATTATTCTTACCAACCTAAAGCAATTCATGAACTCTTCTAGTTCTTCAAAACCTTTCCTAATACAATTAGTATATTAATTATTTTCTTATTATTATAACATCATACATTTGCTTCATAATCCATTCATTAATGACTCTGGACATTGATTACTAATGGGGTAAGCTTTAATCCTATACCCTTCGGTGTTTATTCAAAGCACAAGAAGTGCATATGACCAGCAGCACCTATAACCAATACTATTAAGCATAACATACTTCTCATATCTCCTGCGTCATAATTATAGAATACATTTACAGTTTATAACTTCTGTTCATATTCATGTATTTCTTAACGTCATCTTATTGTGGCAACTAAATGCCACATAACATCAAATTATATCCTACACTAGCCTTTGATTATTTCTGGATTACTGTTATGCACGAGCATGTGTAACCTCTATGTGTAGTGTCTAATCGGTCCCACATGTAATTATATAGAGAAAGACATTATCAAAGCATATGCGACTCAATGGGGTACGCTATAGCACAACTAGTTCTTATTATAACATTATACGCATTCATCATATCATGGCAAAGTAAATCTTATGAGTATCCATTCCAATAACTTACTTTCATAAAAATGGTTTATAGATAAAGGAATTATGATAACAAAATATAATAAGCCACACATCATGCTTCCATTATATAAACAAAGAAATTGATTCATGAATTCCTTTATTTCAAACTCTTTCTTAATCTTTAATCATTGAAATGGTTTATAGCTAAAGGAAACCATGATAAGCAATATAATAAGCCATTCATTATGCTTACATTACATAAGTGAGGCAATTAATGCACGTTTGTACTTTATCTTGTGTACATTTTTATCATCTTTAATAGCCTGTCCAAGCACTAGTTCAAAAGGTGGATAACGGGAGCAATGGATACCCGAAGGTATCAAACTATGGATATCCGAAGATATCAAACAATGGACCCAAACGGGGTCAAGCAATGGTTCCAGTAAGGAACAAACTATGGATCCAAACGAGGTCAAACGATGGTTCCATTAAGGAACAAGACCCAAACGGGGTCTACTATTGCAGCTGCGACTGTATTCCTCTAGGCATGCCTATCTAATCCACAACTGAACTAAGACCCGTAGGCTTAAATTTTTTAAGACATCTCATAATTTAACATATTCTTCTTTTCTTAACACATCATTTGGCTTAAAGCCACTTTTCATAAAAGAATACATATCATTCTTTTCATCAAAGAATACATCAATTTTGGTTTAACTTACTTTTCTTTACTTAATACAACATAATTACTTAATGCCATCATTCATATAAGAGTGCACGTTATTCTCATCCTGCTTCAAAACATTGAGCTCTAGGATTCCATACACAGGTAGGCTATCATGTGATCACATAGTGCATCACTTTCTTTCATTCATATCGTGATGGTTTTAGGTTTAGATAAATAATAATATGTAGCTTTCATAACTAGTATTATGCATGCCCACATGTACATATACATATATGTGCAGCCTAAATCATGAAAATACATGCTTTCATTACTTATATCAACTATACAACATATAGTACTTACACACCTCATGGATAGTTTTCAATGACGTACCTTGTTACTGCTTGCCATGAATAATTCCCTATTCTCATAATTATTCACATTGCGACATACATATATATAACAACACTCAAACATTTATGGTCCATATACTAAAATTAATGAGTTCTCTTACAGCTTAAGATCAATACATGTTCATATTCAATCACTTGATTCTCTTTTAGGGTCTGTCAAATTGTAGACAATAAGTTATACATCTTATATATATATATATATATATATATATATATATATATATATATATATATATATATATATATATATATATATATATATATATATATATATATATATATATATATATATATATATATATATATATATATATATATATACACTTCAATCATCTTACTTATACTCTTCATCTGGTAGCATTTTATACTTAGGTAAGTTATGTATGAGTATATCATCTTAGTCGTTAGCATCCTACTGACAGGAATGAGTTAAACATAATATAGTATAGGCATGAGCAAACAGGCGAGTAGGTTTTTATACATCAACGCTAATCATTAATTCTTCTTATGACCTTGAGGGCATTCTAACTTCTTCAATTTCATGATTAAACATACATTATGATGTCCCATTTCTTTTAACTTGAGCATGCAACCTTGTGACTATGCTCTTATTATCACTAGGTTATATCATAGTATTCTCATGTTATTGTAGAGGATTATCAATATACAGTAATTTTGGGCAAAGTCAATTCACAGGTGTATCATCATTATCATACCATAAAATACAAGTTTCATGTATTCTAATGTTGGTGTTCATTTACTAACTGTATTCTCATATGTCATTTCATTTAATCGTATTTAGTGTCACGAAAAATCTTTATTTAATGCTTAAATTGCTTTACAATTTCTTAAAAGGGTTTAGACCAACTTTAATGACACTAAAGGGCTTAAAAATCATGTTTGGGTGAATTAGGGAAGTGCCACAAGTCATGAGTAGTCATAGGCAGTTTTCTGAGTTTTACTTGTGAGCAGTTTCTGACATATCAAAAGGCATTTGCAGCAAAAATGGTCTTCTAAAAAATTGTTCCATTATTTCTCTAGTTTCTAAAAAATTAAAAATCATCTTGATATCATTTCCATACTTCCATATATTTACAAAAGACTGAGGTCTGCTCCTAGTGATTGGGCAGCAAACTGGTCGGTAACTCAAGATGAATTATGGCCTATTTAGGGACAGATTTAAGACTTTCTGCATATTAAATATAGGTATGGAAGTCTATTTTTAGACACAAAAAGAATCACTCAATTTAGAGTTCTCTAGCTCAACTTATAAGCAAAACAGTATAGATAGGTCTGTTAGAAGTGTCACACATGTGGTCATGTGTTTTCAAGAGGAAACACACACGTGGTCATGTGTTTCCAAGAGGAAACACACACGTGGCCATGGGTTTTATGAACAAGGAATGCATGGCCATGGGTGGGATGAAGGAAATCTTCACGTGGCCAAGGGTGAGAAGAAAGAAAGCTTCACGTGGTCGTATGTCTCAAGGGAAAAACATATGTGTGGCCACGGGTTACCAAAGAACAATACATGCATGGTCACGGGTGAGAAAGAAAAGGAGAAAAACCAGAATCCCGATCGTGCAATACATGGATTTAAACCCCAAATCTCACTTCCCCTCTTGCTTACATGATCATTTAAGTTTTCAAGCATGCTATACTCATCAAAACCTACTAGATTTATCCTTTATACTCATATCAAATACACTTACCATAAAGAAAAGAGTTACAAACCCTAAATCATTCACATGGTTAGTAGCAAAACTTAATTCCCGTACCTTGCTTTGAAGCTTCAAATCTTCCTTCAACATTCATTGATCTAGATCTCTTTCTCCCACATTTCCTTATACATAGAAACAACAAACATGACTTACCATCTCTTCCTACAACCCTAAGATCATTAGTCATGCATGAAAGAAGAGATCTAAGGAAGGAAGGCATTACCTTCATGCCAAAACACCAAAAACCTAGAGCTTCTTCTTCAATCCATGACCTTAGAGAGAGAGAGAGAGAGAGAGAGAGAGAAAACTCTCCCAGTGCCGATCATCCAATTCCCAAATGCTTGAGTGGGATAAATATCTCACACGGAGAAATTCCCAAAATGTCCTTATACCCTTTTAACCCTTAAAAACTCATTTCCTTAACATTTAACCCCAAACTTCTTATTTAATTCAATTGCATCCTTACTTACTATTTTAGCTACACTCCAATACACATGTGCCTAATTACCATTATACCCTTAATATGACTTAACTTCATTAATACAAAATAATCTAATTTTACCTCATTAAACCTTAATCTTGATTAATTAACTATAATCCTATTAGGCCATGATTGGGTCCTTACACAATTCAGCCAATTTGTAAGGAGCCAAACATTGCCCTAACCGAATTATAGTAAAGTGACAAGGATTATGGTTAATTAAGACAAATATTGAAGTATTTTACATTGTTAAGGTTAAGTCCTATTAGGGCTATTTGGTAATTTCAGCATGTATGTAAATTTAGTATCGTTAAAATTACGATAAAAGAGGGATATAGTTGAAGTAAATTAGAAGTTTGAGTGTTAAATGTTGAGAAATATGAGTTGATGGGGTTAAGTTGAATGAGGATAATTTTGGAAATTCATATAATGAGATATTTACCCCACTAACTCCCTCAATAGCTTATTGGAGAAGGAAAAAAAGGGTTTTAAGAAGGGGATCGGCATTTTGGATGGAGATAGCTCTCTCTCTCTCTGCTGGTTACAGGTTAAAGATTGGAGCTAGGGTTTGTGAGTGAAGATTAAAGGTAATGTCTTTCCTTAGAGATCTCTTTTTCCTCTTCTTTTCTTCATTTATGATTTCTGGTCATGAGGGATTACAAGATCATGTTGTTTTTCCTATGTATAAGGAGAAAGGAGAGAAGAAGATAGATAAAGAATAAGAGAAGGAAGAAAGAGCTAGATCAGTGGGTTTTGAAAGGAGATGAAGCTGGTATATGAGGTACGGGAACTATTTATAAATTATGACTGGATGATGTTTTCTCTGTTCTTATACGTGTTCCCTTAGTAGAAGTTAAGGGTTAAATTGTAGAGATTTAGATAAACTTACAATGAATTAAAACTAAGTGCTTAAGGTGAGATCTAGGATTTGAGTTTTGAGTTAAAAATATGGGTTTTAATCCTTGTTGCCGAAGTCCCTTGCATGGCTGCGTTAGCTATTCCTCCTCTCCCTACGTGGCTGTACATACCCATGCTTCCTTGCACAACCACATGATGTCTTTGCTTCTTTAGTGCGTGGCTGTGCATCCTCCTTGTTTTTCCCTTGCATGGCTGTGCGTCTTCCTTATGTTTTTCTACGTGGCCGTGTGATGGTTTGGGGTATTTTCCTGCGTGGCCGTGCACTGTATTGCCTTTCTCCTCTCTTGGCCACGTGAATGGCTTATTTATCCTTTAGCTTGGCCATGTGTTTGGCCTTTGTTGTCCTTACATGGCCGTGTATGCCTTCTCTTATTTCTTTGGCACGGCCACTTGTGTGTTTTCTTTTAATGGTTCTACTTCATACTCTAACCTGTAAATTCTTCATAAATCATAAATCCCATATCATAAAATATAATTGGAGAGAATTAAATGGACCATAAGTAATGTACATGATGACTATATTTATTATAGAGGTGGTTAAGAGGCTATATGATTTCTAATGGAACAATTGAGTTGTGCAATTTTTCTAAAGCAATACTCAATAACATAGGTAAAAGTTAATCCTATATTTGAACACTTTCACTAATTCTATGACATCGGATGTATATATAATGTATTGGATAAATTAAAGGTGCGATGAATTGAGTATAATGAAGCAGGAGAAATGGTAATAAAGAACCACACAGGTACATTCTTCTTAAATGAATATATTTTAAGCGTTAGGTTATGCACTCATGGTTTATATGACTATATGTATGGTTTATTCTCATGAACTACCATGATCGGTATAAGCATAGTCAATCAGGAATTTGAAAATCATGTTGTTACTTCATGATATTATGTTCAATAATGTGTATTGCATTATGTTTTGTGCTAGTGTTGCATGATACTCAGTTACTATTATGTTAAAGCATTCTAGTGCAAGGTATAAGTTATTCGATAGCTATGCAAGTATATAAATAGGTGATATGCATTCTTGAATATCAAGGCTTTAAGCTAGTATTGCTATGTAAATGAATAATATGTGTTCATTTGTGGAAAATGTTTTTAAGTAAATGTTATATTAAATAAGGAAAAATATGATGAATTAAAGATGTTCTTAAAGTGATAAGCCTGCGGGTCTTAGTTCAGTTGTGGATTAGATAGGCATGCCTGGAGGGATTCAGCAACTGCCATAGTTGACCCCGTTTGGGTCTTGTTCTTTTATGGACCATCGTTCAGCACTTTTGGGTCTATTCTTCCTTGCTAGAACCATTGTTGACCCCATTTGGGTTTACTGTTTTGTTCCTTTATGGAACTATAGTTCGGCCCTTTGTGTCCACCGTTTGATACCTTCGGTATCCATTGCTCCCGTTATCCACCCTTTGAACTAGTACTTAGGTAGGCTATTAAAATTTTAAAAGATTCAGCAATATATTCGAAAAAAAGAAAATATATATATATATATATATATATATATATATATATATATATATATATATATCATTTGCTTCACCTATATAATGTGAAAATGATAAATGGCCTACTACATTGCTTGGTTTAAATTCCTTTCTGGCTAGAATGATTTCAATGGAATGTAGTTCTCTGTTCTATATTATATAATTAAGATTTCATGACATAGGTGGAGTTCTAACGCCTAAAATATCTCATATAGATGTTATATGATATATGCACGCCTTTTATGCATGAATTGAACATTTAAGGCATATCATACATAATCAATCCGATAAAATGTATACGATGGAAGCTGTACTATCAATTACTATGAGGTCTAGATTATTGTAAGAATAATATTTATGTTTAAGATTACTGATTCTTTTGGTATAGCTTAAGGTGAGATCATTTAATAGTGTAGACTTATATGTTTACATAAAAATTAAAGGGTGTAATGATTTTATGAAATTATAGTTAAGTTTATCCTTGAAGTTGGTTTTCCCACTAAGCTTTATAGCGTAGCATGGGTTTGTTATCCGTGTAGGTTATTGTTAAGCTCTAGTGGGTCGATAGCGGATGGCTAGTTGACTTTTGAAGAGAAGATTTGACAGAGTGTAGTTGCCCTTGAGGTTTCCATTATGTATTTTGGCATTATGTTAGGCCTTTTAATTATAAGTTTGTTTTAAGTTATTATGGCATGTAATTATTGTGGCCTGTGCTGTTTAGTATTATCTATGCCTGATCCTTGCTAGGTTTATGATTATGTTTGTGTTTACGCATCGTTAGAGGATTAGGGTGCGATAGTTTAGTGGTATCAAAGCCTGGTTTAGCCTTTCTGGGCAATAAGAAATTAAAAATTGTTCTTGAAGGTTGAGATGATAATGGTCTAGACAAAATAGCCATATTTGGTATTATTGTTGTTTAGATGCAAACTTTTGATGATTGCGAGGGATGAGTAACTTACGATTGATGGATATTAGAGTATTAATGGGATTTTAATTCAGAAATTGTGCATAGACATCTAAGGAATTATCTTTATCTCTCACTTTTGGTTATTGGAAGTGCATAAAAGCCTTGATGATCTATGATTGAAGTATAGCATGAGTTGATTATAAGTATATCTAGATTGTTATTAAGATGTTTGTGGAAAAGTTTGTTTGATAAAAAGAGAATTTGAGTTCTAGCATTCCTAAGCATGCAAGATGTTGAGGTTATTAAGATGATCTATATATGATTGTCAGTATTTTCCTAATTAGCTTAGGCAATTGAGCATGTTTCATTGTATCATGATTGGATAAGACATGTATAGTTTATGAGAATACCCAGTGGTATTCTATTGCATACATGAAGTCATTAACGCATTGCATTACATCCCATATAACATGAAAAGCATTCCATCGCATATCTGGCCCAGCTGAAAGGGGAAAACTGATAGGAAATGTAATGAACATAGGAGTATCTAAAATCAGAGACAAATACTAATGAAACGGATAGATGACTTTGTTGTTGCTATAGTTGCTTGTAGATAAGATCAAGCTTAAAAATTTATAGCATTAAAGATAAAGATTATATGTTTGAATTTCCAGAACGAAATTCTTTTAAGGAGGAGAGAATTGTAAGGACCCAATCATGGCCCTAATCGGATTATAGTAAAGTTACGAGGATTATGGTTAATTAAGGCAAATATTGAATTATTTTGCATTGTTAAGGTTAAGTCCCATTAGGGGTATTTTGGTAATATCAGCATGTATGTAAATTGATTATGGTTAAAATTAAGATAAAAGAGGGATATAATTGAAGTAAATTAGAAGTTTGAGTGTTAAATGTTAAGAAATATGAGTTGATGGTGTTAAGTTGAAAGAGGGTAATTTTGGAAATTCATATAATGAGATATTTACCCCACTAACTCCCTCAATAGCTTCTTGGAGAAGGAAAATTAGGGTTTGGAGAAGGGGGATCGACATTTTGGATGGAGATAGCTCTCTCCCTCTCTGCTGGTTATGGGTTAGAGAATAGAGATAGGGTTTGTGAGTAAAGATTAAAGGTAACGTCTTTCCTTAGAGATCTCTTTTTCCTCTTCTTTTCTTCATTTATGATATCTAGTCATAAGGGATTACAAGATCGTGTTGTTGTTCCTATGTATAAGGAGAAAGGAGAGAAGCAGATAGATCAAGAATAAGAAAAGGAAGAAAGAGCTAGATCAGTGGGTTTTTAAAGGAGATGAAGCTGGTATATGAGGGAGGGGAACTATTTATAAATATTTACTAGATGATGTTTTCTCTGTTCTTATACGTGTTCCCATAGTAGAAGTTAAGGGTTAAATTGTAGAGATTTAGATGAATTTACAATGAATTAAAACTAAGTGCTTAAGGTGAGATCTGGGATTTGAGTTTTGAGCTGAAAATCAGGGTTTTAATCCTGGCTGCCAAAGTCCCTTGTATGGCCGCGTGATCTATTCCTCCTCTCCCTGTATGGCTGGGCATACCCATGCTTCCTTGCACAACCACGTGATGTCTTTGCTTCTTCAATACGTGGCTGTACATCCTCCTTGTTTTTCCCTTACGTGGTCGTGCATCTTCCTTGTGTTTTTCTATGTGGCTGTGTGATGGTTTGGGGTATTTTCTTGCGTGGTCATGCACTGCATTACCTTTCTCCTTGCTTGGCCATGTGAATGGCTTATTTCTCCTTCTGCTTGGCCGCGTGTTTGGCCTTTGTTCTCCTTGCATGGCAGTATATGCCTTCTCTTCTTTTTTTGGCACGACCACTTATGTGTTTCCTTTTAATGGTTCTACTTCATGCTCTAACCTGTAAATTCTTCATAAATCATGAATCCCGTATCATAAAATATAATTGGAGAGAATTAAATGGACCATAAGTAATGTACATGATGATTATATTTATTATAGAGGTGGTTAAGAGGCTATATGATTTCTAGTGGAACAATTGAGTTGTGTAGTTTTTCTAAAGCAATACTCAATAACATAGGTAGAAGTTAATCCCATATTTGACCACTTTCACCAATTCTGTGACATCGGATGTATGTATATAATGTATTGGATAAATTGAAGGTGAGATGATCAAATTGAGTATAATGAAGTAGGAGAAATGGTAATAAAGAACCACACAAGTGCATTCTTCTTAAATGAATATATTTTAAGCATTAGGTCATGCACTTATGGTTATTCTCATGAACTACCACGACCGGTATAAGCATAGTCAATCAGGAATTTAAAAATCATATTGTTACTTCATGATCTTATGTTCAATAATGTGTATTGCATTAGGTTTTAAAACATTAATTTTGAGCTAGTGTTGCATGATACTCAGTTACTATTATGTTAAAGCATTCTAGTGTAAGGTATAAGTTATTTGATAGCTATGCAAGTATATAAACAGGTGATATGCATTCTTGAATATCAGGGCTTTAAGTCAGTAATGCTATGTAAATGAATAATATGTGTTCATTTAAGGAAAATGGTTTTAAGTAAATATTATATTAAATAAGGAAAAATATGATGAATTAAAGATGTTCTTAAAATGATAAGTGTGCGGGTTTTAGTTCAGTTGTGGATTAGATAGGCATGCCTAGAGGCATTCAACAGCTGCCATAGTTGACCCCGTTTGGGTTTTGTTCCTTCATGGAACCATCGTTTGGCCCTTTTGGGTCTATTGTTCCTTGCTAGAACCATTGTTGACCCCGTTTGGGTTTATTGTTTTGTTCCTTTATGGAACCATAGTTTTGCCCTTTAGGTCCACCATTTGATACCTTTGGTATCCATTGCTCCCGTTATCCACCCTTTGAACTAGTACTTAGGCAGGTTATTAAAAGTTTAAAAGATTCAGCAATATATTTGAAATAAAGAAATATATATATATATATATATATATATATATATATATATATATATATATATATATATATCATTTGCTTCACCTATATAATGTGAAAATGATAAATGGCCTACTACATTGCTTGATTTAAATTCCTTTTTGGCTAGAATGATTTCAATGGAATGTAGTTCTTTGTTTTGTATTATATAATTAATAATTCACGACATAGGTGGAGTTCTGATGCCTAAAATATCTCATATAGATGTTATATGATATATGCACTCCTTTTATGCATGAATTGAACATTTAAGGCATATCATACAAAATCAATCTGATAAAATGTATACGATGGAAGTTGTACTATCAATTACTATGAGGTCTATATTATTGTAAGAATAATATTTATGTTTAAGATTGCTGATTCTTTTGGTATAGCTTAAGATGAGATCATTTAATATTGTAGACTTATATGTTTACATAAAAATTGAAGGGTGTAATGATTTTATGATATTATAGTAGAGTTTATTCTTGAAGTTGGTTTTCCCACTAAGCTTTATAGCTTAGCACGAGTTTATTATCCGTGCAAGTAGGTTCTTGTTAAGTTCTAGTGGGTCTATAGCGGGTGGCTAGTCAACCTTTGAAGAGAAGATCTTATAGACTACAGTTTCCCTTGAGGTTTCCATTATGTATTTTGGCATTATGTTAGGCCTTTTAATTATAATTTTTTTAAGTTATTATGGCATGTAATTATTATGGCCTGTGCTATTTATTTTTATCTATGCCTGATCCTTGCTAGGTTTATGATGATGATTGTGTTTACGGATGGTGAGAGGATTAGGGTGCTGCACAATTTTTCTAGTGGATAGTCCGATCGAATTGGTATGAAGTGAGCCATCTTGGTTAGCCTGTCTATAAATACCCATGTTGTATCATGTTTTCTTTAACTGTGGGGCAATCCTGTAACAAAATCCATGGTGATATTTTTCCATTTCCACTGTGGAATTGGAATGGAATTCAACAATCCAAAAGGGAATTGGTGTTTCGCCTTCACTTGCTGACAAGTTAGACATTTGGAAACATAGTCAACCACATCTCTTTTCATTCCCAACCACCAATAATTTTGCTTCAAGTCTTGATACATCTTATTACCTCCGAGATGCATTATAAAAACTGTGTTGTGCGCTTCTTGCAATAAAGTTTTCTTCAATTCTATATTATCTGGTACACACAACCTATTTCGACAACCTTCATCTTTTCTTATTAAGAACTTTACTAGACCTCTTTCATGTATCATTTGAACTACCCGCTGTAATTTTTTATCATCTTTCTGGGCATCAATTATGGTTTGCTTCATATTGGGCCGTGCTCTCAATTGAGCTATCACTGCTCCATCTGATGCAAGTCTCCATTTATACTATTGCAACAATAATGATGCCACCATCTTTCGGCTAATGGCATCTGCCACCACATTCACTTTACCATGATGATAATTAACTATGCAATCATAGTCCTTGAATAATTCTAACCATCTATGTTCTCTCAAATTAAGGTCTTTCTATGTAAGTAGATATTTAAGACTCTTATAATTTGTATTAATCTTACATCTTTCTCCATACAAGTAATGTCGCCATATTTTTAAAGTAAAAACTACTACTGCCAACTCCAAATCATGAGTAGGGTAGTTCTGCTCATAAGGCTTCAATTGCCTTAAGGAATATGCCATAACTTTATCCTCTTGCATTAATACATAACCCAATCCATTTTCTGGAAGCATCACTATACATAGCATATTATTTATCGGATATTGGTTAAGTAAGAACTGGGGCTTCTGTTAGAATCCTTTTTAATCGTTCAAAACTCTCTTGACATTTGTTAGTCCATTCAAACTTAACATCATTTCATAGTAGCCTAGTAAGTGGCAAAGCAATGATTGAGAACCTTTTGTCAAAAAGGCGATAATATCTAGCCAGGCCTAGGAAACTTCTCACTTCTTGTACATTTTGAGGCATCTTCTAATTAACAATAGCCTCTACCTTTTTAGGATCCACCCTAATGCTTTTTGATGATATCATGTGCCCGAGAAAAGAGACTTCCACAAGCCAGAAATCACACTTGCTCAACTTAGCAAATAACTATTTCTCTCACAATGTTTGTAACACAATTCTCAGATGCTCTGAATGATCCCCTTCATTTCGAGAGTAGACTAGTATATCATCAATAATCACTACCATAAACTAATCCAGATAGGGTCTAAACACCCTATTCATCAAATCCATAAAAGCTGTAGGAGCATTGGTTAACCCAAAAGGCATAACCAAGAATTTATAATGGCCATATCGGATTCTAAAAGCAGCTTTTAGGACATCTATGTCTTCCACTCAAAGTTGATAATACTCCAATCTCAAATTGATCTTAGAAAACACCCTTGCATCTTTTAATTGATCAAACAGATCTTCAATCTGAGGTACAAGATATCTATTCTTCATTGTCACCTTGTTGAGTTGTTGTAATCAATACACATTCTTAAGGTGCCATCTTTCTTTTTGACAAATAACACTAGCGCACCCCAAGGGGACATACTAGGCCGGATTAAACCTTTATCCAATAGTTCTTGCAATTGAACTTTTAAATCCTTCAATTCCGATGGTGCCATCCTATGCAACACCCTAGAAATAGGAGCAGTTCTTGGTAAGGTTTGTATGGATAACTCCACTTCTCTTTAAGGTGGAAGACCCAGTAGTTCTTTAGGAAACACATCAAAAAATCACTAACCACTGGTATATTAGGAATATTTATTTTCTTTCTCTTGGAATTAAGCACTAGGACCAAGTGTGCTTCACACCCTTTCCTAATGAAACGTCTAGCTTGCATAGCCAATATGATGTTTGTTAAACGTTTTGCTTTAATACCCTGAACTGTTATTTCCTTGTCCTTCGTATCTTTCAGTTCTACCATCTTTGTCTTACAATTCACTACTGCCTAATTTTTAGTTAACCAATCCATACCTAGTATCACATCAAATTCATGGAATGGTAACTCTATTAGGTTGGCAGGAAATTCTCTTTCTTGAATTACTATAGGGCAATTTCTACACACTTTATTCACATAAACATTGTGGCCAAGAGGACTAGTCACACATATATCAAACACTAACTGTTCCACATTTGCCATATTTCTACCCAAATCCCCAATACAATTATAAGAATAAGTAGAACCCAGATTGATAAGTGAGAAAATACCTGCTATGACTTATGGGGCATCTACTTCTTCATGAGCTTTCATTGCATATGCTCGGCCAGGAGGTGTAGGAGCAAAAGGCCGATCAATGGTCTCAGAAACATTTCTGGACTTAGCTTTACCTCGACCTTTTCCATGCCCTCTATCTGTTGTAGGTGCATTAGAAGCTTCTCTATTGCTCTACTACATAGATCCCTGCTCTTGATTTATTGGGCAATTAGCCCTGAAATGATCAGTACCACCACACCTAAAATAAGCACATGTTAACATCTTATAGGTACCCTAATGTTTCGTATAACAATAGTTACATTCTAGTGGCTATCCTCGTCCCTGTCCTGCTGATATCTCTTTACCTGATTTAGATGAGGTAAAGGTTTCCTATCATCTACCCCAAGTAACAGGGTTGTTGAAAGGTCTAACTAATTGATCTCCTTGTGTTCCTCGAGGTCTATTTCCTGTAGATGCACCAACTCTAGCAAAAATTCTTCTTTACTCTTTCTCTTTTAGCCACTTCGTTCTTTTCTACTCAAATGGCTGTTTGAATAAGTAAATAGTAATCCACTGTCTGCAATGAAGTAGGTCTGATTAAATGCTCTCTAATACAATCATGTAAGCCATCCTCAAATTTAGGACACTTGAAGGCTTTAGTTAACATAGATTTTGGTGAATATTTACTAAGATGGCTAAATTCCTTCTCTTATTCAACTACCATCATGCCTCTTTGCTTTAAGTTTAAAAATTGCCTCAGTTTCTCCTCTTTATAGGCTTGAGTAACATATCTTTTTTAAACTCCTCTATAAAGAACTCCTAAGTGAGAGGATCCGACAATTAGGATTGCATTAACACTAGCTTCCACAAATCATATGCTGGTCCTTAAAGTAAAGACACAACACACGTAAATTTCTGACTAGCTGGGCACTAGATCTCATCAAATGCACATCGAGTATTTTCCAGCCAAAACTCTACCTTTTCTGATTCTTCCAATGTAGTGATAAAGAACTCCTCTATTCTATGTTTTCTATTTTCTGTAATATGGGATTTAGGAGCTATCATCCTCTGAAGAATTTGAGCCATGTCCTAAGAAAGTTTCAACAACACTTCCCCAGGGATAGCAGTTGCGGGTACATCACCCTGAATTAATGCTGAAGATTCTGGATTGGAAGGGTTTGATCTCACTGGTAAATTGCTCTCCACACTTTCATCCCCTGCTTCCCTGGAAACTTCCATGATCACTATCTATAATAAAACAAGGGCATATTTATTAGGCCAACACTATTACCAGTCTATACATGTATGTTCTTAACATCCTAGTAGCCATAACCGCCTAATCCTATGTGCTCTGATACCAAAAATGTAAAGACTACCCTATACCCTTCCTAGAAAATCCTGGCATGCATACACTATCATACATATGTCATTTTGTATGCAATCACTAATAAAATATAGCTCATTTGCAAGCTTAAGACATTAGTTAGCATGTCCTTTTAATTAATTTGTCAAATTCGACAAAATCACGCAAGAGAAATATTTACTATAGTGTGCTTTACAACTTTTTATTTTTTACAAACCATTATAATTAATACAAAATGAGAATATACAAAACAAAAGCAAAAAGGTGACTTCTCCATACTTGACTCTTTTTAGTGTTAGCTCAGTCGCTGCAAATCTTGCGCCTGATAAAGAATCTGAACTTGAGTACCTACACGAATAAAACCCATGCTAAGCTAAACAGCTTAGTAGGGAAACAATTATAATGTGAACAACCACTCACAGTGGTAATTCTCAAGCACCCAAACAAGCAATCATGCAAAACATACATTTATTATCATTAAAGAATGATGTAATCAATGACAAGAGAAGATGTACTTCTATATTACTCATGGTGTAATGGTAATCATGTATAACACATCTATATTTTGTATATTCTTAAATAATTCTCTTCTTTTCTATAAAAGCCTGCCCAAGCTCTATGAGTGTGGATGACAGGAACTGTGGATACCCGAAGGTATCAGTCATATAAATACCAGTAGGTGTTAAATCCAATGGATATCCAAAGATATCAAATATATTGACCCAATAGGGTCAAACTATAGTCCTAATGGGATGACTATAGACCCAAATGGGGTCAAACTTGTGGTAGTTAAAATTCTATCCCTATAGGCATGCCTATCTATACACAACCAAGTTCTATACGTAGGCTTTAAACTACTTTCACATATTTCCATATTTTAAGAGTCATCCATTCCAATATGTACATACACAATTATAAGCATTCAAAATGATTACAATGATAATATTTGACCATATATGTATATTTAAAATATACATGTTACTATCATATGCATATCATTCCATCAAATGCCTTAATATTATATTTTTGTGTGTTTAATCACAAATACATGCATGTATATATATGTATACATATATGAATGTACCTCTAGGCTATCATGCATTTCATATCATATTATAAGTTAATTGACCCTTATTAAATTAATCAAAAGTCTTTAACTTCATCAAGGGAAGAAAACAAAAGAAATAAAAAGAAGGGAAGAGAGAAGGGACGATCGTGACACCTGGAGCGACTCGTGCACGACATGTGTCCTTGTGTATGACTCATTATAGAGGCCAAAGTGCACAATTCATGTCCTTGTGCATGACTCATTATAGAGGCTAAAGTGCACGGCTCGACCTCAAGTGTGTGACTCATGCTCAGCAGGGACGAGTTGTGACAGAGATAGCTTTATTGGTTCATTTTATTTTGCATTTTCATCATACATCTAGCCAGATTCAGCCAAAATGGTCTCTTCAAATTTGTTACTCTATGTTTCTAGTTTCCAAAACATTAAAAATCACTCCATTTGCCTTTATAAATACCAAGATATTTAGTAAACAATATGGACTACTCCCAATGGCAAGGTAGCAAACTAGGTCTAGGTTTAAGCTAACGTTTGCCCCTCATAAAGGATGAGCCAAACATAGGTGTATTCTTATGAAACTTAGGTTTATGAGTCTATTTTTCATTCCAACTAGAGGTAATTAATTTGGAGTTCTTAACAAAATGGTAACCCCTAAACTCTCTCTCTCTCTCCTTAATAAAAATCAATGTAGGATTTATAGAGTTTATTGAGAGTTAAATTGAGAGAATTTGGTGTCTTAGAACCCTTGAAGGGGCTAGTTCCCTCTCCTAAATAATCCCTTTAAATTTTGCTTTTCCTCAAGAAGATTCTAGTAAGATACATGTTATGTTCGTATTCGCTCCCATTTCCAAAATTTTAAAATTGGGCTTAACTTCTTAAATTTATGTTTCTACCCTAAAACTTTCTCTTTTCTTTTCCAATTGGGTCCCTTAATTAACCTATAACCCATAATTAATCATATACATAGCTTAAATTAAAATGACCATTTTGCCCTTCATCTTTTAAAGTAATCACCTTTATGTCCCAGTTAGAGTTCACTGACCATACTCACACATAGTGATCTTGCTACACATGTATATTCTCCTAAGGCCTAGATAGGGGCATCACATTACCAACAAAATCTATTTTTGTTTGTAATTACCAATGGAAACAAAATTCCATTGGGAAAATCATTAGCAATTT
The DNA here is from genome assembly GCA_037975025.1 of Excoecaria agallocha. Taxonomy (NCBI): domain Eukaryota; kingdom Viridiplantae; phylum Streptophyta; class Magnoliopsida; order Malpighiales; family Euphorbiaceae; genus Excoecaria; species Excoecaria agallocha. The sequence goes on from CM075816.1 coordinate 44,566,089, forward strand.
TAATCATTTACGATGTAAAAAAAAGATGTCTTCTGTCATTAAAAATGGAGCCAAATGTTGGCACCAAAATTTAACAACAGGAAAAATTTTCCAATGAAATATACGAATGGAAATAAAATTTCATTGCTAATTTACTGATAGAATGATGTTTACATTGATAATTTACCAACAAAAATGCAATTCCATTGGTAAATTACCCAAGGAATTCTACTTCCATTGGTAGCAATATAATATTGTTTCTGTTGGTAAATTACCTAGAGAAATAGAATTTTGTTTGCTAAATTCCTAATGAAAATCAAATGTCATTGGTAAATTAGGGACATTAAAGTATTTTTTACACTTGTTGTCTTAAGTATAAATTATAACTCTTCGCTTCCTTTTGCAACCAAAATTTCTCCTCACCCATGGTTCTTCATTTTTTCCTTTTTCTTCTTCTTGATTGGCATCTTCTTAATTTAAAACCTTCAGCTCATCTCTGGGTTATCTCCATCTCTCACTCTCATGCCCTAAGTTCCTTCTTCCCTTGGCTCATCTCTGTAACTCTACCATCTCGTATTTATTAAATATTCATCCATTTTCTATCAGTTCTTTAGATTTTGACATGAATCAAAAGTAAGTATTCCTAAGCTTAAAAATTCAAATCTCTATTTCTAAATTATGAAAATGGTGAAAGTTTATATCTCTCTTTTGATCTCTCTCGATTCATGCTTGTGTTCTTGATCTTTGCTCGATTTGTGTTCCAATCCTCAGATTTATTCTCATTTATCTAATATTTGTCTTTATCAAACTATTGATTGTTTGATGCTTATCTTCAATTTCTTTAGATTCTAATTATTATATGTTGATTTTTATTCGATATTGTTTTTGTTGTGCTTCAATCTTTTTTTAGGGATTAATTATTTGTATTCTTTAAAAAAAAATCCTATATCAGGCTCTACCAAATCAACAAACTGTTGATTATCCGAGCTTTAAGCTTGTGATTGTTAGTGATTGTGGCATAGGTATAATTCCATTGTATATATCTTATTTAAATCCTTCTGCTACTTCTAGTTGATTTTTGTTATATCTTTGTTTGGAGTGTTAGTTTTAGTCGATCTTTGGTTATAGTGTTCTTTATTTGTTCTTTTTTCTTTATTTAATTTTTCATTTTTTTGCTTATTTTATCCCGTTTTGAGATTTTTCTGTTTTCCATAAGTTATCTTCTTTAAGATTTTTTAGTTTTTCTATAAGTTATCTTAAGTGTAGATCCCATGAAAGTCACTAAGTTGGAACACCTAAATGCCAATTGTATGGTCTTTGCTTAAACTGCCAAAGTAATAAAATTAATTCCAATTTATTTTTTCAATGTTCAATAATTTTTTAACCTTTAAATTGTGCTTTTAAAGTTCTTAGGAGTCTTGTTAATTTTTTCCAATAAAGGTAATTAAGTATTTGATTTGAGATACATGTGGATCCACAAAGTACAAAAATAATCAAATATATGTTTATCTTTTTATATTCATTTGTGTCCACTTGTATTTGTGATACTTTTATTTATGCTGTCTGATCAAACTAAACCAATTGTACTTGTATTTGTGATACTTTTATTTGTCAATCATGGTAATTAAGTATTTGATTTGTCCTAAGTCAAACTTGATACTTAATTAATGTGCACTAGCAAGCTTCTTCTAAAGGTTTACAAGATTCAATTTTCTTTATGCTTTACTATAATTCTTATAAACATGTTAGTTTCATATGTTTCATCAAATCCATAAACTCCACTTCTTAAAATCATGAATTACCAATAATTGTTTCCATTATTCTTAAACTTCAGGTTGCCCAGACTCTGAGATTCATACTTAATGGTGAAATACCTAATTATATACTTACAAAGGACCTTATTTTACAAGTGAGTTTATTTTTTGTACTTCAAATATACATTTCCTGTCCTTGTTATGTGACATATGCTATAAATGAATGTATATGAATAGATAATTGATGAAATATTTGTATTTGGTGTAGCATACAAATCAATGGAATTTGTTGGCTCAAGTATCTTGAGGTATTTTGAATACATTATTTCTTTAAATCTTCTTGTCCATTTTTATTTCATTCACTATTAAACTATTTTGCTTGCCTTAGCCTTTTTTTTTAATTGAAAACAAAATAAGATAGTAGTCCCTTATGAACCAGTTTATAATGATGAACAAACAAAGCAGTTTTATGATTAATCAATAATTATTTACCCATAATTCCAGTTCCAAGTTTTTTTTGCTAATTTTCTTTTAGAGTATAGATTTGATATCTCAAAATTGGAATCATTGGTAGCAAAGGTATGCAATTTTATTTATTTTCAATAAATATATATACTAAAAGTTTCATAATTCAAAAATATATATACTGTCATCATGCATGGTGAAATCAAGTATGGTTACTAAAAATATGTAAGTCAATTTTTAGGTCATAGATGAGAGGAGAATAATAATTAAAAATCTGTATATATACCGATGGAATCAAGTTTAATTAATGGATGAATATACCGATGGAAAAAAATTTTCATTGGTAATTTTACCAACAAAATTAGTAATTATATCATTAAAATTAGCAATGGAAATTGTAACTTTTGTCATTAAAAATAGCAACAAAAATCTTATTCTATTGGTAAATTTTAGAAATGCTTGTATCTACAACGACTCTTTTCATTGCTAATTTTTATTGTTAATTTTGATTAGCAATGGAAAATTAACAATTTTCGTTGCTAATTTTCTTCGTTAAATGAGCATTTTCTTGTAGTGTGAGATACGACTACTTAGAATAAATTATTGATAATAAAATTAATTAATTAATTAATAAGGCATTAAAAATTGAAGTAAGATACAATAGAGAATTAAGGAATATAAACATGAATGGAAATATAATCGAGGCATGTAATAATATGAGAATAAGGAAAGAAGAAAACTAATGGAAAGAAATTAAGATAATACGCACAAAAAATAGTTCAAATAAATAATGTAATTATAGATGGGTAAAGAAAAAAATAACAATAATTTATATGTGTATACATGTGAAATGTATTAGTCAGGTATCCAACACTAAGTATTTTATGCTTTGCATATAGTTATTTACTGCACACAGGTACATAAAGAACATATAGGATCTTTGAAGGGACAAGTACTAGGTACTAAAAAAGTTGTACATTATAGAAGGGAATTCTGTTTGTAGGTATATATATGGCATGTATATGTTCGATGAGTGAGTGTATAAAGCGAATGAAATTAGGCTAGAAACATGTAATATTATTTTCGTATGATTTTAGATTTTATATGTGTATTCTAGAGGAATAACATTTGAGTTGTGTTGTGATAATTGTTGTGCATAGATGATGTTTATTGACAGTGAGGTGGATGATAATAGAATTATTTGATAATATAGTTAAGCAAGTTGATACTCGTGACATTTCGATACTCAATATAATATTCAAGCATAGGGTGTTACAAACATAAACCATAACCTTGTTCTTGTCTGTAGTATAATGCACTCATTTCTAAATTATTACATATAAGACAAAGATTATTTGCATAAGCAACATAAAATACCAATATGTATTAAAGCTAGTTTGGTAACTAAAAATGCACATATGTAACCTAAGTAAATATAATTTACCACTAAAGTATGCATAAATTCCTAAATGACTATCAACATGCAACTTAACCTAGCTATTAACAAATTGGCAAACTACCAAATTTAAAATCTAATTTCTCATTTAAATATGAACCGTATAGCATCATTTCATAACTATATCGCATTTAACCATCCTTTTCCCTAACATTCATAAAGCAATTGCTCATAGAACTAAAATTTAATTCAAGAAAATTTTCAATTTTCCCCTCATGGCTTCATAATCACATTTATGATATCTATAAGTCAATTAATAAAGCATTTCCACATTCACCTTTATCCAAGATATACACAAATATAATGTATTCATTAAGAAAATACATAATCAAACCCATAAATTCTAACCATTCAACCACCTTAATTATTTTTCTTCAGACTTAAAATAACATTTATTTTATTAATTAGTCAGTTCACAACCACTTTCCAAATTTTACTCCTTGAACATTTACACAACCTAAGGCAATGATAATTACAAAAGTTAATTAGGCTAATTAATTATGCAATCAAATTTATAAACTCTTAATTTGATGACTTTTATATCAATTTATCAGTATACTTAAGTTCCAATTTCTTTAATCCTAACAAGCATGTATAATCTTAATAATTAAGTAAAAATAAATTTAATGTAGTACTTACCTATTTTCGAGCCATTGTAGACATTGGACCAGAGGTAGCCTCTATAGGGATTACTTAATGAGGATAATGCTATTTCAAAAATAGCTAGGAAGCAGTAGCAATCTATCCTTCTCTGGCGCTCAATTTTCGAAAATTGTTTTATTGCAAATTTTATAGTTGTGAGTGTCATAAAATGGTGTTTTAGGGGCATACATGTATTTTCTCTCTCATGGATGGGTGGAATGAGCACATATAAAGACTTCAAGTTGACTTAGAAATGATTCATGGTTATGGGTCAAGATTGTGACTTGCTTGTAAATCACGACCTTTAAGGGTGACTCACTCCACTTCTATTTAGCCGTCATTTAAGTCACTAGGCATGACTCATTAGCGAGTCATGGCCCTAAGCTCGTGAATCATTAGTTTCCTCTTTTAAATGAGGTTTTAGACTTTTTTTTAGTGGACCAACTCCCAGTCATGCCTTTAACTCACCAGTCAAGGCCATGACTAGGCTCTTTTATTCCAAAATTATTAATTTTCCTTATGTAATAGGGGATTAATTTTCAAAAACAAAACTTCTGATTTATTAGTCCTAATCCAAATTTATTTAAAGGTAATACTTTTTTTAAATGAAACATAACAAATCCTTGGAAAAAATAACAAAAAATCTAGAAAGAGAAACAAGAAGAAAAAGCTCTATTTTTTACTTGTTTTTAAGAATAAAGGAAGCAGGAAGAAGGAGTAGAGTGCACTACTGCTTTTTTAACGTATCTCTACTGAATGTAATGTAAGAGCCAAACTTGTTGCTTACATGTAGATCTAAAACTTTTGTTCTTGTAAATATTCATTTTGAGTTTTTTGTATAGTTTGCGTGCTCTGTTTTGGTTTTTCTCTTTGTGAAATATATGCTATCCTTGGTAGTTTTTTGTAAAAGTTACTTTAAGAGCTTGACTACGTGTAATATTAAGTTTTATGCATGAATTTATTTACTTATATATGAATCGAAGTGAGTTTGATGTTTGATGATGTTGACTTTCTCTCTTTAGACCTTAATCCTCTCACATGGTGATCTTTTCAAATATTTGTCTCTAGTAGATTTGCTTATTGTTTTGAGCATTTAAGTTGATTTTAAGGAGTTAAAGGCCACTTATGCATTTTTAGACCTTAGAATGCCCTTTAGAATAATTAAAATTAGTCATGGCATCGTTCCAGTAGCTATTGGACAAGCTAAGAACGAGTCACGGTTTTGAGTCATGAGCGAGTCATGGTCTTAGGCCGTGACTGACTGTTGACTCGCTCATGAATGGCTAGACACTCACTTGAGGAGCTATGACTTGCCTTACTTGAGTCCATGATTCATTCTTGACTCGCTCATAGAATAGCCAGTGACTCACTTGAGGGGGTATGACTCACCCCACTTAAGGTTGTGACTCATCCCATTATGCCATGACTCACCTTTTCTCTTTCCTAGATGAGTTCGTGACTCATTTTTTTGGCCTTCTCCGTGGTTTTTCTTTATGTTTTTCTTTATTTCTTCTCTCTTTACATTTTTAATTTCCTTCTTCTTTCTAACTCTTATTTTTATTGATTTATTTATTCTATTTTGTCTTCTATTTAATTTTTTATTTTGTTAACAATTTTCTTTTCATGATTTAAATGTGTTATTTATTTTACTTAGCTAATCTTTGTGTTCTTTTTTCCACTTTTTCTTGATCAAATCACATAATAATCCTATGTGAAGGAGCTTGGGAATTAGAGATCGGAGTTGGTTTGGTTTTAGTAAATACTTTTAGTCTAGCTTATTTATTTATTTGTCTTGTATTTGGCCTTTTATTATAAAATGATTTGTAATAGCTAGTAAAAAAGGAATTTTTGGCACGATAATTAGGGAAATTAACATCAAGTATTTTTTACTTAATTAATTGGGTTTTTCCACATAAAATTGACCAATGTCCACTTTTAATCCCAAAAATCACACAAAGAATTTACAAAATATGCTTGAAGGAACCAATGTTCCTAACTAAATGAATGACTCGGTTTATGAATGCTTTTCTCTTAGCATTATTATTCTTCCATTCTTTTATTATTTTATTATTTTCAATACACGTAAATGGTTTTTCAAATGTTAATTTAAAAAGATCATCATTTATTTCTTACTTTAAAAATAATTAACATGATTCTTTTTTCAAAAGCAGCAAGGAGGCAATTATCCCTATTTTTAATCCAACATACACCTAAAACTCTTTGTAAATATCCATGCGAGGACCAACATCCTTATTTAGATATAACTTAATTAATTCCCTAATTTATGCATGATTTATTATTTAGTACTTTCATGTGTATATTTTACCACTTTCTACATGTTTGTAGTGCACTATTTAATTTCTTAATATAAAATTCTTGAGAAGAAGATTGGGATAATTAGCCACAAACAGTTGTTTATGTAAACATTAACCATGTTGTAAATAGGAGTGAATTCCAAACTATAACTGGTTTTAGATTCACGAGGTGAGAACTCACTTTCCTAACGTCTTATTAGATGGCGACTCTGTGATATCTGCCTTTTAGTGCCCAGTAGATGTCCTCATAGGTTGATCATCAACAATAGATTAGAATAAAATACTATCTATTGTAAAGCAACCAACCTTCATAATTTATATGAACCTTGATCCGATCTCAAGCCCTAAAAGTGAGTTTTTGAGAGCAAGCCAGATGTCTATGGGGTTCGACGCGTGTCACAGTGGTGACTCCACTAGGGACCCATAAGATTTTTCTCTGAACACAACTTGGTTAATTTAACATAAATAATTTTTTATGGTTAATCATTTGATCCTTCTTCTAAAGTAGGTTGCATTAGAGTATGCTACGACATTAGAATTATGTTAAAAACCCCCCATTTAACCAATAGTGCATTCTCAAAGCACATCTTATGTTTACTCAATGTAAGGAAGTGTTAGGGAATAATCACCAGCTTGCTTTGTACCATTTGGTACATCAAATGGTGACCCGATAGGTCATTACGCTTATGATGATCTAGAACTATTAACAGGAACCATGCTTAGGTAGCCCTAAAGTTTTACTACCAAACCTACACCTCATGTAGAGATAATAAATACTTCCCATAGGTATTATGTACCATAATATTGTGCTTACTATATGGATCCTTATCTATTCGGCTAAATTTAGAAAAATTGAAGTAGGTACCAATCAAAGGCTGTCATGCCTCAACGGGTCTATCCCTATTTATTTGAATATCTTAAATACATAGTGATAAAAAATGCATTTACCTGCACTTTAAATATAGAGAGGTTATGATGTTGGTTTTTAACCATGTACTATTTGCATTCATTGGACTCCCTATTATTCCATGGGTTAATCTCGCCTAGGAAATAGACTGTGTGACCACCTGTGTAGGAGTGATAAGGTTGGAAGGTTTTCTTTCTGTTTATTCATATGTTTTGAGAATAATACATAACATGTTCATGCATTATGTGCATAACCATGTATGATGCTAATAAACTTTCCTTTTCGACCATTACAAAGTCATCTAAGTGGTTTAGGGGTTTAACCTATTATCTCAGCAAAGTTTTCAGACATGGGAAGATGAGCACTTATTATTTAAGCTTCGAGTTTGAGTTTCTCTAGGAATTTACTTTGAGTGAAACGATAATCGCATTGTTTGAAATGTACTTAAAGGAAGTAAATCTCTTGGGTGAGCTAGAGGAGCTAAGTCTTATCGGTCCATTATTTTCGATTACTAAAGTCACCATAAAGTCATCAAGGTGGTTTAGAAGTCTGAACGAACATCTAGTGAAGAGATCCCTATCAGAGTCATTGGAATTAGCATCATAAATTGATTTGAGTTTGGCAGAAATCTTTGAGCTAGCTTCAAAAAGTGCAAAACTAGTAGATCCAACGTAGATAGGGGCTGTTTATAGTAAGGAATTAGATAGAAGGCTTAATGAGTTTTTAAGAAAGATAAGGGCCATGATGATTGATATGATGAGCTCTCTAGTGCAGCCTATTGGCTAGCAAATTTTGGCAGCTACTGCCACACATGGAGAACTTATTGTTATAGGAGGCATTTCAGCTGCTACCACAGGACCTTCTTTGATGGCTGAATCAAGAGGTACTAGGCCGAGAGTCCTACCAATTGAATAGCGAAAAGACAAAGGTGCTACTCTTGAGGAAGAATTTATACCTGAGGAGGAGGAAGAGCCGATAGTGACACAAGTCTCAAGGAGCAAGCCTAGAATAGAGGATCTGATATTGAGGAAAATGGAAGAAAAGATATAAGCAATGGCTCATGTATTGTCGGATGAAAAATGGGTCAGTCTAGAAGACTAAGACTTAAAAAGTGAGGATGTGCTTCTTCAGTAGTTCAAGATACCTGATTTACCTAAGTTTGACGGTATTTCTAATCTATCTTCTCACATCCAACAGTACACTTTGGTCATGAAGGGTAGCACTCTCATGAAAAGATAAAAGGTTGAGTACTTCAGCCTTAGTTTTATGGGCCCTGCTATCGACTAGTATCATGGCCTAGATAGATGTACCAAGGAGGATTGGGATAGATTGTTTGAAATAGTATAATTATAGTACTCAAATAGAAGTTATGCTAAAAGATCTTGAATTGCTACAAAAGAAGCAGAATGAATCCTTCCACAAGTATTTAATGAGGTAGGGGAACCAAGTGATGGAAATAAAAAAGAAGCACGATAAGGCTGATCGGATTAGGCTTTTTATTAGAAATACTAACCCTTATTTAAGGGATGGTCTAAAGATAAAGGGGCTAAAAGATTGGGAGTCCTTAAAGGATATCACTATCGATGCTAAGGGTGAGTACCTGACAAAGAAAGCAAGCTCTATAGGTAGTACAAGTTTCAATTTTAGTCACCAAGGATATGGAGTTACAGTTAGTAAATCTGATGGCATAAGTACTATTGGAAAAATAGTTAAGGTATCTACCACTGAGAAAACAGAAGTAGTAGGGTAGTACTAGAAGTGGAGAGGCAACAAGATCCTCCACCTTTACTTGTAAAAAGAGAACAAGAAAAGGACTAGATCCTTAAGCAGCTAAAGAAAACACCTGCTTAAATTTTTGTCTGAAATTTGCTTAGGTAGTCGCCCTCCCATAGAAAGAGTGGTAGATGCATTGTGTGAGTCTACTGTGGCTACCATCATTTCACCTTCAAAGTTGCTAGACATGATTGGAGGAAGTGTAGGGGAGAATATTGTGTACACTAATAGGGATTCACCCATTGAATGTAGAGAGCATAATTACCCTTTGTATATAAAGGCACAAGTTAATGGTAAACATACAACTTGTGTGATGGTGGATCATAGATCCTCTATCAATGTATGCCCACTGTAACACCTTCCTAACTAATTTAAAGACCTACATTGTTCATTAATACTCATATAAATAATAAGTTGTTATTTTGATTTTAACGAAAAATTTTCAATATAACAGCTTAATTTTCCTTAGTCCCAAACCTGTAAAAGGACAAATTGCAGTCCCAATAATATTCTTCATCCTCCCAGACTCCAATCAATAACTCACAACACTTCTATAATCTCGGTTCATCATACACATTAACACACATCTTATACATACTATATTCATTTGTATTCATCAAACTCATATATTAAGTTAATATTACATACCAATAATTCTCACTCTTGTCATAATAATTTACATATAATTACAAGACAAAGGTCCAAAATCATGGTCTTCTATGTACATGCCATTTCTTCCTTCAATTTTTGTTCTTTGGCACCTGTCCCTGCATGCAGTCATAAAACTACAAGCTAAGCAAATCTAATTGCTTAGTAGTGGATATATTTACAATGAGTTTCAACTAACTTAATTTGTTTATTTAAATCAATTTAACCACTATCATTTTATTAAACTCATATATATTTCATAAATTCATAATTTATTCATTTAATTTCCAATTACTCATTAAAAGATCTCAAAACTTTTTTTTCTTATTTAATTTCAATAATTTATCGGTCAGAGTATAATTTTAACATTTTATCCCTACAGTCGACTTTTTCATATTTATTCATTTTAACTCCAATTTTGATTCGGTAAATTTCTTCTGACACCAAATTAACTTTAATTTCATAAATCACCATTTAGTCCCTGAAAATTTTTCTTAAATGTAAATTTACAGTTTGGTCCCAATACTCTTCCTTACTTATAAATTTTTCTCTTTTTATTTAAATGGACTATTTTATTTCTTTTAATTATATATTACAGGCAATTGACTATTTTTCCCTTCATTGTATTTAAAATTACAATTTTACATTTGTTAAACATACATACTTCCTTTCTCATCTTTTATTATTTTTATTCACATTTTCAATATTTCTAAAGTCAACATTCTCTTTTTTCCACAGTTTATATAAAATTATCATTTTACCCCTTGTTATTGACAGCAGGAAAATCCATGAATTGGATAAACGGATAAGCAAATCCAATCACCGGGAATGTCCAAACTGCTTGGGAGTATGCAACTACTCCTCGGATGATCAATAATAAGTTGGCTACCAGAATAATCATTATATTTTTTTTTCAGATAACAAAGCAAAGTATAACGAGCAGAGCATAACATAGCAGAACAAAACACTACAGGGTAAATGCCTATATGGCTAACCATACTATCCTAGGGTCCTGGGTTACCCATTGACACTAAGGGAATTACACTATTCATTTCCATACTTTTAAGTATTTTTATATCATTATAAATATTAATTGCCTTATGTCCACATATTCAGAATTTCATTTCTCACTCTTTTAATTTTTATTAACTGCACATTATTCAGACAGATACAGAGTATTGCCAAAATATGGCCAATTTAATCACTTATACATAAATAAGCCATTCGGCCAATAAAGAATATCAATTATTTTATTTTTCTTCATCCCATCGCACATACTTCATTTATCATTTTGAATATCGTTATGTCATAATATGCTTAATATACATACAAATTATCAAGCACTTAAATTTTCTATCACTATGTATACTTACACCTAATCATGTACATTTATTATTTTCCACATTTATCAAGTCAAGTAGCTTCCTTATACCTTAAAATGTTCAATTGTAATAAAAGGTTAATTTAACATTAACATACGTCATACTTACCCATTGGAAATCATTTGGCCACTTGAGTATCATGGTCTTTCACTATTTTAAGTTTATTTTAAGTTTATATTTGGCTAATTCATCATAATATCAAATTATATCAAATCAAATCATCATTTAGCACTTGCTCATATAGTTACATAAAGGAAAATTCAAGGGAAAATCATTGAAATAAATTGTAAATTGTATCCACTAACCTTATTTAATCTTCCTTGAGACCTATTATTCTCCCTCCTTGCATTTTCCCTTTTTAGAATGGTCTTCCCCCATTTGCTCCTCTTTTGGCAAAATTTTCAAGACAACAAAACACTAGTTTAGTTGATTAATTTGGACAATATAAAATCACTATCAAGCTCTCCTAACCCTACTTTATATGCTGGAAAAAATATTACTTAAATTCTAGCTCAATCTTTCAAAATCACTAAAGAGTATTTAAGGGTTTTTACCTTATCCCTTATATTTCTTGGCCTTTGCTTTGTGAAAGCTCTTTTCTATGTGAAAGAGCAATTATTTCTGAGCATGGGAGTGTAATTTCAGATAAAGATGTAAAGAGATGACGCTTAGGAAAAAGAAAAATGGAGGAAAGGGTGAGGAAATGAGTGTCTCAAATTTGTGGATGAAAAAGGAAGAAGATGATTGATTTTTTCAGAGAATTCCTGTGGTTTTCATCCTTATATAGGCTGTTAAATATTTGAAAAAAGAGAGGCCAAGATTAAGTGTGTAACTATTTAATCCAATGACCTCAAAATTGGCCACATGTCACTCATCTAGGGCTTTAGGCTTATCCTACCATCATAATCTCACACACACATGATCCTTACACAAAAATATCAACTCATATAAAATATTACGGTCAAATTCCCAAATTTGACCCTCCTAATGACTCGATTTTGGTTTTTTGCTCTGAAATATGAATTTTTGATCTCGATATCGGATTGCCTTGAAATTTTTTCTTGAGTTTCACTATATAATAAAAAACATATGGTAAAAATTTCAGCACATTTTGATATTATTTCAATATACTTTTAGCTTCAATGGCCTGTGCGGCCAATCCGAAACCCGAATTTCAGAATTGTCAAAATTGATATTTTTCAGTTTCGCGTGTGTCACTACACTATGAATAACATGTATATGAAATTTGAATTCAATAAGAGGACTCTAAGGCCTCGAATTGCTTAGTCAAAGTGTTAGTCAAACCTACATTAAACCGTGAAATTTTTCTTCTTTTGCCCTTTTAGAAGTCTATTTTACCTCAATTATCGCTCAAATTTTACCACTAGACTCCATTTAACACATACTTTCATATTTAACATTAATCTCACATTATCCGTTGGATCACCCATCCTCGGATTTTCCTGGCCAGGGCACATTTAACGGAGAACTCATTACAACCTTTCTATCCTAATCAACTTTAATCATTACTAAAGTTATCATAAAATAATTAATCATGCATAATAATAAATTATACACAACAAATGAAAATTTGGGGGCATTATAGTATTGCCCCCTAAATAAAATTTCTTTCTCGAAATTTACCTGGACTGAAGAGATGTGGATACTATCGTCTCATCGTATCCTCCAGTTCCCAGGTGGCTTCTTCAATATTGTGGCGTGTCTAAAGCACTTTTACCAACAAAATTTGCTTGTTTCAAAGTTGTCTGACCTCCCGTGCTACGATTCTCACCGGTTCTTCATCATAAGATAGGTCAGGTCTCAACTGAATATCTTTAAAAGTGATAACATGGGAGGGATCTAAACGATATCTTCTTAACATAAAAACATGGAACACTTTATGGATCCTTTCTAGTTCCGAAGGTAACTTCAATCGGTATGCCACTAGTCCAACTCGCTGGATTACTTCATTGGGTCTGATGAATCTGGGACTAAGTTTACCTTTTTTGCCAAACCGAAGCACTTTTTACCATGGGGAGACTTTCAGAAGCACTTTATCGCCCACATTAAATTCTATGTCCTTTTTTAAATCTACATAAGATTTTTGTCTGTCGGTGGCATCATTTAGATTAGCTCGGATCAACTTCACTTTTTCTTTAGTTTCTTTAATTAGGTCCGGTCCCACTAGCTTGCTTTCGCTTAATTCTATCTAGCATAGAGGAGTTTTGCATTTTCTCCCATATAATGGTTAATAAAGAGTCATTTTAATGATGGAGTGATAATTGTTATTGTAAGCAAACTCAGCCAACGGAAGATATCTTTCCCAACTGCTTCCAAACTCTAGCACACAACACCGCAACATATCTTCCAACACCTGTATCACCCGTTCAGATTTGCCATCTGTTTAAGGATAGAAAGTTGTACTATAGTCCAAGCGGGTTCCCAATGCTTCTTGAAGTTTTTTTTTTAAATCTAGAAGTGAATCATTGGTCTCGATCAAAAATTATGGATAATGGAACACCATGAAGCCGCACGATCTCGTTCACATAAATCTCTGCAAATTTGGTTAAAGAAAAATCCAATCTCATTGGAAGGAAATGAGTAGATTTAGTCATTATATCTACAATCACCCAGATAGAATCATTCTATCTTCTAGTAAGGGGTAACCCAGACATAAAGTCCATAGTGATCCATTCCCATTTCCATTCCAGTATCATGATAGGATGTAATAACCCTGAAGGTACTTGATGCTCTGCCTTAACTTGTTGATAGATTAGACATTTAGTCACAAAATCAACTATTTCTTTCTTCATTCTTGGCCACCAATAGGATTTCTTCAATTCCTGGTACATTTTGTTACTACCAAGATGCATAACATAAGGACTACTGTGGTCTTCTATTAGAATATTATTTTTCAAATCTACATCACCAGGTACACATATCCTACCCTTGAAATACAGGTAGTTATCACGACCAAGCGAGATTTCAGTGCTTTTACTTGCTTGTACCTATGGATAGGAGATAATAGAGGCTAACCTATCATCTTGCCTCTAAGCAGCTTTAATTTGTTGAAGCCAATCTGGTTTTATGTGCATTTCAGCCACTAATGCTCCATCTTATGCCATGTTCAACCTCACTTTCATTGCTCGTAGAGTCATCAAATGCTTCCTACTGAGTGCATCGGCTACCATATTTGCTTTACCAGGATGGTAGTTAATCAAATTGTCATAGTCCTTGATAAGTTCTAACCATCGCCTCTATCGTAGGTTAAGCTCTTTTTGTGTAGGCAAATACTTTAGGCTTTTGTGATATGAGTAAATATAGCACTTCTCCCCATAAAGATAATGTCTAAATATTTTCAGAGCAAATACAATAGCTGCCAGCTCCAGATCATGCGTAGGGTAGCTCCTTTCATGTGGCTTTAACTGTCAGGATGCATATGGCACCACTTTTCCTTCCTGCATAAGTACACACCCCAACCCAAATCTAGTATTCTTCTATAATAGCTTGGTAAGAGGAGAAGCTATCATAGAAAACCCTTTAACAAATCGCCTGTAGTATCCAGCTAAACCAAGGAAACTTTGAACTTTTGCAACATTTTAAGGCAAATTCCAGTCAAGAATAGCTTCAATCTTTGTAGGATCTACTTTAATACCTTCCGCTGATATCACATGGCCAAGGAAGGCAACTTCAGGTAGCAAAAACTCACATTTACTAAATTTGGCGTATAGTTATCTATCTCTTAATGTTTGCAGTATAATTATCAGATGTTGATCATGCTCCTTTGGTGTCTTAGAATAAACCAGGATATCATCAATGAATACCACTACAAATTGATCCAGATAAGGGTGAATGATGCGATTCATCAAATCCACAAATGCAGCTGGTGCATTAGTAAGGCCAAAAGGCATCACCACAAACTTGTAATGTCCATATCTTGTGCGAAAAGCTATTTTTGGAATACTGTTTCTTTTACTCCCAACTGGTAATAGCCAGATCTCAAATTTATCTTGGAAAACATACTAGTACCCTTTAGTTGATCAAACAAGTCATCAATCCAGGGTAATGAAAATTTTACTTGATAATTACTTTGTTCAACTATCTATAGTCAATACACAGTCGGAGAGATATATCTTATTTCTTCAAAAACAATATTGGACCTCCCTAGAGAGAAACACTTGGGTAGATGAAGCCTTTTTCTAACAATTTCTGTAGCTAAATTTTCAATTCTTTCAATTCAGGTGGTGCCATATGATAAGGAGCCATAGCAATGGGTACTGTGCTAGGCAGCACATCAATACCAAATTCAAATTCTCTTAATGGAGGTAATCCTGCTAACTCATCAGGAAAAACATTAGGAAAGTATTTAACTCTAGGCACATCACTAACTGGTGGTTTCTAAGCCTCAGTTTTAGTAACAAAAGCCAAATAGGCTATACACCATTTTATGATACATTTGTGTGATGTAATGGCTGAAATGACATTAGACAGGAAACCAGATCATTCTCCTACCACTACGATCTCTCGATCTTCTGAAGCTTCCAAAGTTATTCTTTTTAGGCTACAATCAAATAGCACATGGTGTTCATAAAGCCAATCCATTCCCAAAATGATATCGAACTCATGGAATTGAAGTTCAATCAAGTTCGCAGGAAAGGTGACCTTTGTATCTATATCGGACAATCCCAGTATACTTTGTTTACAACCACGCTGTGGCCCAAGGGGTTGCTCATTAGGATGTCCTAACCTAACTGTGCTTGTTCTAACCCCTTTCCCTGTGCAACTTTCGTGCATAAATCGGAGTGTGTGGACCCGAGATTTATCAATGCAAAAATAACATCTCCCAATAGGTAAAACTTGCCTATAATAACATCCAAAGCATCCTGATCCTGCCGAGCTCTGACGACATAATTCTTGACTGCATATGGTGTGTCTAAAATTGGAGCACTACCTCTGCCTGATGGGGCCAAACTAGGTCTGCCTCTGTCGCATGCTAAAGTAACACCCTGTCTACCAGTAAAAGTCTGTGTAGTTGGTGTAGTAACCTGTGTCTGTGATCTGGGGTAATCTTTCACCATGAGGAGACTTTCAAAAACACTTTATCGCCCATATTAAATTTTATGTCCTTTTTAAATCTGTATAAGATTTTTGTCTGTCGATGGCATCTTTTAAATTATCTCGGATCAACTTCACTTTTTCTTCAATTTCTTTAATCAGGTCTGGTCCCACTAGCTTGCTTTCGCTTAATTCTATCCAGCATAAAGGAGTTCTGCATTTTATCCCATATAATGCTTCATAAGGAGCCATTTTAATGCTGGAGTGATAACTATTATTGTAAGCAAACTCAGCCAACGGAAGATATCTTTCCCAATTGCTTCCAAACTCTAGCATACAACACCGTAACATATCTTTCAACACCTGTATCACCCATTCAGATTGGCCACCTATTTGAGGATGGAAAGCTGTATTGTAGTCTAAGAGGGTTCCCAATGCTTCTTGATATTTTTGCCAAAATCTGGAAGTGAATTGTGGGTCTCGATCAGAAATTATGGATAATAGAACACCATGCAGCCACACGATCTCATTCACATAAATCTCTACAAATTTGGTTAAAGAAAAATTTGATCTTACTGGAAGGAAATGAGCAGATTTAGTCATTATGTCTACAATCACCCAGATAGAATCATGTTGTCTTCCCCGTGTGTCAGAATTGATATTTTTCAGTTTCCCATATGTCAATCTGAAACCCGAATTTCCAGAATTGTCAAAATTGATATTTTTCAATTCCCCGTGTGTCACTACACTATGAATAGCATGTCTATGAAATTTGAATTCAATCAGAGGTCTCGAAGGCCTCTAATTGCTTAGTCAAAGTATTAGTCAAACCTAAAACAAATCATGAAATTTTTCTTCTTTTGCCCCTTTGGAGGTCTATTTGACCTCAATTATCACCCAAATTTTACCACTAGACTCCATTTAACACGTACTTTCATATTTGATATTAATCTCACATTATCTGCCGAATCACCCATCCTCAAATTTTCCTGGCCCGAGAACATTTAACGGAGCACTCATTACAACCTTTCTATCCTAATCAACTTTAATCACTACTAAAGTTATCATAAAATAATTAATCTTGTGTAATAATAAATTATGCACAACAAATGAAAATTTGGAGACGTTACAATACTCCCCCCTAAATAAAATTTCGTCCTTGAAATTTACCTGGACTAAAGAGCTGTGGATACTGTGTCTCATCGTTTCCTTTGGTTCCTAGGTGGCTTCTTCAACATTATGGCATGTCCAAAGCACTTTTACCAATGGAATTTGCTTGTTTCGAAGTTGTCTGACCTCCCGTGCTAGGATTCTCACCGGTTCTTCATCATAAGATAGGTCAGGTCTCAACTGAATATCTTCAGAAGTCATAACATGGGAGGGATCTGAACGATATCTTCTTAACATAGACACATGGAACACATCATGGATCCTTTCTAGTTCCCAAGGTAACTTTAATCAGTATACCATTGGTCCCACTCGCTGGATTACTTCGTTGGGTCTGTTGAATCTGGGACTAAGTTTACCGTTTTTGCCAAATCGGAGCACTTTTCGCCATGAGGAGACTTTCAAAAACACTTTATCGCCCACATTAAATTTTATGTCCTTCCTTTTTAAATTTGTATAAGATTTTTGTCTGTCGATGACATCTTTTAAATTATCTCGGATCAATTTCACTTTTTCTTCAGTTTCCTTAATCAGGTCCGGTCCCACTAGCTTGCTTTTGCTTAATTCTATCCAGCATAGAGGAGTTCTGCATTTTATCCTATATAATGCTTCATAAGGAGCCATTTTAATGTTGGAGTGATAACATTACTGTAAGCAAACTCAGCCAATGGAAGATATCTTTTCCAATTGCTTCCAAACTCTAGCATACAACACCGTAACATATCTTTCAACACCTGTATAACCCATTCAGATTGGTCATCTGTCTAAGGATAGAAAGTTGTATTGTAGTCCAAGAGGGTTCCCAATGCTTCTTGATGTTTTTGCTAAAATCTGGAAGTGAATTGTGGGTCTCGATAAAAAATTATAGATAATGGAACACCATGTAGCCACACGATCTCATTCATATAAATCTCTGCAAATTTGGTTAAAGAAAAATCTGATCTTACTGGAAGGAAATGAGCAGATTTAGTCATTTTGTCTACAATCACCCAGATAGAATCATGTTGTCTTCCCCGTGTGTCAGAATTGATATTTTTTAGTTCCCCATGTGCCAATCTGAAACCCAAATTTCTAGAATTGTCAAAATTGATATTTTTCTGTTCCCCGTGTGTCACTACACTATGACTAACATGTATATGAAATTTGAATTCAATCTAAGGTCTCTAAGGCCTCCAATTGCTTAGTCAAAGTATTAGTCAAACCTACACCGAACAGTGAAATTTTTCATCTTTTACCCTTTTGGAGGTCTATTTGACCTCAATTATCACTCAAATTTTACCACTAGATTCCATTTAACACGTACTTTCATATTTGACATTAATCTCACATTATCCATCGGATCACCCATCCTCGAATTTTCCTGGCCCGAGCACATTTAACGGAGCACTCATTATAACCTTTCTATCCTAATCAACTTTAATCACTACTAAACTGTTCATAAAATAATTAATCATGCTTAATAATAAATTATTCACAACAAATGAAAATTTGGGGGCGTTACACCCACTGATATAAGTTGATTTATGAATTGTTTGTGAGTGTTTTATGTATATGTTTGTGTATGGAATGTTTAGTTTTAGCTAGGTTTTATATGAAATATGGTGTTTTTTTATGTATTTGTGTTGTAAGTGTGTGTAGGGAGTAAAGGAATAGGAACTAAGGAAAAAGAGGCAGAAATCAAGTGAAAGAAGAAGCTCTATCGCGAGCATGGTGGGATTCATAAGCACGACACAAGAAGGTATCTGAAGTGGAGGTCAACGTAGAGAGAAGTCAACATATTAAGAAGTGCATCCTATCGCGAGCACGACATCCTTTGTAAGCGCAACAATAAGGAGATCTTGGGTGTT
Organism: Excoecaria agallocha; assembly: GCA_037975025.1. Taxonomy (NCBI): domain Eukaryota; kingdom Viridiplantae; phylum Streptophyta; class Magnoliopsida; order Malpighiales; family Euphorbiaceae; genus Excoecaria; species Excoecaria agallocha. The sequence continues at coordinate 44,585,479 of CM075816.1, forward strand.
TTTTTTTTAAAAAGACACTTGAATATGCATGTCATTCCACCAAGGGTTACACACTTCTGGAAGGGCATTTTAAGGGCACAAGGATTGAGATCCTATATAAACCCAAGAAGTAGTTAGTTGCATATACTCAAGTTGTGAAAAAGAACAATTACTTTTCAGATTTTTCTTGATATAACTAGTACATTTTACTTTGTTCTTTTGAGAAGAAGGCAAGCAAGAAGGAAAATATCTATTTAGAGATTGAAAAGGGTTGAGAGATTTCTTTTTACTATCTCTCATATATTACTTCTTCTTGTAATTAATTAGATGATGTTTTTAGGAACTTGAACATTAATGTCTATATCTTTTATTTTCTTAATGATATATATAGTCTTTACTTGTAGAATTCTTTATTAGCACTTTATGTATAATCATTATAAGTTAGAATATAATTGAGAGATATATTCTTTCTTATAGCTAATAAAAATTCATTATCAAAATATTCCTTAAGAGATCGGGATATTAAGATAATTACTATAAATTGGCATTTAACCTTAAGATATTTGTTTATAATTAACTAATTCATTCATGAGAATTAAGGGTTAGAATTATTTTACATATTTTAGGATAATCTATTTCATATCAAGAGAGTGAATTAGAACATTAATTCAATTTGGCTTGCATTGTAAGATTAAAATTAGATGGGATAATAGTGAATTTTTTCCTCAAACTTTTCATAATGGGGTGAAAATGCACTTAAAATTTTTTTTGGTCAAATTATACCCCTAAAGTTACTTTTTTTATTGAAATATACCCTTATTTTAGACGAAAAATACACGTGGTAGACAGAGGTAATGTCATCCAATGGAGATGCAACAAATCAGCATCCACGTGGCATTTTCTCTCCTAATCAGCATTAATCTAAAAAAAAAGAAAATCTGATGTGGCTTTTAATTGTTGATTTTTCCATTTTAAAGAAAAAATTCCCTCCCTTAAAACTACAAAAGCATTAAATGCTCTCACCAAACCCATTTGACTGAAGCTCATCTCTCTCAACCTCATTTTTGCCTTGAAGAACGAAGGAAAAATTGGAAGCAGCTTATGTGAAATCAATTTTTAAAGAAAGGCGATAAGATGTTTGCTTCAAGAATGTGAGATTTGTCATCTTTCAAGTGCCAAACCTATAAAGGTCAGTAGAAAAACATGTTTGCATTTTGGAATTAGTTAAACACGAAGTGAGTTATCTTCTATAAATCTAATTGCATGTTATTTAACTTTGCATTTGGGGATTCTGCTCTTACTTTGCATTTTCTTTCATTTTAAGAGTTTGCATCTAATTACATGTTCTTTTTTTTATTTTGTCTTTTTGCTCTTACTTTGTAGAAACAATTGACATATGGTATCATTATGGGGGTAATTAGGCAACTAGTCCTCAATCACATTATGTTGGAAGTAAAATTCATCATGAGAACAAAATTAACCCAAACCATTTATGTTATTTTGATATAGTTGGTACATTTGAAAAAAAATTAGGAGTTTTGAATCTTTGTAAGATACTAGCATGTTTGCCATATGGAGAGGATAAGAAATATTTTATGTAATAGATGGTGATGAAGGCATTAGAAGTTTACAAAGGATAGTGTCTAGTAATTTCAATATTATAGGCATATACCCTATTAGTGTAGGGGCGCTAGAAATTGCGTCATTTCTACCTCTTTCAGAACAAGCTAAGAAAGCAAAAAACTATTAGAAAGAGTGTCTCATTTGACAGAATTAGGGAGAATGCATATAATATCTCAGATATGAATGTCGAATCTAATAATGTTGATGAAGGGGTTAATGTGGTTAGAGATGCAAATGTAGCAGAAATACCTAATGACTTAAGTGATGAAACGAATGCAACAGATGATACTCATGGTAACAAAGACATTTATGCAAAAGTATGTGAGGGGTTTGATGATGATTCAGATTATGGGGATGCAAATTTAATGGAGCAATCTGACACATGTTGTGAAAGTGAGAGTGATGCTAAAATTCTTGAGGAAATTAAGGAGGATAAAGATAGGGTTATAAATGAAAGACTCGAGAATTTTAAACAACTTACAGGTAACATGATGTTTAGGGATTTACTTGAGGCAAGAAAGATAGTAGACGTGTATGCTGTGTTTAATGGTTATGGTATAAAGATTGTAAAATCTGATAAGAGCAGGGTAAGAAATAACAGTAATGTTGTTTGCCCCTTTGTTTGCCTAATTTCAAGAGATGGAAAGAGTGAGGCATTCAGGGTGAAGACTCTAAATACTAAACATAATTGCATGAGAGATTATTTTAATCCAAGAGCAAACAAAATTTGAACTTAGTAAGGATGCAATGGCTTAAGGGAGAAGGGTATTTTTAAGGATGTTTGTATTTTTCAAGGCTATGCAACAAAATTTTAGAAATGGATGTAGACCTATCATAGGTCTAGATGGCATATTTTTACTAGGAAAATGTAAGGGACAACTGCTAGCAGTTGTTAGTCAAGATAATATGGACCATTTAGTCCCTATTACATGGGTTGTTGTTCCCCAAGAAATTAAAAAAACACTAGGGTTGGTTTGTTAAATTACTTGGGGAATCTCTAAACTTGGACAGAGCAGGGATGACTTTCATGTTTGTTATGCAAAAGGTATGAAAATATCCAATTTAATTTCTCTTAATCAATTATATATTCATTATATTGAACAAGTTTATGGCATTTAACCATTACACTTGTCTTACAATACAGGGACTTGTTGATGCAATACGAACACAACTTCTAGAATCTAGTCATAGATTCAATATGAGACACATTTAGAGTAATTGGTGTAAGATATGGAGAGGAGGGTAGTTTAGAAAATATTTATGGTGGTGTGCATGGAGCACATATGAGGAGGAATTCAAGGATAATTTGAAAGAGATAGGAAAAATGCAAGTAGAGGCAGCCAGGACATTGTTGAAATAGCCTCCATAGACATAGTGCAGGGTATATTTCTCAACCAACTCCAAAAATGACATGGTTGACAACATATCACTGAAAGTTTCAATGTATGGATCAAAGAGCCTAGACACAAAGCAATTATTGGATTGATGGATGAGATAAGAGTTATGGTTATGAATAGGCTAGTAAAGTATGAGAAAAAAGGTTGAGACATGGAATTGTGAGTGGTCACCAAAATGTATGCTGTTGTATTATGATTATTTGAAGATTGCTCATATTTACAAGGAAAATTTAATGGAGATAACGGGTTTGATGTAACAGAAGGTGAAGACAGACACATAGTTAATTTGAACAAAAAGTGTGCACCTGCAGAGTTTAGGACCTGTCAAGAATACCATATCCTCATGCCATCAAATCATATCAGCACCTGAAAATAGATCCAATGAAAGAAATATCATGGTGGTATCATAGGGAGTCATACAAATTGACATACAAGCATAAGTTAAAACCAGTGAGAGGTAGGAGTTTTTGGAGAATTGATGAGGCACTTCCCATGGTACCGCCACTAGTGAAGAAGCAAGTAGGCAAGTCGAGGGTCAATAGAATAAGAGAAGAAAAATGAAAATATCCATAAAAATGGAGTATGGAAATCTTCAAGAAAGAAAATTATGATTAGTTGCAATAGATGTGGATATGAAGGGCATAATATCAAAAAATGCAAATAGATAAAATCCTAACAACAATAAAATTTTCTATGGATATTTTAATTTATTTCTTTATTTATTTTATTTGATGTTGATGGATGACTATATTTTTTATCTTCTAGAAATCTAGAATTGGATCTAGTTTTACAGTTGGTGTGGATGGAGATCTTGGACCGATAACTATAGCTAGAGATGTTATAAACATGGGAGTTGGATCTGCTTTGACCATGGAAGCTAGAGCTGATTTTGGAGCTAGATCTACATCTAACATGGAAGCTGCATCACATATTGGAGTTGGATTTGCTTGTAACATGGAAACTATTTCATCCACTATTGTGGAGAATGAGAATGGTATTTTTATCAATATTGCAATTTTTTTGGATCTCCAAATGAATATAAAAATGTGTTTGTTGAGTCTGCCATTAGAAATTTAGATGATGCTGTGGATAGAGAATCTAATGCTCTAGCCGAAGGTAATGGTATGGGCATACAAACCCAAGAAAGTCAAAGTCACCTTTCCCAAGGTAGTTTACTTGTTTAAAATGTTGGAAAAAAGAGGCCAGCTAAAAGAAATGGTAACAACTCAAAAAGACAAACAAAAGGCAGAGACAATTCAGAAATGAAATCTAGCACATGGGGGGCATTTGTGGCTGAGGTAAGTGGACCACAATGTCTGTTTATTGATATGTTTATTGGTTATCATGACTAGTTGGTATACATTAATGTTATATATTATGGACTAGGCTTGACATGATTCAAACCCACAAATTAAGAGGCCTGTACCTAATAAAAGGGAGTCCAGATTGCAAATGAAGCTTATGCATCAAAAGCCTATTGGATTAAGAAGAATCAAAATTGTTGGAGACCAAAAAGGAGCTTCACAACCTAGGAATCTGCCTTTTAAGCCAATGGATTTAAAGTGGAAAGGAAAGAAGGCAATTACAAGAAATACACTTATCTTAGAGAAGGAAGCAAGGACAAAGAACATTTATGATAATCCTATAATTTAAATTGCAATTTATGATTTTATTTTGTCTTAAGGAAGGAAGCATGCCACAAAGAAAGGCCTTTGATTGTATTTTGTTTTATGTGTAATATTTCATATGGATGGAAACTCTTATGACAATTCACCCATTTAAATTATAAGGATCCAAATTAGGCCCTAGTAAAATTCAAAGGCATCATCAAGGTATCAATATCTAATTATTCTTAATTAGATGAATTATTGATAAGTGAGACTTTATGAATTAATAATTTTATGAGATTGAAGGTGACAAAGTTAAATTACATTGTGATATATAAGTGTGCAATTAAGATTAAATTAAGCTTTATATTATGGTAATAGGAAATTAAAGTAAATTTCCCACATAGGGTAAATGGTAATTTTACTATTTAATTTGAGTTTGGGGTGAAGTAATGGAATTGAAAATAAGTTTTTAAGTAAATGTTGAAATTGAAGAAGTATGCTAGGTGAATGTGTAAAGTGGGCTTATGGTGGGGTAACTAATTTTGAGAGTTAGGCATGCAAGGACTTAGTGGGATATTTGCCCACTATTGTCTAAATAAAAAAGTATTCACATGAGGAGAGGAAAAATTTTTCCATTTTCTTTTTCATCTTCTCTTTTAACTGGGCTAAGCTTTCTTCACTTTAAACTCCTAAATCAATTATGTTAAGATTATGTTGATTGAAGTCTTATGAATTGCTAAGGTAAGAGTTCTTTCTCTATTCCATCATCTTCTCATCTTCTCTTCTCAAATTGGTAAAGGATTTTCCATGAGATTTGTATTTGAAAGTAAGAAGAGACTATGACTTTGATGTAGAAATTGGGACAAGTAAAGGAAAGGGCAAAGGAATTTTGAATAAGTAAGAAGAGCAGATTTTTGATAGAGGTATGGGATTTGAACTTTGAAAATAATTTACATATATGTGATATCTTTCAATTATAAGGTATGGGAATTATTTTGATCTTCCATGTGTTTATTGTGATGAAGTAGATATTGAGAATGGCAGGTTATGCATGTGTAGATCATCAAATGATTTTGTATGTAAAGGAATTAGAATATTAGGCACTAACATGAAAGTGCTGTCCAGAAATTCAGATTGACCTCCAGTGACTGTTTTAATCATAAGTTGAGTTTTTGAACTCCGACTTTGATGATTCTAGTTAGGGTAGAACTAGGACATCTGTGCCTACAAATGTTTTAGAAATTACAATAACGTAAATTTGCTTATAAGGTACTCAAAAATGCCCAAAATATTAGCCCTTTTTCATTTGGTGGGTCATTGGAGCAGTCCTTAGTGTTTTGCTAATAACTTGAGTTAGAGAGATAATATTAAGATGATTTTAAATGTTATAGGAAAGAGAAACACAGGGGAATAAGTTTTATTAAGACCACTTGGCCTAAAAATGATGTTTTATATTTTTAATATCGGTAACAAAATGAAATTGGAAATTTGCCACTGTGCAGAATGTTTGTCATGGCTCCTATGTTCCATATAAAATTTTCCAAAATGTCTTAAAATGATATTAAAGCTTATCTAGACCTTCTTGAATGTTTTTACAGGATTTATATTATACAAATGAATATAAGAGAGAGATAAATACATGGAGTATATGATGATATCATATTGTAAAGCAATAGGTAAGATTAATTGATGAAGCATGTTTATGGGAATGGCAAGATTAGGTATGTTAACAATATTTATGTATTTAAGAGAAAGCATATGTATGATTAAATATCATATTTATATGTTATGACTATACGTGTATGCTTGTGTAATTATATTTGAGATTATGTATCATCTAGTATGAACATATACATATATTTATACATATGAGGCAATCATATTGTTTGTCTAATGATGATAATATCATATAAGCATGTTTATTGCTTACTTGAGATAACATGAGTATATGGGAATGTATAGACATGAATCAAGAATGATCATGCATGAATTAGATCAAATCTTGACATGTGAGTAACATGTATGGGAAATAGCTCTTAAGAAACTATTTGACAAGCTTAGTGATGAAGTGTAAAAACATAATAAACATTCATACTTATACATGTATAATAGTTAAGAGTGTATATATATATATGTATGTATATATATATATATATATATATAATACATGAAGATTATGCATAGTAAAGTGAACAAATGTGCATTATGAATTAATGATATTCATACCTACTATTATGACATAAAGACTTGCTTAGAACTATAGTGTAGTTTGAGAATGATGCATAAGCATGACAAATGACATCATTGTTAATATGTTTATATATGTATATAATACCTTTGAATAGGCTACAGTTACTGATTGTTCTCAAATTGTTCATGATTTGGTTATATAATAATAATATATTGATTATATATGGTACTTACAAGAACTTATGAATATTGAAGTTGAATGGCAATTTGATATTACAAAACATCTTTACATGTATATGATGGCATATCAACAGGAATACGAGATTAGGATTATCATACTTGGATGTGGATAATTAGAGTAGAAACATGATTTAAATGTTTGATAATATGAACAATTGAAAAGAGAAACAATTTTAAGAAGTGTTGCTAAAATAGAAGATATGAAAGCCTTATGAACTAATGGTTGTAATTTCAGCATAATTTGAGTTAGAAAACTTTAATTGAGACCATTCTAATTTCTAAGGTTACATAAGAAATATTTCTACAAACTTGTAGAAGGGATCTGGAACTAAATAGGCTTACAAGTCATACAAATATTTGATTGAAAATTCTTGAGAGCTATTGATTTTGGTTCTAGAATAGATTGTAGAAAATATGATGTATTTTTGCGTATAGTGATCAGAATGTTATGAGGTTAAATTACATGAAAAAATACTTCTAATTCTACAATTCATATGAACGAAGTTATGCTTAATTTTGTTTTTAAGCATGTCAAATTTTAGCTTGATTTTGGACCTATTCATAGCACTATCATTAGGAACAGTATTTAGAAAAATACAAATAACTTGAGCTATAAAGATGATATTGAAATGATTTTTGATATTCTAAAAACTAGAAACATAGAGGAACATGTTTTTAGAAGGAAACTTTTGCTAAAAATTATGTTTTATAGGTCAAATATGTTATACAAGTTGAATCTGGAATTTTGTCTCTAGGCAGAATTTATGTCATGGTTACTAGCTTTTAGCTAATGACCGTGAGGTAGTCTAGTTTTCAGTCCATAACCAAAATGCAACCTATGTTAGGGTTACCAAGTATTACCTAATGACCTTGACCCCTTTTCACTTCACCTAAAGTTCACTTAAAGGTCCCAAATTGATAATAAGGGTTATCTAAACAATCTTTAGTAAAAATAAAGCAAATTCTTAGTATAGAATTACATGTATCAAGGATTATAAATTGAGTTATGATTATATATATCTTATTTATGTGTTGTTATGTTAAATGAATGATTACATGAAAGCACATTGAATTATAAATAGCATGTAATATGATGGATTGTAAAGATGTGTATAATCATATAAGTTCAAGCTTATGTACATGGCTTCTATATGAAATTATGCTTATATGTATACACTCTAGTGATAGAGTAATATTTACTTGAACATGCACTTATACTATGAAATATGAAACATTTAAGCATGAAGAATAAAAGTTATATGATCACATTATTGCCTGCTACTAGAGTTCAACTGTGGATAGATAGGCGCTTAAAGGGATATTACAGCCGCTACCATTGACCCCTTTTGGGTCTAAATTATAGTTGATCCTATTGGATCATGAACAACCCCATTTGGGTTGTTGGTTGACCCCATTTGGGTCCGCTTGACCAGCCTTACCGTATAGTTGACCCCATTTGGGTATATAATTTTGATATCCTTGGATATCTTATCGATTACCATTTTGATACCCTCAAGTATCTACCATTCCCGTTATCCATCTTTAGAACTTAGCCAGGCTAAACTATAAGTACAGTATAGATATTAAAGTTTAAAGTACAAAGTAAGTATCATATAAGAGTTAAGGATATTGCTTGATTACATGTCTAACATGATTTGCTAGTATTATTTCATAAGTTTAAATAAATAGAGGTTACCAAGTAACACATGATATATGTATGCTATTTATAGTTGGTTCCAAATGTTTGAAATTGCTTAAATGAGTTAAATGCATGAAGAATTCTCAGCCAGTATATAATACAGGCATACTAAGTTAACTATTAAACTTTTCAAATGCTTTTATTGTTTACTCTGTGAGGTTGTTAGATTTGTCAAGATTTTCTAATCCATTGATTGCATGTTAAATAAATGTATATACATAAAGAGTGCTGAGTGTGATTACAAATGACTGTTTTGAGTGTTATTATTCTTGTAAGCAGGCTACTCTAGAGTATAAATACATCACAGTTAATTATAGTATAACTATTGCATATGATATATGAAACAACATGGTTAACCTTGGTTTCTAATGCATGGATTATTTTTATTAATGTACAGATCATTTTTAATCAATGTTGATATTTAAGGTTGTTGAATTAAATGTAGGGTTACATTATTATTTAAAATTACATATCTTATTATATATTTATTTCTAACATGTCATTTTTAATGTTTCAATTGATGTATGTTATATGCTTTTGACAATCATTGTGAGTGGTTGTCTTTCAAATTTAGTATCCCCACTAAGCTTTATTGCTTAGCATGGGTTATTTTATTCGTGTAGGTTTTGAGTTAAGAGATCATCTTAAGGTTAATGTCTGCAGCAGGTGGGCCAACACAAAAGAGGGATTATGAAAGTATAACTTTTGATGTTGAGTCCTTTTTTGTTGCAAGAATTTTTATTTGTATTGCCAATTGATGTATTGTACTAAAGATTATTGGATGTAAATCTTGAATGTTCTAAAAGACTCAAAAGTATAAAGTAAAATTTTTAATTGCACAACACTTCTATTAGATTTGTTTTCTTTAGAAGATCTTTATATTTAATAATTCATGGCTAAATAACATATTAAAGTTTTGTTAAAATTTTAAGATAAAGTGAGTCAGTTTAGGTGTAGGATAAGGGCGCTACATAAATGGCTTTCAATATTTTGGATTGTTAATTGTATAACCTCATTATATTATAATATGCAGTATTTTTATTCATATTGTTAATGATGCCTTATTATTATAATACATTATGTGCTTTCATGATTACAAGGTTATATTGATCCATTTAGTTATGATTTAACATATAATATATATACAATAGAAAAACATTTATGATACATAATCAGAATGACATATTTAATTAGTGTTACCAACTAGTTGTCAACAAATAAGTCATATACAAAATAAGGCAACATTTACCAAACAAAATTTACCGTTGCATATGTCACTTGCAAAAACTATATTAAATTCACATTTACATCAATTGTTCTCGGCCATGAGTCAATTACATAATTAGCATCAAAATTTAATAAATCATTTACTAGTAAAAACACACATCCCTACATTCTTCATCCCATCATCCTAGCAATGAGGTACCCTAAAAATAAGGACAGAGTTGCCCACACAACATGTTGGGAATTATCGGTTACATGCATCTCATACATAAGCAGAATTTAAAATTTTTAACCAATATATCTTATCTTGCCATGAATTTACAATATACATATTAATGAGAATAAGAAAAATCACCTTTGATTTTTGTTGAACGGTTGATTTTACTTCTCACTGGGTTGTCGCAAACCATAGTGTCTAAAATTGAACACCTCCAATGAGTAATCCACACTAGAGAAGGATTGAAAGAACCAACAAATAGGAGGAACAAGGGCTGGCCAAAAATCCCTAGATGCTAGCTAGGGAAAGTGGTGGCTAGGGTTGAGAGAAAAGAGAGAGAGTGTTTTCTTAATTGTTCACACTTACTTAACCCTAATTCCATAACACTTAGATTTTTATAGTTAGGTTAAAAAATCCAACTTCATAATGAGATTGGGCTCTTTAAAATTTCTGGAGAATTATTAATTGGGCTTTTGGAATTATTTATAATTATTTGGGCTCAATTAAATCCAATTTAAGCCCTTTCACAAAAGACTATGCACAAAACCCACAAACTAGGCCCTTTGTACATATACTTGGATTTAATTACCCAAATGAAATCCAAATCCAACCAAATTAAATATGTAGGCTCCAAAAAACTTATGTAAAATATTTAATTTATTTTGGTCTAAGAAGTAGGCCTCTAAGGCTTTCTGTTTTGGAGTTGGCGTGTGGTCCTTCTTTTGGAGGGCTTTTGTGCAAACTTCACTTCTTTGGGCCTTTATAATTCCTCCAATGGACCTATTAATTATTATATCAGGCCTATAACACTTGTAGTTCAATAATAATCAATTATGAAATACATTATTTCAATTAGGTCCAATTTTACAGAACATTTCAAAAAAGTTCTACGAACAATTTTACCTGATCATAATTAATTAAACTATTTAATTAATTATTATTTTATTTACTTATCTATCCCCATAATAATATCAAATATTATTATCCTTATCATTTTACCATTTTAACATTTTTCTCTATATGTGTGTGAACCTATTGGGTTCCTGTCTATATTGGCAGTATAATATGTAATTGTGAGTTCTATTCAAAACTCACATGATTTAAACTTCTTTAAATCATTTTATCAATCCCTATTGATATTCTTGGTACACTATTATACAAGTCATGATTGGCCTCTAGCTAGGCATCATGACTATCCAAATGTCAGGAAAGTCAAGTGGTTTGACTATACCCTTTCATAGAAACATTTACCGTGCAATTACTCCTTCCACCACTCTTATCTCAATTAGATTTTGAGTATGGATTTCTATCAACTCATATAAATCTAATAATTTATGTTCTATTAATTTAATCATTGTTCCCAAAATGCCCTCCATGGATCTCTATCCATCTTGGCATATTACTCTGGCAAGAGATTCTTTGAACAAGGCAATTATAGAATCATGCGAGATAACTTCCCTTATTAAATCTGGGATGGTGAATCCTTTGTCAATAACTCAACTATCTTTAAGTAGGTCATGATATACCCAATTTCCTAACTATGTTCACTCCCAATTGGAAGTAATCAGTTATGGAGTCAAGATATGCCACTTGCTACTTAAGATAACTTTGGTGATCTCAAGTTCAAGGATACTTGCACAACCGCTATGAAGAGATTCCTCACTGACATAGATTTAATATCCATGTGAGGATTCTCTTTGCAGGTCTCCAATGAACTTGTTCTTCTAACAATCATCCACATGTTAGCTTTGATTATGTTCCATAATCACAGTTATGAGAACCACTGCTTGAACCATTCAAGAAGCATAACATGTGCTAGTCTGTCCGAATTAACAATGTCCTATCTTGTTAATTCTATGACTAGGGATATTTAGATATTAACACATTTGCATGCAATAGACACCTCATATCATGAACACTTCCATGATTGCCTTTGCACTGTGTTTATAATATCAAGGACTTCATTTATTAATTTAAGATTTATAAACTCATGTATTTAAACATAGCATTAATAAATGAATAATGCCTTTTATTAAAAATATAAATTCATATATATGAAATTCATCCCTTTTACATGGGCTCTAGGGCATACTCTCTAACAATCTCCCACTTACATTAGAGCCAATTACTTATATGTGTCAGACCCATGCTATTTATATGGTGATCATACTTTATCTGGGAAAGTGCTTTAGTGAGGGGATCCGCCACATTATCATCTATAGAGACCCTTTCTATTTTCATATCATTTCTAGCTATTATTTCCCTTATAGGATGGTAGCGTCTGAGAATATGCTTGGATCGCTGATGAGACCGTGGTTCCTTTGCTTGCGCAATGGCTCCATTGTTGTCACAATATAAAGGAATCAGATTAGCAATGCTAGGCACAACTCCTAGTTCAGATATGAACTTTTTGATACAGATTGCTTCTTTGGCTGCTTTCGAAGCAGCAATGTACTCAGCTTCTGTCGTGAAATCAGTAGTTGTTTCTTGTTTGGAACTCTTCTAACTAACTGCTCCTCCTCCCATTATAAACACATAACCATACTGTGATTTACAATCATCTTTGTCAGATTGGAAGCTGGCATCTGTATACCCTTTTATTTCCAAACTACCCTCTCCATATACCAAGAATATATTCTTAGTCCTTCTCAAGTACTTAAGGATATTCTTGACAGCTGCCCAGTGTTCCTCTCTAAAATTGGATTAGAATCTGCTTGTGACACTCAAATCAAATGCTACATCTGGACGTGTACATAACATAGCATACATGATAGAACCAATTGCCGATGCATAAGGTATTCTATTCATGCTCTCTCTATCCTCTAGTGTCTGCAGACACATAGACTTAGAAAGGTGTTTCCCATGCACCATGGATATAAACCCTTTCTTAGAGAGATCCATATTGAACCTCTTCAATACCTTAGCTATATATATACTTTGAGAAAGACCTAGCAACCTATTGGATCTATCTCTATAGATCCTTATTCCGAGAATATAGGATACTTCTCCAAGGTCTTTCATGGAGAATTGCTTGGATAACCATATTTTAATAGATTGGAGATGAGAAATATCATTTCTCATGATCAATATGTCATCCACATATAGAACCAGGAAGACAATTGCACTCCTACTGACCCTTTTATACACATAAGGTTCATCTTCATTCTGTGGGAAACCAAACTCTTTGATTGTCTCATTTAATCATATTTTCTAGCTCCTAGAGGCTTACTTCAATCCATAAATGGATCTCTAAAGCTTGCATGCCTTTTCGCCATTTCTAGATGTGAACCCTTCTGGTTGTGTCATATACACATCCTCAGTCAGATTTCCATTTAGGAAAGTTGTCTTCACATCCATTTGCCAAATCTCATAATCATAATGAGCTTCAATGGCTAAAAGTATTCTTATAGACTTAAGCATCGCTACAGGAGAAAAAGTTTCATCATAGTCAATACCTTTTTTTTTTACGATAGCCCTTTGCTACTAAGTGAGCTTTATAGGTAACTATATTACCTTCCATGTCGATCTTCCTTTTAAAGACCCATTTACACCCTATGGGTTTTATCCCTTCAGGTGGTTAAGTTAAAGTCCATACTTTATTCTCATACATGGAGTCCATTTTCATCTTGCATAGCCTTAAGCCATCACATTCTGAATTGTTCAAAACTTCTTAATAGCTTGTAGTTTCATTGTCCTTTACTACAGTTATGCCTATATCCGAATCAACGTGAAATCCATATCTCACATGGATAGAACTCATCCTAGTAAATCTTTTAGGATTTTGTGTATAATCAGGTTTTACTATAATCTCATCATTATGAAATTTAGTCTCGGGTTCAATCGGTTGATCCACTTCTATTTATGGATCTTGAACTTCACCAAGTTCAATTTTACTCCCACTGTCCTCTCATACGAGAAATTCTCTTTCCAAGAAAACAGCATGCCTTGAAACAAATATCTTTTGTTCTAAGGGATGATAGGAATAATATCCAAATGTTTCTTTTGGATATCCCACAAATAAACATTTGTCAGACTTAACATCTAGTTTGTCTAACATTGTCCTCTTCACATAAGCAGGACAACCCCATACTTTCATATGAGAAAGCATGGGTTTCTTATTATTCCACATCTCATATGGAGTAACATCAACCGATTTACTAGGAACTTTGTTTAACACATAAACAGTAGTTTCCAGTGCATATCCCTAAAAAGAGTTAGGCAAGTCTGCTCGGCTCATCATTGATCGAACCATATCTAATAGTGTTCTATTTCTCCTTTCAAATACACCATTGTGTTGTGGTGTATATGGTGGAGTCCATTGAGATAAAATCCCATTATCTCTAAGATAATCTTGAAATTCTTGGCTTAAGTATTCTCCACCTCGATCTGATCTAAGTGTTTTAATACTCTTGCCAAGTTGTTTCTCTACTTCATTTCTGAATTCTTTGAACTTTTCAAATGCTTCTGATTTATATTTCATTAGATAGATGTATCCATACCTGGAATATTCATCTATGAAAGTAATGAAGTAGGAGTAACCTCCTCTAGCATGTGTAGTCATTGGACCACATACAACTAAATGTATTAAGTTCAAAACCATTTTAGCTCGTTCTCCTTTACCAATAAGGGGAGCTTTTGTCATTTTTCCTTATAAACAAGATTCGCATGTATCAAATGATTCATAATAAAATGATCCCAAATCACCTGACTTGTGTAATTTGGTCATGTGTTTCTCATTTATATGGTCTAAATGACAATGCCATAAGTATGAGGTATTTAGATTATCATGTTTCATTCTCTTTGTATCCACATTATGCATTTCTTTAATTAAATCAAGAACAAATATATCATTCTCAATTATAGCTTTTACATTAAACATATTGTTCTTAAAAATGTAACAACACTTGTCCTTTGAAGAAATGTTATAATCATTTAATAAACAACTGAAAGAAATAATACTCTTGGATAAAGCTGGAACATAATAACAATTATTTAATTCCAGTACTAATCCACTTGGAAGAGGCAAATGGTAAGTCCCCACAACCGTTGTAGAGATGTTCTATCCAGTAGCTGACTGCAAACATATCTATGCCTTTCCAACTCTTCTAAAGCTTCTAAGCCCCTGTAGATCATTACACAAGTGAGATCCACATCCGATATCTAATACTCAAGATTATTTTGAAGCAATAAAATAAGTATTAATTTCAATCATATGAATACCTGAAGTAGAAGCATCAGCTTGCTTCTTCTCTTTGAGAGAATCTAGATAGGCCTTGCAGTTATGCTTCTAGTGACCATCCTTTCCACAATGGAAGCAAGTTCCTTTGGGATTCTCTTTCTTGGTAACCTTTTTCTTGGAGATCCCACCATTCTTTGGCTATGCCTTGGTTATCTTCTTCTTCTTCTGCTTCTTGCCTTTAGCAGAAGTGACAACCATGACACTTTTTGGATCCTTATTAAAGGATCCATCTGCTATTTTGAGCATGTTGATTAACTCAGGAATGGTAACTTGGATCTCATTCATGTTGAAGTTAAGCACGAAAGGTGCATAACTTGGAGCAATGAGTACAAGATTAAATCTATGTATATATCATTATCAATTACATAGCCAAGTCTACTCAAATGCTCAATATACCCATACATCTTCAATGCATGAGTAGCAGCTGAAGTGCCTTCCACCATTTTGCAGCTAAATAGAGCTCGAGCAATCTCATATTGCTCAGTTCTAGCCTGAGAAGAATAAAGCTCCTCAAGATGCAAAATGATGGTTCTTGCATCCATCATCTCATGCTGCTTCTGAAGCTCTGAAGGCATAGTACCCAACATCAGACATGCTGCCGCTTCACTATCCTCCATGTATTTTCGATAAGTGCCTTTGACCTCATCAATGGCATCATCTGATAGAAGTGGTGGTGGATCTTTATCCAAGACATAATGGATCTTTTCAGCTCTAAGAACAATTCTCACTTGCCTGATCCAGTCAGAATAGTTTCTCCCAACCAGCTTGTTATCTAAGATTGATCATATATTAATGTTTGATGTGCTCATGATGATGACCTAGATGTGAAAAAGAAAACATATGAGAGTATGTTCATATATATGTATGCATTAATTAGGTCTTTAATTAATCCATTTACTCCCACTATTTTATTGCGAATTAATAGCCCTCACTATATAATCCGAGAAAACCCGATGGTTTTCTTGGTGGGCTAACATCCAATCCTTGATATGTAATTTGACCTTGACTGTGGTCAGTAAGCCAAACTCCATGCCCTTGAAAGGTAGGTATCTCTATACAAATTGTATCTCTACACAACCATTGGATCATTTGGTTATCAACTTTTGATACATGCATATCATATATGCATTCCCTAATTTTTCCTCTAGAACCATTAGCCTTGACTGTGGTCAACAAACTAATAGGCTAGCTAAGATGACCCATTTAATTAGATTTGAACATATTTGATATAATATGAGCTTAACTGTGGTCAACAACCCACACCATAAAGAACTCTAGTTCTCCTCAAATTAATGGAATGCTTATATACCTTAGTATTTTTTTAGGGTTTTAGTTAATTAAGTCTCATCATACATGATTGGCATACATTGATATGCATCCTATATCTATCACATAAATATAAGCATACAAATATGGTATAGTTATGGACTTTACTATATTGATTTCCTTGAGCCAAAAGGGAAATCAAAAGGTCACACCTAGGTAGTATGCATGATTCAAACAAGTAAAAAATAATTACATTATCTTCAAGCTTTTTAGATCTCCATCCCCATTTTGGGTTTATAACAAGGGTAGGCCGAAGCCCACACAACAAAACCCTAAAGTGTGTTCTCACACAAACTAGTTTTGTGTCTATTGGACCATTTAGGCCTTTTGGAATGAGCCAAGCCCGCTTCAGCCCTTAAAACCAATTAATAAACTTAATTATAGTTTACAATATTTAGTTTAAATCAGCTCCTTGGGCCCACCAAGTCATTCACTAATTTAAACCAAGTACGTAAACATAATTAAGCCAATTAAGTGATTTTAATGAATTAAAATTAATCTAATTAATTTAAGGACCATTTTAATTAATCCAATTAATTAAAAACACTTTAATATATCAGATATATCAGATTTAGAAGATTAAAAATTGTTCTAAACAAGAACACATCAAGAACACACCAAGAACACCAATTTATCGAACTTTTTGACTAAACTAGTTTTTATGCAAAACTTGTTTGATTTTAATTTCGTTTGATCCTATGGCTTAATATCACATATTAAACACATAAATTATCATCAAAATGATCTTAGAGTTGATATATAAAAAATTAATTTAGAACAGCTCCTTAAATTAAAAGCCATTCATGCCAAAATCATGATCCATTTCTCAAAAGAATCGTTTTTATTTTCGCTTTATTTATTTGATCACACATATATCCAGAAATCAATATTTCTCATTCATGAATAATCAAATCTGATATTTCAAAGTTCATGAAATAAATAACTCAAAAATAAAACTTATTTCGCAGAAAAATATAGAATTGTATATTCATGGCAAAACCGAGGCTCTGATACCATATTGGGAATTACCGGTTACATGCATCTCATACATAAGCGGAATTTAAACTTTTTAACCAATATATCTTATCTTACCATGAATTTATAATATAAATATTAATGAGAATAAGAAAAATGACCTTTGATTTTTGTTGAATAGTTGATTTTACTTCTCAACGGGTTATCGCAAACCACAGTGTTCAAAATCGAATACCTCCAATGAGTAATCCACACTAGAGAAGGATTGAAAGAACAAACAATTAGGAGGAACAAGGGCAGGCCGAAATCCCTAGATGTTAGCTATTAGTGTAAGCCCTAGCCCCAATGCATTGTAATAAAACACTTTAATTAATAAAATGAGGCATTTGTTTTATCTATTGTATTCCTGTGCATATCAATTGATAGAACTATCCAAGAATGTTGTTTCGGTTTAAGTTATCATGTGTGAGGCACATGGTTGTAAGACCTTGAAACAAATGAGAATTCATTCTAAATATCCCTAGTCAGTCATTGTTATGGGAATAAAAATAAATTAAGACTAGTATGCTCTCTCTGATATTATGAGTTCTGTCTTACGGATCATTAGGATAAGAGTGTCAATCAGAGATCATAGATACATGTTAAAGAACATGGTATCTGGATTTGATCCATTCATGAGAACACTACATGGTACAAGTCATAAGTGTTTCTCATATGCAAGTTTTGTATCGGAGTTCTTAGACCTAAAATCTCTATGAAACTCTTTATGAATTACTGTGTACTTTGACATACACCTAATGTGCTCGTAACAGAGTGATAAGTACGGGTATGCTTGGGTATGCATTGATTCATGTAAGAGAGCATGAGAGAAGTGAACGGATTACCCCTCTCAATAAGAGAGAAAAATATCATCGGCCACTTGATCAGTGAACTGAGAAGTGTAAGGCCATACTGAGATGAAATAATGAATAATCATTATTTATCTGAGAGTTCAGTGTCACTGGAATATCAAGAAAGGAATTAATATATATATAAGGATGACTAATTTCATGCCTTATATTAATCCTGATATTTATGGGTAAGGGACCGTAAAAAATTGCATTAGGTCACTAAATGCCATATGCATTTTCATTTAATTTGGAATGCTATAATATCTTGCTAGAGAATATATATAGCCTTTGAATTAATTCATTAATTCATTGCCAATATTAAATGGACCGATAGGATCGCACACAAAGCATTGGGCTTAAAATATTTAAATAAAGTATTGGGCAATAATTTGGGATTTTAATTAAAGTCAAATTAATGTATGTAATGGGCATTATAAATGCTATTGGACCTTAACCCGTGAGAGAGAGAAATTCAGCCTACATGGTTTAATTTCAATTAATTAATTATCTTGTATTAATTAAATTAATTGAGTATTAAATCCTAATGATATTTAAATCAAATTATAACACTTAATTAAGGGATGTCTTAGCCGAAATTCCAAGATAAATATTGAAGGAATTTCGGCACATGTGAATTTCGTTATTAAGTTATATTATTTGATTAAATGTCTTATGTATTTATCTTGGATTAAATCAAAAGAATTTGAATCAATATATATCACTTATTTTAAAGAAGTGATAAAGGCTAAAATTAACTATTTTTAAGTGGTGGATTTTAGATTTATTACTTAAAAATAAAATGATATATATTGATAGAAAAAAAACGTGAAAAACCCTAGCTTTTCTTTGGTTTTGGCGTAAACTTCTCTCTCTCTCTCACAAAATTCTTTTGGCCAATTTCACAAGGAGAAAGGGTTGTTGCTCATTCTCTTTTGTTCTTGGGTAGTAATAGCAACTTAAGAGAAGTACAAAATCAAATTTTGTAGCTTCAAACCATTGCCATTACACAATACTTTAAAAGAGAGCTAGCAATCTCGATTTTAAGCCGTCGGTGCAATTGTGTGTGTGAACATAGATAGGAGTGGCATAAAGGCTGTTCCTTAGCATTGGTGGTGAAGTTCTAAGGCTAAGATATCCTCCTTGGTTGCTGGTCACCATCAAAATAAAGTTTTAAATGCATCTAAAGTTGTAAGTTTTAAAACCCTAAAATTGCATGTTTCGATTCTTATCATGGAATTGTATGGCATGTATGATCAAATTTATATTATTTTTTGCTGCGTGATCTTTATGTGCATACCATGTCATATTCCATCACTAGCTAGGGAAGGTGGCGGCTAGGGTTGAGAGAAAATAGAGAGAGTGTTTTCTTAATTGTTTGCACTTACTTAACCTTAATTCCACATCTCTTGGATTTTTATAGTTAGGTTAAAAAATCCAACTTCATAATGGGATTTGACTCTTTAAAATTACTGGAGAATTATTATTTGTGCTTCTGGAATTATTTATTATTATTTAGGCTCAATTAAATCCAATTCAAGCCCTTTCACAAAAGACTATGCACAAAACCCACAAACTAGGCCTTTGAATATATACTTGGATTTAATTACTCAAATGAATTCCAAATCCTACCAAATTAAATATGTAGCCTTCACAACACTTATGTAACATATTTAATTTATTTTGGTCAAAGAAGTAGGCCTCTAAGGCCTTCTGTTTTCGAGTTGGCGTGTGGCCCTTCTTCTAGAGGGCTTCTATGCCAACTTCACTTCTTTGGGCCTTTATAATTCCTCAAATGGACCTATTAATTATTATATCAGCCCTATAACACTTATAGTTCAATTATGAAATAAATTATTTCAATTAAGTCTAATTTTACATAACATTTCAAAAAAAGTTCTGCGAACAATTTTACTTGATCATAATTAATTAAACTCTTTAATTAATTATTATCTTATTCACTTCTCTATCCTCATAATAATATCAAATATTATTATCCTTGTCATTTTACCATTTTATCCTTTTTCTCTATATGTGTGTGACCTATTGGGTTCCTGTCCATATTGGCAGTATAATATGTAATTGTGAGTTCTATTCAAAACTCACATGATTTAAACTTCTTTAAATCATTTTATCAATCCCTATTGATATTCTTGATACACTATTATACAAGTCATGATTGGCCTCAAGCTAGGCATCATGACTACCCAAATGTCAGGAAAGTCAAGTGGTTTGACTATACCCTTCCATAGAAACAGTTACCGTGCAATTACTCCTTCCACCACTCTTATCTCAATTAGATTATGATTATAGATTTCTGTCAACTCATATAAATCTAATTATGTATGTTCTATTAATTTAACCATTGTTCCCAATATGCCCTCCATGGATCTCTATCCATCTTGGCATATTACTCTGGCTAGAGATTCTCTTAAAAAGGCAATTATAGAATCATGCGAGATAACTTCCCTTATTAAATCTGGGATGGTGAATCCTTTGTCTATAACTCAACTATCTTTAAGTAGGTCATGATATACCCAATTTCCTAACTATGATCACTCCCAGTTGGAAGTAATCAGTTATGGAGTCAAAATATACCACTTGCTACTTAAGATAACTTTGGTGATCTCAAGTTCAAGGATACTTGCACAACCGCTATGAAGAGATTCCTCCCTGACATAGATTTAATAACCATGAGAGGATGCTCTTTGCAGGTCTCCAATGAACTTGTTCTTCTAACAATCATCCATATGTTAGCTTTTATTATCTTTCATAATCATAGTTATGAGAAACACTGCTTGAACCATTCAAGAAGCATAACATGTGCTAGTTTGTCCGAATTAACAATGTCCTATCTTGTTAATTCTATGACTAGGGATATTTAGGTATTAACACATTTGTATGTAATAGACACCTCATACCATGAACACTTTCATGATTGTCTTTGCACTATTTTTATAATATCAAGGACTTTATTTATTAATTTAAGATTTACAAACTCGTGTATTTAAACATAGCATTAATAAATTAATAATGCTTTTTATTAAAAATATAAATTCATACATATGAAAATCATTCCTTTTACATGGGCTCTAAGGCATGCTCTCTAACACAACATAAAGAAGATACTACTTCTGGTGTTTTATGTCCCTAATCTAGTGAACTAACACAAATTGTACTATGTTTCCACATCTTTAGCTGATTTGCCAAAGAATTTTTTCTGCCTCCAGCTCCATAAGTTTTTGCTTCATATCACTCCTTTCATTTTGCAATGCCTGAATTGATAATTAAAGCTCCATAATTTTTTCAGCATAAGCAGAGTTGTACTCTTCATCCAGCTCTCATTCAAAATTCTTGCAATCACCTTCTTGCATCATAGATGTTCACTGCTAAATCATAGAACTCCACTCATTTAGTAAAAACCTAATTATCTCTAACTTAATTAAAAATTTATAACCCTAAAAAAATCTATACCTTAGTTTTAGCACACTATTCATCCTCACTACACCCAAATAAGAAACATTGAAAGTAATAATCTATAACTTTTGAAAAAACACCATCTTAGTTCATTTTGTGAAACCAAACAACTTCCCAACATCACATTATACAAAAAATATTAACATATCCATAATTACAACATCTATGGAAAACCCTCCCTTCGTTTTCATGGGTTTTAGCCACCAATCTGATCGCCTCCACACCAGATCGACAATTTTTTTTGTACGAACGCTAGAGTTTTAAGAACATGGGCTCTTCCTCTCTCCCATTTTCATTTTGTATTTCTTTGACCTAATGGAAAATAGTGATAGTTAGGGTTAAAGATTGAACTTTAAAAACAAAGGTTGGGGAAGGAAACTAACAGTTAAAAGCCACATCGGATTTTCTTTTTTTTTTTATTAATGTTGACTAGGAGAGAAGGTACCACACAGATGCTGACATGTCACATCTCCATAGGGTGTCGTTACCTCCATCTATCATATGTGTTTTTCGTCCAAAATAAGGGTATATTTCAATCAAAAAAGTGACTTTAGGGGTATAATCCAACCAAAAAAAAATGTTTAAGGGCATTTTCACCCTATTTTGAAAAGTCTAAGGGCAAAATTCACTATTATCTCAAATTATATTAGAAGAATAGTTTCAATTTCAACTTATATTTTATGTCATTAATATTAAATTTTCTTTTTTGATTATCAATAGATTATGTTTAATTAGTAATTCTAGTTTAGTGTAGACTATAGTTAATTTAACAATCCAACTCATGAACATTGTAAACAAGATTAAGAATTGAGTAATAGTGTGTAATCACACATCCTTTCCTTATGGGAATAGTATCTTAAGTATTATATTTAGTAAACCATACGCTTACAGATCTAGCATAACAAGTTTTTAGCACCGCTGCCGTGTAATAGTTGTTTTGTGTTATTGCCATTATAATGCTTAATTCAAGATTTTGGATTACAATATTTAATTGGTGCTTGTTTATTTACTTTGTATTGCAAATTTGAGAGTTTGAGTGTATGCCTAGAACAAGGAGTTCTCAAGAAGAACTTCAATGGTTAAATCCAAAGATAGAAAGATTTTTGTTAAGTAACCAAAAATTGAAGATAATCTTTCACATTTGATGGATTATACTACACCTGCTTTAAGTGGTACTCAACAAGAAGTAGTATGACCTACGGTAAATGCTAACCAATTCAAAATAAAACCTTCTCTTTTACAAATGGTTTAAAATAGTATTTAATTTTACGGGTTATCAAATGAGGATCCTAATGCTCATTTAGCAAATTTTCTTGAAATTTGTGATACTTTTAAAATCAATAATTTTTTTATGGATGCAATTAAGCTTGGGCTTTTTCCTTTTACAATGAAGGATAAAGCAAAGGCTTGGTTGAATTCGCTTGCTAGAGGTTCGATTACCACTTGGGATCAATTAGCCTAGGCATTTCTTTCTAAGTATTTTTCATTGGCAAAAACTACTAAGATTATTACTTTCATACAACAAGATAATAAATCTTTGTATGAGGCATGGGAAAGGTTTAAGGAATTGTAATGGAGTTACCCACATCATAATCTTCCAAAGGAGTTACTCATGAAAACCTTTTATAACGGAGTTAACCCCACCACTAGAGGGACATTGATATGGCTATTAGAGGATCTCTTATGAGGAAGACTACGGATGCTGCTTTTGAGTTATTAGAAGAGATGTCCATAAATAATTATATATGGCTATGAAAAAAGCCAAGGTATCACCTTCTTCTCTTGCTAAAGGTATCCATACCACAGATTCAATTGTGGCTTTACAAGCCCAAGTTGGTACACTAACACATAAAATTAATAATTTGAGTATGGAAGGAACCCCACCAAATGATTATACCCTTTATGGTCAACAAGGGCATGTGAGTGAGAATTATGGGGTAGGTATAGCTAGTTCGAAGGAACAAGTGAGTTTTGTGCAAGGTTAAGGGCATGGAAACCCTTACTCAAACACCCATAACCCTGGTTGGAGGAACCATACTAAATTTTTCTTGGGGAATGGTCAAAATAGAGGTACTATAGGTTTTCAAAAAGGCATCGATAGGTTTAGCGCTTTAAAAGTAAAAATGGATAGGTTTTTAGAGGGTATTAACTTAAAACTTAATTCCTAAGATGAAAATTACAAAAGGTTAGAGCCTAAGTTTGATCAAATAGCAAAGAACCAATCATCATCCATACATATTTTAGAGGTTCAAATGAGTCAACTAGCAAGTGCACTACCTTCAAAACTTTAAAGGTGCCTTCTAAGCAAAATGGAGGAAAACCCAAAGGGAGCATATGAAGGCAATTTCACTCAGGTCAGGTAAGACATATGTCAATAATTTTTCAACTAGCAAAAATGGAATAAGCAAGGAAGTGTTTACTTTAACTTAACCTGTTAGATAGAGATAGGATGTGGGCCTACTATCATAATCAGATTTATCAAAAAAGGCTAGCTCGATCTTTTGGAAAGAAAGTTAGGAGGCATACTTTGAAAGAAAGAGATTTGGTATTCAATTAGATAAGGAAAGGCACTCTCAATATTAGAGGCAAGTTTATACAAACATGGGAAGCCACATTTGTGTTAAAGAAGTTGTTATCTAAATGAGTTGTAATCATGAACGATAATGACTGGAATAAGTTTAAAAAAACAATCAACTTTGATAGGCTAAAAAGATTCCATGGCTAGACTCAGAAAAATAAGTAAAATAAAAGAGAAAAAGAATAGAATATAGTCCTGTAGGTCAAAAATCAAAAAACGGTGGCCTTGCTTAAATTAAGGGCTTTGCCAAGGTAAAAAATGAAAAAAGACATTTGGGGTAAAAATTAGAGGCATGGTGATAATGTTTAATCAAGAAAAGGAAAAAGGGCTGATTAATAATAGTGAAAATATGCTTTCAAGGAATAATCATAAGCGAAAGTATGTTGAAATATTCTCATATGTAATGTAAACTCATACATTAATATAAATAAGAGCAGTTTATTTTACATGCTCCGAGTTATCTTGTTCAATATAAAAAGTAGTAAGTAGTTTTTTTTACATTACATGTGCAAGTTTAAGGGTCATCCTCTACTACTTTTGCCTGAGCTTGGTCTTAGCCAGTTTGCTCTGCTATCAACTATAGGGCTAATAACCCATCTTTTGTATGCGACAAAAGTGGTAAAATCACAATCATTCAATCTCAAAATATTGGCTTTTGTATATAGTTGAGCCTAGAGGTGATGATAACCAAAAACAAAGGCAACTGATAGGATACCTCCTTGAAATTACAATGGGCACCTTACAATTACCTGTCACTCCCTAAATTGTCGAGCATAGTATGAGACTACATAAAAGGTGGCTCTATGTAGGCTATATAATGGTACACATTCGAAATTCCCATCCTAAGTCACATAATCGAGTATCAACCATGCACACATGAAATTGATGCCATTTTCAGCTACTGTCGCTAGCCATACAAAGTCTTCCTATGGCAAATCAAAGTTATAAAGTCATCTTCTAGGAAGATGGTGTCTCAAGGAGTATGTGCTAATTACCCTGGAAGAGGGTTCTTTTAGTAATTTCAGTTTCTCTTGTAGCCATATTTGAAAGAAAATGATGGAAAAAATAAAAAAATAAGAAGGAAAAAATGATAACAAAAAAATGAAAATGAAATAAAAGTTGCTGGGGTGAGTTGGTTTCATCTCAGGTAAAAGTAAGGCACATTGTTGTGTGAAAATCCAAAAGGACACATTTCTGCTAAGAAAAACTAGTGCAAAAACCCACAAGAGGTGCACTCACTTTTAAAACAATGACTATTAAATGGACTAATAAGGGGCTCTCAGAGAAGGCCATAATGGGGTCAGTACAAACAGTGTCCAAGGCAAGGATGGTTTTCGCTAAGAATATGGGAAAGGGAGTCAGGCCTTTGAGTATGCCTTTGATAAAGTTAAACAGTCAGTATTCATTGATTGGTTACCCTGAGTCACTGTTAAATTCAATGTAAGACATATTAGCAAAAGAATGCCAACATGAAAGGTAGGTATGTCAGACAAATTGTCAAGTGCATCAAGCAGTAGTTCCAAGGGATAGGTCCATGACGAGTCACTAATTTGACAACCATAGTGGGAAGAATTCCTAAAACTTGACTGCATCACTCGAATAATCTAGTACATAACTTGGGATATAGGGTAAGATTTCAGGGGTAAAGTTCATACCGATAATTGTATCAAATTCTTCAACTAGAGACAGCTCTTGATGAGTAAACCTGAGGATATGGAATTTAGGATCCTAATACTAGGTAGCTGCCAACAAAAGACTTGTGTCAAATCTATTAGAGAGTATGCCCTAGAGCTCATGTAAAAGGGATGTATTTCATATGTATGAATTCATATTCTTAATAAAAGGCATCATTTATTTATCAATGCTATATTTAAATACATGAGTTTGTAAATCTTAAATTAATAAATGAAGTCCTTGATATTATAAACACAGTGCAAAGGCAATCATGAAAGTGTTCATGATATGAGATGTCTATTGCATGCAAATGTTTTAATATCTAAATATCCCTACTCATAGAATTAACAAGATAGGACATTGTTAATTCGAACAGACTAGCACATATTATGCTTCTTGAACAGTTCAAGCAGTGATTCTCACAACTGTGATTATGGAAGATAATCAAAGCTAACATGTGGATGCTTGTTATAAAAACAAGTTCATTGGAGACCTGTAAAGAGAATCTTCACATGGATATTAAATCTATGACAGTGAGGATTCTCTTCATAGCAGTTGTGCAAGTATCCTTAGACTTGAGATCACCAAGGTTATCTTAAGTAACAAGTGGTATACTTTCACTCCATAACTTATTACTTCCAACTAGGGGTGAACATAGTTAGGAGGTTGGGTATATCATGACCTACTTGAAGATAGTTGAGTGATTGACAAAGGATTCACCATCCTAGATTTATTAAGGGAAGTTATCTCGCATGATTTTATAATTGCCTTGTTCAGAGAATCTCTGGCCAGAGTAATATGCCAAGATGGATAGGGATCCATGAAGGGCATTTTGGGAACAATGGTTAAATTAATAGAACATACATAATTAGATTTATATGATTTGATATAAATCCACACTCATAATCTAATTGAGATAAGAGTGGTGAAAGGAGTAATTGCACGGTAATTGTTTCTATGGAAGGGTATAGTCAAACCACTTGACTTTCCTGATATTTGGGTAGTCATGATGCCTAGCTAGAGGCCAATCATGACTTCTATAATAGTGTATCATGAATATGAATAGGGATTGATAAAATGATTTAAAGAAGTTTAAATCATGTGAGTTTTGAATAAAACTCACAATTACATATTATACTACCAATATGGACAGGAACCCAATAGGTCACACACACATAGAGATAAGGATAAAATGGTAAAATGACAAGGATAATAATATTTGATACTATTATCGGAATAGATAAGTGAATAAGAGAATAATTAATTAAAGAGTATAATTAATTATGACTAAGTAAAATTGTTCGCATAACTTTTTAGAAATGTTTTGTAAAATAGACCTAATTGAAATATTGTATTTCATAATTAATTATTATTGGACCATAAGTGTTATAGGGTTGATATAATGATTAATAGATCCATTGGAGAAATTAAAAGAGGCCCAGAAGATTGGTTTTGGCACAGAAACCCTCCAGAGGAAAGGTTACACGCCAAACCCTGATAGAAGGCCTTAGGGGCCTAATTCTTGGACCAAAACAAATTAAATATATTTCATAAGTGTTATGGGCCTACATATTTAATTTGGATGTATTTGGAATTCTTTTGGGTGATTAAATCTAAGTTTATGCATGAAGGGCATAGTTTAAGGGTTTTGTGCATAGTCTTTTATGAAAGGATTTAAATTGGATTTAATTGAGCCCATTTAATATTTCGCCATCAATTTTAAAGAGCCCAATCACATTATGAAGTTGGATTTTTAACCCAACTATAAAAATCCAAGTCATATGGATTTTAGGGTGAAGTGAACATTAAGAGAAAAGAAACATTCTCTCACTCTCTTAACCCTAGCTGCCACCCCCTTTTGCTAGCATCAAGGGATTTCAGCCATCCCTTATATTCCTCCATTGTTGGTTCATTCAATCCTTCTCTAGTGTGGATTACTAATTGGAGGTGTTCAATTTTGGACACTATGGTTTGCGACAACTCGATGAGAAGAAAAATTAACTGTTCAACAAAAATCAAAGGTGATTTTTCTTATTCTCATTAATATGTATATTGTAAATTCATGGCAAGATCAGATCTATTGGTTAGAAATTTTAAATTTCGCTTATGTATGAGATGCATGTAACCAATAATTCCCAATAAAATATGGTTATCCAAGCTATTCTCCATGAAAGACCTTGGAGAATCATCCTATATTCTAGGAATAAGGATCTATAGAGATAGTTCCACTAGGTTGCTAGGTCTTTCTCAAAGTACATATATAGATAAAGTATTAAAAAGGTTCAATATGGATCTCTCTAAGAAAGGGTTTATACCCATGGTGCATGGGAAACACCATTCTAAGTCTATGTGTTCGCAGACACTAGAGGATAGAGAGAGCATGAATAGAATACCATATGCATCTGCAATTGGTTCTATCATGTATGCTATGTTATGTACACGTCCAGATGTAGCATTTGCTTTGAGTGTCACAAGAAGATTCCAATCCAATTTTTGAGAGGAACACTGGGTAGCTATCAAGAATATCCTTAAGTACTTAAGAAGGACTAAGGATATATTGTTGGTATAAGGGGAGGGGAGTTTGGAAGTAAATAGGTATACAGATGCTAGCTTCCAATCTGATAAAGATGATTGTAAATCACGGTCTGGTTTTGTGTTCATAATAGGAGAAAGGGTAGTTAGTCAAAAGAGTTCCAAAAAAGAAACAACTGCCGATTCCACGACAGAAGCTGAGTACATTGCTACTTCAGAAGTAGCCAAAGAAGCAATTTGGGTCAAAAAGTTCATATCTGAACTAGGAGTGGTGCCTAGCATTGTTGATCCGATTCCTTTATATTGTGACAACAATAGAGCCATTACGCAAGCAATGGAACCACGGTCTCATTAGCGATCCAAGCATGTTCTCATATGCTACCATCTCATAAGGGAAATAGTAGCTAGAAATGATGTGAAAATAGAAAGGATCCCCACATATGATAATGTGGTGGATCCCTTTACTAAAGCACTTTCCCAGATTAAGCAGGATCACCATATAAATAACATGGGTCTAAGACATATGAGTGATTGGCTCTAGTGTAAGTGGGAGATTGTTAGAGAGTATGCCCCAAAGCCTATGTAAAAGGGATGTATTTCATATGTATGAATTCATATTCTTAATAAAAGGCAACATTCATTTATTAATGCTATATTTAAATACATGAGTTTGTAAATCTTAAATTAATAAATGAAGTCCTTGATATTATAAACACAGTGCAAAGGCAATCATGAAAGTGTTCATAATATGAGATGTATATTGCATGCAAATGTGTTAATATCTAAATATCCCTAGTCATAGAATTAACAAGATAGGACATTGTTAATTCGAATAGACTAGCACATGTTATACTTCTTGAATAGTTCAAGCAGTGATTCTCATAACTATGATTATGGAAGATAATCAAAGCTAACATGTGGATGCTTGTTAGAAGAACAAGTTCATTGGAGACCTGTAAAGAGAATCCTCACATGGATATTAAATCTATGTCAGTGAGGAATCTCTTCATAGTGGTTGTGCAAATATTCTTAGACTTGAGATCACCAAGTTTATCTTAAGTAGCAAGTGGTACACTTTCACTCCATAACTGATTACTTCCAACTGGGGGTGAACATAGTTAGGAGGTTGGGTATATCATGACCTACTTGAAGATAGTTGAGTGATTGACAAAGGATTTACCATCCCAAATTTATTAAGGGAAGTTATCTCGCATGATTCTATAATTACCTTGTTTAGAAAATCTCTGGCCAGAGTAATATACCAAGATGGATAGGGATCCATGAAGGGCATTTTGGGAACAATGGATAAATTAATAAAACATACATAATTAGATTTATATGAGTTGACAGAAATCCATACTTAGAATATAATTGAGATAAGAGTGGTGAAAGGAGTAATTGCACGGTAACTATTTCTTTGGAAAGGTATAGTCAAACCACTTGACTTTCTTGACATTTGGGTAGTCATGATGCCTGGCTAGAGGCCAATCATGACTTGTATAATAGTGTATCAAAAATATCAATAGGGATTGATAAAATGATTTAAAGAAGTTTAAATCATATGAGTTTTGAATAGAACTCACAATTACATATTATACTGCCAATATGGACAGGAATCCAATAGGTCACACACATATAAAGAAAAGGATAAAACGGTAAAATGACAAGGATAATAATATTTGACATTATTATGGGAATAGAGAAGTGAATAAGAGAATAATTAATTAAAGAGTTTAATCAATTATGATCAAGTAAAATTGTTTGCATAAATTTTTAGAAATGTTTTGTAAAATGGATCTAATTGAAATATTGTATTTTATAATTCATTATTATTGGACTATAAGTGTTATAGGGCTGATATAATAATTAATAGATCCATTAGAGAAATTAAAAGAGGCTTAGAAGATTGGTTTTGGCGCAGAAACCCTCCAGAGGAAGGGTTACATGCCAAACCCTGATAGAAAGCCTTAGAGGCCTAATTATTTGACCAAAATAAATTAAATATATTTCATAAGTGTTATGGAGCCTACATATTTAATTTGGATTGATTTGGAATTCATTTGTGTGATTAAATCCAAGTGTATGCATGAAGGGCCTAATTTGTGGGTTTTATGCATAGTCTTTTATGAAAGGATTTAAATTGTATTTAATTGAGCCCAAATAAATTATTAATAATTCCATATGCCCATTTAATATTTCTCCAGCAATTTTAAAGAACCCAATCCTATTATGAAGTTGAATTTTTTAACCTAACTATAAAAATTCAAGTGATAGGGATTTTAGGGTTAACTGAACATTAAGAGAAAAGAAACATTCTCTCACTCTCTCAACCCTAGTCGCCACCTGATGGAATTTGACATGGCATTTATATGATGATCAAGCAGCGAAAAAATAATAAAATCGATCATACATGCCACTCAATCCATAAACAAGAATCGAAAACATGCAATTTTAGGGTTTTAAAACTTACAACTTTAGATGCACTTCAAGATTTGATTTTGATGATGACCAGCAGCTAAGAATGACTTATTCACCTTAGATCTTCACCACCAATGCCAAAAGAACAGCCTATACGCCACTCCTCTCTATATTTACACACACAATTGCAAGCAATGCTTAAAATCAAGATTGCTAGCTCTATATTTAAATATTATGTAATGGTAATGGATTGAAGCTACAAGATTTGATCTTGTACTTCCTTTTAATTGTTATTGCTACCCAAGAACACAAGAGAATAAGGAAGAACCCTTTCTCCTTGTGAAAATCGGCCAAGAGTGTGTGAGAGAGAGAGTTTCAAGCCTTAGGGTTTTATTTTTTCACCAAATCTATATATGTCATTTATTTTGAAGTGTTAATTCCGCAATTAACTATCTAAAAGATAGTTAATTCATTCTCCATCACCTCCTAAAATCAAGTGACAAACATTAAATCAAACTCTTTCAAATTTTAAATTTAATTAATTTGAAATAATCATAAGACATTTAATCAAATAATATAAC
The DNA here is from genome assembly GCA_037975025.1 of Excoecaria agallocha. NCBI lineage: Eukaryota > Viridiplantae > Streptophyta > Magnoliopsida > Malpighiales > Euphorbiaceae > Excoecaria > Excoecaria agallocha. The sequence continues at coordinate 44,617,345 of CM075816.1, forward strand.
TTAATAAGGATATTTGCATGTGCCAAAATTCATAAAGAATTTGTCTTTGAATTTCGGCCACTCCATTTCCTATTTAAGTGTTTTACTTTGATTCAAATTCTTTTAGGCTTTAATACTCAATTAACTTAATTATTACAAGATAATTAATTAATTAAAATTAAACCTTGTGGGTCGAATCTCTCTCTAATGGACCAAAGTCCATTTAGAAATTTTAATACCCATTACATACATTAATTTAACTTTAATTAAAAGCTCAAATTAATGCCCAATATTTAATTTAAATATTTTAAGCTCAATGCTTTGTGTGCGATCCTATAGGTCTATTTAATATTGGCAATGAACTAATGAATTAATTCAAAGGCTATATATATTCTCTAGTAAGATATTATAGCATTCCAAATTAAATGAAAATGCAAATAGCATTTAGTGACCTAATGCAATTTTGTAAAGTCCCTTACCCATAAATATCAGAATTAATATAAGGCATGGAACTAGTCATCCTTATATATATTAATTCCTTTTATGATATTTCAGTGACACTGAACTCTCAGATAAATAATTATTACTCATTATTTCATTTCAGTATGGCCAAACACTTCTCAATTCACTGATCAAGTGGCCAATGATATTTTCTCTCTTATTGAGAGGAGTAATCCCTTCACTTCTCTCATGTTCTCTAACATGAATCAATGCATACCCAAGCATACCCATACTTGTCACTCTGTTACGAGCACGTTAGGTGTATATCAAAGTACACAGTAATTCATAAAGAGTTTCATAGAGATTTTAGGTCTAAGAACTTCGATACAAAACTTGCATATGAGAAACACTTATGACTTGTACCATGTAGTGTTCTCATGAATGGTTCAAATCCAGATACTATGTTCTAAACATGTATCTATGATCTCTAATTGACACTCTTGTCCTTATGATCCGTAAGACATAACTCAACTTATTAGAGAGAACATACTAGTCTTAATTCATCTGTTATTCCCATAATAATGACTGACTAGGGATATTTAGAATGAAGTCTCTATTGTTTCAAGGTCTTACAACCATGTGCCTTTCATATGAAAACTTAAACTGAAACAACATTCTAGGATAGTTCTATCAATTGATATGCACAATAATACAATGGATAAAACAAATCCCTCATTTATTAACTAAAGTGTTTTATTACAATGCATTGCGGCTAGGGCTTACACTAACACCACCCCCCTACTAGCATCAAGGGATTTCGGCCAATCCTTATATTCCTCAATTGTTGGTTCATTCAATCCTTCTCTAGTGTGGATTACTAATTGGAGCTGTTCAATTTTGGACACTATGGTTTACGACAACCCGGTGAGAAGGAAAATAAACTGTTCAACAAAAATCAAAGGTGATTTTTCTTATTCTCATTAATATGTATATTGTAAATTCATGGCAAGATTAGATCTATTGGTTAAAAAATTTTAAATTTCACTTATGTATGAGATGCATGTACCCGATAATTCCCAACGAAATCAAACTCTTCTCAGAAATTTTAAGCAAAAATATAAAGCTAAGACAAGGTTTTTCCAGGTCCTAGGGGCATTGAGTAGTCTATGCACTTTAGTGAGGAAGGCGATGGCCAAATGGATTGATAAAATCTATAAGAAGGTAATGTACATAGTAAATGATGAGAATTTTCATATATAGAATAATAATTAATCTAATAATAATGTAAGCCATATAGTAAAATGTACAAATATGTGAAATAACAATAATTAAGATATTAAATGGAACAAATGTATAAAAATAATCATAGTATAATATCATAATAAATAACAAATAAGATAAGGAAAAAATAATAAAGTTAAGGAAAAAAGGGAGAATAATAATAAAAAATAGAAAAACTGGTAATAATGAAAAAATAATAATGATAATAAATAATAAATAAAAATAATATAATAAATAAATGAAAATAATAATTAGCAAAACTAGTCAAAAATAATTGACAAAAGACAAGGAAAAGGGAAAAAAGCACTTACTTGGGAAAAGAAAACCATTTAAAAAAGCCCAACATGCAAATAAGAAGATTTGAAGGGTATTTATAGGCCAAGAATGAGTCACTCTTTTAACTCATTTGAGTCACACCCTTGGGCCTTGAGTCACCTCTAGTCCACTTAAATGATGCATTTTGCATGGGACATGCATTCTTTTGCCTTATCTCGCAAATTTCTTGAGTTTTACAGGAAAATTTCACAAAAATTGTACAAAAAATTAAGAGTGTCATGAGATTTAGGGAGTAAAAATAATAATAATATTATATATGTGTACCAGTTCTTAAAATAACAAAATGTAAATAATAATAATAATAATAATAATAATAATAAGTATGTAAGTAAAAGCTAGGTAATCCTGTATATATTATGAAAAATAATCAAATTGGGATTTACTATTGCTTAAATAATTAATTAATTAATTTAATTAGTGTTTAATAGATATTTAATAGGGATTTAGTAGAATTAAATGCCACTCATGATTGTTAGTTGTCTTTTTCACCATTTTGGCTTAGTGATGCCCTAAAGCCATGACTCGCTTGTTGAGTAATGCCCAAGGCCATGACTCACATCTTTTAAATGATATTGTGCCATTTTGCTTGTGATTCAAGCCCCAAGACCATGAGTCGCTAAGTGAGTCACGCCTTTGAGCCATGACTTATTTAAAGTCTATTAAAGCAAATTGTCTTCTTCTTTTTTTTTCTTTCTTTCTTTTCTCCCCTAAAACGCGACTTACAAACTCCTAAGAGCATTTTTTGCTCATTTTTCCTCTGTTAGAGCTCTGTTTTGAGAACCCTCTTCACCATTGAGTTTACAATTGAATCATGCATGTCTATATATGAATTTTGTCAAGTTTTGTCTCCTAAAATTTTATTTGCCATTAAAGGAGTGAGGTTGGTATTTCTTAAATTTTTTTACATTTTATGGTTTGATATCTATTGTTTGATTCTTTTCTTTAGTTGGTTGTTTGATTTAAAGTCAGAATTTGCTCACATTATTTGGTTTTGGTAATTGTTTATCTTGGCCCAGTTTGTTCATTTCACCGTAAATGTTATTTTTCTTTAATTATGTTGCCAATTGTTAATTCCTATTAGTTAGAATAATTAATTAATAAGGACCATCTTCAAAAAAAAAAAACAATAGGTAGAAATGGTATATAGTGAGAATAAGGAAAATGAAAAAATAGTACCGGTAGTAGAAGGAAAGAAAAAAGTAGGGAAAAAGGAACGAGAATTTTGCTAATTAAAAAAATTAATTAATTAAAAATCTCTTGCTAGTAAATTAATGGACAAGCACTTTTTATAGGTATAGTTTATGAATGAATATTTTGTATGATCATAGGTTTATAATAAATGTGAATAGCCTAGTAATGATGCATGTTAATTAGACAAAGGCATGAAAATAATTGTTGTTTAATAGAAATGTGTATGATAAGTGCACACATAGCTCAAATGCCTATGTTTGAATTAGTGATGCATGTACATTTGCAAAGAAAGGCATAATTTGCTAGTTAAATGTATAAAGCAAAATGGCTAATATAGATAAATAATAAGAAATCAAATGTTGATTATGTACTTAGTTTATAAGTCAATAGTGCTATTATACATACTCAATTAAGCAAGTAAATGGGCATATATGCACACTTGAATTGTGACTTAACTTGATCAATTGTGCATAAAAATGCTTGTGGATTGTTGTGGGCATTATTTAGGCCATTTTTTATGTGGGGGGGCCTATAATGCTTAGCCGTAATGTTGCTCGATTTTTTTCAAATATATTGTTAATTTTTATGTTTGCATATAATTTATACATAATGTGACGATGCTAGATTTTAAAAACTGAATTAAGCTTTAATATCATTTTTTAAACTAAGTTTCAATTTGAATTTTGAAATTGAGTATGCATATGCACATCAGCATGCAAATTATTTTGTAAACAATTAATCAGTGTGCTACTGAGATTTGATAAGTTCTGACTTATTCTCATATGTTGGTAGTTTTTATGAATATTTTTTTATTGCCCAATGTTAGTAACCTTGCCAAGACTTATGTTGTCTAAATTCACTAATTTACTAGAATATGCATTATTTTCGCACTTTTCCTAGAATTTTTAGTATTTGGGCTAGCAATTTAAGCTGATACTCAAATTCATTAGTTTTAGCAAATTATCATGATTATTCACACTACGATCCAGTATTTCAATCACGATTAGTATCCAATCTAAAGCTTACAAATAAATGTTATTTGGCATGGTTGTTTTACCAAATTGGTTAATTGATTTTGCATTTATGTAGATGCCTCATCATAGACAATCACAGCTACAGCAGGATGTTTAGGCACCCGATTGGATGGCACGAGAGCAAGCTGCCTGATATCAAACTTTAATATATCTTGCCCAACAAGTTTATGAGTAATCATTTCCTTGACACCATGGAAATCTAGCAAGAAGCATACGAGTTGCTTGGACAAGCCGCTTGGCTAGATTTCTACACTCTTGCTTTTTCTACATATCCTGAGGTAGTTTGAGAGTTTCTAGCCACTTATCATTACCAAGGATATTAGTGCCCTAATACCAAGGCAGGGATCATTACATTTCGAGTTTTTCACATTCCTTTCAACCTGCCTTGAGCACAATTGGCTAATATTAAGGATGTCACCATCACTAGGCAGACTACTAAACTAGACCAGCGGGGTGCTATTATCAGGCCAGGCATCCCCTATTAACCTTCGACAGCAAAGGCCACTATGCTAACTTCACAGGTTCTAAGATACCTACAGTGGGTCTTGTCATGCTCTTACATGGGATGATCAGGTAGCCTAGGGTCCCTCAATGTTATGGATATCTAAAGCTTATGGGCTATGGCCATTTGTCAGTGCCTCAATATTAGTCGTGATATTTTACAGAACATTACCAAGATAGACCAGACACTAGGCACATCAATGGTCATCGGTGGGATAATTACTTGACTATTGTTAGCATTTAGGTTCCCTAAGTCATAGATGGGGCCACAAGTCAAGGGTAGTGTGCTTGTGAGTTTTGCAATGGCTTTAAATATGCACATAATCAAGCATACACGTACTAGGTATAAACTGATCTCAGTAGAGGAGGTAGATAGGGATTTGAGGACTAATAGACATCAGACTGTAGCACGATTTGATGAGGAGCAGTCAAAGGATAATGCACCTCGTGGTCATTTTCCTCTTCACCAAGCACACACGATAAAAACCCAAACTTTTGACATGAGATCTAGCCCGAGTCGCTTTGTAGGACACACGAAGCCATAGCCCACACCACCTCAAGGGTCTGGTAAGTTACAAATACCGATGCCATATGAGGCCCATAGATTTTTCCCACATGGCAACCTTGGTGTATCTACTCCCTGAGAGCCAGTGCCACCTGCTCTAGTTTCTTTTGCTCTTATTGCTATGGATTTAGAAGGTAGGTTAATGCACGTAGAGACCGCTGTTGGGATTTTAGGATGAGATATGTGTAGAGTCGAGGAGATGATTGTTGTAGCTAGCCATCTTACTGAATAAAATTATCAGATCTTAGGTGCCTAAGTAGCCACAGTTGTGTAGACAACACAAAGAGTGGAGATGGAGCTTCTTGGTTTTACAGAGAGCATGAGAAAGGGTCGAGAGCACCATACTATATGACTTACTAGTATAAAGGCAGTGGTGCATTGATAAGAGATAACTATGAGATAGGCATATGATAGTGTACACCATCTAGCAAGACTTATAGGCCAAATCCTAACTCCTTTAGCTTAAGCGATGGGTTTTGAATTTGAGGTGCATTAGCCACTACCACTTATTGATCTTTTCTAGGTAGGTCCTTCTTAGCCTCTTTAATTGTCACCTGGTTCATCAACCAAACCACGAAGTCCCTCAGGATCAAGACGCTAGAGATGACCTCGAGGGAGACACATTTCATTTTTTATATATTGATTGTCTAAACTATTATTTATTTCCACTTGTATTTACATTTATGGATTTGGTATTTTATTTTTGCTTAAGTATTGTATGGATAACGTTTTTTGTTATGACATTCATGCATGTATATATGTGTTTGTTTCTTTATAATTATTAACTTGATGCCCAATGTAATAAATGAATAAAAAAAGAAAATAATCACTTACATGATCCTTATAATAAATTCAATAGCAGAGTTGAATTTATCAATCTAAAATAAAACTAAAAAATAAATATAATAAAGTGTATAATAAAATGGTGTGAACAACACGTTATAATGTAATTCAACATCTATTACCTAAACAGGTAAGATCTTAACACAAACTCACATTATAAGGATCTCTCATCAGCAATAACTCAAGCATTATGAAATGTTATACAACTAGATCAAAATAAGGCCTTCACATACCTAGACTAGATAGATATTAGGTTTATACTTAAGAGCACCTACCAAAGGGTGACCCTTTTGCTCAAAGATAGATCTATATGAAAACAATCATGCAAATCAACAAAAAGTAATAATTTATTTTTGTTACAATGATATACTAACATCAAGGTCCTTTTATAGGTACCAATGCTCACCTAAGAGGTAGTATACCCATAAAAGTCAAAAGTCCTCTCGTAAGGCATTTAATCCATAATCTTCCTTGATCCTGCATGCTAATAAGTTGGCACTGATTAAATGTCCTAACCAAGGGTTAATACGCCGACAAGCTGAAAGAAATTACCCAGTCAATCTAGGGTTAAAACATCGACAAGCTGATGGTAACCACCCCAATTGATCAAGAGTTAAAATGTTAAAAAGCTAATGGTAATCACTCAATTGATCCTAGGTTAAAATGTTGACAAGCTAATGGTAATACCACTACAAAAAAAATACAGAATAGCGATGAAAATTAGCGAGGACAATAAAATTTGTTGCTAAATGCACAATTTAGCGACAATATTGCGACGAAAAATGATTTTTGTCGCAAATACTGTTAAATGTGAGTGGAGAAACAGATTTTGCGACGATTTAGCGAGCAATAATTTTTGTTGTAGCTAATTTTGGGCGCCAAATTTTTGGCGCAAAAAATAGAGACGACTTTGCGAGCAAAGACCCCTCGCTAATTTGGCGAGGAACAAATCCTCGCTAATTTAGCGAGGACAAAACCCTCGCTAACGGGTAAATAGATTATCATTTGACATATTAACCATTTAGCGAGGACTTAATCCTCGCTAATTTTGCGAGGAACAAAATCCTCGCTAAATTAGCGAGGGTAATTCCCTCGCTAACAGTTTAATAGTTTAGCATTTGATATATTAACCATTTAGCGAGGACTTAATCCTCGCTAAATTTGCTAGAAACAAAATCCTCGCTAAATTAGCGAGGATAAATTCCTCGCTAATGGTTAAATAGTTTAACATTTGATATATTAACCATTTAGCGAGGACTTAATCCTCGCTAATTTTGCGAGGAACAAATCCTCGCAAAATTAGCGAGGACAATTTCCTCGCTAACGGTTAAATAGTATATTAACCATTTAGCGAGGACTTAATCCTCGCTAAATTTGCGATGAACAAAATCCTCGCTAAATTAGCGAGGGTAATTCCCTCGCTAACGGTTTAATAGTTTAGCATTTGATATATTAACCATTTAGCGAGGACTTAATCCTCGCTAATTTTGCGAGGAACAAATCCTCGCTAAATTAGTTAAATAGTATATGAACCGTTTAGCGAGGACTTAATCCTCGCTAATTTTGCGAGGAATAAATCCTCGCTAATTTTGCGAGGAATAAATCCTCGCTAAATTAGCGATGACAATTTCCTCGCTAACAGTTTAATAGTTTAGCATTTGATATATTAACCATTTAGCGAGGACTTAATCCTCGCTAAATTTGCGAGGAACAAAATCCTCGCTAAATTAGCGAGAATAATTTCCTCGCTAAATTAGCGATGATAATTTCCTCGCTAATGGTTAAATAGTTTAGCATTTGATATATTAACCATTTAGCGAGGACTTAATCCTCGCTAAATTTGCGATGAACAAAATCCTCGCAAAATTAGCGAGGATAAATTCCTCGCTAATGGTTAAATAGTTTAACATTTGATATATTAACCATTTAGCGAGGACTTAATCCTCGCTAATTTTGCGAGGAAAAAATCCTCGCTAACGGGTAATATTAATTATTTATATTTAATTTAAATTATATTTATATTTAATTATATTTATATTTAATTTAGTAAATTTAGTAAATTTAGTTAACATATCTTTTAGAAAAAATTTAGTTAACATTTAAATTATATTTATATTTAATTTAGTAAATTTAGTTAACATATCTTTTAGAAAAAATTGAAATAAACTAAATTATTATTATTTAAATTAAATTAAGTTATTATTTTTATATTTATTAATATTAATTATTATTAATTATATAATAAAAATTTAGACGAACTAAATTATTGTTATTAAAATTAACTAAATTAAATTAAATTATTATATTTATATTTATTTACTAATATTAATTTTTATTAATTTTATAATAAAAGAAATAAATTTTGAAAATATATCAAAAATTAGCTAGGACAAAAGTCCTCGCCAAATTTGCGAGACCCATGTCCTAGCTAATTATCCAAATATTTTGGCGGGATAAAATACTTGTTTAGCGGGCTTTATGTTTTCTAAATCAAAAAAATCTTATTACCTTTTGTTTCACCACCCTCGATCCAAAAAAAACATCTCGGCTGTTCAAAGGGTCATCTGAAACCCTCAAGACCCAAGAGCAGTTCTCTATGGTGATATCTATCCAGATTGGCCGCCCCCCTCAAGACCCAAGACCCAAGACCCACGTTGCAGGTGAGTAAGGAAAGGCAGAGGGCACTAGAAGGGTCATCTAGCCGCTGGAAGCTCTCCGATGCTGGTTGGGACATCATCCACCGTCGTCGATCATCGAAAGGAAGAGAAGCAGCTCCCACCATGAAGAAGAGATCGGGGATAGAGAAGATCGCTGGATGCCGTGGGTGATGGGGTAATGACAACGTGGATAATGGGAAGGCAAGAATGGCCGGAGCAATCGCCGGCGAGATGAAGAATCCGTCATCCCCTTGCTCCGATTCCCGGTTTTCCCTCTCTGTTCTCCCCTTCTTTCTATTTCTTCCCCTTCTTTCTATTTCTTCCCCTTCTTCCTTTTCTTAATTTCCCGCTTACTTTTGCAAATTAGCGCTGATAGTTTCATCTAGATAATTCTAGGAGTTCTAAAAATATTAAATCTCTTATTATTAACTGTTATTATTAGTTTATTTTTATTTTTATCATTTGTCTCTACTTGTTTTAATTTCTTATTTACTAATAAGTATTTTAGTTAACATTATAAATTCGTGCTTCAATTGGAAACAAATTCTGCATGTGATCTTCTTAAAGTTCTCTTGTTTCAATTGGAATTATTGTTCAAAAACATAGCCTTAGAATTATGATGTGTGTTTACCAATTGAAAGGAAAAATAGTATTTCATGTCTATTTTCTCCTAGATAGGATTCACAAGATCCAAATCCTCTAATTCGTGCTTTGGCTGTGCGAACAATGGGTTGCATTCGTGTTGACAAAATTGAATGTTAGTATGTTAGTATTATAGTATCTAGTTATTAGGTTGGATGTAGACTTTGGTTTGCTGCTTGCATGTTAGTATTATAGTATCTAGTTATTAGGTTGGATGCTAGAACTTCATTGGAAATTGAATGATTCATTAGAAAGCAATTGATGATTCTAACTTCTGCTTCATTGTGCTGTTTAAGGATCAGTAATTGATGATTCTAACTTCTGCTTCATTGTATAGATAATCTGCTTCTTACTTTGTATTTATTGCATATCATGCTGTGGATTCTTTTATGGCTGTTCCAGACTTTTGGATGTAAACATCGTTGGTTATCTATGAATTTTCTTTAACTTGCAGATTTAGATCAGATACTGGAGGAAGCTAAGCACCGTTGGCTTTGGCCTAATGAAATCTTAGAAATATTTGGCAACTACCAGAAGTTTAAGTTGGCTACAGAGCCACCCGTTAGCCCCTCAGGTTTTCATTACTTCTTATGCAGTTTATTCATTTTTGGGGTTTTTTCCTTTAATACTTCGTGGGTTTTTATAAACCTAGTTGCAGTATTTGCATATGATAGCTTCTTTCTTTGATATTTCATTGTTTTTATTTGAGTTGGTGTTTGTCATGGCATATATTGGTGATTCAGAAGTGAAGTTTTACCATCATAAAGTCGAAAAACATGTCCAGTCTATGAAATAGAAGATAATTCGGATATTATGATTACTGATGGTTTTACAGAGCAGGTACAAGCAAAGATGAATTTAGTCACAACTTCTTTGTCAGTGTTAATGTCTTTTGGAAACATAATTGAAGTAAAGAGTAGCTTGGGAATTAATCAGATGGAACCTGACTTTTGGAATTTCTGCAGATATTAAATCTGACAAAGGAGACTAAGAGAATCCTTCCATGCGTTACACTAGCAGTCACTGTTCCTCACACCCTAAGTCTCCCTGACCAGGTAAAATACTTTGTTTTAGAATGCTAAGAAAAAATTCATAATGGTTTGATCTGTTTATCTATCTATTTATGTGGATATATATGAAGCAAACCACTTATTCATTATGTCATGAACAGGTCAAGCTTGCAGAGCTTTTGGAACTGGAAGGTACTGACATTATACAAACTGAATGAGGAAAATGTTCTAATCCTTCAAGCTATGGTGTTCTTGGTTTGATTGAGAAGGTAATTGATAGGAATTTGTATTGTTTATTCTGAAGAGACTGATTCTATAATGTTCATTCAATCCTCTGTTTGTGGCAGGAGAACTGTAATTTTTATAGCTTTTCATGCAAGTTCAATTGTTAACATATTGACAGATTGTGTTTGTGACAATAAATAGCAGATTTTCTGATAATTGTAAACACCAACCTTATCTGCAGCTTATTCGATTTCCAGAGCTGTCAAGATTCCGGTGATGTGTTCATCTGGACTTAGTGCAGTAACAGCACCAATGGCAATCACAGCAGGGGCTTCTGGTGTGGTAAGCAGAAATGTACCAATTTGTTTATATGCATATGGAGAGTCACAAATATGATATGCCTATCGTAAATTACCATTGCTTGCTTTTGTTCTGACTGCAGGGAGTCGGCTCAGCAGTTAACAAGCTAAACGACGTGGTTGCTATGATTGCAGAAGTTAGAATCTAGAACGACAATCCTAGAATATCATTCGTCAAATTCGGATTCATCATCAGTTTCTTCATATTCACTGGTTTCCTGCAAAATAATTATTAGTTCAAGTAAATTATAGCACTAGATATTAAAAACAGTGCCATAAATAAGCATAAAAAAGAATGGCAGTTTTCCAAACATAAAGATTAGATGCATAGCAAATATACCTTGATATCAATGATGGTTTTGCAGATGATTACTGTGATCTTGTGATTACTGTGAATCCACTTAATATGCAGGTTGCCCCTGCTGAACTAGAGCAGTTGTTTCGTTGTACCGTAAGTATTCTCTACTCATTTTTAAAGTTTTTGGGATTTTTTGCCTCAAATCTTAGCATGTATTGTACTTTAAGGATGTTTCTCAACCAAAGTCAAATGTGTTCAGTAAAATTGATGCATTTTAATTATTATTCAATTTTAGCATTTTATGATTGACAGAAGTTTAAATAGTTGATGACATTAAAAGATTTGCAGATATCCTGAACTTGCTTGTGCTGTAGTTTGAGTTTGAAGTCTGGGATAAAGTAGGTTGTAGAGAAATTGAGGAACGTCACCATACAAAGGTGATGTAAAGAATGTCTTGAAAGGTGCAACTGACTTATGCGTATTTATAGTTAGAATTTTTTTGTCTTTGCATTACCTTCAGAGTATAGGAGACTCATCTATATATGAAGTAAATAGGTCATATTTTGCTTATTTATTGTTACTATTGTATAGGTCATATTTTACTTCTTTTTTGTATTTAGTCAAGTTATGCAAACACTGGTCAGATGGTCAACATCAACAATTGGAAGATCAAATTCTAATAATGACATTGGATGGAGTTCTTCGTTATCTGCAATCAATCACTACACAACTATAGGAATTAAAAGCAACTGGCATTTTATGAGCTATTTATGATTTTTAATTGTTACTGTTATATATGGATGTATTATTTTGGATATATTATTAGCAATGATATACACTTGTAAATAACAATTTATTCATTAATATATATATGTTTTTATATTAAATATTGAGTGAATATAAATTTATTATTTTTCAGTTTATTATTTAAATAATAAAATTTTCATATGAATATTTAGCAAGGATAAATCTCATGCTAAATTTAGCAAGAACAATTTTTGTCACAAAATGCATGTTAAATTTTAGCAAGAAACTCGTCCTAGCTAAAGTTTAGCGAGGACTTTAATCCTCGCTAACTTTAGCGAGGACTAAATCCTCGCAAAACTTAGCGAGGACTTTAATCCTCGCTAACTTTAGCGAGGACTAAATCCTCGCAAAACTTAGCGAGGACTAAATCCTCGCAAAACTTAGCGAGGACTTTAATCGTCGCTAACGTTAGCGAGGACTAAATCCTCGCAAAACTTAGCTATGATTTTAATCCTCGCTAAAGTTAGCGAGGATTAAATCCTCGCAAAAGTTTGCGAGGACGAAAATCCTCGCTAAAATCAGCTAGGACGACTTTTGTTACAAAATTTTTGTCCTCGCTAAATCGTCGCTAAAATAATTTAGCAATGAAAAATCATCATTTAGCGAGGAATTTCGTCCTCGCTATTTTGCGTTTTTCTTGTAGTGTACCCAACTAAAGGGTTAAAACATTGATAAGCTAACAGTAATACCCAACTAAAGGCAACATATTGACAAGCTGATGTTAATTACCTAACCTAGAGTTAAAACGTCAATAAGCTAACGGTAATCACTCAATCAATCAAGAGTTAAAACATCAATAAAATGATGATAATTACTCGATCAAGAGTTAACACGCTGACAAGCTAGCAGTAATTACTCAACTAGAAATTCCCTACCACAATTGGTATGTGTCTACTTTTCGAAATTTGCTGCCTCAAGTGAGTGTCTTTATCACTTTACTCTGAACTTTGGCAAACTTAGACACTAGTGCACTAGCCTTCCCAAACATAGGGGCAACTGTAGACACTGGGGCTAAGGTAACCTCTATTAGGGTTATATAATGAGGATAATGCTATTTTAAAAGCGATCGGGAAGTAATAGCACTCTATCCTTCTCTAGCACTTAGTTTTTGGAAACTATTTTATTGCAAGTTTTATAGTTGTAAGTGTCAAAAAATAGTGCTTTAGGGGTAAGTATGTATTTACTCTCTTTTGGATAGGTTGAATGAGCACATCTAAAGGATCTAAGTTGACTCAAAAATGAGTCATGGCCTTGACTCATGGGTCAAGACTGTGACTCACTTCTGTGTTACAACATTTAAAGGTTACTACTCCCTTACTATTTGGCCATCATTTGAGTCACTAGGCATGACTCACTAGCAAATCACGGCCCTAAGCCCGTGACTTACTAATTTCCTTTTTAAAATGAGTTTTAGACTTTTTTGGGGGACCCAACTCCCAATCATACCTATGACTCACCAGTCAAGGCTGTGACTAGGCTCTTTTAGTTTAAAATTCCAGATTTTCCCTGTGTAATAGGGGATTAATTTTTAGAAAAACTCTTTTACTTTATTAGTCCTAACCCAAATGCATTTAAAGGTAATGATTTTCTTTAAATGAAATATAACAAATCCTTAGGGAAAATAACAAAAAATCTAGAGAGAAAATAAGAAAAAAGCTTTGGTATTTACCTGTTGTTTTTAAGAATGAAGGAAGCAGGAAGAAAGAGAGTGCACTCATTGGTTTGTTAAAGTAACTCTAATGAAGATAATGTAAGAAGTAAACTTGTTGCTTACATATAGATCTAAAACTTTTGTTCTTGTAAATATTCATTTTGAGTTTTTTGTATAGTTTGCATGCTCTATTTTTGGTTTTTTCTCTCTATGTAATATATGCTATCCTTGGTAGTTTTGTGTAAAAGTTGCTTTAAGAGCTTGAGTATGTGTAATATTAAGTTTTATGCATGATTTTTTTGCTTATATATGAATTAGAGTGAGTTTGATGCCTGATGATGTTAACTTTCTCTTTCTAGACCTTGATCCTCTCACATGGTGATATTTTGAAATATTTGTCTCTAGTAGACTTGTTGATTGTTTTGAGCATTTAAGTTGATTTTGAGGAGTTTAGAGGCCACTTTTTGCATTTTTAGACCTTAGAATGCCCTTTAGAAGAATTAAAATTAGTCATGGCATCATTCCAATAGCTACTGGGTAAGCCAGAAGTGACTCACGACCTTGAGTTATGAGCAAGTCATGGTTTTGGGCTATGACTCACACCTGACTCGTCATGACTCACTCATGGAATGGTCAATAACTCACTTAAGGGGGTATGACTCGCCCCACTCAAAGCCATCTCTGACTCAATTTTTGGCCTTCTTTATATTTTTCTTTATTTCTTCATTTTTTACCTTTTTTTAGTTCCTTCTTCTTTCTAATTCTTGTTTTTGTGGATTTATTTATTCTATTTTTTCTTCTATTTAATTTTATTATTTTGTTAACAATTTTTTTTTCATGATTTAAATGTGTTATTTATTCTGCTTAGTTAATCCTTGTGTTCTCTTTTCCTCTTTTTTTGACCAAATAACATAATAATCCTATGTGGATGAGTTTGGGAATTGGAGATCAGAGTTGGTCTAGTTTTAGTAAATACTTTTAGTCTAGCTTATTTATTTATTTGTCTTTTATTTGGCCTTTTATTATCAAATGATTTGTAATAGCTAGTAAAAAAGGAATTTTTGGTGCGATAATAGGGAAATTCACATTATCTTCTGCTTAAATAATTGGGTTTTTCCACATAAAATGGACCAATATTCACTTTTAATCCAAAAAATCACGCAAAGAATTTATAAAATACGCATGAGGAAATCGATATTCCCAACTCAATAAATGACTGGGTTTATAAATGCTTTTCTCTTAGCATTATTATGCTTTCATTCTTTTATTGTTTTCATTACACATAAATGGTTTTTTGAACATTAATTTAAAAAGATCATCAATTATTTTTTACTTTAAAAATAATTAACACGATTCTTTTTTCCAAAGATGCAAGGGGCAATTATCCCCATTTTTCATCCAATATACACCCAAAACTCTTTTTAGATATGCATATGAGGACCAATGTCCTCATTTAGATAAAATTTAATTAATTCCCTAATTTATGCATAATGTATTATTTAGTACTTTCGTATGTATATTTTACCACTTTTTATATGCTTGTAGTGCACTATTTAATTTCTTAATATAAAATGCTTGAGATAAATATTGGGATAATTAGGTACAAATAGTCATTTAGGTAAACATTAACCAAGTTGTAAGTAAGAGTGAAGTCTAAACTATCTTTGGTTTTGGCTTTACGAGGTGAGAACTCACTTTCCTAATGTTTTATTGGGTGGCAACTCAGTGATACCTATTTTGTGATTCCTAATAGATACCCTCATAGGTTGATTGTCAATAATAGATTAGGATAAAATCCTATCAATTGCAAAGCAACCAGCCTTCATGAGTCAAATGAACCTTGATCTAGTCTCAAGCCTTAAAAGCGAGCTTTCCAAAGCAAGCCAAATGTCTATGGGGTTTGTCGCATGTCACAGCCATTTCTCTTTAATTTTTACTCAATTTTGTAGGAATTATTATCTTTACGCTGGTCACTAGTCATGGAGCTTCAACAATGATGCATTATTACTACCAACATGAAGAAGCTTAAAGCATTAGGGTCATATTGCCGATGGTCACGTGCCCTAACGCCCCTTATATTGACCAAAATTGGAGTTGGAACATTATGAGCTTCGTAGTTCCAATCTCCCAATTATCGTTGGGTGACGATTGAAAAAGGGTTCTATCAAGCATACTGGTGTAAGTCATGTAGCCTCTCGATGTCCGAGTTATCCATAAAATGGAGAAGTTTTTATTTGAAAGGAGAGAAAAATCGCTAGATGGAGAGGACGATGATGGTGGCAGAGTAGAGGGCGATAGTGGTTATGGCTATAATGAGCGATTGCGAGGGGTCATCAGTAGTAGAGGACGACAATGGCAGTCCATAACCTATAGAATCATATCTGCCTTCTTTTCGATCTCCTTCTCTTCTTTATATTTTTTTGTTTTCTTGTATTATCTTTCTCTTTCTTCTTTTATTTATTTCTTATGGCCAAAATATTTATTTATTTATTTATTTGTCTCTAATATTCACCTTAGTCAGAGATAATTCCAAAAGCCCTAAAATAAAACCCATAAAAATCTTCCTCTATATTATATTTATTTATGATGATCTCAATTAACTCTATTTTTTTAATCTCATTTCTCATGTAATTTCCATCATTAAACTTCCTAGTTTAATTATTTATTCTTCTTAATATTAATAATGATGTGTAATATTGATCCTGTTGGGTTTTGTCACAATAAAATAAAAAAATCGCAGTGAAAATTACAAAACCCACTAAGATCTATGCAAATTCTATTGATTCAAAAAGAGGAGATAAATGATTACCAACGTCCTGAAGTGTAGAAATTTGATTTTCCAGGTCAAACTTATATAGTTCCTAGTGCTTGTTGCAAACTCTGCCAGAATCTCGATGTAAATCTCGAATCTCGATCAGAGATTATTGACACCGAAATGCCATGCAGTCTAACAATCTCATTTATATAAAGTTTCGCTAATTTATCCATAGAGTAATCCATCCGAACTGGTATGAAATGAGCTGATTTAGTCAGCTTATCAACTATAACCCAAACTGCATCATGCTTTTTCTATGTAAGGGGCAATCCTGTTACAAAATCCATGGTAATATCCTCCCATTTCTACTGTGGAATTGGGATGGGGTTCAACAAACCAGAGGGTAACTAGTGCTCTGCTTTCACCTACTGACAAGTCAAACATTTGGAAACATATGCTACCACATCTTTCTTCATGCCAGGCCACCAATAACTTTGTTTCAAATCCTAGTACATCTTATTTCCACTAGGGTGTATAGTAAATACTGTATTGTGAGCCTCATTCAATACTTTTCTTTTTAATCTTTGTCATCAGGAACATATAATCTATTTTTGATAATACACACCCCCATCCTCTTTCACTGAATACTTAGACTGGGTCCCTTCAAGTGAAGACTTCAAAATCTATTGCAACCTTTCATCATGTTTCTGAGCATCGATCACTGTTTGCTTCAGACAAGGTCTAGCCTTCAACTGTGCTATTAAAGCTCCATCATATGTAAGCTTCCATCTACAGTGATGTGCAATCATAGCAGCCATCATCTTACGGCTCAAGGCATCAGCTACAACATTAGCTTTGCCTGGATGGTAATCCACTATACAATCATAATCTTTAAACAGTTCTAACCATCTTTGTTGCCTCAAGTTAAGTTCTTTTTGAGTGAGAAAATATTTGAGACTCTTATGATCTGTATAGATTTTGTACTTTTCCCCATACAAATAATGTCGCCAAATTTTTAAGGCAAACACTACTGCTGCTAACTCTAGGTCATGGGTTGGATAGTTTTGCTCATGCGGCTTCAACTGTATAGATGCATAGGCAATTACTTTACCATCTTGTATTAACACACACCCCAAGCCAACTCTAGAAGCATCACTATACATATCATACTCCTTTCCTATAACTGGTTGTGTCAAAACTGGAGCCTCTTGATAATGGTCATTTATATAGTGCTTTTAGTATGTTTTTAGGTGTTTAATTAGGTTAATTTTGTGTTAATTAGGATTAGATTTGATTTTAATTGGTTAATTTTATGTTTTTGGAGTTAATTGTAAATTTTGATATTTTTCAAGGTTAATTTGCAAGAAAAAGGACTTAATTGTAAAAAGGCTATAAGATTTGGGCCAAAATTGTGAATTTGGAAATTTGATGCAAGCGTGAAGTCCAGAAGAGTTATGCATGCCCACGTGAAATGAAGAAGGAAGGATCACATGGCCACGTGAGAGATTGAACAAAGCTACACGTGACCACGTGTGATTTATCAAAGGAAGATGAGTGGCCACGTTAATTGAAGAAGAAAAGAACACATGGCCACGTGTGAAAATGAACTAAGAAACACATGGCCACATGTTGAGTCTCTCATGAAGCGAAGGATTTGCATTTTTTCCAATTCAAGAAGGATTCTTTTCCTACTCACATTTGGGAAGTTTAGAAGGCTTCTACAACATATTTTGCCTATAAATAGACCACTCTAACACCAAAAAAAGGGATTTTAATTGAGGAATTAGAGGAATTAATTAGAAGAACTAGTAGAGTTCTTTAGTTTTAGTTTTACTTGGCTTTTCCAGTTTTTATGTTTTCATTATTTTTCTTCAACTTTGTTTTAGTTCTTAATTATGTTTGGGAAGTAGTTTTTCTTCTTTTGCTAATGGAACCTTGAAATCTTATATTTTCATTGTTATGACCTTATTTTGAGCTTAATTTCAATATCGGTTGATTATTTCTTGGTTTTAAGCATATTCTTATCTTTGATTGTGTTGAGATTGATTGTTGGTTTATTGAATAAATAACTAAAGATTGGTTTTGACATAGTTAATGATTTGCATGTTCTTGGGTTAACTCTTAAATGTTTATGCATGATTATTATCTGAAATATGAGATAATTATGTGTGAATTTTATTGGTTAATACTAAGAGAAGAAGAACTAAGAATGAATTGGAGTTGAATCACTTGAGAAAGGCTTCAATGAATATTTAGGAAGTTAAAACTAGATTTTCATGCTAAGTATTAGATTTGTCTATGAGTTTAATACTAAGAATGATATACTTGAATAAAGATATCTTGCTTTATTACTAGTTTTCCATAATCACTGGTGTTTATATTAAATTTAAGTCATTACAATGAAAGTTAAGGTGGATGGTTCCTTTAGCAAGAGAATTTTAGTTATTTTTTTGTTTTTTAATTCATGTTTTAGCTTTTGTTTTGTTTAATTGTTTATTTTCTTTAATTTTTGCTTTTAAATCAAAAACATTTGGGAAACAATCTCGGATTAATTTAATTCATACATAGGTATTATCCTTAGCAATCCAAGTTCCCTTGGGTACAATATTTTGGGGTCTTAATCTATATTTTCCTGTATTACTAGCCGATCTAGTACACTTGCTAGACACCAGTCACCTCTGTCAAAAATTTCTTCAACTGATCAAAACTTGCCTGACACCGATCAGTCCACTCAAAATTTATACCCTTTCTCAACAGTTTTGTGAGTGGTGCAGCTATAACTGAAAATCCATTCACAAAATGACGGTAATAACATGCTAAGCCCAGAAAACTTCTCACTTCTGTCACATTTCGAGGTGGCTTCTAATTCACTATAGCCTCTATTTTTACTGGATCCACTCTAATGCCTTCAAAAGATACTACATGACCAAGGAAAGAAACTTCCTTAAGCCAAAAATCTCATTTGCTCAGCTTAGCATATAACTTATTCTCCCTCAGAGTCGGTAAAAAAATTCTCAAATGCTCAGCATGTTTCGCTTCATTTCTCGAATACACCAAAATGTCATCTATGAACACAACAACAAATTGATCCAAGTAGGTTCTAAATACCTTATTCATAAGATCCATAAACACAGCTAGTGCATTTGTTAACCCAAATGGCATCACTAGAAACTCATAATGCCCATATCGGGTTCTAAAGGCTGTTTTGGAAACATCCACATCCTTAACCCAAAGTTGATAATAACCCGATCACAAATCAATCTTGGAAAACACTCCACCACCCTTCAACTGATCAAATAAATCTTCAATTCTAGGTAAATGGTACTTATTTTTCACTGTTACCCTATTTAACTGTCTATAATCTATGCACATCCTCATAGACCCATCCTTTTTCTTCATAAATAATACTGGTGCACCCCAAGGTGATGCACTAGGCCTAATAAAGCCTTTGTTAAGCAACTCCTATAGTTGAACCTTTAGTTCCTTCAATTCCAAAGGAGCCATCCTGTAGGGTGCCTTCGAAATAGGAGCCATACCAGGTAGAATTTCTATAGACAACTCAACATCCCTTTCAGGTGGAAGACTAGGTAAGTCTTTAGGGAACACATCAGGAAATTCTTTCACCACTGGGATCTCTTGGAGATTCACATTCTCTTTTCTTGAATCAAGCACAAGTGCTAAGAAAGCTTCACACCCTTTTCTCAAAAATTGCTTAGCTTGCATAGCTGTTATTACATTAGCTATAGGTTTAGATCGAATGCCCTAAACTATAGTTTCTTTACCATCAGCACCAATAAGAGTTATAGTTTTAGCTTCACAATTAATCACTGCATGATGTCTAGACAGCTAATCCATACCCAGTATAATATCAAACTCCCGAAATGGTAACTCAATAAGATCAGCAAGGAATTCTTTCCCTTGAATTACAATAGGATACTATTTATGCACTCTATTAATAACAACACTGTGACACAAAGGGTTGGTTACACATATATCATATTCCAGTTCATGTACAGCAGACTCATTTCTACCCATTTCCCCAGTGCAAACATAAGAATGAGTGGAACTAGGATCAATCAGTGCATACATGTCAGAATCAAAGAGCGAGAAAATACCAGCTATGACTTTTGGAGCACTCTGATCCTCTCTAGCTTTCATTGCATAAGCCCAAATAGGAACAACTGGAGCTGTAGGCCTATCAACTGATTCAAAAATGTTCCTGGACTGGGATGTAACACCCTCTAAGCAAAACCCTATTTAACTGATAATTTGATTACTATTAATCATGAATATGCAATATATTTGTTTAACTATCATTTTGCCCTTAATCATGTCATACGGTTCATATACTTATATATGTGCTACTAGTCTATTCCTGTATTGCATTTCATACTTAGTATCATGCATACTATACTATACGAATATTACTTATGTATATCACATGCATGCATACTCTTTTTAGTTTTACTACTTGTGAGTTTACAGCATCTCTCATAAGTTATATACATCTTATAACATAACTGGCCATAAAGCAAAACATATGATAATACTATTACAAATACATCCTACATCAAGATTAACAGTCGGTAGTTGGCCCTTTCTAATGTAGAGATCGTCCTTGAGCAAAAGTCTTGGTAACAGTACCTACACGGATGAATAACTCGTGCTAAGCTATAAAGCTTAGTGGGGAATATCTATAGATGGATGACCACTCACAATGGTCATCAAAATATACATACAATGTGTATAATAAATAACATGTACAACATATCATGTCATTAACAACAAATACTTTAAAGCATAAAACATATTCTTATGTACCTAAACATTGTACCCAAAATTAAATGATGACAAGTATTCTCATTTTCATAATTCATATAGACATCAATTTCCATGTAAACATATTCAAATGAAACATATTACCTATGGGCAAGCCAACAATGTAATCCACAATATCAATCTTCAGTCAAATAACTTAAGCTGTTTAATTTTTGATCAATACTATGAATAACGTTTAGCCTGCCTTAGCTTTATCCATGGATAACGAGAACTATGGATACACATCGGTATCAAGAAGAAGGATATCCGAAGATATCAGATCTATAGACCCAAACAGGGCCAAACTGTACTATGGACCGATCAAGCAGACCCAAACGGGGTCGCCTATCAACCCAAATGGGGCTAATCATGATCCAAACGGGATCATATATACTATGGACCCAATTGGGCCAAACTATGGCAGCTGCAATTTCCCTATAGGTGCCTATCTATCCACATCTAAAACTCTATATCAGGCAGAACTATATTCGTGTTCAATTCACATATTAATACTGTATTCATAGTATACTGTTTGACATATATAGAGTCTTGTAAAACTATAAGTTCTCTTGTGCATAAACAAATATATGCACATTTCATATGTCAAGTTATTCATCTTGCTCATCCAAATCTGTATGACTATATCATTTGCATCATAACATATAAGCATGACTTATAATCATCATATCATATACTTGATCATGTTCTCATTAAGCATATCACATGTCCATAGTCCTGCTAAAACATCTTCTATCTCATAGGGCAATTACATGCTCATATACTCATATACATAATCATAAATGTACATACCTGTGGGTACATTCGCATATAGTTGACTTATTCTTATGAGCATGTTACCAATATATATATATATACCTTTATCATCATTCAAATCATGTACTATACAAAATATCAACATGTTTCCATATGGGCATATACACATGCCAAGGTCATACTATTATAGTCCCTATTTCATAGCATAAGTACATGTCGAAATGTGCACTTTCATGCCATAAGATTTACATGTGTATATATATCAATTTGGCATATGACCATCATGCACAAGCCTAATTACATGTATAGGTTAGATATTTCATCACTAGTCTTTATTCATATACACAATTGAATGCATATGTATTCATATAAATCCTTCATTAATAGCCATATTACATGCTCTATCCAATTAACTTTACTATCACATAAACAAATATATGTCTCAATTTATTAAAAATCATATTATCAAGTGTAGCAACAATCTGCACATAATAGTAAATTATGTTTCTGTGAGCAGTTTAAGAAACTAGTCTAAATTCAACCCTAGATTCCATGTACTTAGAGACAGATTTAAGGTTAGGTTTCTTCATATGAAATATAGGTATGAAAGTCTATTTTTTAATGCAAAAAGAATCACTCAATTTGCTATTCTGTAGCTTAATTTATGAGCAAAACAATCCAGGTGGTTCATTCAATAATGAAGGGGCGTTCGACTCGTGAAGAGCTTCACGAGTGAAGCAAAAAGGGCAAACCTCAAGACTCATGAAGGAGTTCACGAGTGGATAAGAAAGGCATATTTCACTACTCGGACTAAAATTCATAAGTGACCCAGGATAAGGAAATGAAAGACTCGTGAAAAGCTTCACGAGTCGGACAACAGTTCACGACTCATGAAGAGCTTCACGACTCGGCAAAACACATGTTGGTCTTCAACCTTTCATCGATAAAATCCAGCAAATGCAAACTTAATTTCTGTCAATCTTAACAAAATTTAACAATTGATCCAACATACAATATGATCAGCCTAATTCCCATACCTTGGCTGACAAATCCTATATCTTCAATCTCTAGCAATATTCTTTCCTTTTCTCCTTCTTCCCTCCTCTTCTCCTTCACAAATATCATCATCATCAGTTTCCAGCACATTTACATTTTACTCAGTCAACGTGAAAAGAAGAAGAAGATGAAGATGATGACGGGTTACATTAAGATTTTAATTACCTTAATTTACTGCACTATACTCTTGATTAACCCACAACATTATCATCAAATTGCTTAAGGTAATTCAATGAAAATCAAAAGGATGAAGAAGATGATTTTTCTGGTTTTTCTCTCACAATTGCCGATCTCAAAGTCTCACACAGCCACCTCCACATTCGACTAACTTCTTTCTATTTATATAAGTGGCAAAATTTACCTTTTACTCCCTCAACATCTTGCATGCCACACAAATGCCATAAACCTTTATGCATGATAGACTTTAACCCCTCCACTAACTCTTTTTCAAACATTAACCTATCCATTTAATCATTCTTTCAAATTAACCTTGAATTAAATGCTTCTATTCATAATTGGCCACTAATATGCCACAATAACAAATTTACCCCAAATTAATACCTTTTACTTCAATTACACCCTCAATTAATATTAAACCATACTCTTTTATTTTATTTTCATGCACTTAACATAATAACATGATAATTTACCCCCTTACTTAAACACAAAAATATGCAAAGTAAATTAGGGTCATGTTAGGGGCCTTACATGGGATCCTTGATGACTCAATCCCCCACGTCCTCTTCCTCTGCCTCTACCCGAAGGTGGTGAATTAAAAGTTCCTCTACTGCCCTACTGTCCAACACCCTGTTCCCTCTTTGAAGGATAGTTTGACATGAAGTGATCGGTACCACCACACTTGAAACACGCCCCAGTCAATTTCCTGCAACTACCCCAATGTTGCCTAGTACAATGGGAACACATTGGAGGTTGCCCCCCACTCTATTTCCCTAAAGCTTCCCTTTCCAGCTTAGACAATGTAGAAAATTCTTGTCTCCTGTCCCTTTTTGTAAAACTATAGCCAGACTCAGCTGGCTGATTTCCTTGAGCTCCTCTAGCTCTCTTTCCTGTGAAAGATCCACCCTTGGACCCACTCCTTCTCTATTCTCTCTCCCTTTTTGCAATTTCATTCTTTTCAACTCGCAAGGCTGCTGTAACTAGTTGAGTGAAGTTAACCACTTGCAAAGATGTAGATCTAATTAACTTTTCTCTTATACGATCATTTAACCCATCTTCAAACTATCTACATTTAAAAGTATTAGTTAACATCTCATCAGGAACATATTTGCACAGGTGATTGAATTATTTCTCATACTCAGCCACAGACATAACTTTGTGCTTCAAGTTGAGAAATTGCTTTAACTTCTCTTGCTTGTACGCCTCAGTAACATACTTTTTCTTGAATTCAGCTGTGAAAAATTCCAATGTAAGGGGATCTGGTAACTGGGGTTGCTTCAACACCAACTTCCACCAATCATAGGCTGCTCCCTGTAATAAGGACATAGCACAAGATGCCTTATGACCCACTGGACAATGAATTTCATCAAAAATTCTCTCTAGCCTTTCCAGCCAAAATTCAGCTTCCTCAGACTGTTCCAGATTAGTGCCTAAAAACTCTTCAGTACCATGCTTCCAAATTTTAGATATTGGAGCTTTAGGTGCTGTAATCCTTTGAAGAATTTGAGCCATATCCAGTGATATCTTTAACAATGCTTTTGCAGGGATGGCTGCTAGGACCTCATTTGGATTGGAGGATGAAGATCCAAGATTGGTAGGATTGGTTCTAACTGGCCTGTTACTTTCAGTCGATTCCTCAAAAGCATATCTAGAGCTCTCCATCTTTAATCTATAAGAAAATAGGGACTTCTGCATCAGGCCAACAAAACACTATATCATACTATAGAATCCTAGGTTCATTTTTACCCAGAAAAGGCTAAACCTGGGCTCTGATACCACAAATTGTAGCACCTCCTAAACAAATAACCTATTTATCTAATAATTTAAATACTATTAATCATGCTTATACTACATATTCACTTAACCATCATTTTACCATTAATGATGTCATACAGTTTCATATACTTATGTACATACTACAAGTCTATTCCTGTTTTACATTTCATACTTAGTATCATGCATACTATACTATATGAATATTATTTTATTTGTATCACATACACACATACTATTTCTTAGCTTTACTACTAGTGAGTTACAATACTTCACATAGGTTATACACATTTTATAAGATAACTAGCCATAAAGCAAAACATATGATAATAGTAATACAAAAATATCCTACATCAAGGTTAACAGTCGGTAGTTTGCCCTTCCTGATGCAGAGATCATTCCTCAACAAAAGTCTTGTTAACTATACCTACACAGATAAATAACCCATGCTAAGCTATAAAGCTTAGTGGGGAATATCTACAGATGGATAACCACTCACAACGGTTATTAAAATATACATACAATATGTAATATAAATAACATGTACAACATAACATGACAATAATAATAAATACTTTAAAGCATAAAGCATATCCTCATGTACATAAACATTGTACCCAAAAGAGTAACAAATATTTCATTTTCATAATTCATATAGATGGCAATTTTCCATGTGAACATATTCAATGAAACACAATTTCTATGAACAAACCAACAATATAATTCACAATAACAATCTTTAGTAAGATAAACTTTAACTGATTAATTATGACCATTACTATAAATAAAGTTTAGCCTGCCTTAGCTTTATTAGTGGATAACGGGAACTATCGATACACATAGATATCAAACTAAAGAATATCAAAAGATATCGGATCTATAGACCCAAACAAGGCCAAAATATACTGTAGACCTGTCAAGCAGACCTAAACGGGGTCATCTATCAACCCAAATAGGGCTGTTTATGATTCAAATGGAATCAAACATACTTTAGACCCAATTGGGCCAGACTATGGAAGCTATAATTTCCCTATTGGCGCCTATCTATCCATATCTGAAACTCTATTGCAGGCAGAACTATATTCATGTTCAATTCACATATTAAGACTATATTCATAGTATACTATTTGTACATATATAGAGTCTTGTAAAACTATGAGTTCTCTGGTGTATAAACAGATATATGCACATTTCATATGCCAAGTTATACAATTAGCTCATCCAATTCGTGTGACTATAAATTTGCATCATGAAAAATAGGCATGACATATAATCATCATATCATATACTTGATCATGTTCTCATTAAGCATCTCACATGTTCATAGTCATGCTACAACTTCTTCTATCTCATAGGGCAATTACATGCTCATACACTCATATACATAATCGTAAATGTACATACCTGTAGGTACATTCGCATATAGTAGGCTTATTCCTGTAAGCATGTTTACCAATATATATGCCTTTATCATCATTCAGATCATGTGCACTTTCATGTCATAGGATTACATATGTATACATCAATTTGGCATATGACAATCATGTACAAGTCTAATTACATGTATAGGTTAGATATTTCATCACTAATCTTTATTCATATACACAAACGAATGTATATGTATGCATATAAATCCTTCATTGATAGTCATATTACATGCCCTATCCAATTTATTTTACTATCACATAAACAACTATTTGTCTTAATTAATTAAAAATCATAATATCAAGTGTAGCAACAATCTGCACAAGGCAGCATTCTGGACTCGACTTGTGAGCCACATTTGGAATGGAAGATGTCATTTTTAGTCAAAATTATCTTTTACAATCTTATCCCTCTATGTTTCTAGTTTCCATAGCATCAATATTCATCTCAATATCTAACCTATAGCTCGAGTCATTCAAGAAATACTATAAGCTATTTTTAAAACCAAAATAATGTGGATTGTCACTTAGAAAATTCATAACGTAAAATTTAGAAGGATTTAGACCAACATTTCTTCATCAAAGTTAGACTTTCATGTCTCTAATTTTACCAAAATTTTATTTTGTAACATTTCAATGTCTCTACAAAAAGTTATGCCCATTATTGTCAATTCTGTTTCTGTGAGCAGTCTAAGGAACTAGTCCAGATTCAACCCTAAATTCCATGTACTTAGAGGCATATTTAAGTTTAGGTTTCTTCATATGAAATATAGGTATGGAAGTCCATTTTTCAATATAAAAAGAATCACTCAATTTTCTATTATGTAGCTCAACTTATGAGAAAAACAATTCAGATAGGTCAATCAATTATGAAGAAACATTCGACTCATGAAGGGATTCACGAGTGAAGCAAAAAGGACAAAATTCACATCTCGTGAAGGGGTTCATGAGTGGATAAGAAAGTTACATATCACGACTAGTGAAAAAGCTCACAAGTTGGACTAAAATTCACGACTCATGAAGATATTCACGAGTGAGACCAACATTCACGAGTGACCCAGAGAAAGAAGATGCATGACTCGTGAAGAGCTTCACGAGTCAGACAATAGTTCACGACTCGTGAAGAGCTTCACGACTCGGCAAAGACACAATTTGTTCTTCAACCTCACTTCAATAAAATCGAACAAAACGCAATCTTAAATTTCTATCAATCATAACAAATTCCAGCAATTAATTCCACATGCAATATGAATAGCCCTAATTCCCATAACTTGGCTTAAAATCCCTATGTCTTCAACCCCTAGCAATACCCTTTCCTTTGCTCTTTCTTCCTTCCTCTTTTCCTTCATA
Source organism: Excoecaria agallocha (assembly GCA_037975025.1). Taxonomy (NCBI): domain Eukaryota; kingdom Viridiplantae; phylum Streptophyta; class Magnoliopsida; order Malpighiales; family Euphorbiaceae; genus Excoecaria; species Excoecaria agallocha. The sequence continues at coordinate 44,645,292 of CM075816.1, forward strand.
AATATCATCATCATTCAAATTTCCAGCACTTAATTAACATTCTCCTCAGTCAAAATGAAAAGAAGAAGAAGATGATGATGATGATGAAGGGTTCATTAATAGATTAATTACCTTAGTTTAATTCCTTAAACTCTTGATTAACCAACATGCACAATTTCCTCTTCAATATTTCTTAAGAAATTAACTTTGAATCATAAAAGAGAGAGAAAGAAGAACATTTCTATGTTTTCTTGAAGGAATGTCATCCCACTCTCTCTTCTCTCTCTTCAAAGTTGGATTTTTATAATAGCAAGGGATAATTCCCTTTTTAGTCCTTAAACCTTTTTGCATGCCACAAAATAACCTAGCTAATCTTTACATGTTAAACTTTAACCCATCCTTTTAATTCCTTTCATACATTAACCTATCAATTTATTGCTTCACTCAAATTAACCTTTAAATATATGCTTTTATCCACATTTGACCCTTAAGTTTCCTAAATTATAAATTTACCCCAAATTAATACCTTTTTACTTTAATTGCACCCTCAATTAATATTAAACCATACTCTTAAATTTTATTTTCATGCAATTTGCATAATAACATGATAATTTACCCCCTTGACCATTACTTATACAAAATTCTCATTTAATTTAATCTTAATCACTTAAAAATCCCATTCAAAAATGAAATTTAAATTAGGGTCATGTTAGGAGCCTTACATTCGTGTGATTTGATAATCACATATGCCTCTACTGCTCTATAGGTTGAGACACTCGGCCATTAAAATTTCAAAAATTATCTATGTTTGGATTTTGTCATGCAAATCAACTTTGGGCCAGATGCCCAAGTATTCTAAGCTTGAATCTTGGATGGTGGATATTTTTTTGTTCTTTATTTTAAGTGAATTTTGATACAATTCTAGTTTTATTTTATTTCTGATCATGTAATGTAAAAAAAATCTCATTTTTCTTTTATGTAAAATCTTGAGTTCCATCGTCTTGAATTTATCACATTTGATGAAGAGTTACTAATAGGCCAACCATATTGTTTCTTAAGTTTAGTGCTGCTTTATTATTTTCTTTGGATATTAATTTGCTGATTTCAGAGCTGGTCTTTTAGTTGCTTTGTTTTTGGGTCATATGCATTAGAAAAACCTGCAGTTATTGTTAAATTGTTATAGTCTGATGTTTTAAATGCTATTTTCTTGCAGATTATTGAGGTTGCATGTTGCAAATTGACTCCTTTACAAGCAGGTTGTCTGGTTTTGGATGCTCATGAATGAAACAACTTTTAAATTTGTGTAGAACCACTTCATATTTCTCTTTACAGTATGTACAAATGTAACAGTCTCTTACTCCTTCATGTTTCCTATCTTCATACATGCTATTCAAATTGTCTGAAGATTAAGTAAGAAAAGCATTACACATTAACATCATGTAATTCAGATTAACAGCATTTCTTAACTATATTTGTCCTTGTTAAAACCATCAATTCATTTTGTACAATCATTTTATTGATTTACAGCAAATATGTACTTTTTTGTATAAATTATTTCCTTTTCTAACAAATAAATATATATGCTCTCCACCTACTTAAGTCCTTATTATGTTATTAATGGTTTCTATAAAAATTTGATTCAACCATTGTGAACTAACTTGTATGCCTAGTAAATTTATCCTCAATAACTCAATATTTTAACATGCTTGAAAAACATTATTTTTTTCTTGGTGTGTTTTAGTTGGCTATCATGACTTGCTAATTACTTTTGAGATGCCAATTGCTAATTCCTGAGTTATTTTTACAAATGGCTGTAGTTGCTCACATCATTAGTGCGATGGTGGTGATTTTGAGAGCCATTAAGTGTCATTACCTATGATGTTTTGTTTCTGAAGGCATCAATATTATCAATTTTTGACTTCTTACTCTTGTAGTTACCAGCTACCATTGTAATAGGTATGAAAAATCCTGGACAGATGTTTGTTGTATATGATCATTTTGTCTTGAATGTTAATTTCTTGTTCAAGCTCATGTCTGAGTGTATCCTTTTCTATCTACTGTCTAAATTTAAAATTCATAAAAAATTGAAATATTTACATATGAGTGTAATAGATTGTTTAGACTTGTTTATGTCAAATTCACTCTGATTTGTTGAAGTGTCAACAATATATGTATTATTGCATAACATAATGGGTAAGGGGTGTCTAACTCAGTCATTGCTTTATGCAGTGCAATTCTGGTTTCACTCTCACAAAACAAACTATAATTTGCATCTACTGCTATCTTTCCAATCCAACCACATTTATAGAAAAAGAACTTCCACAACATTCAGTATCACTTCTCTTAATAGGTGAGGGAATCTCATGCCATCCACAATTATGTTGAAGATTTTACTTACTGTATTGAATCATTATTGGGTTACTAAATATAGTTGAAAGTTTTTTACTTACTGTATTGCTTTTAAGGTGGAGCAACTTTTCCTTCAAGGAGGCTAGCTGATTCTATTGTATATACCTTACGATTCAGGTATATTATATTCTAAGCATTTTGTCAATTCTTATTTTTTTAGAAATTGAAGGTTGATCCTTTACTTGATCTTATATGGTCTTGTTTGTTGTTTTCTCTTTTTATATTGCTCTCGCCTAACTTGCTTAGCTTTGCTGTGTATTTTTTCTTTCTCCAGCTAGCTATTTTGACAAAGGCTGATCAGTGTCTTGATTTCTGATCTATCCTTGTGTTCTTCGTGGGTTATTGCTATTTGGGGGGTCTCTCCGCTGTCAGGTTTTGGGTTGTTATTTTACTTTGAGAGTTTTAAACTTTGTTTATTTTTCTAGTTTTGGTGGTGTGCTTATGATCTCACTTTTTTGGGACTCAGCCTTTTAGTTCTGTTATCCTTGATGTAGTTGCCTTGGGTATTTTGCCTTTTTTCATGTTGTTAGATCCATTTTATTTTATTTTTGGGATCTTTTTTTTGTTGACTGTACTGTTGTTCTCTTCTCATAAATAAAATCAAAAGCATATAAAAAACATTAAAATGAACATTATCTTATATAAATTCATATGAATTTTTTATCTTCGAAAACAGGCTCTATGTATGCAAATCTATTATAAAATAACATAAAATACTTCTTTTGTGTCACTATTGTATCAAGGTATATAGGCTGAAGAGATTTGACTTGCGGGCTACTGGTTTCCAAAGGATAACTCAATTATCATGATTGAGTGCCACGTACCTTGATGCAAGTTAATTTTATGTCATGATGTTTTTTTCATGGTAATTCAGAATTGTTTTGTTCCTATGTTAGGAGTAGGATCCAAATATATAATTGCATATTTGGGTTTGCTGAAAATCCATTATAAAATAACATAAAATTCTTCTTTTGTGTCACTATTGTATGAAGGTATATAGGCTGAAACGATTCGACCTGCAGGCTACTGGTTTCCAAAGGATAACTTGGTTATCATGGTTGAGTGCCATGTACCTTGATGCAAGTTAATTTTATGTCATGATGCTTTTTTCATGGTAATTATGAATTGTTTTTTTCCTATGTTAGGAGTAGGATCCAAATATATAATTGCATATTTGGGTTTGCTAAAAATTGTGATTTGTTTTGTTAAGTTATAATTGCAAACATTGATAAACCTTTCCTATTTATTTAACCCATAAATCTAATTATGAAATTACCTTATTTAAATAACAGTTATGCAAACATGAGTAATGTCGATAGATCTTAGATGTATAGGCGATTAATGCCATATGGTCTCATTAATATTGAGTTTGCTGAGGGAGTTCAATCATTCATTGAATATGCAAGTTTGCATCCTGCATATATGGATGGTCCAAAAATTAGATGTCTATGTAAAAAGTGCAAACATATTTGTTTCTTCCCTACTGATGAAATGCATCTACATTTGTTAAAAAAAGGGTTTGTTCCAAATTATTTTCAATGGACACGGCATGGGGAGCCAATAATTTGTAGCACCTCTAGGGGTAATCAAGCATCGTCAACAGTAGATATAGATGGATTTGTAGGGGGAGCTAATATTCGACCAAATAATATGGATGTAAATGAAAATATTTATGCACAAATGGTTTATGATGTAGCTGGTTATTCCTTTGAAGAAAATATGCAGAATAGTGAAGAGGAACCAAACCCATATGCAAAAAGATTTTTTGACTTACTAGAGTCAGCTAACCAAGAATTATGGCCAAACTATGAGAAAATGACTCAACTATCTGCCAATGCCCGAATATTGAATATAAAGTTTGAAGGTCATATTTCTGAACAAAGTTTAGATAAAATTCTTACATGGTACAATGATTCATTGCCTCCTGATCATAAAATGGTTGAGAATTTTTATGAAATAAAGAAGCTTATTCGGGGTCTTGGTTTGTCCGTTGAACGAATAGATTGTTGCAGGTTGGGATGTATGTTGTTTTGGGGAGAAGATGTGGATTAAAAGAGTGCAAATACTGTAGCCAACCTAGGTTCAAACCAAGAATGCGTACTAGAAATCAAAAATTAGTTCCTTGGAAGCGGATGTATTATTTTCTGCTAACTCCAAGACTTCAAAGATTGTATGCCTCTGATGTTACTGCAGCCCACATGAGATGGCATAATGAACATGAATAGAATGATGGAAGTATGACTTATCCATCGGATGGGCTCACATCAAAACATTTCAATGACATACATACTGAGTTTGCAGCAGAAAGTCAAAATGTTGGGTTAGGATTATCGACAGATGGCTTTCAACCTTTTGGTCAATCGGGCCAACAATATTCATCATGGCCAATCATAATTATTCCATATAATTTACTGCCATGGATGTGTATGGACAAGACATACATGTTATTGACAGTCATTGTACCAGGGCCTAAAAATCCGAAGCATAAAATTGATGTGTTTTGCAACCATTGATATCTAAATTGAATCATCTTTAGGAATTCAGGATTGAAACATATGATGTGTCTCTTAAACAAAATTTTAAGATGAAAGCAGCTTTGATGTGGACTATTAGTGATTTTCCTACATATGTTATGTTATCTGGATGGAGCACAGCAGGGAAATTGGCTTGCCCTTACTGTGGCAATGATTCTGATGCATTTCATCTTCCTAATGGGGGAAAAACATCATGGTTTGACAATCATAGAAAATTTCTTCCTCTAGATCATTCATTCAGACGCAATAAATAAAAATTCATTAAGAACAAGATTGTACAAACACCTCCTCCCCTTAATAAATCTGGTGATGATATATTGCGGGATATTGATCAATTAGGGTTACTAAAAGTTACAGAACTTGAAAGTGAAGAGGTTAATAGTAACATAAGTCAAAAGTTTGGTTGGAGAAAATGGAGTATATTTTGGGATTTGCCATATTGGAGAACTAATTTGATACGACACAATCTAGATGTTATGCATATTGAAAAAAATATTTTTAACAATCTTTTCAACACAATCATGAACAATGAAGGGAAGACCAAGGATAATGTAAAATCAAGAGCTGATTTGAAAATTTTTTGTAGAAGAAGCGAGTTAGATAAAGATCCAAATATAGGAAAATATCCAAAAGCATGTTACACTTTGGATAAAAAAACAAAAGCAAACTTTGTGTGAATGGTTGAAAAGCCTAAAGTTTCCAGATGGATATGTTTCAAACTTGGCAAGGTGTGTTGATATGAGGAAGTACAAATTATTTGGAATGAAAAGTCATGATTGTCATGTATTTATGCAGAGGCTCATTCCAATTGAATTTCGGGAGCTCTTACTGAATAATGTTTGGGAAGCTATAACGAAATTAAGTTTGTTTTTCAAAACCTTAACAGCTTCTGAATTACAGTTGTCTGATATGGAAAGATTAGAAAGGGACATTCCGGTTATCTTGTGAAAATTAGAGACTATTTTTCCACCTAGCTTCTTTGATTGTATGGAGCATCTACCTGTACATTTAGTACAGGAGGCAAAACTTGTTGGTTTAGTTCAATATCGATGGATGTATCCATTCGAGAGGTAATTTTACTTTTATATCAAAACTTGCTAAAACTTTTATAGCTTTATACCAAATAAGTTAATATAATTACCCTAATTATAATGTAGGAATTTGCATCACTTGAAGAAAAATGTTAAAAATAAGGCTAGAGTTGAAGGCTCTATATGCAATGCGTATTTAGTACAGGAAATAAGTGCATTTTGTTCACATTATTTTGAGCCTCATATGATCACTCGAGAAAGAAAAGTTCCTCGTAATGATGATGGGGGTGAGCGGATTGGTGATGATAACTTATCTATTTTCAAATATCCTGGCCGAACACATGGACACTCAACAAGAAGAATGTTAATAAAGAAAGAAATGGAGTTTGCACATGGTTACATTTTATTGAATTGCCAAGAAATTCAACCTTTTGTGCAGTAAGTTTATGTTATAGTTTAAATTGGCTAAATTATTTATCTCGATGATTGGAGTTTATAGCTAAGATAATTTATAATGTTTTTAGTGAATACGAGGGGTTGTTAAGCGAGCTAATGCCAGGAAACTCACAGGATGACATCAATAAAGAAGTGGATAAAAACTTTCCACGTTGGTTTGCAAATTATGTAAGTCTGTAGAGTGCAATAAAATTGAATGCTTGTTGCAATTACTGTAAAACTTACAAAATATTATATGTATTGATTAATTTTTTTTATGTAGGCTTTTGAAAATAGAATAGAAAACAGGCTCATATGTGATCTTGCTAAAGGGTCATTGCGAATTGTTAAATCATATCCTGACTATTTCGTTAATGGATACAAATTTCATACAGAAAAGCATGGACATAGCATGGCAATAGTAAATAGTGGGGTTTGCATACAAGGGGAACTAATAGATTATTTTGGAAAAATTATTGAGATACTTAAAATAGAATATCCTGTATTGCCAATAAAATGGTGTGTACTTTTTAAGTGCGAGTGGTTTGATCCAACTCCTAACGTTAGAACAGAAGTACATAGCCGATATAATCTCACTAAAATCAACCAGCGGAGAAGATTTAAGCAATTTAAACCATTCGTGTTAGCAATGCAAGCGACCCAGGTGCATTATGTCCCTTATCCCAGCTTAAGAAGGGATAATTCAGATTGGTTAGCCGTCTGCAAAGTTAAACCAAAAGGTGTTTTTGATGGACAGACAAATGGAGAAAGCAAGACAAAAGAAAGTGAAGCATTTCAGGAAGAAGAACTGGATGTACATGAAATAAATGCATGTTTCGAGAATTAAATTTTAAATCATCCAAATAATAAATTTGTGGAAATTTTATCTAGAGATGATGAGGAATCCATAGATGGGCAGAATTCTGAAGATGAGCCTGACTTTAATTCTGAATATTCAGAAAAAGAGGATGATTTTGATGTGCAATTAAGTGATGATAGCGATTAAATTGTGTATGTTTTATTATCTCAAAACCAAAATGTGCTATTATTGCAATGATGTACTAATGTTACATATTCTTTAATATAATTATATAATTCGATTTGAAGAAGTATATTCAATTTCTATGAATTTCAGGTTTAAAATATTCCACCTAAAAGAAGAAAGTCATTGCTACCGCCAAGATTCAGACTAACATCGAATGGAGACAACAGTGGACATGTCCACCCATCTCAGGTTACAGGGTCTATAGGTTTAGGTGTGTCATGTCCATATCCTAACCAGCAATATGAGGCATCACCTTTACCAATAACAAACCGCGATCACTCTCCTAATCAACCAAGTGATTCAGCATCCAACAACCCAAATATATCTGCTGACCATGTAAATGAATCTACTCCGATCCCAAACCCTGAATCTATGCCTACACAAGTACCAGGTTCCAATAGTGAGGATGAAGGACTCCAGCCTGGTGCAAAGGGAGTTGATGGAAGAATTTACATTAAGATTATCAATGATATGTGAGTTTAATTATAAAAAAATTTGTATTGCAGGATTAAAACATAAACTTATACTAATAGTATGGATATCTAATTTAATATTGATTTTGTTCATATTAACAGGTTTATTCCATCAGGTATTTGCTCAAGAAAAATCAGATCCACATTCAAAGAGAGGATAGAAATTGAGGGTTATGTTTGGAAAAATCTTTCTCTGCAGACAAAGGATTTTTATTATTAGGAGTTTGAGGTACAAAAAATAAATATCATTATCTGTTTCAAAATAATTAGCTTCATACATTAATGCATTATCTATTGTACTTTGCAATACTTATGTTATTTTTTTCAGAAAGAATTTTTTTGTGATTCAAAATTTAATGATAGCATTTATGGAGTTTGGGAAAAGCGGGCCTGCCAACGATATAAAGAATTTCTATGTAATTTACACAAGGGTGGTCAACGACCTAATTTTATTTCTAAAGAAATATGGAATCGTTGGCTGCAATATTAGGCAACACCTGAAGTAATTGCCAGTTCAAATAGGAATTCTTCAAATAGGCGGGGAGGCTCAGATGGTGAGAGTCTAGTCGTGCACATTGGAGGAACTTTGAGCCATCACGAGCATGCAGCTAAACTGGTAAGTATCTGACTTTTATGCTTACATTTTATTTTATAAATGTATAATTATTATGGACAATGGTTGTGTAATTGTTGTTCTATTTCCATGGATGCCTTTGTTACTGATATAAATTTTTTGTTTCATAGAAAGTAAACCTATTAAGATTGTTGAATTATTTTTCAATTCCATTTGGTTGTAATGAATCAGAATTTCCTTATTGTACAACAGTTTATTATTTTATTGGGCTATAGAGTTTGGTTATCAAGCAACATTCTTGCTACGAGAAACTTAATAACACTCATAAGCTGAAATGGTAAAAAAAACCTATTGATTTACCTTCATGTGTGCTCAAATTTAGCTACACAGGATAGATGATTTTATTCAAATGAAATAAAAACCTTATAAGAAAAATTCTTATATGATATATTCCTGGTTCTTCTTTTAGTTGAAGGAGGGATGTTCTCCTTGTTGTCATTTTCACTTAAACTCTTATATAGATTACTCTTTATTCTATTTTTTAGTTGTAATTGTGAAATTTTTTCCCCTTATTGTGGAATGAACTGTGGTATTTTGATGGTTATTTCTTATTTCTTGTTATACAGGAAATAACTATGGGTAGAAAGCCTACATATCCTGAAGTTTTTATGCACACTCACACAAAAATGCATGATGGTCAGACATTCGTTAATACCAGTTGCAGACAACTCAATGTATGTTAAATTTATACATCAATATTACTTATTTTATAAAAATATAGCTAATTAATTTTAATTATTGTAATGATAGGAGCAAATACAAGAGGCTCTCATTCAACAGCAGCAGAGCTCTGAAAGTATTGATGAGAGTCAGATTTTTCTTGAAGTAGTTGGTGGTAAGAATAACCGTGGGAGGATTTTTGGTTTAGGTTCAATTGCAAACACTTCACATTCGAATTCCTCTACATCATCTATAGCTGCTTATAGTAAGTGATGCGAATCTTCTAAGAAAGTCGTTCAGCTAGAGACCGCACTCACCATGTTGATGGATACTGTAATCCAACTAAAGAATCAAGTAGAAGATTTGGAAACCAAGGGTGCACTGCAGTCAAATCGTTTTCCTTCACCTTCACCAACTACATAGCTTAGACTTTTATTTTTAGATTGTTATTGATACTGATTTTATGCTGTTTTTATTATGGTTTTCATGGATTTTTACTTTATAGTAATATAATATATTTTTAGGATTTTAATTTTTGTGCATTACAATTTTAATATTATATTATCAATAACAATATTTTCTTTTTAACTTCATAATGAATTTGAATTATATTTATTTATAAATAAATAATTTGATTTAACTAAAATATTATGCCAAGCTAACAAAACTAGCATAATTTTACAATTTATAATTTTATAAATAGCAACCACAGAGAAATTCCATTGCTATTTTTAGCAACTGAATTAATATTCCATTGGTAACAAAACTAGCATAATTTTACAATTTATAATGTTATAAATAGCAACCAAAGAGAAATTTCGTTGCTATTTTTAGCAACGGAATTATAATTCGGTTGCTAAATTTAGCAACCGAATTAATATTCTGTTGGTAAATATAGCAACGAAATATGAATTCGGTTGGTAATGTTGACCAATTAACCGAAATGTACATTGGTTAGATATAGCTACGAAATTTAGATTCTATTGCTAATAAAAATTAGCAACCGAAAATAGCAACGAAAATTCGGTTTGTATTTTTAGCAACCGAATATATTTTCGTTGCTAAATTAGCAACCAAACACATTTTCGTTGCTAAATTACCAACGAAAAAAAATTTCGATTGCTAAAAGTACCAACTGCCAAAATTGCAACCGAATTTTTCGTTGCTATTTTCGGTTGCTAATTTTGATTACCAACGGAAATGCACCAAATTCGATTGCTAATTTCCGTTGCTATTTCCAAAATTTTCTTGTAGTGAAGGATTATCAGTTGGTGCTTTCATTGAGAGGTGATGGGAGACTCAGAAAGACAATCTAGGCACTCCTAAGCAAGAGATAATGATCATTCAGATAATGATGGAAAGAGATCACAATCCATCATAAGGAGGAAGGAGCCAGATAGCTCCCCTCACAGGTCTACTATTTATAATAATTGCTTACTAATATTTAATGAGAACTTCGTGTCACAAATGGATTCTACTCCAATTACGATGAACAATTTAAAAGCAATACTTGGGGACTTTGGCAAAAGCATAATACAATTCATCTGAAAAGGTGAACAACCTCAAATCACAATAAGAGACTCAAAGGTTAAAAGCAAAAGAAGTGAAGAGATGAGACAAAAGAGCAAGGGGATAGTGATTCAAGAATAGGATAAAGGGAATATATCATATACCCAATCAGATATGCATGAGGCTAACTGCAGAAATAAAGGAGAAGAGAAAATGCACTAAACCAGTCAAGCTTTCAGCATACATGATCCTACTTACACCCCAAGGCTATTGTAGTCACTTTTGGCTTCCATAGGAGATTAATTGTCATACTTGTGCACTTCCAAATAAATATTTATCAAAAAGGCAAAAGAAAAAGTTAGAGATCCTACAGTAGATAGGAATGAAAAAAGGTTCTTATAGCAAATTAAGAAGTTTGGGTTGGGCACCCTAAAAGCCTATATTTTATACGAATATCATTTCCCCATTCTATCAAGAACTTAGAAAGGCAGTGCTTCTGAGCAGATTCAAAGAAATCAAGATTCCAAGATGCATAAGCAAATTCCATTTGAAGTACCATATTTCAGAGTATCTCATGCAGATTTAGATGTACTTTTTTGATGATTTGATATTCTATTGAGTCTTCCTCACGATGTTGGTAGGTGATGCCCTAGATTCATTCCATGATCTTCCTCATGAATCAATTCACTCTTTTAGCGAAATTTGTGATTTGTTGACAACTCGATTTATTATGTAAATCTAAACACTAAGACTATTAACAAATTATACAATTTGATGTAGGGAGTTGACAAAAGCTTGAAATATTACATTGCCAATTTTTAGGCCTTGGCATTTGAAATAAGGAACTTACACCCAGAAGTGGCAACAAATGCTCTAACTAAAGGTACAAAAAGCGTGCAACTGTCTGAACCTATTAGAACTCACCTCCTAACATACTTTATGGATTTGATGGATAGAGCCAATCAATACATTTAATTAGATGATGCATAGAGAGAAAATGGAAGGTTGTTGAATGTTGATAGAATATAGCAGATTAGATAGGGGGAGAGAATAGCAAAAAGCAAGAAGAAGGTTGGTATATTGAGAAGCTCAATAAAAAGGAAAGATATTGAGCATACAAGGTTCGAATGCCATGTAAATAAATTGGCTAAAACCTATACTCTACTCAATTCCTATCCTACTAGGGTCTTTATAAGGATCATGGATAAGCATAGTAAGGTAAATTGGCCAAAGAAGGTGTTTGATCGAACATATCTAAGAAGGGACAAGAGCAAATATTATGAGTTCCATAAAAATATTGGTCACACAACCAAACACACTAAAAAAGAGATCAGAAGGTTATTACAAAGGGATCTCTTAAGAGATTTGTAGGCTTAGTGCCTAAGAGTCCATGGAAGCTTGCTCCTGAAAGAAAATAATTATATAATTTCAGTGATGATGAAGATAGGAGAAAGTGTAGAGACATTGAATGGTAGAGACAAAAGGCAGGAATAACTAATATAATAATAATAGGTGAATCATCATACAGAGAAGACTTTTCTAAAAGAAAGAAAGGAAAAGGTGTGCACTTCTCAGCAAAATTTGAAAAGTTACCACCAATTTCCATTTTCCCAAAAGATGTAGTTGATTTAAAGTTCCCATATAAAGATGTGCTCATTGTTCAAGCTACAATTAACAACTTTCTTGTCAAAAGAATTTTGGTAAATAATAGGAGTGCAGTCAACATCCTCACCCTTGAAGCCTACAAGAAGATGAATGATCCCATTAAAGAGCTAAATCTAATACCACCCCACTAATTAGGCTCAACAATGCTACTATTCCAGTGGTAGGATCGATAGATCTCTTTGTAGATTAGGAGATGAGGCAGTGACCCACATATACAAGACTACTTTCATGGTGATAAATGTGAGGTTTGTTTATAATGCAATTTTTGGAAGACTATTGCTATTTCAAAAAAGAGCAATAACTAGCATCAGATACATTTTTATAAGAAAACTAAATGACTATCTTGTAAGGAATTGAAAAGCCTCCAGAAAAGCCTATGTTGTTATGGTGAAAGAAGGAAAACAGACATACTTAGTAGAGCCTGGATTGGAGAGAGAAAAGGAAATCGATTGGCCAAAGATGAACTTTAAAGGGGATCTCATCATAAAAGATTTAGGCAAAGGCAAAGAAGTTCATATCAGATCAAGCATGGTAAAAGAAGTTGAGAAGGAGGTAATATAGGTGCTAATGATTAATTAGGCCTCTTTCTCTCGAAACTAAAAGATATCCAAGTATAGATTCAAAAGTGATAACTCACAAGCTAAATGTAAATCCAAGTAATCCTCTTATGAAATAAAAGTTAAGAAGACATGTGCCTGATCGAAAGAAATTTATATCTGAAGAAGTTGATCAATTGTTGAAAGTTAGGACCATCAGAGAGGTCAATTACCTTGAATGGCTTACCAATATAGTTTTTGTGAAAAAGAAGAATGGGAAGTTGATAATGTGTATAGACTTCACTAATCTTAATGAGGCTTGCCCAAAAGAGAGTTACCCAATGCCTAGTAGTGACTAGCTCATGGATGCTATGGCTTGCCACACCATTTACTCTTTACTTAATACTTATGTCAAGTATCATCAAATACTTATTTGGTGGTTGGATCAAGAGAAAACAAGTTTCATCATAGACAATGACACCTCTGTTACAAGGTAATGTTGTATGGCTTAAAGAATGCAAGGGTAACCTACCAACATCTTATGAATAAAATGTTTAAAGAGCAAATTGGCAAGAATGTGGAGGTTTATGTTGATGGTATGATCGTTAAAAGCAAAATCCAATAAGAGCATATGGTTAATCTAAGTAAAGTTTTTACCACTCTTAATCAATTTCGAATGAAATTAAACCTAGAGAAGTTCATTTTTGGGGTGCCATCCAATAAATTTTTAGGATTCATGGTATCTCAGAGAGGAATTGAAGCTAATCTAGAGAAAATCAAAGCTATGATCCATATGCAACACCCAACTTATGTGAAAGATATCTAGAAGTTGAACGGACAAATAATAGCCTTGGGGAGATTCATTTCATTCTTAGCAAAACATTGTATACCTGTAATACCCTTATCACTCCCAACACTGTACCGGCGTACCAAAGGCTAGAATTTTTTTTATTCCTTACATCTCATTAACATATACTTAATTATTTTAACAACAATTTGCCGATGACCTATAACTGTCCACTTTACTATGCATTTAATAAAATTTTTGCAATATAACGACTGTACATAGTACTAGCCCCCTGAAACGCAGATAATTTCACACAGCCTCTTAGAGGCACAACAATCAATAATATCAAATATATCCATTCATTTCATCTCATACACATCCAACATATAGCTTTACTAATATAACTCTTGTTTAATAGTTACATAACCAAAAGTAAAGTTTACATACATGTATACATGCCAAATTATTGTAAACAAAACTCCTAAAAGAAGTCTTGTAACTTGCATTCTTGTTCCTGCTCCTGATTTCCTGCACGTAGTAAAAACTATGCGTTGAGCACTCAACATGCGCAGTGATGACTAGTAATCGATACATTTCCGAACATTATCATCATTATTCTTAAATAATAACTTATACAAATATTCATAAAATCATTTAATTACTTATTAAAACATCAATTTAACTTTTTCTATAATATTATTCAATTTAATCGCATAATTACAAGTTTGCCATTAAAAAGCTTATTTTTGCTCTTAGAACTAATAATTGAAGCGTTTTACATTCCTATACACTTATTTTGACATTTATATGCAAAATTATATTTTAGTCTTTGTTGACTATAAAATTCACTTTTTTGGACAATTTAACTATTATCTGATTATTTTATCTTTAATTAAGCAATTCTTACTTAATTTACTTATTTTTTTACACTTTTTGGGGAAATTACTATTTTGCCCCTAAACTTTCTTTTTCTTTCATTTTAGTCCTTTTTCACTCTTTATTCTTACTTTTCATTGTCTTTTCACTTCTTTATCAATTTATCTCCATCATTCCCCTAGTACAGACCCGATAGAAAATCTCAGACCAAATACACAGAACATGGACCCCTATGGGCCCCACTAAAAGAGAAATGATTTCCAAGGAACCATTCTCATAATACTACACTTTTCACTTTCACTTTACACTTAAGCTATGGAGATCAAAGATCCTACCCATAGCAAAGCAAGTCGCCATGACTTTTACCCCGATAAAGGGTGTTCCTATGGCTAGCCAACTATATCCAGAACTAGTTTTTACTGCCAGACTAATTCTAAGGGCATAGTAATAATTACTTTAATAATCTTTTTAATTCCCAAAAAATTCATCGGTTGATTTTTTTATTCCTTTTTGTTGACTATAATTTAAATTCATATGAATTCACCTTTTTCAACATTTTTGTGCAATTATCCATTAATAATTCAATTATTTTCATTACACATATTCATATTAAAGGTTACATAAAATTTTAATAATTTCAATAAATTCTAATAAAATTTATTTATGCATTATTTATTAGTTATTATCATTTTCCACTAATATAATCAATTATTTCACAACATTTACTATAAACATACATGTTACATATTCTTTAAAATTCTAAAATAAATTCCAATTATTTAATAAAAATTCATGGACACCATTTATCATTTCTACAATTAATTTAGGCTAACATATATTATTATCATGCAAAAATCCCATCATTTTCCCTTACTAAGCAATTCGGCCATCAACTTAATTCCTCCTAAAAATTTTCTTTCTTTCTTTTTAGCTTCCATTTCATCTCCTTTAAGGTTTAATTGCATTTATCCTAACAAAATTTCATCAATTAACAACTTTAGAAAATTTTACCCTAATTACATAATTGAATTAAATTCATAAACTTAAAAAATATAAAGATTAATTAGCCACTTACAATTTTCACTTAAATTAGGAAGCCTAAGCCTCATTTCCTTTGCCTTTATCTCTTAAAAAACTTTCTCCTTCTTCACCACCTACATGGGCCGGCCATTAAACCTTAGATATCTTTATTTTTTTTCTCAAATGCAAAATTCAAGTTCATAATCATATTTTACACCTAAAAATCTATGGAAAAACACTAAATAATCAATTTAAATCACTTAATTTCTCACATTCAAACTTACCCCTTTTCTTTCTCTACGTGTTTTCTCCACTTCCTTTGCTCAAATCAATCAATAGGAGCTATTTTGGTGATTTAGAGAGATGAAACTATAACTCTTAAGTTAGAATTTACGAAGAATTTTGAGTGATTAAGAAGCAAGAGAGAGAGAGAGAAAGGAAAGAAGCATGGTTCGGCCAAGAGAGGAGAGGAGAGGTTGCTATAATTTTTTGGAGTTTTCTCCAAATATTTGGCTTTTATATACTCCTCTAATGGGCCCAGAATTGGGCCAAATAAATAGGCTTAGCCCAATTAATTCTTAAAGCCCACTTTAGGCCCTTTAAAGCCCAATGAAATTTCTCTCTCTTCCAACGATCAAATCACTCCAAAAATAATTCCATCACTCTTATCACATTAAAAATAGCTAGCACGTAAATTTTTGGCTTAATTGGAGTTCGTTATCGATCCGATTCGACAACTGCCGGTGTCACCAAAAAATTCAATTCTCAATACTAAAATATTCTACATAAAAATTCATGTAGACATGTAAAATTTGGTAACTTTCGGAGTTCAATTACTATTTTTAATAATTTATGTAAAATCAAGTCACCTTCCCTATCAGAAAAATTAACTCGCTGCTTTTTTTTCGTATTTTTGACCTTTGGAGGCATATTTGACCTCAATTTCACTTCAAATTTCAACCCCGGACTCCCCATGACCAATACTTTCCGATGGTCTAATAAAATATTTTTGACTTTTGGGTGTCCTTTCAAGCCCAAAAAGGTACTATTCATCATCGGAAAGTATTGTTCACGGCTAGCCTGGTGTTGAGGCCATTACAACACCTTTGTTCAAAAAGTTAAGAAAGAACGATGTTTTGACATTGGGTGAAGATTTCCATTAGCAATTTAAAGAATTGAAGCATTTTTTTACTAATCCACCATTAATAAGCTATCAGGTTCCTAGTGAGAAACTTTTCCTTTATCTATCCACATCGAGAGAGGAGGTAGCAGTAGTTTTGGTTCGAGAATAAGGAAACCAACAACTATTGATCTATTATGTCAGCCAAGTGCTGAAAGTACTAGAACTAAGGAAAAGCTCAACCGAATAGCTAATCATTATTCTAATGATGTGCACTAGCACTACAAGAAAATGTAAAAATAGCAACGGAATTGATTTTTGTTCCTAAAATTGGTTAAAATTTATATATTTAGCAACGAAAATATATTTAGTTAGCTTCCGTTGCTAAAAGTGGAGAAAATTTTTAGCGCCAAAATTTAGCAACGAAAATTAGCAACGGAATCACTATACCGTTGCTAAATAAGGCACCATTAGATGGCAGAAAAATTTTGGAACAAAAAATAGCAATGAAATTTAATATTCGTTGCTATTTTAGCAACAAAAAATAATTCGGTTGCTAAATAACCAGAGTTAAAAAATTCTCAATGAAAATAGCAATGGAAATTATTTTTCGTTGCTAAAATAGCAACGGAAATTAAATTTCATTGCTAAATTAGCAACGGAAAAAGAATTCCGTTGCTAATTCACATTTAAAGGAAAAATAGCAACAAAATTAAATTTTCATTGCTAATTTACATTTTTAATGAAAAATAGCAACCGAATTTAAATTCGGTTGCCAAATAACTTACCTTAAAATAGCAACCGTAGCAATGGAAAACTAATTCCGTTGCTAAATTAGGGATATTTAAGTAATTTCAATATTTGTTGCCCTAGGTATAAATAAGTCCCCTCCCTTTAAATGCTAAACCTCTACCTGCAAACCCTCTATGATTTCGCCTCATTCACTCTTCTCCCCAGCTTCATCACCCTCTCCATATACCCCCGACTTTGTGTAAATGGAGGTTCATTTTTGAGCTCATACGCATCACCAACTCTATTTCAATATCCTTCGGTTGCTCTTCAATTGCCATTTTGTTCTTCTTAAGCCTTTCTCCCTGTAAGCTTTTAGACTTGTTTTGTTAGGTGGCTTATTTGGTGGAACGAGACAGACTTCACAGAACCCCTAGCAAGACAGAGGCACATAAAGGTATACAATAAATACAATCACAGATCTTGAAGATTAACGGCCTTGGGCAAATGGCAAGGCCTCTCATAAAGAAAGAAGACGACTGTGAAGATGAAGGTACAGCGCCATTTTTTGAATTTTAAGCTTACCTGTGATCTGATTTCTTACTCAATTTTATACTTTAATTTATTTTCCTCAGTTGAATTAGGGATTCAATGGCTTAATCTTAGGTTAGTTGTGTTAGATCAGTAGTTAACTTCTAGATCTATTTAATTTCATTGTGTTTACACACATTTGCTTCTAGATCTGATATGTGAAGGCTTATTTTCGCATCCTAATGAGATCTAGGATCTCTCTTTGTGCCCCTTTGATCAACACATGTTCTCCTCTATCTTCTCAAATGCTATGCCTTTGTTCTTTCTTGTTATTAATTAATTATTTTAAACCCATAATGAAATGTACCTGCTATCGGAGCTTTTTTTTGTTCCAGTTTGCTTGTTCGCTATTGGCAGATCCCTGAGTTATATGGCCAGTTAAATTTCCCACAGCTGGAAAAAATAAGTCTCTACTTATGCATTGGGTTTTGAAAATATTTGTTAGTGGTAAATTATATCTCTTGTTTATTAAACAATACTGTTATTAAATGATTGTTTCGATTTCACTAAAAATTATTGGTAAGTTATATCTCTTGTTTAATATTAATTTTAGTTATCTATAATTTTGCAGCTTTTCTTTGATATTGATCCCAAGACTGTAGAAAATTTTTGTGCTCTTTGTATAGGTAAGTGATGTGTGGTAAATTTAGTGTGTGATGATGATGCCTTTGCTTTTATTGGTTTTTTTGTTACATATGTTATTTAGTTAATTGATGTAATTCTAAAGGCTGGATGCAACAGTTTCTATTGACTTAATTGCCTTAGCTTGATTTGTTTTTAACGGTGGAGGTGGATATTGATTGTAGGAAGTAATAATTGTAATCCTTATATTATTTTCTAAATCATGAATTTATAAACTTTGAATCAGTCTTCTTCTGCATTATTAGACAATTGAATTTTACGATTTTTTTTATTAATTTGTAACCAGATTATCGTATAACAGTATGCGCTTGTTGGCTTGCTAAATACAATGGATATTGTACATGTATACTATTATCTCTTGATGTAAGGAAATTTTGTTGTTGTATATGAGAGTGGCAATGAAGAATTGAGTTCCAAGTCATTTTTCTAGTCGTAATACTTATCTTGCCAATTGTGTCGCAATTATTTACCTGATAGGACTTTAGTTATGCATTTGGATATGGTTGACATTTATCTATTATCCACTTATATAATTTTTATCATGAGTTACATTTCAAACATAAGCTTCCTTTTATATTATGTTGTTTCCAATCCTACCGAGTCTAGCATCAATAACAAGGTGGAAGTTGAGAATGAAATTAATGAGTCTGCACCTTACTTGAGCACAGTTTACGTCTATGGAGGGGTTTCATATATTATGCAATGAAATGCTCTCTCTTGTGGGGTTGATGTTGTGGTTGGAACTCTAGAGCGAATAATTGACTTGATAAACAGTAATAGCCTCAAATTGGGAGAAGTTGAATATTTAGTCCTTGATAAAGCTGATTAGATGCTTTCATTTGGTTTTGAGGAGGATGTAGAAGTAATTTTAGTTAAGTTGTTTCTTATTTTTTAAAAAAATAACTTTATTTAAATTGTTTCTTTTCCTCTTTGAATTTTCCCCTTCCAAACACCCAATCTTTCATTGCATATCAGTCATCATCTTATTTTGAGTTATTTTTGCCTTCATTTTATTTGTAACTCTTTTTTCCCCTTCTTAAATAAGCTTTTACCATTTGTAGTTCTAGGAAGAAACTTGTATAATTTTCAATATGGTTGTGATGCTTTTATTATTAAGTTTGTGATTCGAAAGTGTGTATAAACTTTTGAAACAATTTAAGAACTGTCTTAATTGTATTGTAGGTTGATGAACCGGCAAAATAGATTTTGGATTCAAAGGAGAAGATTGAGTTTTACCACAGTAAAATGCAGGATCTTGTGAGTTATATGACCTAATCTCTTGCCCCTTTTTTTTTCCTTTTAATCTTTACCCAGCATTTGTCCATGTTAGCTCCAGAGTGTACATTCTAGTTCTTCTTTTGAGTTTTATTAATAATTATGTTGAAAATTTTAAATAGGGACCTTCTTGTTTCTTCTACTAGCTTCTAAACAGGTTTGTTCTCTGTTGGAGTGCATATCTACCATAGAGAATAATAATAATAATAATAATAATAATAATAATAATAATAATAATAATAATAATAATAATAATAATAATAATAATAGATATATAAAATTTACCTTGCTAATGTACATAATAATCTTAGTTGTTTATTATTATAATAATAATAATAATAATAATAATAATAATTATTATTATTATTATTATTATTATTATTATTATTATTATTATTATTATTATTATTATTTTGTAAAATTGCTAGGTGGTTATGGAACTTTAGAAGATTTGTTATAGATAAATACCCGGTCCAAGCTAGGAATTCATGAAAAACCTGGAAGATTTGGTCTTTAGATTTTCTTAATCTTTTCTTGTAGAAGATATTATTGGTTCTTTTTTAATATTTGTAATAGGTTGGATTATTAAATGTGGATGGATATTAAATATTTTATTATTTGCCTATCATTTTGCTATTCTAATTGTAAAAATTAAAAAATTATAATAATTGTTTGCAATGGAATGACGACAGATATTACCGTCGTAAATTTTTTTATCCTTGCTAAAAATAGCAACGGAATTTTAATTTCCATTGCTATTTTTGCAACGAAATTCTATTTTTCGTTGCTAAAATTAACAATAAAATTCAATATTTCATTGCTAAAATTGACCAATTCACCACAATTTTCCTTGGTTGAATTTAGCAACGGAATTCATTTTTCATTGCTAAATTATATTTTCGTTGCTAAAAAATAGCAACTGCCGCATTAGCAACCAAAATTTCTGTTGTCATTTTTTATTAGCAATGAAAATTGTCAATTTTTCGTTGTTATTTTCCATTACTAAATGGGAATTTTCTTGTAGTGCAGGAAGTTGGGACAATACTTTAAAGCATATACAATTATTGTCCGATCTAATTAGCTACTTAAAAAAATTCTCCAAATGCCAAATTTGGAAGAAAAAATGGTAGGATGGGTAATAAAGTTGCAGTCTTTTGATATAAGATACGAGCTAAGAAATGCAGTCAAGCACAAATCTTAAAAAAATTTGTAGTTGAGTTCACAGAAGAAAAGGAGGTTAAGCAACCCAAGAAGACTTCTTAGGAGGTGATTGTTGATAGAATTTCCATTGAACACAGAGAAGGTATTGAAATAGTAATAAATGGATCCTTAGGCATAACAATCAGGTATACAATAAGGTTAAGCTTTAAAGCATCCAATAATGTTGTGAAATATGAAGCACTTCTTTAAGGCCCGAGATTGGTCAAGTCCTTCTGACCAGAAAACCTCAAGATTAAGAGCGATTCCCAGTTGGTGATGAGTCAAGTACTTGGTAGCTTCGAAGCTAAAGAAGAAAGTATGAAGAAATACTTGACTACATTCAAAATAGCACTTAAAGAGTTAAAAGATGTAGGAACAACATGGAGCCTCAAAAATGTTCCGAGAGATGAGACCAGAAAAGGTTATTAGTTTGCTAAATTGGCTACCTCAGATTAACAATAGACTAAGGAGAATATCACTACTGAAGAATAGTTTAGCCTTTCCTTTGATGAACCAAAAGTCAAGGAAATAGACCAATAAGAAGAATCATGGATGAGCAATATCATTCGATATCTCCAATTGGGTGATCTACCCTGGGATGAATCTAAAGTAAGAAATCTAACAATGAAATCACTCTGTTATTCTATAATTGGTGATGAATTGTACAAAAAGGCATTTACCCATCCATGGCTCAAGTGTGTATCAAGGGAAAAATGAGATTATATCCTTAGAAGAAATACAAAAAGGCATCTATAAAGCCCATGATGCTAGTAGATCTATTGGCAAAAAGGTGCTACAAACTGGTTATTTTTGGCCTAACATTTTTAAAGATGCTTAGGAAAGGGTTAAAGGATGTCAATAATGCCAAATCCCTAGAAGAATCATCAGGCAACCAAAATCTAAGTAGCAGTCGATCAGAGTTTCTTTGCCATTTGATCAGTGGGGATTAGGTAGCTTAGGTCTTTTCGTACATGGATAATGACATATGAAATTCCTTGTTGTAGTTGTTTACCAATTTTTAAAATGGATAAAATCCTAGCCATTAGCGACAATCACTGCTGAAAGGATAAAGAATTTTTCCTCGAAAAGAGTTATCTATAAGTATGCCTACCAAAAATCTTTATCATGAACAATAGCAAGTAGTTTGATAGTTCACATTCAGATCCTTTTGCTTCGATCTAAAATTAACTTGAGATTCACCTCAGTGATTCACTGACCGACGTCTAGCAAGTATACTAGTTTAGCTAGTAATATAGGAAAATACGATTAAGACCCCAAATATCAAACCTAAGGGAACATCCATTGCTAAGCAAAATATCTATTATTGAATTGAATTAATATGAGATTATTTCCCAAGTTTTTTGAATTGAAAGCAAGAAATAAACTAAATGGACAATAAAGCAAAACTAAAACTAAAACTAAATTAACATAAATTAAAACACTTCTGCTGAAGGAACTATCCACCTCAACTTCCATTACAATGACTCAATCAAAAATAACACAAGTGATTATGGGAAACTAGTTAAATAAAAACAAATATCTTATTCAGAATATCATTCTAAGTACTAAATCCTCTATTTAGGAACAGTCTAATACTTAGCATAACAATACGGTTTTAAACTCCTAAACCTTCATTAGATCCTCTTTCGAGGGATCTAACTTTAGCCTATTCTCAATTCAATATTCTTAAATTTAAATCAACTTTATGAACAACAAATCACTACCTCAATTCTCAAAATACAACAATAAATCGACATAAGTAGAATAACCTAAGAATATACAAATCATTGATTAAAGAATGAATTAACAATTAACCATCTCTCGATACGTCAAGCATCAATCCAACCATAACCAAAGATAAGATTTAGCACAAGAATTAAGAAATAACAAAATTGCACTGAAAATTAAACTCAAATCAAAGTCATTATAGTAAAAGAATGAGGGTTTAAGTTTTCCTTAGCAAAAGTAAAGAATTACTCATTGAACATGATTAAAACAAAAGAAAAAATATCATAAAGAGATACAATACTCATGAAGATTCAAACTTGCTATTGATGACTTCTCAGCACAACAGTAGAAAGCTTGAATCTTTTAGAGAATTGCAAACTAAGAAAATAAGAAAAATAAACTAAAAACTATTGTACAATTTAACTCAAGAAAACTAGGGTTAACAATGAAGAAAAAATTTTGTAATTCTAAACCTACTCTACAACTAACTCACCACCCTAAAGTTCTAGTGCTTTGTCTTCCTTATAGCCTGAAAAGAAGAAGTTTTAGTGCCTTAGAACTTCCTATTCCAGAAAGGAATTGAGTTTTATCGAAATAGGAAGCCTTCTTTCGATAGAGACGTAATAAAACTCGGTTAAGGTGTTTCTAACTCAAGAGAGGTGATTTGAAACTCAGAGAAAGCTTTTGAGCTTGGGTGAGGTGATGAAAAACTCGGGTGAGGTGTTTGGGAACTCGGGTAAGGTCATTTGAACTTGGTGATTTCAACTTAGGAGAGGTGGTTTCAACTTGGAATAGGTGATTTCAACTTAGGAAAGGCAAAACCAACTTGGGTGAGGTGAATTACAACTCTCCTAAGTTCTTCCTCTCTGCTTTCTATGAAAATTAAGCTTCTAAATTACAAAATTACCAAATTGCCCCCAAACTCCTCCTTTCTTCAATTAACTCCTCTCTTTCTCTTCAATTAAGTCCTTAAAAACATTAAAACTTGCAATTCAACCTAAAAACACACAAATTAAATAATTGATTATAAAATCAACCAAATTAACACAAAAGTAAACAATTTAAACACATAAAAACATACTAAAAATATAGTGCAATTCACAATTATCACTCAACCTCAAAGCAACAACATGCTAGAGGTTTCCAATCAGACTATCCTAGAAGGGTTGAAGAAAAAAATAGGTGAAGCAAAGGGTAATTGGACTGAAGAACCACTACAAGAAAATTGCAGAATAGCGATGAAAATTAGCGAGGACAATAAAATTTGTTGCTAAATGCACAATTTAGCGACAACATTGCGACGAAAAATGATTTTTGTCACAAATATTGTTAGCTGCGAGTGGGAAAATAGATTTTGCGACGATTTAGCGAGAAATAATTTTTGTTGTAGCTAATTTTGGGCGCCAAAATTTTGGCGCAAAAAATAGTTACGACTTTGCGAGCAAAGACCCGTCGCTAAATCTTAATTCACGGCTAGAATGATAAATGAACCGTTTAGCGAGGATTTAATCCTCGCTAATTTGGCGAGGAACAAAGCGTCGCTAAATTAGCGAGGACAACTTCGTCGCTAACGGTTAAATAGTTTAGCATTTAACATATTAACCATTTAGTGAGGATATAATCCTCGCTAATTTTGCGAGGAACAATTCCTCGCTAAATTAGCGAGGACTTAATCCTCGCTAACGGTTAAATAGTTTAGCATTTAACATATTAACCATTTAGCGAGGACTTAATCCTCGCTAATTTTGTGAGGAACAAATCCTCGCTAAATTAATCCTCGCTAACGGTTAAATAGTTTATCATTTAACATATTAACCATTTAGCGAGGACTTAATGCTCGCTAACTTTGCAAGGAATAAATCCTCGCTACATTAGCGAGGACAAAACCCTCGTTAATTTAGCTTGGGCAACATTCCTCGCCAATTTAGCGAGGCTTATTTCGTCGCTAATAAGCAATTCATGGTGGAGCTAATTTTATGGGCTAATTAGCGAGGATAGAACCCTCGCTAATTTAGCTTGGACAACAGTCGTCGCCAATTTAGCGAGGGATGTATCCTCGCTAATTAGCCCATAAAATTACCTCCCCTATGAATTGCCTATTAGCGAGGACAAAACCCTCGCTAATTTAGCTTGGACAAAAGTCCTCGCTAATTTAGCTTGGCCAACAGTCGTCGCAAAATTCCTCGCCAATTTTGATTCCAAATATTTAAATTGCATTTACATTTAGTGATACCATTTAATTAAATAAATTAAGATAGTATATTTTTTCATAGCAAAAATTAAATGAATTAAATTGTTGTTATTTAAATTAACTAAATTGAAATAAATTATTATTTTTAAATCCAATAATATTAATTATTATTTAATTTTATAATAAAAGGAATAAATTGTGAGGACATAGTCCTTGCAAAATTAGCTAGAAACAAATTCTCGCTAAGTTAGCCAGGACAAATCTCTCGCTAACGGTCAAATAGTTTTGCATTTGGTTTATGAAGGATTTGGCGAGGACATTGTCCTCGCTAATTTTGCTAGGACTAAAATCCTCGCTAAATTGGTGAGGACAATTCCCTAGCTAAACCGTTAATCACATTTGGTTTATGAAGGATTTGGCGAGGACATTGTCCTCGCTAATTTTGCTAGGACAAAAGTCCTCGCTAATTTGGCGAGGACGATTCCCTCGCCAAATGGTTATGAATGATTTGGCGAGGACATTGTCCTTGCTAATTTTGCTAGGACTAAAATCCTCGCTAAATTGGCGAGGACAATTCCCTCGCAAAAATTAAATTAACTATATTATTATTAATTAAATTAACTAAATTAAATTAAACTATTATTTTTATATTTAATAATATTAATTATTATTAATTATATAATAAAAACTTAGATGAACTAAATTATTGTTTTTGAAATTAACTAAATTAAATTAAATTATTATATTTATATTCAGTTATTAATATTAATTCTTATTAATTATATAATAAAAGAAATATAATTAATGGTAATTTTAGCTAGGTAATTAACCCTAGCTAATCATCTGAAATGATAATTCTATTTTAGCGGGATAGTTGGCGCCAATGAAATGAAAAATTGAAGTAGTGTGAATATCAAAATTTTCAAATTAACATTTCTCCCCCAAAATGCCCAATCCAAACCAAAAACCCGGAAGCTCTTTTAGTATCATAATCTACATTAGATTTAGGATCCTCCTCTCTCAACAGTTGCGTGGTTTGCGCTGATTTCCTGGAATGGGTGGCTTTGGTTCGCTAAACGAAGACATAGTTGAGAAGATATTGAGAAGACTTCCAGCCTTATCGTTCGCATCAGCGGCCTGCGTCAGCAAATCTTGGTCTCGACTCTGCAATCGAATTCTTTTTCGCCCTAAGCTTGCCTCTGCTCTCTCTCTCAATTCTTCCGCTGACGTGAGTTTCCATATTGCTCTAACCATACCTTTATCCTTGCTTCGTTTTCGTTAATTATGGCTAGTTCTTTCTAATTTAATTAATTCCCACCAAGATTCTATGTTCTCTAATGCATTTCTTTTTTTATTTTTTTTAATTTTTATTTTTCTGTATACAATGACAGATTGCAGTACAAGAGGTTCTTTATAAGGTTCTTTCGGAGCCCATTCGTCCGCATTTTGCAATTGCAAATGTTTTTGGAAATGGCTTTGACATGGAGAAAACTATTGAGTTTGTATGATGATCATACCTCTACTTTCTATTGTTTTTGGCTAATTTGATTTCTTACGATCTGATATTTTAATTTATTGATCCGTATGTTTAAGTTAGCAAGAAAACTGGGTTCCTGGACTCCCCTCATTGTAACTTGGGCTAGTGGAATTATGGGAAGGGATGCTCTTACTAATGGGTTCAAAGAGGTTTGACAGTGTTTTTCTGTTTATGTTTGCATGAACTATGATGAAACAGAACAATGATTTTCCTCGAAGTAAATGAATATACAGGTCATGGCAGGAGACGATTCTATTGATGTTGATGCTATAGTTTAGTGGCCTTTGGAAAATTAGAAATGATGAACTCTCCCGAAATTAATTATAGTAAGATTTTCTCACATATCTATTTTAGCTTTCCACACATTTTAATATTTACCGGTTCTCCAGCCTCCTAAAAACAGCCTTGGTATATTTACTCCGACATGGTTTACATCTGCAACATTCCTGAGTAATAATGATCACCGCAAATTTGCTGCTGGGACCAACAGCCTTCAGGTGATTTTTTGCGGTAGATTTTTGTTTGTATTAGAATGGATATTCTGATTTTGAAAGGCCTGGACTGCAGCATTCTTCATGTCCTGTAAATGCTTGTATAATTTAAGTGTCTTTTGAAATTTTGAAAAACGTAAATGGAAATTCTTTGAGAGTTGGTACAGATTGAAAATTTATGTAGTTGTAGCTTAAAAAGTAAAACTTCACAAAACACTGGCTGGTTCTGTGTATTGGTTCTCCTCAGGTGTTGTTGCTGCTGCTAGAGAAGCATTGATTTGTGCAGTTTACCTATTTTTGTTCAGGACATTGCTAGGTGACGTGAAATTAATCCTCCAACATCTTTTTGAGGATGTCTGTCATTATCGTGGAATGTTTTTTCTTATCATCAATATGATTAGAGAATATATTAGTGCTTTGAATGGTTGTACAAGAGCAATGCCTTAATTTTTACTTCAGATCTAAACATGTTCATTTATGTTTAATTTGGGCTTTTATTTGTAAATGTATCCAAACTGCAGATTGCACATGCTTGGATGTTAGAGAACAAGGATTATAGAGGTAATGTCTTTGCAATCCAATCTTCATAAATTAGGTACTCATGTGATTATTCATAAATTAGGATTATAGAGGTGATTCTTCATAAATTAGGTAATACATCTTCTAATTAAAATGCAGGTAATACATATAGGTTTGGAGCTTCAAATCGAATCATGTGAATATGTAATAGCATGATGTGGACTCACTTAATTTCTATATTTGAAAATCTTATAAAATTTCAATCCATGTCTTTCTAGGAAAAATTATCTTCTCATGCTTGAATTTTTGTTAATCAGATTTCAGGTTGATGATGCAATTTATAAGAGTAACCGTATTATCTTTAATTGGCCCTTATTGCTTGCATTGAACGTGCCAAAAACTCATGTTTATCACTAATTCACTGTTTTATTGTCATAATTTTATCAAAATCAAGGCTTCTGAACATTAATATTATTTGTTTCAAATGAATTTTTTTTTTAATTCTGATAATGTGATCTTTTAAAATCTGGCACAGAGTTCAAAGATGGAGTCTGCAGAAGACAGCCCTGTTACACCACCACTGACCAGAGAACGTTTACCTCGCAATTTGTATCGACCAACAGGGATGGGTTACTCATCTTCAGAATCTCTTGATCATCATCCAATGCAAGCCCGCCATTATTGTGATTCAAATGGCCTGAACTCCACTCCAAAACTCTCTAGTATTAGTGGGGCCAAGACAGAGACATCATCCATGGATGCTTCTATAAGAAGTAGCTCATCAAGAGAGGCAGACCGCTCAGGGGAACTGTCAATCAGCAATGCCAATGATATGGAAACTGAGTGGGTTGAACAGGATGAACCAGGAGTTTACATCACCATCAGAGCCTTGCCAGTTGGCAAAAGGGAGCTTAGAAGAGTTAGATTCAGGTAAAATTCTTTGTTCACTCTTTGATGAGACTGCTAATTTTCAAAAAGCATACCATGTGAAAAGGACTCTTATTAACGCGACCAATCAAGAATTTATCAACTGTGAATTGCATTACAAACTCAATATTAAAAATTATTACAGGAAGCAACACATTAACCAAACCCCGATGAAGTGATTGTTCAGCTTGCCTTTTATCTGCATATCCAGGTGCTTCTAATTCAAACTTCTATAGAAGAATTACTCAACCGTAAATTATTTGACCATTTAGCAAATTCAAACTCAATATCATGTTTGATTGCTGTGAAATCACATGTATTTAAATTGTCATTCAATTTTAGCTATGCCTATGTTTTTTTGTATTAAAAATTCTGGCTTGTTTTTGTGATTTAAGGCTATTTGTGCCTTTGCGCTATCGCTGTGTAAAACCCCAACTGGAATTGCTTCTAGATTTTAGAGGCATTTTCGGTTTCAATTCTTTCTTTTTTTTAATTTCTTTGTCCCTTGACTTATATACATGTTTTCATGTATGAACATTATGATCCTCACTACTACTGTTTCCTAGTTCATGCTTTTGACTATTATGAGCTAAAGTTTGAGGACTTTTAATTATTGTGCTGTACGTTGGCTCAAATTTGGTTGTTTGAATGGCCAAGTTTCAAGGACAATGATTACTTTAAAAATGTAATCTTTGTTTTCAGCACAAATAAACTTGATTTTACCCCTGAATTTTTAGGACGTGTTAAGCTAGTTACCTCAATTGCGTACATATTATTTTGGATATGTTCCTTCTATATCAGGATATTTTGTATATCTTTTGTTTCTGCTATACATGCATGTATATATTATTTTGGAAATGTTCGTTCTATATATGCATGCATATGATTGCCAAATTTTACCAGCAGATTTTTTATCATTGAACTAAACTTACAACTTCATATTTTTACAGGCATTCAAGAAGGCCAGAAGCATGAGATTAGGGGACCTTGACTTTTCAGCCGTCTATGA
The DNA here is from genome assembly GCA_037975025.1 of Excoecaria agallocha. Taxonomy (NCBI): domain Eukaryota; kingdom Viridiplantae; phylum Streptophyta; class Magnoliopsida; order Malpighiales; family Euphorbiaceae; genus Excoecaria; species Excoecaria agallocha. Next base: position 44,674,844 of record CM075816.1, read on the forward strand.
GATTGTGAAGTTGCGCAAGGATTAATCTTATATACTGGGGAACACTTCATGAATTGCAGCAAAATATCCTTGATGACTCTAGTAGTAGCAAGGATTCTCGTGCAACTTAAAACAAACTGGTGATATTTCAGGGTCCTTTGTGCTGCATTTATGTAATGGTAAACCAAACAATAGAAAAAGACATTAATGACCAGTAAACTATATCTTAGTTATAAAACCAATAGAATTATTTACTTGCATATTGTAGTTCTTTTTTCCATAGTTTCTTTCTATGGTTTTATGCAGACAACTAGTGGATTGCTCTGTCATTGCTTCAGTTTTATGTTTTAATGCTCTTTTTTGTTATTATTAGCTATGTTATACACTTGCAAATAACAATTTATTCATTAATATATATTTTTTTATATTAAATATTGAATAAATATAAATTTGTTATTTTTTAGTTTATTGTTTAAATAATGAAATTTTCATATTAAATTAATAAAAATAAGTTTATATCAACATTTAGCGAACATAAATCTCATGATAAAATTTCATGTTTGTAACAAAATTAATCCTAGCTGAATTTTGCGAGGATTGATGCTGAATTTTGCGAGGACTGATAATTTTTGCGAGGACTATTTGCGAGGATTTAGTCCTCGCTAATTTTGCTAATTTTGCGAGGATTTAGTCCTCGCTATTTTTGCGAGAATTTAATCCTCGCAAAATATAGCGAGGACTTAGATCTCGCAAAAATTAGCGATAATTTAGTCCTCGCAAAAATTTAGCGAGGACTAGTCCTCGCAAAAATTAGCGATGATTTAGTCCTCGCAAAAATTAGCGAGGACTTTAGTCGTCGCTAAATTCAGCTAGGATGACTTTTGTTACAAAATTTTTGTCCTCGCTAAACTAATTTAGCGACGAAAAATCATCATTTAGCGAGGAAAAAAGTCCTCGCTATTTTGCATTTTTCTTGTAGTGAACTACAAAGTATTTTATAGTCTTATAGAACTTTACTGAGAGCTAGAACTTTACAAACTCCTTTCTTGTTGGTATATGGATAGGAAGCTATGACACTGATGGAGATTGGAATTCCCTCCTATTGGTTAACATTTTTCTCTAACCAGAACAATAAGCAAGAAAGAAGATCAGATTTAGATTTAATCGAGCAAAGAAGGGAAGATGCTTATGTGAAGATAGCAGCTTACAAGCAGAGGATTGAAAAGTACCATAACAATAAAGTAAGATTGAAAACTTTTAATGTTAGGGACCTAGTCTTAGGAAAAGATACAATTGGCTCAGACAATGCTGGAGCTAGGAAATTAATGCCTAATTAGGAGGGACCTTATGAAATTTTCAAGGTACATAGTAAAAGTACCTATAGCCTAAGAGGCATCGATAGATTAGACATCCCTAGATCATAAAATGTTGAAGTACTAAAGAAATATTCATTGTAATTCCAATCAAATTGGTCAATAGTTGTATTTTCAATCTAAATGATTGATGCTTGTATTTATGATCAATGATTATATTTCTGATCAATGAACTATGTATTTTGATCAAATTGATCAATGAAAATGTGAACTTCAAGCACATACTTTGCTTAATTTTCCAAGTTAAAAATGCAAAATGATCATCAATTCGATCAATTCATTTGCTTTTTAAGCCTAATGTATTAAGTAAATTTTTTTCCTAAGTCATTACCTAGAAATATTTTTGAATTCAAAATCATTGCTAACAAATACTTTAACTAAAGCACGAAATAAAAATTGCAAGAAAGGTAAAAGAGAAACAAAGGAAGACAATATTTACTTCACTAATAAAGGATGTAAATACAAAGATGGACTGCAAGATTCAAAATAAAAGCAAAGTACAAAAGCAAAAAGCCTACTCTTCTGCATAATTTTGATCTTTTTACCCTTAATCGGCAACTTTTGCCCAATCGGCATCTTCAAGAGCATCTTCAACTAGGGGTTCATCCTCTTCACTTTCTTAAGGAACCTCAAGGAGATAGGTTGGATCATCAAGAAATTTGAAATCCTCTCTAGGATAATATTTCTCGCACTCGATTAAAGGCTCTGGAGATAACCTAGCTAATCCATCAACCTCTCTTTCTCCTTGGCCAGCTTTTTTTTATGATCCTGGTGGGGAAAATTCGATCTCCTTTAGAGTTTTTTATTCTAAAACCCACTAAGCCCACCTTCTTCTAAAGTTCCCCTATTTGAGTAAAGAACTAAGAATTATGGGATGAAAGCCCCTCAATTCAAGCAAAATACTCTAAGCAAAGAGTTTGAATCTAAGCCTCATGGTTTTTTTAGCGCTTTTAGCTCTGACTTTAGTTCCTTCTTCGATCAAATCTTCTTAGCGAGCTTTTCCTTCTAGCCTAGATTCTATCTATAAAGGCATATAGCCCTCTGAACAACCTATTCAAGCAAAAGGAAAATGAGACAATGAAAGACTTGGGAATTTTTCAAATCTATAAAAAAGCTACTATACTTACACAAAAAAATGTCTAGGTTTATCTCAGTTAATTCCCAACCAGGAAAGCTAACCATGCCCGTAACCCTAATGTCCTTTTCAAACATGAGGCCTCAGCTCGTAAAGTCAAACAGCTGGGGGTTCTGATAGAATACCTCTCACCAAACTTCTGAAAAAGTATATCTTTGAGTGAAAGAGACCTAATCCTAAAAGTAAAAGTAGCAGTAGCGGTAGAAGTTGAAGGCCCCTTAGAGACCATCCGATCGGAAGAAACCTTTGGTTAAGCCCTCTTTAAAGGTATCTCCTCTACCCTTAGGGTCGATGATCAGGTTGGAGGAGTAATAGTAACAGATGTAGGAGCCATTGACAGGGCCACAACAACCTTTGATGATCGAGCCTTTAAAGTAACCTTTTGAAATGTGGAAAGCTAAGCAGATTAATCCTCACTCCTCCATAACTTCTTCTTTCATCGTGCCTTACGTGATATCTTTGCTCATTTGGCAACTTCCTTAGAAAGAAAATGATCTATTGGAGCTATAAAAATCAAAAAGTTAGAATTTTCTAAGTCAACAAATATGAAATACACATGTATGAATAAAGAAAAAATCCTAAAAAGACACTACAAGGGCTCAAGTTCGACAGGTTCACCAAAAGAACTTCAGAATATGTCGAGTCTTTTTTGTGATCGATGTTGTACTTTATAAGCTTTTTAATGTCCAAGCTGAACATATCAAGCCCTAATGCTAGTTCCTTCAGGAAATTTTCTTTGTCTATTCAGAACAAACTGAAATAGTATTTCATGTTGTCTTTCCAACAAGACAAACAAAAGAAAAAAGTGAAGATCCCTAAAAAAGGAACAACTTCAAGTTGCCTGCATAACACCTTGAAGCAGGCAATGGTTCTCCATCCGTTTGGATTTAATTGATTTGGTGCAATCCCATAGCCTCTTAAAATGCTAATGTCAAAAGAATGAAGTGGAAATTGTAAGCCACAATTCAAAATAGGCTAATGGTAGATAAACGATTTGTTTTCCTTTCTAAATGGCCTATCACTCATTAACATCAACAAAGGACAAGCCAGAAGGGCTATATTCTCTAGAATGTTGTATTTACTTTTCAATTAGCTTACTTTTAAAGGGGAAAGATTCATATGTTTATTTACAATATTTTTTTTACTGTATTCTAAAAGAAAACAAGTGTCCAAACCTTAGTTTTGCACTAGAAATAGTGGATTACTACTGCTACCAACCATTTTTAAAGGTAAAGATTTGAAAAAAGAATTCCTAATATATATGTTCCCCAGTTACAGGTCTAAATTGATCAGAAGATGAAAATGAAGAAGATTCTAATGAAATTAAAGCAAAATTGAAGGACATCTAAGTAAAAGAAAACTTACTTGGAGAAATTTAGCTGGAGTTTAAAAAAAATCTTAAAGTATGAAGAACTTGTAAAGGATTTCGAATAAGAAAAGAGAATTTAAAGCTTTGTAAAACTAGAAATGAAGTAGAATTAGCCTATTCATAGGCCAAAGCTGTAGCAAGCTAGGTATAATCATCAAAGGACACCCCTACCACATGTAAGATAATGAATGGTCGATCTGAATAACAAGGCAACCTCATAGATATCACAGTCCAGTGAAACGATTGTCAATATGAATTGAGTGATAGTTGGATTCAACGATCAGGCATATGGAAAGGTGCTTCGAGAATTGGTTCCAAGTTCTAATTTCAAATTTTGAACTTTGAATTTCAAAATTGAATTCTAAGAATTAACCGCCTAAATAAAAAAAACCTTGTTGAAAATCCGATCGAATCATCCAAGGGATTGACAAATGATAGTACCTATACTATCATTTGGGCTCAGCCCAAATACAACATCAGGCCCAATTCAACCCAATACACAAGATATATAGGTCTTATAAATCCAAGCCCAATCGATCCACTTAACATGGCAGATTTGACCTGATTAACAAATGCCATACCTTCAATCCCACATGCATATCAAATTGGCCTAACAACACATGCCACTTGCCCATCAAGGTTAGTCCAACTACTATGTTAGACTACTCATAGTAGCCACTTGAGTGCCTAAGCGATAGACCCGAGATATACACTATAAATAGCTCAAACTACAAGGGCTCCAGGTATTGAATTATTGAGATATTCTCTCTCTAAAAGCACTACTGACTTAAATTTCGAATTGCTCACTCCTGATCTGACCAAACTTGTCTTATTGAAGGTTGTTTGAACTTAATTGATCTGACCTGCTTATTTGGTCTTCTAGCTAGTCTCATTCATTTATGACATTTCATGGATTATCACTAACCTACAACTAAATGAAGAATTATTAACTATTAATTCCCTCCATTTGTGGGCAATTTAGGCACCAAAATGAGTCGAAGATTTCAATAAAAGAAAGACCCATATATATATATATATATATATATATATATATATATATATATATATATATATATATAATTTTGAAAGAGCCTATGGACCATTTACCTATACTTACATTAATTAATTCTAATTTACGAGCAGCGTAAATGGTCAAACTGCCCATTTTGTAAATCACAAAAAGATTAAACAAGGGAGCACGTGAAAAGTCCCAAAAAGACCAAAACAAGCTTTGGGTGAACATAGCATAAATTCACAAGGCAATCATAAAGTCACTCTTCATTATTCTTGTACATTTATACCTAAAACTCTTCGTTATACAAAGATGGCCATCACTTGTACAATCATTCGCGGACTGATCAACTACTATACGACTGCTAACCAACATTAGAGATCAAAGCTTAAACCATAAATCATTGATTTTTTCTATCAATTTTTCAGTTTTCAGTTATATTTGGACATCTAGTACTCGGTGCTTCCCATTTTTCCTAAAATCGTATGGAATGCTCATATATTGACCAAACAAGAAAATGAAAAGCAAGAAGGTTTTCATACATCTTTTTCTATAATAAAATATATTTGTACATGACAGTTGCTTCTCAAGAACTCCCGCATCGGGGAATTAAAACCAGATACCAGGGAAACAAGACATTGAATGATTATGTGATTGTATGATCAGAAGCTACAAAAATTTTCATGCAGAATTCCAAACCCCAAGTGAGTTATTTTTTCTATTGATTGCTCTACACATATAATAGCCCTCTGGCTTGCTTTAGCAAAATATCAGGGCACGATCCCTTGCTTTCAATGAGAATTTAGACTACAGAACTGTTAAAAGGAATCATCTTCAGGTTAAAGATTTCTATGAATGGATGTGATATCTCTCACACTATGAGACGCAACTGGCTGCTCCCTTATCTGAGATAAAAGGATGGAAATTTGCTCAGTGGCGATATCCAACCTTTCTTTTGACTTAGCAGATTCAGTAATAAGTGCTGATACCATATTTTGCAATAACTGCATTCTTTCTCCATTATCACTGGGAGAGCTGTGAAGAAGCTTTGCAGGAGATGTGCTGATCCGACGCCAACGGATAGGGAGATACTTTTCTGGGATCTGAAAACAATTTCCAGTAGAAAGAACTCGAAGAGCATGCCGACAGAGGATTCCAGAGAACTCAAACTGATGGCAACTGCAATTAATAATGCCTTCCCTAGGGGCCCAATATACTTTCCGGCCTCCATCAAGTTTTGTATGGTGTCTCACAAGAAAGCCATCATCCATCTGGAATGATGCATAGTGGGCAGCCAAGACAAGTTGTTCTTGGAGCTTTGAGAAGGCATGCGGTGTAAGGACTGCAGCAGCATGTGACTCCATTGGTGCCCCAGTTTTCAGGCATATGTTTTGGAGATTCTGCAGCATTGTTTGCTGTTCAGCAGCTTGATCTTTAAAATCTACAGCAACAGCAACCTGTTCATCCAAAACCAAGTCAATAAAATAAAATAAAACAACAGTGAGCAGGACTTCAATATGACATAATTGTAAGTGGCAACAAATATTCACAGTTCATTGAGAATAAATACATATTTTAATTTACATAAAGAACAAGATAATCACATTTAAATTGCATTGAGAAACAGATAAAGGCTGTGATGCTAAAGGAAACTAGAATAAAAATTTGGAGGCTAACACCAAGAACACCTGAACTATGGCCACTGCTTTATTTAAGCTAGAGATCCTTTCCTTGGTGTCAAAAATTATTTACGTCTTCCATACATCTTCACAAATCAAAAGATAATTTGGAAAGACATAAATACTTCCTGCATGTTCATAGGTAAACAGAATTCTGGTATAAAATAAAAACGATCATATAGAATTAGTCCCTGCAGATGTATTTGATGATACATGAACTAAATCAAAACAAGGAACCTACAACAGTTCCACACAAGGTTGAAGAGGAATCAGAAAACAAGCCTCCAACTTAAATATACATCAACTGCTAATTACTTCATCATGATGTTCATAATTGAAAGCATTCCATGATTTATTCAACAAAACATATCTTGTAAACCGATAAATTTAAAGTATTAGAGGACCCCATTTTTGCATGACAAACTAGATAGTAAACTTATTCTGACTCAATAATTTGACAGGAATATGAAGATAATGCACCTGTTCCACAAAATGTGCTAGTCGAGTTTGCGCACTTAGAAACCTCTGGATGAATGCATTAATTGATTTCGAATGCCCTGCTGCAGTCATTCCTGCAAAGAAATGTTTTCTCAAGTATGGTAATGCCCAAAGAGTGCGCAAGGCATACAAGTTCGCAATATGCCTATTATTGTGCAGCCCAAAAGAATTAACCATGTCTCTCCAACCCAATTCAAAATCCTCAATTGATTCCAGGTTGTAGAGTCGATGGAACTCTGCTTTCCACTCATTATAACGTTCACCTAGAACAGCATTAAACCAGGATGGAAACTTCACCACAATCAACCATATGCAAAGTGCATGTTTTGTTTTTGGCATCTCCATTGCTATTGCTTCTTTGAGGAACATGTTTTGATCAGTTAAAATTGTTTGTGGAGCCTTCCCATTCATGAACCCTATGAAGGCCTGTCATAAAATAAAATAAAAAAAACAACAGAATAGAAAACAACAAAGTAAATTTGGTAGCAATGGCAAATTTGTGACAGAATATTGCACATGTAAGATAATGTGTCCAAGGATCTCGAACAATTATAAAGCCACCATTTTAAAATTTACTGTTATGAATAGCCCAAAGAGGCTATTGAAACAAGATATATGGAATGAAAATCATACTCATGGCAAGTAATTATAACAAATTTGACAGGCATTTTGTCAATTATTACTTAGGCCACTGCCCAACTTTCCTTAAGATTGAATATAATACAGAGATTCCAAAATTATTCCATATTTGTAAATATTAAAAATGTCTGGTCAGAATATTACATGTGATCCAGTACAATAGCTATCTAATGCATATAATACTGTCAGTTTCTATTGATGAATTTCAAAATTTACAATCCCCTGCTTTCATTTTCATTTTGTTCTATGCAAAAACGATAAGGGCAGACAAAACTTCCAATCAAACTTCTAAAGGTGCTTTGTGTGCAATATAAGGTGATTGAAGGGTGAAAGAGAAATTACTTTTGTTTATTACCTTCAGTGCCCATGATAAGGACCTTAAACTTTCCTCTCGTAAAAGCACACAACCAAAGAAACATGGCATACCATAATTATTCACTCCAACCCATATCCCAAGAGGCATGTCAAATGCAGTTAACCGATGCGTTGCATCAAACACTACTGCATCACCAAAGATCTCATATGATTGGATTGATGAAGCATATGACCATGCTATATTCTCTAACCTATTGTTTGAATCAAGTGTGTATTCAAATTTAAAGTTGGGATCCCTTTCTTTTATATTTTTGCACATTTTCAATAAGTCTATGCTCTCATCCTCTGGATCTAATTTCCTGAAGGACTGAAGCAAATTCCTAACATCTTTCTCAGTAAACGGTAAATATCCTGGCTCCACACATTTTTCAAGCTCCATCAACCTCATCATTTGCTGCACTGAGATTCCTGTTTTGGCAAACATGAGGATTCTGCTCTTGTCTGGATCTGATATGGTGCGATAGGCAGGAAGGAAACGGACTTGATTTGGTTCTAAGAGTTCATGATTATGGTGGTTTGCAAAACCAGTGACACGCCATTCTGGTGCACCTAACTCCATCGTTTTACTTATCCTCATATATGCTTGACACCCACACCGGGAGGATTTGCGGTTCCTCTGAGGTTTACTTTCATTTGAGGTTTTGACAGGGGTATTACCTGCACGGTGGCAGACAAAGTAACGTCTGGTGAGTCCCTTGCCAACCCCATCTTTTCCCTCTGTACGATGACGGCGGATTGAGAACCCACATCGCCTTGCAAATTCACTGTAGAATTCATATGCTGCATCATGGGTAGCAAATCTCTGCCCAATAAATGGAACTAAGTCATTAGTAGTCTCTAGTGATAGCCTGGTTTCATCAGGTGATTCTTCTGTGCCGCTGGTATCATCCAAAGATAGAGATCGTTGGTCTGAGGGATCATCATAAACCACCAGCATAGAGCCTGCCTCTTCAGATATCATTTTTCTCATTAAACTATGCAAGGTCAGCTCAAAACCTGTTTTTCAATAAAGCCAATACAATAAATGTAGTTAATGTTCATCAAATAACAAAAATTGTCAGCACATTTTGTAAATATGCGTCCACAAAATGATGCTAGCACAAAGAGGCAAACATATAAATGATCATGATCATAATAATATGAATGTAGCCCATGAGATAAGGCTTGAAAGATAAAGAACCAATGCAAAGCATTTCAACCTGTCCTGTGAAGTTCCCACATTGCATGATATTTCAGGTCTTATGAACAATAGCATAAATAAATAATAGGTAAAATCAATACTTTGCCTCTAACAAGCAGATACAAAATGAATGAAAACCAGGTTCCCCCTGGAACAGCTAAGTACATGGGAATAAAGAGTTACAGTACTGCCAGTATTTAAGAACTAACAATGTGTTTAATTGGGAGAAACAGGGAAAGGAAAGGAAAGGAAACAGATGAAGGGAGTCAATGCTGTAGCATCCAAGTTAAATTGCTTGTCATAGCACACGAGACTTTCAACCTAAACAATAAAATGTGTAAGCCATTCACAACAAATTAACATGGACAGACAAAGGAAAAAGGAGCTATGAGAAAAATTATCAAGCAGCCCTCAAAAAGACCTACAAAAGATAGCGATTTGGACCTGAAAAATGAATTGAAAAATCAAGAAAAAGCCATATCAAACGGGTTTTTTAATTAATAAAAGTGAATTGTCAAATTGAAAGTTGAGGATATAAGGAGCAAGTCAAAAGCAAGTGGAGGACAAGAAATGAAACAAACAAAAATCAAATGCTGAAACAAAAATAATATTAATTACAAAGACAGAGGGCTACAGGTAATAAAGGGGTGACGGTGAAAGAGCAAGATAGGAGACGTTTGCAGGATTGAGGAACTAAGCTCAAGATCAATTTCAGCATTCACTTTAGGGCTGAGAGTGGTTTGGATATAGCTTATTTGCCATAATAAATGAGTGCAGCTCAAGAACAGCTCATTAACCAGACATAAACTAAACTAGATGTCAGAAAAGTTAAGCAGCAAGATAAGCTTGATCTTGTTATGCATGTCAAAATCAAGGGGCTCTTAACATCCCAAGCAAACTCAAGCTTGTCTTGAGCCCCATTGGAGTACATTGTCATAAGTTCTCAGATGCTCCGACTGTTCCATCAATATAATTTCAGAATAATATTTCAAGCACACTGACATTCATCGACGCTCAAAAGTTTAACACAAAAGTTTCCAGATTTCAATTAAGCTTAGTGTGAAAACAATGGTTTAACACTTATAAAATCGAGATTAAATGTCCAAGTCATTCAGTATTATCAAAATGTAATTCTTGACATTGGAACAGAATGAATAAAATGTATGAGAGCAGGAAAAAAAAATAACTAAAACAGTAAGTTTAAAATAATAATGTCCACGTAAATTTGTATACATACAGAATTGAAATTGGATCCTAATGCATTGAGCTTCGGAAATAAAAGTAGTGAATTTAGAGATAAAATTGTATCCCGAGGAAATAGAACGTTACCTTTCACGCTTGCGGCCTCGCGGAACTAGTCACAGGAGCGGGCGTCACAACGGCCAGTTGTGCGCCTCTTCATGGAGGTCGCCGGCGGTTTTCTCCGGCGCTAGAATGGATTCATGTAGATGGATCGAGATTTCACAGCCTCTAAATTCGCGAGCCCTGATTTTCCTCTTGCTTCGGTTTTTTCAACAAGCGATAGCGGAAGGATGCTTTGACCAGTCGAGGGATACTTACAGAAGGCAATTCCCATTCAGACCGCCGATTGTGGTAGCCGGAAAAACCTCCAGCTTTAACTTGATTGATCAGCTAGCGAGAATCGGTAACGGGAACATCCTCTATCCTCGTGTTCTGTTTTCACGGGATATCCTAGGGTCACATGTTGATCATTTAAAATGAAGGGCAGAAATTAAAACTTATTTTGATTTTATTTTTTTATTTAATGGGTTATGAAAATAACTAATAATTAAATAAATTAACATATGAACTTTGTTATATATATACAATATAATAATTTTCGTTACAGTCAATTGGTTAGGTTAGAAAAAAATAATTGATAAATAGTTAGTTATATTTCTATATGAATCTTATTAACATCTCATTTCAAATGGCTTATTTTTAATTCAAAATTTTGTTTGTCAAGTGAGCTTTTTTAGTCCAACTAGAACTATTAATGTATCGAATAGAGTCGAATTACTTTAAATTTGGATCAGATTTCAATTCACATAAAAAAATTTTCACCTTATTGAATAAAATTTAATTTCACATTAATTTTTATATTTTTTTAAATATTAATATATTTAAATCACTTTTAATAATTTATACAATACAAATTCTAAAAACAAACTTAATTTTCAAAAAATATATATATAACATTTTTTAAGAGAATTGTTGCATATTTGCACTAAAGTCTTAATCCCTTTAGGAGAATATTAATTCTATTAGAAAAGTGAGATGTTAACTTAAGTGTAAAGTTCTAATCCTATTAGGAAAATGTATTTTTAATTTAGATGTAAAAGCCTTATTATGATGGAATTAATCCATTAATTTTCTTTTTTCCTTTTTGGCCAAATTCTCTAGCTAACACTAAGAGAATTTTGGTAGCCCCTCTAAAATTAAAATATTGGTTCTTTTGCCTTTTTTTTTGGTGTGGATTTCATATTAGAGGTGTTAGCCATTGGACATTATGGTTTGCAACAATCCGGTGAGAAATAATCAACCATTCAACAAAACTCAAAGGTAATTTTTGATTTCTCTTAGTTAGGAGTTGTATATTTCATGGCAAGATCTTCACATTAAAGATTTAAATTTTTAATTTTTATGCCTTGTATATGATGCATGTTGTCACACTCTTATACCACCTAAAAGGAATATAAGAGCACTACAAGTCTTAACAAATTCATCTTGTTAAATTTTATCTTTTAATTACAAGTTATATATGTCTTTTAGTTATGCCTTTTCACACTTTATATTAACTTATTTAGATGCATACAATTCTCATTTGCAACTTATACAAACATGTATATTAACTTAATATACTTATAAAATATTTACATTACTTGTTCATTACATATATTACACATCATTTACATTATACAATACCAAAAATGACTATATAACAAAAATAGTCTTGAAGCTTTGTCCCTAGTGGCCTACAGATATTGACGTAAAAATCGGCACTTCTAGTCTACACCCATGTACCTACACGGGAAGAACACCCGTGCTTAGTAATGGCTTAGTGGGGAGTAAAACAATGCAATTGACTTCTTAACAAAGTCTCAAATACAAATAATACAATACGCTAGTACATGTAGTATAATAGTATGCCTTATCATGTCATAATACACATACACTCATAGTAACAGTCCCATGCATTAAAGAACATCTCAATATCGCTTATCAGTCACACTAACAATATCAGTAAGAGACACTAGCATTATAATGAGACACAATAGCATTTACACTATTAATCACTTATCATTATTCATCAATTAAGTCACTTTCATCACCTAAATTCCCATTGATGGTGGATAATAGAAACAAACACTGGATACTAGTGAACGGTATCGAACACTAAAGACATAAGTCCTAGGTCACTGGATACCAATAGTTATTGGAATACTAGACAGCTTTCAGTGTCAATACTAGCAGTTGCAATCACTATCCTTTATAGGCATGCCTATCCATCCACTACTATATGAAATTCAAGCTTACAATAAGGTTGTGGTCACTCAAGAATATCACATTTAATGCATTTAGGATAATAGAATTAATATATACAATAAAGCATGTACAAGATCATTATACAATCCACACTCAATTACACTTAAGATACACTTCAACATGGTTATCATTTGTCATGTAATATGTAATACTATGCATATCATTAATCATGTTCATTCACATTCATTGATTGTATATATTCATTTACTTGAGTTCCTATATGTTAAGGTTGAGCCTATAACTTTATTTCAATATTTTATTATGCTTTACATACATTTCATGTCACATATTACTTTTGTTTTTATGTTTAAAATACTCTAAATGTGTTCGGAAAAGTTCGGGTGAGTTTCGGGACATAAAAATCAAGTTTGGGCTAAAAGAAAGGGTGTCTCGATAAGGATGTGGGCTGTCCCTACCGAGTTTATTGTCTTTGTTCCAGTAACTAGTGTCTTAATAGGGATAAGAGGGTATCCCTACCAAGTTGAATGGTCTCGTTCAGTTTAGAGGCTTGTGAATCGATGGGGATGATGGGTCATCCCTCCCGAGTTGACTATTTCCCAATTGGCAGTTATTTTGCCTCACTTTATGATGAATTGTAGACATAGCAAATGGAATTTCTATGCAAAATGATCTTCTACAAAGTTGTTCCTCTAGGTTTCTAGTTTCCAAAACATTAAAAATTACTCAATTCTAAATTGCAAGATATTAATAAAATAGTGAGGACTACTCTAGATGACAGGACAACAATGGTCACTCAAATTTAAGCTATATTATGAAGGCTTTAGAGGCAGAATTAGGTTTTGATTTCTTCTACAAAGTTGTAGAGCTATGTCTTATCTTTTATCTTAAACTAGAATCACTTCATTTAGACATTTACAAAAAATATTTAGGGCCTCTACACTAAAACTAGTTCAAGTGAACCTATGATAGATTTTCACTAAGTCATTCTTTAAGGCATTAATCCCTCTTTTTATGCATTTATTCATCATTTATGGACACTAAAATCAAATATAGTTCTTTTACAATTAATTTACAACCCTAGATCAATTTAACACGTGCAAATAAAATGGAAATTCCCATACCTCAAAATTAATCCAAATTAGCTCCTTTAGAGCTCCTCCTTCTCCTTCTTTTTATTTTTCCCAACTTCTCTAGCTTAAATCAACCAATATATATATATGCTCCTTTTAAGAAAAACTATATGGAAGAGAGTGGTATAGATAAGAAGAATAATTGCTAGAGATTTTCGGCCATGAAGTGGTTGGCGAACCCATAAAAAAGGCCGAGTTCTTTCCTATTTTCCTATTTTCTCTTCACTTTTCTAGAGAAGACACATGCCATAACCTAATTAGCTCACTTTTCACCCTAAAGCAATTTGCACTTTACCCCCTTTAATTAGTCTTAATTACCAATTATACACCCTACTAACTGTTTTTAATACATTAATCCCCACTTCTTTACTAATAATGCACATTTATTTCATATTGTTAATTTACAAAATTACTCTTCACTTTTACATTAATACCAATTATGTCCTGACTGCATAATCAATAATTCTTTCAAACTGAAACTCTTTCAACCTCTTATTCAATTGCGAACTAATCCTCCTAAGGTATACTTTGGGCCCTCACACATGTATACATTCAAATCCAAGATGGTATCAGAGTCTAGGTTTTGCCATGAAATTGCATAATTGATTTATTCTGCAAATATACTTTTTATTTTTGCTATTATTTTTCATGAATTTTTAAAATTATGATTTTGATACTTGATGAATATTAGATTATGAGATAATTGATTTTTGTACTTGTGTGATTAAAATAAAAAAATTGGGAAAAATTGATTTCTTCTGCCAAAGAAAAATTCTCTGCGTAGAAGATTAGTAGAATAGCTATTTAAGGGTTATTTTGATTTGAATCCTATTTTGATCCATGAAAATTTATTTTAATGATAATTTATCTTTTTAATATGTGATATTAAGTTGTAAGATCAAATAGAATTGAATTTGGTTAAGTTTTGCATAAAAACTAGTTTTGCTGAAAAGTTTAGTAAATAAGTGTTTTTCGCTTGTTCTTGGTGTGTTCATAGTTAGAATGATTTTTAATCTTAAAAATATGGTATATTAAAGTTTTTTTAATTAATTTGATTAATTAAAATGGGCCCTAAATAAATTATATTGGAATTAGTTAAATAAATTTGATTAATGGGCTTAATTGAGTTTGTGGGTTTAGTTTAAGTTAGTAAATGACTTGGTGGGTCTAAGGAGATGATTTCAATTAATAGTATAGATTCTAATTAAGTTTATTTATAGTTTTTTAAGGGCTAGAGTGGGCTTGGTACATGTTTGGCCCATTACCAAAGCCTAAATGCACAAAATTAGTTTGTGTGTGAACACAAAAATTCAATTTTATGGTGCGCATTTCGGTCCATCCATAAAATTGAACCCAAATTAATTTTGAATTATTTTAATATAGTTAATTAATTAAATAATCGATTAGATTAATATTTAAAACAAGAACATATACATGCAAAAAGTTTCCAAAAATGGAAAGAGTTTCGTAATTTGAATAGTTTTCTAATTTAATCACACTAAGACAATAATTCATAGCATGTTTTGAGAGTTGAAACAAGAAAGATATATCATTAAATGTCTTTTAATTTTATGCATTAGAATTGCATGTAAGAGTGTATATTAGGCATGATGGATAGTTATGGACTAAAACCAATGTGATTGAGTATATGCATTTTGCCCTATAAGGACTTCCATGTCTCGGCCAACTTCTTTTGGTTTGTATTTTTAATTATAATATGTAATTAGATTACATAGGTTAGAATAGTAAAAGAAGACCACAAGCAAGAAGCAAGATGTGTCGAATAAAGATCCATTAAGAAGAAAACATTGAATTATTTTTTATTGTCGTAAATCTTGCATGCTACCTAGGTTTGACCTTTTGATCTCCTTTTTGGCTTGAGGAGATTAATGTAGAAAGTCTATAACTATACCATATTTGTATGCTTTATACTTATGTGATCGATATAAGATGTATACTAATGAATGACAACCATTTATGATGAGACTAAATTAATGAAATCCCTCAAATTATTACTAAGATTAATGAGCCTTCCATTAATTGGATGACAATTAGAGTTCTTTACAATATGGGTTGTTGACCAATGTCAAGCCCATATTATATCAAATATGTTCAAGTCTAATTAGTGGGCCACCTTAGCTAGCCTATTATCTTGTTAACCAAAGTCAAGGTTAATAGATCTAGAGGCAAGATTGGGTAGTTCATATGTGATATGCATGTATTAAGATTTGATAGCCTAATGATCCAATAGTTTTATAATGATACAATTGGTATATAGATACCTGCCTTTTAAGGATATGGTATTTGATTTGTTGACCAAAGTCAAGGTTAAATTTCATATTGAGGATTGGATATTGGCCCACTAAGAAAACCATCGGATTTTTTCGGATCAAATAGTGAGGGCTATCAATTCACAATAAAATAGTGGGAGTAAAATGGATTAATTAAAGACCTAATTAATGCATACATATGTATAAATATACTCTAATATTTTTCTTTCTTCACATCTAGGATTACATCATGAGCACCCTATAGATTAACCTACATTTGATATTAGATAAGAAATTAGATGGCGACAACTATTATGATTGGATTAGGTAAGTGAGAATTGTTCTTAAGGTTGAGAAAATCCAATATGTCTTGGATTAAGATCCACCATCACTTCCATCTGAAGATGTCACTGATGAGATCAAGGTCATATATAAGAAATACATAGAGGATAGTGACGTAACAACTATGATCATGATTAGTGCTCTGTACACAGAGCTTCAGATTCAACATGAAAAGATGGATGCCAAGACAATGATTTTTTCACCTAGAGGAGTTATATGATTCTCAAGCTAGAACTCAGTGATATAATGTTGCTAATGCTTTTTTTGGGTGCAAAATGAAGGAGGGCACTTCAGCTTCTACTTATGCATTAAAGATGTTTGGGTACATTAAGCATTTAGGTAGGCTGGCCTATGTTATAGATAATGATATGTATATAGAATTAATCTTGTATTCGTTGGCTCCTAGTTTTGCACCTTTTGTGCTTAACTACAACATAAACAATAATCAAGTTACCATACCCGAGCTTATCAATATGCTTAAGATAGCTGAGAGATCATTTAAGAATGATCCAAAATCTATCATGGCTGTCACTTCTGCTAAAAAGGGCAAGAAGTAGAAGAAGAAGGCAACTAAGGCACAACCTAAGAATGGTGGTATATATAAGAAAAAGGCTTCCAAGAAGGAACCTAAAGGGACTTGCTTCCATTGTGGAAAGAATGGTCACTAGAAGCGAAATTGCAAGGTCTATTTAGATTCTCTCAAGGAGAAGAAGCAAGCTGGGGCTTTAACTCCTGATATTTATATGATTGAAATTAATATTTATTCTATAACTTCTAGGCAATCTTAGGTATTAGATATTGGATGTCGATCTCATTTGTGTAATGATTTGTAGGGGCTTAGAAGCATTAAAAGAGTCGGAAAGGCAGAGATATGTCTTTAGTCAGCTGTTAAACAAAACATCTTTACACAAGTTATGGGGATTTATAACTTGCCTCTTCTAAGTTAATTCACACTGGAGTTTTAAAATTGTTATTTTGTTCTAGTTTTATTTAGAAGTATTATTTATTTCAATTGTTTGATGAATGATTATGACATTTATTTAAATAAGGACAAAAGTTATACCATTTTTAAGAACAATATATTTTATGTTAATGTAATTGTTGAGAATGGTATATTTGTTCTTGATTAAAATAAAGAAGTGCATAATATAAATATTAAGAGAATGAAATAATATAATCTTAACACCTTTTTTTATGGGATTATCATTTAGGCCATATAAATGAGAAATGTATGACTAAATTACACAAATCTAGTGATTTGGGTTTATTTGATTATGAATCATTTGATACATGCGAGTTTTTCTTATTAGACAAAATGACCAAAGTACCCTTTACTGGTAAAAAAGTATGAGCTAGTGAGATATTGGAACTGATACATTTGGATGTATGTGGCCCAATGACTACATATTATAAAGGAGGTTATTCTTACTTTATAACCTTCATAGATTATTACTCTACATATGGATACATATATCTAATGAAGTGTAAATTTGAAGCTTTTGAAAAGTTCAAAGAATTAAAAATGACGTAGAGAAACAACTTGGCAAAAGTATTAAGACACTGAGATCCGATCAAGGTAAAAAATACTTAAGCTAAGAATTTCAAAATTATCTTAGAGATAATGAGATCTTATCTAAATGGACTCCACCATATACAACACATCATAATGGTGTATCTAAAAGGAGAAATCGAACATTATTAGATATGGTTTGATCCATGATGAGCTTAAAAGAATTGTCCGTCTTTTTGAGGATATGCACTAGAAACTATTATTTATGCATTAAATAAATTCTAATACCCTATACTTTTCTAGTTCTGAATAGTATCAATTATAATCGGGTTACTAAATGGACATTTATTTATGTCATTATTACTTATTTCCCATTTCATTTCCATGCAATTCGACGTTAGGTTCCTACATCAATTTAATCGTTTGTTACGTGCCAATTTGGTTATCGATGTAAATTCACTATTCATTTAGTCAAAAATTACTATTCATTTGGTAAAAATTTCGGCAATATAAAGGCAGTATAAAAATTTGCACCCTTATTTACATTTTATGTCCCAATTTACTAAATACATATACATGCCATATTACACTATACCATGGGTTCAAATACATACATACTTTTGACTTAAGTAATATATACAAAATATCAAATGACTCCGTTTTAGATAAACTTCCCTCTTCAGTCCACTTGTGTCAATGATCTCGAGTACCTGTCCCTGCATGCAGCAAATAACTACGCACTAAACATATAGCCTAGTGTTGGATACCCAACTAACAAATTTCACTATAATATACAAATTCTAACTTAATTAAACATACCATTTATACTTAACCCAATATAATTAATTTCCCTATTTAATTTAATTAATAACATTTTATTTCATTTAAATTTTTAATTACTCTTAATTATTTTTCAATTTTACTGTTTTCCTTTAACTAAAGAATTTATTTTCCATATTTTCTTATTTTCACACTAATTTTTCACAATTTTCACTATCATCCTTAATTTAGGGTGAAATTATACTTTTACCCCTAACAATTCAATCTTTTATCAAAATTACATTTAGGTCTCCATCTTTTGTCAAAATGACATTTAGTAATTTTGGTCTCCATCTTTTGTCAAAATGACATTTAGGTCCCTCAAGCTTTATTTTTTCCATAATTACCATTTTGTCTCTAATTTCTCCTTTTTAAACATATTTCACCACATTTTTACATTTTTAACACTTAAGTTATGTTTTCTCTGATATTAGTCCTTAAATTCATTTCTTTTATCAAAATTACCATTTAGTCCCCATTTTCACAACTTTTCACTTAATTTCAAATTTGCCCTTTCTTTAGCAAATTTATTCCATAATTCCATTTTACCCTTATAATTACATTTTCACAATTTTTGACCATTTTACCCTTAAATACCCATTTTGTTATAATTCTTCCATTTCAATCCTTAATTTCCATCTTTATTTACTATTTACCATTTTCTTCCATTTTTCACCATATTATTGTTATTTTAGTTTCACCCCTAATAGTTTCTAGTGAAATAAAATCCTCAAACTAGATACGTGGGATGTGGATCCCACATATCCATGATTACATAATTCTCACTTTTCTCTATTTTTTCTCAACTTTTCTCAATCTTTATGGTGTAGATCTGCCTTTAGTCCACTTTTGTGAGTCGCCATGACTCGCTAACGTAATAAGTGTCCCTATGGCTAGTCAATTATATCCTATGCTTCTGGTTTTGCTTTTGGACACTAAGGGCAAAATTGTTTCATAACATTAACATAAAGTGTGCATTATTTTCACAATTCCTCATATTTTCACATTATGTATTAATTGGATTTCCCACAAAATACATCATTTTCATTCATTTATCATACAACATCATTTTCATGCATTAATTCATCATGATCATAATTAATTAACCTACTCATACCGTTCAGTAACACATGGTTTCACATCATCCATATTCTTTTCGAGCCATACATTGTTACCATCATGTCTTTAAGGTGTGATTTACATATAACTAACATTAATTCATTAAAAACCACCTCATTACCATTTAGCCATCATGAATTCTCATGTATGCAAATTTGTTTAATCCTCAAAACACATAAAAACTATGTTTTTCATGCATATGAATCATAATTTAGCCTTAAATCAAATTAATTGCATATATAACCTTAATTTCTCATACTTACATAATAGGTTCCAAAACTATCTTACCATTTTTAATCATTTTCTCATGCATTTAACTTCATAAATATCATTATTTACCATTGATTTGAATTTAAACCTATCATACATATAAGAACCCTAAGTTATATAATAGGTTCCAATTTCATTTTCTTACACACCAATCTCATTATTTGTCATCCAATTTTACTTATATACCTTTAACTTGAATTTAAACATGATTTACCTATAAAACCCTAAATTACGTAACCTAGATTTTTCATGAAATAAGTTAAGTTTGGGTATCCACATACCTTAATCCACCTTGAATTCTTCAATTCTCCTTTTCTTTTCCTTCCTCTTTTCTTTTCTCTTTCTCTTTCTCCTTTTTTTGTTCCTCACCTAAACCAAATTGTACATAAAGGATTTTCATGAATTTCTCTTTAATTTTTCATTCAAAATCACATAAAAACAACAATCTACCAAATTTTCCAATTAATTTTAGTTAAAACACATAAATTCACTTACTTAGATGATTTTCTCTCACTAAATTCCTTTACTTTCCAAGCTTGATTTTGCTTCAATCCTTTATCTAAGATGGAGAGGATGATATTTATGAAATCTAGATGAAATTTAGGCTAGAAATTTAGTGAAAAATAGAAGCTTAAAGAAAGAAAAATGGTGGAGAGAAACCATGGAAAAATTTGGCCAAATGAGAGAAATGGATAAGATGGCTAAATTTGGGAGAGTTTTGGAGAAATTTTTGCAATTCTCTATTTTTATTTCCTTTAGTGTTTTTAAATAGAGAGCCAAGATTTAATCACATATTATTCAATCTAATGGCTTATATTAAGCCACTTGTCATCCTTTCACTAGCTATATGTTTTAATTATTATTTCACCATCCTAAAATTTGAAGTTGTCTAAAATTTTATTTTCTTCTTTCAAATATTAATTGGGATTATTTTGAGTAGTCCCATGCAATTGAAATATTTTTTAAAGATTCGTAAAATATTTTCAGGCTGATCAAAGTTCGATCAAAACCTAATATGGTCCAGGTAATTTTTTTACTGTCTATTTGGAAGGCCCATTTGACCTTGATTTCATCTCAAATTATACAATTAGTCTCTTCATGAATTATACTTTTTAATGGTGATGAAAAATTTTTGTGAGCCCTGGGTGGTACTATTCACTTCGGTGTCATCTAGTGTCACTATTTACCATTAGAAAGTACTATTTCGATGACCTAGATTGTGAGGGAATCACATAGAGTTCCTAGCAAATCAGTTGATGTTACTCCATATGAGATATGGAATAACAAAAAATCCACACTTTCTCATATAAAAGTATGGGGTCGTCCTGCTTATGTGAAAAAGACAATGTCAAACAAGTTGGATGCTAAATCTGACAAGTGCTTATTTGTGGGATATCCAAAGGAAACTATTGGATATTATTTCTACGATCCCTTAGAATAAAAGATATTTGTTTCAATGTATGTTGTCTTTTTAGAAAAAGAATTCATTCTAAAAGAGGATAGTAGGAGTAAAATTAAACTTAGTGAAGTTTAAGAGCCACAAATTAAAATAGATCAACTAATTAAACCTAATACTAAATCTCATAATGATGAGGTTTTAGTTGAACCTGAATATACACAAGTTTCTATAAGATTTACTCGGATACGTTTTATCCCACTAAGATATAAATTTCTCATGGACTCAGATAAGAATGTAATTGTAGTAGAGGACAATGAGCCCACAAGCTATCAAGAAGTTCTGAATAGTCAAAACATGATTTATGGCTTAAAGCCATATAGTCTAAAATGGACTCCATGTATGAGAACAAAGTATGGACTTTGACTCAACCACTTATAGGGATTAAACCCATAAGGTGTAAATGGGTCTTCAAGAAGAAGACTAACATGAAAGTTAATGTAGTTTCTTACAAAGCTTGCTTGGTAGCTAAAGGTTATCATCAAAGAGAAGGAATTGACTTTGATGAAACCTTTTCTCCATTAGCGATGCTTAAATTCATTAGAATACTTTTAGCCATTATCGCTCAATATAACTATGAGATTTGGAAAATGGACATAAAGGTAGCTTTCTTAAATGGAAAACTGACTGAGGATGTGTATATAAAACAACATGAGGGGTTCACATCTAAAAATGGTGAATAGTTATGCAAGCTTAAAAAATCCATATATAGATTGAAGCAAGCATTTAGGAGCTGAAACGTCCGATTTAATGAGATGATTAAAAAGTTTGGTTTCTCATAGAATAAGGATAAACCTTATATGCATAAGAAGGTTAGTAGAAGTGCCATTATTTCCCTTGTTCTATACGTGGATGACATATTAATCATAAAAAATAACATTTCAGTCCTTCACTCAGTCAATAGTTGGTTATCTAAATAATTATCTGTGAAAGACCTGGGAAAAATAACCTATATTATGGGAATTAGGATCTATAGAGATAGATCCAATAGGTTCCTAGGTCTTTCACAATCTACATACATAGATAAAACATCAAAAAGGTTCAATATGGATCTATATAAGAAAGGGTTTATACCTATGCATGGCATATGGAAAACACCTTTTAAAGTTTATTTGTCCTAAGACATAAGAGGATAGGGAGAACATGAATAGAATAACATATGCATCTACAATTGGTTCTATCATGCATGTTATGTTATGCACGTAATCAAATGTAACATTTGCTTTGAGTGTCACAAATATATTCCAATCTAATTATGGAGATGAACACTAGATTACAGTCAATAATATCCTTAAGTACTTAAAAAGAACTAAGGATATATTCTTGATATATGGAAAAGGTGATTTACATGTAAGCGATTATACAAATGCCATCTTTTAGGCAGATAAGGATGACTGTAAATCACAGTTAGGTTTTGTATTCATATTGGGAGGAGGAGCAGTCAGTTGGAAGAGTTCTAAACAACAAACGACTGCTTATTCAACCACAGAAGCTAAGTGCATTCTTGCTTTATGGGCGACTAAGGAGGTAGTATGGATTAAAAAGTTCATTACTAAACTAAGAGTTGTCCCTAGCATTGTCAATTCTATACCTCTGTATTGTGATAACAATGGAGCCATTGTGTACGCAAAGGAACCATGATCTTACCAATGATCCAAACATATTCTCAAACACTACCATCTCATATAGGAGATCATAGCTAGGAATGATGTGAAGATAGAAAGAGTCCCCATAGATGACCATGTTGTAGATCCTCTCACTAATGCATTATCCCAGAAAATATTAAATCACCATGTATATAGTATGGCCTTGAGACACATGAGTGATTGGCTATAATGCAAATGGGAGATTTTTAGATGTATGCCCTAAAACCCATAATGAGAAGGCATTATTCATTTATCACATTTTTTTTATTAATATCTTAATTTAATAAATGAAGTCTTTGGTATTATAAACACAGTGCAAAGGCAATTATGAAAGAGTTCATAAATTGAGATGCTTATTGCATGAAATATGTTAATACCTAAATATCCCTAGTCGTAGTATTAACAAGATAGAACATTGTTAATATAGATAAACTAGCACATATTAAGCTTCTTAAAAAGCTCAATTAATAGTTTTCATAAATGTGGTTATGGAGATGATCAAAGATGACATGTGGATGCTTGTTAGAAGAATAACAACATTGGAGACCTTCTAAGAGAATTCTCATATGGATATTAAATCTATGTCAATGAGGAATCTCTTTATAGCAGTGGTGCAAGTATCCTAAGACTTGAGATCACCAAAGTTATCTTAAGTAGTTAGTGATATACTTTGACTCTATAACTGCTTACCTTCACCAAAAAGGTAAACAGAGTTAGGAGGTTGGGTATATCATGATCTACTTAAAGATAGTTAAGTGATCAGTAAAGGATTCATCATCTTAGATTTATTAAGGGAATTATCTCAAAGGTTCTAAAATATCTTTGTTCAATAAATCTTTGGCCAGAGTGAAATGCCAAGGGGCATTTTGGGAACAAAAATATTAATATTAGGACAACCTATTTAGGGTTATTTGAGTTTACATTAATCCATACTCAAAACCTAAATGAGATAAAGTAAGGTGAAAGGAATAATTGCATGGTAACTATTCTATGAAAGCGTTCAGTCAAACTACTTGACTTTTCTATCACTTAGGTGATTGTGATGTTTTACTAAAAGGCTCTTATGATTTGTACATAAACATAAATATAATGATTTAAAGAGTTTAAATCATATAATTACTTAATTGTAATTATGTCTTTATTTCCAAGTCAAATAAAAAACCTAATGAGTCACAAACCTACAGAGAAAGGCATTTTGATAAAATGATAGAAATAATAATATTTGATATTATTATGGAATGAGTGATTAGCTTTAGTGCAAGTGGGAGATTGTTGCATATTTACACTAGAGTCTTAATCCTTTTGGGAGAGTCCTAATCCCAT
Source organism: Excoecaria agallocha (assembly GCA_037975025.1). Classification (NCBI taxonomy): domain Eukaryota; kingdom Viridiplantae; phylum Streptophyta; class Magnoliopsida; order Malpighiales; family Euphorbiaceae; genus Excoecaria; species Excoecaria agallocha. The sequence continues at coordinate 44,699,475 of CM075816.1, forward strand.
TAGGAAAGGGAGATTTTAATCTAAGTGTAAAGTCCTAATCCTATTAGGAAAGTGTATTTTTAATCTAGGCATAAAAGCCTCATTATGGTGGAATTAATTAATTAATTTTCTTTTTTACTCCTTGGCCAAATTCTTTACCTAGAACTAAGAGAATTTTGGCAGCCCCTTTGTAACCAAAATATTGGTTCTTTTGCCTTTTCTCTGGTGTGGATTATGCATTAGAGGTTTTTGCCTTTAGACATTATGGTTTGTGACAACTTGGTGAGAAGTAATCAACTATTCAACAAACATCAAAGGTAATTTTTGAATTCCCTTATAGTTAGGATTTGTATATTTCATTGCAAGATCTTTAGATTAAGGATTAAAATTTTTAATTTCTTAGCCTTGTATATGATGTATGTACCCATTTAAATCCAACAAGAATATTACATGGATTATTAAAAAAATAGCGTACTATTTATAATTTTTTATTAATTAATTTGTTCGAAATTCCAAATGTATTAAGTAATACAAAAAGTATTTAACTCGTAAAACTTAAAATTTAAGAACAAAGTGATTTAGTACCAATTCTAAAAATCAAATTTTTCTTTAAAAAAATAAACACATATTAATCAAATCACTATATGCATCCAATTTATTATTCCCCTAACATGTTTGAAGTTGAGGAAGAACCTATGCATCCCATTTACAAAAAATGAACTTCAAGTTCTAAGTTATTCTGACACTCATTGTCATAAAAAAATAATAAAAAAACAATGTTAAAATGACTTAGACAAATAAGGACAAAAAAATAAAGTGTATATATTAAATCTTCAAATCAAAATAGCTAATTATGAGTGGTAATCAATGCTAATGGAAATTTGACAAGTGCACCAATCAAGTAATATAATGGATAAGAGTATTCGAATTATCATCCCACAGGACTTACAATTAACAAAATATATCCTAAAATTACTTATGTTATTTGATAAAATTGGGGGTATTTAAAATTGTTTGTCTATAAGCTAATATTAAACTAATTAACAGCTAAATTAACAAATTAATTTAATCAAACTAGCTAAATTGAAAGGCTAATAACAACTTATTACTTCAAGAACAAACTTTGTAAAGACATTTGCAATGGATTTCATCTAACATTCAATTTAAGTTAAGCAACCTGTCCTAAAGGTCAAACACCCCTTACTAACATGTTATTCTAATGAATATGTCTGCTATTTTAAGCAAAATCATATAAATTAGCACGAACAAGTTTAACAACTATAAACCTCAATTCTAATTAAATCACTATCATGGTAAACATTTAACATGGAAAAAACTATCTCTGGAACAATCAAACATAAATTCATTCAGGTAATCCTAATCCCAATTTACCATTTTGGCCAACAATCAAGAATAGAACATACATAAATAAATCACATTCAAGCATACATAAACAATTACCCCTATGAATTAAGTTAAACTAGTTATTCCAACATTCATTTAACTTAAAACATTTGCATAAACAATAATGATGAAGAGCAAATAAGACAATAGCTTAAATTAAATTCAACTAATATAGAAATCCACTACATGAGTTTATTAAGAATTCAAGAATTGTTTAACAAGAGTGAACTACTCGCTTATCCTTCTTAAAAATGAAAAATAAAAGAAAGAAAGTATGAATACTACTTTAGAAGAAGTAATGAATTGTAATCTTTAGTAGTCAAATACTTGAGTATAAGAATGTAAAAGAAAAACTATAACTAACCTAAAATTAGTCAACCTAGAGAAATAACAAAATTAAGTATTTATAGATTATAATTAGGTTAAAAGCAGAAAATTATAATCCAAATCTAATTAGTACTAAAAAACTCTCCAAAAAGATCGAGCTTTAATCCCTTATATCGGACATAAACCAATTTAGGAAAAATCCTCTTCTAAATCCAACTTAAACAACAAACTTAAATTGTGAATTATTTGCATCCAATATATAGACATTGGGTCTTGAGGAGGCTTTTATCAAAGTTACCTAATGAGAAAGGCTATTTTTTAAAAGATAAAGGCTCGAGGATTTTGGGGTGCATTACAAAGACCAAAAGGCATTCTCTTATATGCAAATGTTCTATATGGACATGTAAATGTGGTCTTTTCTTGGTCTTTCGAGGCTATAGGGATTTGCATATGCCTTGAATATCCATCTAAGAAACAATAAAAATTATTTCCTGCCAATCTTTCTAACATTTGGTCAATAAAGGGTAATGGGAAATGGTCTTTCCTAGTGGCATTGTTTAACCTCCTATAGTTAATGCATACTCTCCATCCCATTACTATGTGTGTAGGAATTAACTCATTATTTTCATTGATTATTACAGTCATTCCCCCCTTTTTAGGCACACATTGAACAGGAATTACCTAAATACTATTAGAAATAGGATAGATTATACCTGCATCAAGTAATTTCAATACTTCCTTTTTCACTACTTTTTGCATAGTTGGGTTGAGCTTTCATTGGGGTTGTACCATCGATTTGAAATTATCTTCCATGGGTATCCGATGTGTACAATAGCTGGGGCTAATCCCTTTTAAGTTGGATGTTGCCCAACCAATTGATCCTTTGTGCTTCTTGAGGACTTTAATGAGCATTTTTTCTTCCAAACTTGTCAATAGAGATGAAATAATTATTGGTTCAGCATTATCCTTTAAAAATACATATTTCAAATGAGATGGAAATGTTTTAAGTTTAGAATCTCCCTTAGGAGGGGATGGTTCATCCTCCATTTCATTATTTGCACTGTGCTCTTTTTCCAGATTTTGTACCAATTTCTTCTCCTTTGCTTCTAACTCTTTCATTTCCTAGGAATGCATTAAACAATTTTGAAGCTCATCATTGAGAATGATCTCCTCTTGTTTCGTGTTGGCACATTCTTGAGCTTCATCAATAAAGTAAATGGACTCTTCAAAATCATACAGGGGTGTTTTAAAACCTTATTCACATTAAAAACCATTTCTTCCTCGTTGAACCTCGAAGTGACCGTTTGTCCATGAACATCAATTAGAGCTCTTGCTGTGTTCAAGAATGGCCTACCCACTATCAACAGTACCTTCCTATCTTCCTCCATGTCCGTGACTACAAAATCAACCGAAAAAATAAAATTTTTGACTTTCACCAATAGGTCCTCAATAATTCCCTTTGGTTTCTTCATCGATCGATCCACCAATTGACGTGTCATTCGGGTTTCCTTTAGATCACCTAAGTTTAATTTCCCGCAAATTGAATAAGGCATCAAGTTAATACTAGCACCCAAATCATATAAAGCATGCCCAACAAAATTTCCTCCTAATTCACAAGGCAATGTAAAACTATCAGGATCTTCTAACTTTTTAGAAATTTTATTGGTCAATATAGCACTACAATTACCAGATAATTGGACCATTCCTATGCCTTCTAGCTTTTTCTTATTAGTGCAAAGTTCCTTCATAAATTTAGCATATTTAGGCATGTGTAATAAAGCTTTAGCAAATGGTAAATTTATATGTAACTTCTTAAACATGTCTAAAAATCTACTTAATTGTTCATTTTGCCTTTCCTTTCTAGCTAGAATAAAAAAGGTAATTGAGACTCATCAAGCATCGTAGAAATAAGTTTTTCTTTACCTTTACCCTTTGCAATCGTAGGAGGTACTTTTTCAATATTTTTAGCGTTAAAAATACTTACCTCCATTGTTGGTTCCACTCTTGGGGAATAATTCTTACCAATTTCAGTCTTTTCTATCTCTTTTCCACTCCTTAATGTGATTGCTTTAGCTTCCTCCTTTGGATTGCGGTCCACATTAGATGGAAACGTCCATTGAGTTTGGTTGGATAATGAACTAGCAAGTTGCTCCATTTGGTTCTTTAGATTCCTAATGGATGCCTCTTGGGTCCTCATCCAAATATCTTGTGATTTCCATCTAGCATCTTGACTAGCCAAAATTGAGTTTTGATAGGCCATAAAGTTTGCAATCATCTCATCTATATTCGTTTTCTTTTCTTGAGGAGGGGGAGGTTAAGATTTTTGAAAACCAGGTGGTTGATGGTATGATTGTGATGGGTATTGGTCTGGATAATGTGGTGGAGCTTGATTTTGGTATGGAGGAAGGTTATTGGGAAGTTGATTATGGTTAAAAGGAGGTCTAGGATTAGCGTTAGAAGAAGAAGCTTGATTACCTTCCCTTCATGAAAAATTTAGATGGTTTCTCCATCCCGGGTTATAGGTGTTACTATATGGGTTCAAGGCATTTACTTCTTCTACCATTCCTTCGTTAGTCTTTATTCCTGGAGATCCTTGAATTCCTGCATAAGCATAAACTTCGTTAGATAACATGGAAACATTCTTAACTTTAAGCTCATTTATTTCTTTTAAATGTTCTTTTTTCATTAATTCCAATTGAGCTTTTAACATAGCTACTTCATCAATATTATGAACTCCCTATTTTTGTTGTGCTGCTCTAGAGGTCGCCCATTGAGCATCATTGGTAGCCATCTCATCAAGAAGCAAAAATGCATCTTCAGGAATTTGGTTCATAAAGCTACCATTTGAGGCTGCATCCAAAAAAGATCTTGTTGATGGATTGGCACCTGCATAAAAAATGTGCATTAGTTGATAAACAGGAAACTCATGATGAGGATAGCTTTTTAAAAGTGTCCTGAATCTTTTCCATGCTTCATGGAATGGCTCCTCATAAAATTGTTGGAAATCACTAATTTGTTTTCTTATGAGGGTTGTTTTAGTAGGTGGGAAAAACTTGTAAAGGAATTTTTCTTGCATTTGTTGCCAAGAATGGATGGATTGATTAGGTAACATTTGTAGCCAATCCCTAGCTTTTCCTATGAGGGTGAATGGAAAAAGTTTCAACCTAATTGCATCCGTCAATACATTAGGAATTTGCATAGTGTCACTGACTTCTAAGAACATATCTAAATGTTGTGTAGGATCCTCTATGTTTGAACCCAAAAATTGATTTCTTTGTAACATTGTGATGGTAGTGGGTTTAATATCAAAAGGCTGGTGGTGAGGAATCCTAATGGTTCTATGTTCTTCATTCCACCTAGGAATAGCATAATCCCTAATGGTCCTAGGTCTATACCCATTCCTGGGAGCTTGATGGGGTACTTCTTGCTCTTCAATACTAGGTGGTGGTGGATCATTCATAGGTTGTTCTATTTTTGGGTCATTCATGTTGCCTCTTAGCCTTCTAATCCTATGAAATGTCCTCTCAATTTTAGGGTCTATGGGTAGGATGGGCTTATTTCTCACCATAAACCACTAACACTTGAGAAAAAATTTTAAAACAAAAATTAAAAAATAGATGAAGAAGAGAAAAATAACACACAAAAATTACTTTAAATTCAAAATAAATAAACAAATGCCAATGTATTCCCCGACAACGGTGCCAAAAACTTGACCGGTGTCTAGCAAGTGTACTAGATCGATTAAGTAATATAGGAAAATATAATTATGACCCAAAATATTGAACCCAAGGGAAACTTGTGTTTGTATGAGTGAGTTTAATTTTAAAACCAAATTTTTGTGAAGAAGGAAGAGGAGAAATCCCAAAAATAGTGATGATTAAAATTAAAAATTAAAAACAGACTTTTAAAACTAAAGATAAAATTAAGCAGTTAAAAAGAGTTGAAATAATTAAAGATAAAACAAAAACAAGTAAGTGATTAAGGTAAAATCAATATTAAAAGCAACTTTCAGCAAAGTACTATCTACCTTAACCAATATTATTATGACTTAATCAAAAGAAAATACACAAGTGATTATGAAGAATTCAGATTGATAAACCCACATAACTTTATTGAAGATTATCATTCCAAGCATTAAAATTCTCTTATTTAGATAAACTAAACACTTAGCATAAAGAACTGAATTGATTCTCCTAGATGTCTATTAAATCCTTTCTCAAGTAATTTAACTTTCACCTATTCTTACTTACACCTTTCCCAATCTTAATTTACTTTGATTAACACACAATTATAGCTTTATTTAGATTATAATCATGCATCAACCTAAATAAATTAATCCAAGAACATGCATATCAATAATCAACTTAAAACCAATTACTTAACCAATGTTTAATCAGGTTAACAACCAATTTAAATTGAATAAAGATAAGACTATGTTTAAGAACTAAGAAATAATCAAACTTGTATTAAATTGAAGCATAAGCTTAAGTCATAACAATAAAAGTTAATGATTTAAGTATCCTTTAGCAAAAGTTAACGAAAACTACTCACTAGACATGCTTACAATCAAAACAAAGCTTTGAAGAAAATAATGAAAATAAAAAACTATGCTTTGAAGAAAATAATGAAAATAAAAAACTATGTAAAAGCTTAAAACTAAAGAACTAAGATGATAATTTGCTTAATTGAAAGATTAATCCCCTTCTTTGGTGCTTTAGACTCCTATTTATAGGCCAAAAATGTAGTAAAATCCTTCTTAAACTCCATAAATCAAATAGGAAGCAAATCCTCCTTAAACGGGAAGCTTGGAGAAATCATTCATCGAATGGGAGAGTCTGCATGTGGGAGTAAATGGATTAATTAAATACCTAATTAATGCATACATATATATGAACATACTCTCATATGTTTTCTTTTTCACATGAAAGGTCATCACCATGAGCACATCAAACATTAATATATGATCAATCTTAGATAACAAGCTGGTTGGCAGCAATTATTCTAACTGGATCAGGCAAGTGAGAATTGTTCTCAGAGCTGAAAAGATCCCTTATTTCTTGGATAAAAATCCACCACCACTTCCATCAAATGATGCCATTGATGAGATCAAGGGCGCTTATCGAAAATACATGGAGGATAGTGAAGCAGCAGCATGTCTGATGCTGGGTGCTATATCCTCAAAGCTTCAAAAGTAACATGAGATGATGGATGCTAGAACCATTATTTTACATCTAGAAGAGCTTTATTCTTGTCAGGCTAGAACTGAGCAATATGAGATTGCTCGAGCTTTATTTAGCTGCAAAATGATGGAAGGCACTTCGGTTGCTACTCATGCATTGAAGATGTATGGGTATATTGAGCATTTAAGTAGACTTGGCTATGTAATGGATAATGATCTATACATATATTTAATCTTGTACTCGTTGGCTCCAAGTTATGCACCTTTTGTGCTTAACTTCAACATGAACAAGATCTAAGTGACCATTCCTGAGTTAATCAACATGCTCAAAATAGCTGATGGATCCTTCCAGAAGGATCCAAAAAGTGTCATGGTTGTCACTTCTACTAAAGGCAAGAAGCAGAAGAAGAAGAAGAAGATAACCAAGGCACAACCAAAGAATGGTGGGATCTCCAAGAAGAAGGTTGCCAAGAAAGAGAATCCCAAAGGAACTTGCTTCCATTGTGGAAAAGATGGTCATTGAAAACGTAATTGCAAGGCTTATCTAGATTCTCTCAAGGAGAAGAAGCAAGATGATGCTTCTACTTCAGGTATTCATATGATTGAAATTAATACTTATTCTATTGCTTCAAAATAATCTTGGATATTAGATACCAGTTGTGGATCTCATTCGTGTAATGATCTACAGGTGCTTAAAATCATTAGAAGAGTTGGAAAGGTAGAAATATGTCTACAGTCAACCACTGGACAAAAAATCTCTACAACAGTTGTGGGGACTTACCATTTGCCTCTTCTAAGTGGATTGATACTGGAGTTAAATAATTGTTATTATGTTCCAACATTGTCCAAAAGTATTATTTCTTTCAGTTGTTTATTGAACGATTATGACATTTCTTTAAAGGACAAGTGTTGTTACATTTTTAAGAATAATATGTTTTATGCAAAAGCTATCATTGAGAATGGTATATTTGTTCTTGATTTAATTAAAGAAGTGCATAATGTGGATACCAAGAGAATGAAACAAGATAATCTAAATACCTCATATTTATGGCATTGTCGTTTAGGCCATATAAATGAGAAACGCATGACTAAATTACACAAGTCAGGTAATTTGTGATCATTTGATTATAAATCATTTGACATATGTGAATCTTGTTTATTGGAAAAAATGACAAATCCGAAGCATTTGAAAAGTTCAAAGAATTCAGAAATGAAATAGAGAAGCAACTTAGTAAAAGTATTAAGACACTTAGATCATATCGAGGTGGAGAATACTTAAGCCAAGAATTTCAAGATTATCTTAGAGATAATGGGATTTATCTCAATGGACTCTACCATATACACCACAACACAATGGTGTATCTTAGAGGAGAAATCGAACACTATTAGATATGGTTCGATCCATGATGAGCCGAGCAGACTTGCCTAAGTCCTTTTGGGGATATGCACTAGAAATTGCTGCTTATGTGTTAAACAGAGTTCCTAGTAAATCAGTTGAAGCTATCAATAAGTTTTGAATAGTTCAGAACGTGATTTATGGCTTAAGGCTATGCAGTCTGAAATGGACTCCATGTATGAGAATAAAGTATGGACTTTAACTCAACCACCTGAAGGGATAAAACCCATAGGGTACAAATGGGTCTTCAAAAAGAAGACCAATATGGAAGGTAATATAGTTACCTATAAATCTCGCTTAGTAGCAAAAGGCTTTCATAAAAAAGAAGGTATTGACTATGATGAAATCTTTTCTCCTGTAGCGATGCTTAAGTCTATAAGAATACTTTTAGCCATTGCAGCTAATTATGATTATAAGATTTGGCAAATGGATGTGAAGACAGCTTTCCAAAATGAAAATCTGATTGAGGATATGTATATGACACAACCAGAAGGGTTCACATCAGGAAATGGCAAAAAAGTATGCAAGCTTTAAAGATCCATTTATGGATTGAAGCAAGCCTCTAGGAGTTGGAACATACGATTCAATGAGATAATCAAAGAGTTTGGTTTCTCACAGAATGAAGATGAACCTTGTGTATATAAAAGGCTCAGTGGGAGTACAATTGTCTTTCTAGTTCTATATGTGGATGACATATTAATCATGGGAAACGACATTTCTCTTCTCCAATCTATTAAAATATGGTTATCCAAGCAAATCTCCATGAAAGACCTTGGAGAAGCATCCTATATTCTGGGAATAAGGATCTATAGAGATAGATCCAATAGGTTGCTAGATCTTTCTCAAAGTATATATATAGATAAAGTATTGAAGAGGTTCAATATGGATCTCTCTAAGAAAGGGTTTATACCCATGGTGCATGGGAAACACCTTTCTAAGTCTATGTGTCCTCATACACTAAAGGATAGAGAGAACATGAATAGAATACCATATGCATCTACAATTGGTTCTATCATGTATGCTATGTTATGTACACGTCCAGATGTAGCATTTGCTTTGAGTGTCAAAACAGATTCCAATCCAATTTTGGAGAGGAATACTGGGCAATTGTCAAGAATATCCTCAAGTATATGGGGAGGGCAATTTGGAAGTAAATGGGTAAACAAATGCCAACTTTTAATCTGACAAAGATGATTGTAAATCACAGTCTGGTTTTGTGTTCATAACGGGAGGAGGGACAATTAGTTGGAAGAGTTCCAAATAAGAAACATCTGCTGATTTCACGATAGAAGCTGAGTATATTGCTGCTTTAGAAGCAGTTAAAGAAGCAGTCTAGATCAAAAAGTTCATATCTGAACTAGGAGTGGTGCCTAGCATTGTTGATCTAATTCTTTTATGTTGTGACAACAATAGAGCCATTGCGCAAGCAAAGGAACCACGGTCTCATCAGTGATTCAAGCATGTTCTTAGATGCTACCATCTCATAAGGGAAATAGTAGCTAGAAATGAGTGAAAATAGAAAGGGTCCCCACATATGATAATGTGGTGGATCCCCTCATTAAAACACTTTCCTAGATTAAGCACGATCACCATATAAATAGCGTGGGTTTGAGACATATGAGTGATTGGCTCTAGTGCAAGTTGGAGATTGTTAGAGAGTATGCCCTAGAGCCTATGTAATAGGGATGTATTTCATATATATGAACTTATATTCTTAATAAAAGGCATCATTCATTTATTAATGCTATGTTTAAATACATGAATTTCTAAATCTTAAATTAATAAATGAAGTCCTAGATATTATAAACACAATGCAAAGGCAATCATGAAAGTTTTCATGATATGAGATGTCTATTGCATGCAAATGTGTTAATATATAAATATCCGTAGTCATAGAATTAACAAGATAGGACATTGTTAATTCGGATAGACTAGCATATGTTATGCTTCTTGAATGGTTCAAGCAGTGGTTCTTATAATTGTGATTATGGAAGATAATCAAAGCTAACATATGGATGCTTGTTAGAAGAACAAGTTCATTGGAGACCTACAAACAGAATGCTCATATGGATATTAAATCTATGTCAGTAAGGAATCTCTTTATAGCAGTTGTGCAAGTATCCTTAGACTTGAGATCACCAAAGTTATCTTAAGTAGCAAGTGGTATACTTTGACTCCATAACTGATTACCTCCAACTAGAGGTGAACATAGTTAGGAGGTTGGGTATATCATGACCTACTTGAAGATAGTTAAGTGATTGAAAAATAATTCACCATCCCAGATTTATTTAGGGAAGTTATCTCGCATTATTTTATAATTACCTTGTTCAGAGATTCTCTAGCCAGAGTAATATGCCAAGATGGATAGAGATCCATGAAGGGCATTTTGGAAACAATGGTTAAATTAATAGAACATACATAATTAAATTTATATAAGTTGACAGAAATTCATACTCAGAATTTAATTGAGATAAGAGTGGTGAAAGGAGTAATTACACGGTAACTGTTTCTATGGAAGGGTATAGTCAAACCACTTGCTTTCCTGATATTTGAGTAGTCATGATGCCTAGCTAGAGACCTCTCATGACTTGTATAATAGTGTATCATAAATATCAATAAGGATTGATAAAATGATTTAAACATGTTTAAATCATATGAGTTTTGAATAAAACTCACAATTACATATTATACTATCAATATGGAAAGAAAACCAATAGGTCACACACATATAGAGAAAAGGATAAAATGGTAAAATGATAAGGATAATAATATTTGATATTATTATTGGAATAGAGAAGTGAATAAGGTAATAATTAATTAAAGAGCTTAATTAATTATGATCAAGTAAAATTATTCATAAACATTTTAGAAATATTCTGTAAAATGGTCCTAATTGAAATATTATATTTCATAATTAATTATTATTGGACTATAAGTTTATAGGGCTGATATAATAATTAATAGATCCATTGGAGAAATTAAAAAAGGCCCAGAAGAATGGCTTTGGCGTAAAAACCCTCTAGAGGAAGGGTTTCAAGCTAACTATAGACAGAAGGCCTTAGAGGCCTAATTCTTAGATCAAAATAAATTAAATATATTTCATAAGTGTTATGGAGCCTACATATTTAATTTGGATGGATTTGGAATTCATTTGGGTGATTAAATCCAAGTATATGCACAAAGGGCCAAGTTTGTGGGTTTTGTGCATAGTCTATTGTGAAAGGACTTAAATTGGATTTAATTGAGCCCAAATAAATTATTAATAATTCCAGAAGCCCATTTAGTATTTTTTCCAGCAATTTTAAAGAGCCCAATCCTATTATGAAGTTGGATTTTTAACCTAACTATAAAAATCTAAGTGATAGGGTTTTAGGGTAACAAGGAGAACAATTAAGAGAAAAGAGTTTCTCTCATTCTCAAAACCCTAGCCACCACTTTCCCCTTACTATCATCAAGGGATTTCATCCAGCCTTGTATTTTCCCTTTGTTGGTTCATTCAATCCTTCTCTAGTGTGGATTACTCATTGGAGGTGTTAAATTTTTGACACTATGGTTTGCGACAACCCGATGAGAAGTAAAATCAATTGTTCAACAAAAATCAAAGGTGATTTTTCTTATTCTTATTAATATGTATATTGTAAATTCATGGCAAGATCAAATCTATTGGTTAAAAATTTTAAATTTCTCTTATGTATGAGATGCATGTAACCGATAATTCCCAACAGTACCTTAGGTAGTTATGCCCTTCAAATTCTTCATAGGTTTTTATCGATTACTTTTTTTTAGTGTATTGGTAGTCCTAAGGATATTATTGCCGAAGAATGTATGTTGTTAAGATGTATGGTTGATGGTATATGAATTAATGGGGCAGTCATCCTGTGTAGGAAAATAGAAGAATTGCAGAAAATAAGCAGTAAAATTAAAGCGACATCTCTAGGCTAGATTGCAACCATAATGGCAAAAGCAGTGTGATATATGGATATGAAGGGATCCCTTAGAAAGGTAGCTTATATAGATCATGCCATGTTGACACGGATGAAGATTTTAGTTAAAAAGCCATAGAAGCATTAGTTCGATAAGGCAGAGTATTTGTACTTAATCACTGTTAGGAGAAATAGAGATGAAGATGATGATCAAGCTGAACAGGAACTAGCTGCACTAGAGCCTAATGTTCAAGCACCTCCATCATAAGAACCCTCAACTCAGATGCTTAATTTCACAAATCACATGTATAATAGAATGAATCAATTGAAGGGCTAAATAGAAACATTGCAAGATCATAGAAGTGAAGCATAGTCTTGATCAGTTCACCACCCACTTTTGGAAAATTTTTTCACCACCACCTCCACCATCAAATTGAGATGCATTTTATTTTTCTGAGGACAACAAATTTTTGAGGGGGGGGGGTAGAGCTTCTCTAAGCTCAATTTTGCTTAGATTAAGGGAGTAAACTCCAAATCCCCCATTTTTATTCATAAAGCACTTATGTAGTTATTTTTGGTTTGTTTGCATGTTTATGTTTTTGCTGTTTTAGTTGTAAGGATTTCTGTTTTTAAAGTTCATCTATTTTGAGTAGTAGTTTTTGCTAATAGTTATTCATTTTATCATTTAGCTTGCACTAAGACTTAGTTTACCCCAGTTATCCTCAAACCTTGAACTTATTGAACTTAAACTGAGAATATGCATGAGTCAAAATTCTTAGTTTAGCATTAGAACAAGTATGTTGCTTAATGAATTTTGAGCTAGTTTAACATTTAACTTGGCAAATATTTGTTAGTTTATACTTTTTGAGCACTATAGACCAATTTTTGAGCTTAGAGAAAAACCAATGCATTGAATGATTAATTAAGGAATTTTAGAGCACTAAAACCTTCATCATCACCCTTTAAAGCATAAAAACAACTCAATTCAATTTAGAAAGTGATCTAGGCACAATTTTTCTTGTTAGGCATAAAAAGACTAATTTCCTACCTTATTTATACATTTACCTTTGTTAAGCCACTTTGAGCCTAATGAGGCATGCTAAAGGCATGCCATCTTAATTTTCTTGTTACACTTATGAAAGTAAACATTTAGCCTAAATAGCTTTTTCCTTACCTTTTTAAGAATAGCCACTGTGAGGACCCAAATTAGGCCCTAGTAGAATTCAAGGACATAATCCCAATTATAAATGTTTAATCAAGCTTAATTAGATGAATTATTATGAGTTTATATATTGAAGGATAAACTAGTTATTTATTTCTGTGTGTAATTGAAATAATATTTTATTTCAAGGATCAATTGGGATATAAGTGTTATTAAGTTAACATTAATTATGTGATGAATGTGTGAATTATATGTTATGAATTTTATAATGGTATAATTAAAAAGGGAAAAATAGTTTGAGGGCTTAATTAAAATAGGATATAAACTTAAAGGTTAATGTTAAAAATAATAAATGAGTGGGGTCAATTTTATAAGAGATAGCATATGATGGGGTAAAATTGAAAGTAAGAAGATAATTAAGGGTCAAATGTGAATAAATAAACAATTGAGAGGTCAATTTATCAAAGGGATTAAATGGAGAGGTTGATTTAAAGGATAGATTAAAAGGAGGGGTCAAACTATAGCATGCAAAAAGGTGTGTGATAGTTGTGTGACATGCAAATTCTTAAAGGACCAAGAAAGAAATTTACCTTGCCACTATATATATACTATATTTCACATGAAAGAGAAGAGATGGGAGAGAGGGACGACATTTATAGAGTGAGATTACATAAATTCTTGTTTGCTCTCTCTCTCATGTGTTCATGGTTAATCTTTTAAAGAAGCCAAAGAAGAAATTCTTGCATGTGATGATTAATTAAGAGAAATTGTGCATCAAATTAAGGTAATAACTTCAATTGAATGACATCTTTTTCCTCTTCTTCTCCTTCTTCTTTTCATTTTGATGAGGTAATGGTAGAGTAAGGTGCTGGAATTTTATTTGAATGATGATGATGTTTATGAAGGAGAAGAGGAGGGTAGATAGAGTAAAGGAAAGGAAATTGTAAGGGGTAGAAGACAAGGGATTTTCAGCCAAGGTATGGGAACTTAGGGCTGTTTATAATTGCATGTGAAATTTGCTGGAGCATGTTGTGGTTGACAGAAATTTAGGGTTGTGTTTTTCTGGGTTTTATCGAAATGAGGTTGAAGAACAGAATACATTATTGCTGATTCGTGAATACCTTCATGAGTCGTGAATTATTGTCTGACTCCTGAAGCTCTTCATGAGTTGTGCATCTTTTTCCTCTGGGTCACTCGTGAATGTTGGTCTCACTCGTGAATACCTTTACAAGTCGTGAATTTTAGTCCAACTCGTGAGCCCCTTCACGAGTGTGATATGTAACCTTCTTCTCCTTCACTCGTGAGCCCCTTCATGAGTCATAAAATGTAACCTTCTTCTCCACTCATGAACCCCTTCCCGAGTCGTGAAGTTTAGTCTTTTGCTTCACTCGTGAGTCTCTTCACGAGTCGAACATTTCTTCACGACTGATTAACCTATTTGGATTGTTTTGCTCATAAGTTGAGCTATAGAATAGAAAATTGAGTGATTCTTTTTTTTGGAAACTAGACTTCCATAACTATATTTCATATGAAGGAACCTAAACTTAAATCTGTCTCTAAGTACATGGAATTTAGGGTTGAATCCGGACTAGTCCCTGGACTACTCACAAAAACAAAATTTACAATAATGGGCATAACTTTTTGTAGAGATGTTGTAATGCTACAAAATAAAATTATGGTAAAACTAGAGACATGAAAGTATAAATTTAATGAAGAAATGTTGATCTAAATCCCTCTCAATTTTACGTTATGAATTTTTCTAAGTGACAACCCACCCTGTTTTGGTTCTATGAACAGCCTATAGTATTTTTCCAATAACTCGAGCTATAGGTCAGATATTAAGATGAATTTTAATGCTTTGGAAACTAGACACATAGGGAGATAATATTGTAGAAGATCCTTTTGCCTAAAATTGACATCTTTAATTTCAAATGTGGCTTACAAGTCGAGTTCAAAATGCTGCCCTGTGCAAATTTTCTTTAACGTACTTAATTTTATGGTTTTCAATTAGTTAAGCTAAATATGTATTTATGTAATTACAAAATGCATTGGATAGGACATGTAATATTACTATTAAATACAAGATTATATGTATACATATACATTCATACTGTGCATAGGTAACGACTAGTGATGAATATATCTAACATATATTTGTGATTAAATTTGAACATGATTGTTATATGCAATGTTAATGTATGTATGTACTCTTATGATGATATATGCTCAGTTATCATTAAGCAATGTCTAGCATAGAAATACATGTAACTTAGGATGTAAATCAAGTTATGATTACATATGTATAGCTTAACTACATGTTGTTATGATAAATTCATAGTTATATGGAAGCACATTGAATTAAGTATGGCATGTAATATAATTGTTGATAAAGGTTTACATATATTTATATTTATACCTAAGTAAGGATTGTTGGTAATGATATATAAATATTCATATGTGATCAAACTTATGTATATGGTTGTTGTTATGCAAATATGCTTTCATGTACATATTTTTTTTTATAATGGAGTAAATGTTTATTTGATGCATGCATCTATACTATGAAGTTAAGAAATGCTTAAATATGATAAATGAAGGTTTTTAATGTACGAGTATCACATGATTACATAAATGTAATATATATATATAGGTATATATATGTAAACATCAAAATGATTATACACAATTTTTATTGATCTCTTGAAGTTACTATGATACTTATAGTCTGAAATGTCAACTTTACTTGTAGAAAGAAATAATGTGATTTGTAGATTATATGTGAACATATAAACATATGTATATATATAATATGATCTTACATGATTGGGTTTGAATTTTGAAAGATGTTTTAGAGTAATGATTCAAAGAATATGAGTAAAGTGAAATGTATGAATATGTCTTTACTTAATTGAAATGACATGATTAAGCATATGTGTTGTCACATGTTAACATGCTGAAATACAGATCTACAGTGCTATAGACTCCATTATAGAAATTTTATTAAAGCACATAATGGCAATGTAATATGAGACTATGTATACAAGTGTATGCATTAGAGAAGGAGTATCTTGTCATGTGATTATTATATGAGAAAAATTGTATAACACTACAAGAAAAGGGGATATTAGTGACCAAAATTAACGAAGGTAAAAATTTTCGGTCCCTGAAAATATAATAATAGAGACCGGAATTTTTTCCCTTCACCCAATATCATTTTTTCCATTGAAAATAGGGAAGGTAAAAATTTACGGTCCCTGAAAATTAATAATCCGGTCCCTAATTGCCAAGCTACACGCGGGAATATATCCCGCTTTTTATTTTACCCTTTAGACCCATTCTGTAAAATCCCTTAAAAATCATTTTGCCTTTATACCCGTATCGTAAAAACCCTAAAAATGCCCCAAGTCTCTCTCAACTGACCGACGCCCCTGACTCCGACGTTCTCAACTCAGATCAGTCTACCAATCTCTGACGCCCCAAGTCTCTCTCAACCGACTCCGACGCTCCTGACTCCGACGCTCTCAACTCAGATCAGTCTACCAATCTCCGACGCCCCAAGTCTCTCTCAACCGACTCCGACGCCCCAAGTCTCTCTCAACTAACTCCGACGCCCCAATTCTCTTTTAGCTTTACTACACAGTTGAAGAAACTTACTTCGATGCTCAAACAAGGTATAAATCACTGATCTTACTTTTTGTTTTAATTTCCATTTCTTTTATGTAATTTCTTTGGTTTTTAATCTTCATTAACTTGAAATACGATGTATTTCGAGTATCCTCCTCCTCTTTAATGCTATTCTATACTGCAGTAAGAAACAGATTTGGCTTGTTTTTAATTTTTTTTTAACTCTGTTTTGTGGAGAGTGGTACCCGAGAAACAGAGTCAGTTGAGATTGCAATATTTTTCTTATGTTCTTGACATTTTTGCTGAAATCCGAATTGAATTTTTCCACATAGTATAAAAGTATTTGGTAAATGTTTCCAATTGGTTGGAACCTGTGAAATGCTCCTATCTTTTGCTCTTCTTTTGCTTCATCATAGGTTGATGTCTTTGTTGCTTCAGGTTTACTGCTATTTGCCTTAAAATTATGGCTTTATGTTGAGGCTCTGTTGTTTTGTGTTTTAGCCAATGGGGCTGCTTCATTTTTTTTTGTTTTTTTCCTGCTATTTTGGGTTGTTTTTTATCTGCTGTCTTCATGGACAGACTTGGTTCCATTTTGCTGCAGTCTCATTTGATTGGATCTCTGTTGTTTGGTTGCTTTCATTGGCCGTTTGTTAGCCATCTATTAATTAATAATATCCTTTTGGCTTATAAAAAAAGATTTTTCTATCTGGTCTCTGTATTTGAGTTGCATGTGTGGATAATTGGATAATGTCTGACTATATTATTTGTAGTTTCTTACTTGTCTAAGATTCGATAGGGAGAACGATATGAAAAATCATGATTATATTTAGACCAACTTCGGAGAATTTTCTCCTTGATCTTTGTAACACTGTAGTTAAAATTTTACTTTCCATGTTTTTAATAAATTTCCAAGGTTCTGATGATTGTTCAATGTGACAACAATTATAGTAAAACTAAATTCATGTTTTATTCAAGAAAATGAATGTTGCTTATCCATGTTGCTATAAAATTTCGATTCGTAGATTGTAATTATTTGCACAAACTGAATTATTGGGTTTCTACTGATGATTAACTTAAATAATAATTATAATAAAGTTATTTTTATGTCTCTGTATATATATTATTTTGGCATAGGATTGGTATCTCGAATCTAATAATTGAATTGTCTTGACCATTTCATTTGAATCATAGATGATCCTTGTAATCCAGAATTTTTTTAATAACGCACATAATCAACCCTTGTTAAGAAATTGTCTTGATCATTTCTCTATCCTAGATGTGTGGTCATTATACTTAAGTCGTTTGGCGAGACACAAGATGTTTAGGTTGTGTAAAGGTTAGATGCAGAAATGTTGGAACTCTCGTCATGCAGGCTTATATTGAAAAAGAAGATAGTAAGAAGTTGAAACAGAAGCAACGTGAGCGTATGCAGCCAAAGATGGGAAAAATGGATATTGACTATCAGGTCTTTCACATTCCTTTATTCATTTTTGTTTTAGAATGAAGTGTGCTATTTTCTTTACATTATTTTTAGTGCCACTAATGCTACATTCTGGTCTTTAGGTTCTTCATGATGCATTTTTTAAGTACCAAACAAAACCAAAGCTTACTACTCATGGTGACCTTTACCATGAAGGGAAAGAATTTGAGGTATCTTCTTTCTTTTCTTCTCATACCTCTTTCTGTTCTAAGGAACTTAGATTACATATTATATGCATCAAGCACTATTTTTTCTGGATGATCTGTGGATATAATGCCAGGAGTCGTGCATTATTTTTTTGCATCAAACACACTAGAGTAACTTTGCTTTAATTAATGAAGACATGTTGTAAATCAAGACTTTGGAGCTCTATAACTACCTCTGCCTATATGCAGCACTGCAATTCTTGGCTGGATAGAAATTTGATTCTCAGAGTTTCAATGCTTAACATGGAAATTAGAATAAGATAATATCAATAATCTGTATAGATATATGGTGTTTCTTTAAATTTCAAAACAATAGTGGAAAATAGTGTTTGTTTCCTTTTGGTTCACATTGTTTCCTTCATCTTGTAGGTAAAGCTTAGGGAGATGAAGTAAGTCTCTTACTTGTTAACTAAGGATTTAAACCTTTCTCTACTCACTTAAAGCTAGCTAAAATCTTTCTATTTGTCCATTTGAAAGAAAGTGTTCTGTCTGTAACTAGTTTAACTTGTGTGTGTTGAAACTAGTATGGATGCCCTTTGTATGGAGATGTTTTTGGAGTTCATCAACAAGAACAGCCCAACTATGAGGTACTCATTTGCATATTACTTCTATGTAACTGAATGATGATTTTATTATTATTATTATTATTATTATTATTATTATTATTATTATTATTATTATTTTCTTTTTTGGAATCACGATCCGTTTGTCTTTGATGTTAAATAACCATTTTAGGAAGATTCGGTTGATAAGACAAAGCACTGGGGTGACTTGGAGGAAGAAGAAGAGGAGGAAGAAGAAGAAGAGGAAGAAGAGATTGAGGTTGAGAATCTGATGGGGGTGCTTTCTTATGAGGTAATTATTTTTTTAATGGTGTCATAATTTACTGTTGCATGTCTAATTTATCATGCAAACTTATTGTAATGCTTGATGTGGAGCTTGTTGCAGGTTTGGCAGACTCATCTATCTGAAAATGAGAGAAAATATCTCATGCAGTTTCTACCTGGAGGATCAGATGCAGAAGAAACTGTGCAAGCATTGCTCTCTGGAGATAACTTTCATTTTGGAAATCCTTTTCTTAGATGGCAAGTATTGGACCATGCCTTTTCTTTTAGAATTCAGGCCATTAATTTGAAAGCCTGTAAGATTAAGTTTATTTATGTGCTTTTTTCATGATTTATAGTGAGCCTTTTATTGGCAAATAACTTGTTCATTCTCTATGCTGCTACCCATATGTTTCTGTTTTATTTATCTATTTTATAAATTTGTGGAAGTGTTGTCTTCTCTTCAAAGGGGGATAATGCCTTTTCTACCAACCTGCTAATTTTAGATGTATTTATATGAAATAATGAGAAGCAAGAGAAAATATCTTCTTTGTTGCAGTGAGTTTTATTTTGTGCTACTTGCTATTTCATCTATTTTCTCTTTTTGTAAGCTAAATTGTAAGATTCTCAACTTCTTAGCATTTGAACTAGATAAATCAGGGAAAAAAATGAGTTAACAGAGGTAGAGATGTTTGATGTTGATTATACCTTTCCTTTTTGGTCTTGCAATTCTATAAAGGTAGCCTCTTGTTTATACTGTTTAGTAATTTGACATTTGTTGATGGAGTAATTTCTTTTTCTGCCATTTGCTATAAGGATTTTTAGATTCCATAACTTCTCTTTTTCTTTTACATTCATGATATTGACATAGATTTTATTAGTTGTGGCAGGTTGAACATAAAAGCAAAGAACATTGTGTGCAGTCCAGTCTTTTAGAGACCCATGATTTTTTGTTGCATGATGCATGTCTTTTAAGTCATATTTTGATTATTTATCTGGAATAAATGCTTGCAGGGGTGCTTTAGTTTGTTCAGGCAGTCTTCACCCTGATTCTCTTATTCGCCAGGAACAACATGCAAAGGCCGATAAGAAAGCATATTACTCTGAGATAAACAAGTACCATAATGAGTATCGGGCACATCTAATTTTCTGGGGCACATCTAATTTTCTCTATGCATTTAATTTGGTTGATTTAAGAGCATGTGCCTTGTATAATGTGTTACCTGCCTTCATTTTATTTTCTTCTCGTGACAGCATGATAAAGTATTTGCAGAAGTTGAAAGAGACTTGGGAAAGCAGCAAGGATCCTGAAAAGGATATTTTGCAGAAGATATCGAGGTTTATACTCACTGCTTAGAATACACTAACAATTTTTATTATCATGTAACAACAGGTTCATGTGCTATGATTGTTTATCTCTTATGCTGAATGCATTTTGTTTTGCAATTTTTTTTGCTGCAGTTCCAGTCGGTGCTTTTGATACTTTACAAGTAATCTTTGCTTGCTTCTTTTATAATGGGACTATCTGTTAACATTTTTAAGTGTTGAAACTTCAGATTTAAACTTTTTATCAATAGAACACTAAATTATGGAGTGTTCACGGGTTATTCTTATATGTCTTCAGATGAGTTGCCAGTTCTCTGCCTGATTCCATTTTTGACCGTTTTCTTTATTTATTTTTTTAATTAATTTGGTCATAATCGATTTTTTATTAGGTCAACAAGGAATGCAGACAGACAAATTTCTTCATATGCAAATGAGTCTGGATGTCACATTCCTGAGGAGAATATTGCAGCTACATCTGAGTCTTGCTCCTTCGTTGCAGAGGAAAAAGCATGCAGCAGTGACAACCAGATCAGTCCAATAACAGAGAATGGATGATTTCAAAGAAGGTAAATAAATAATGCCATAATGAAGCATATTGTAATTGGATGGCTTACACTTTGGCAAGGTTCTTTATGTGAGCTTCTAATTATTGTTTTTTTGCCTTGGAGGTGGGATTGTTGTTCCATGGTAGTTTGACTGTTAGTTAAAGTAAGACCTGGTAGTTTAGCTCTGGAAACATGTACTTATAGTCTTGTATTATGTAGCAGCTATTACATTAGTGTTTGAACAAGTATATGTTTTAATATCATTGCCATAAAGTCTCACTTTTGGGAGCTTGAGGTTGGGGGTGTGGAGGGTTATGCTGTGAGAATTTCTGTCAAATGGTTATGGGGATGAATAAGGAGAGGTGGATGATGTATTTTGTTTTAACTCTTTGGTTGGATAAATTAAATAAAATAGATTAGGAAAAATCAATAGTTATCTGCTTACATCTTTGGTTATCATTAATTAAAAAGTTTATTATCAATGAAAGAATTTCTTTTAACTACTTTTGTTCTACATAGCAGTTTGTCATTAGTTTGAGTCATGAGCAATTTATGCATCCAAAATCAGTTGGTAGAAGCCATATGAGAGCACATCTCTTGATACAGTTGTATTTTTCCTGCAGAATTTCGATAGGTGGAAATTTCTTTTTTCTTGATTCAGGAATTATACCATGAAATGCATGTCTTGGATAGATTTGAATAGGATTATCGGCATAAGCTTCAAAAAGATGATAACTCATATAGGTATATTTTGATGCTAATTGCCAGTGATTTATTGATTACATACTTGCAGTGATAATTTTGAAAAATCACATGGCTACATGTATCACATTATGGCACAGTTTAAGCTCTTACACAAACTAAACCAGGCTGATGACTCGGCCTATTCACTATATATTAACAATGTTGGGAAGTATTAAATCTGCCAAATTTTTTTTTTATGTATAAAATTCCTTAAAACTAATTTATGTTCTTGTATCTTGTAGCCCCTATCATATATGATGATTTTTTGAAGTGTATATAGTTACACTTGGTTGGATTGCAATTTTTTTGAGGTTGATATGCTGACTTTTTGAAGTGTATATAGTTACACTTGATGGAATTATAATTTTTTTGAGGTCAGTCCTTCAATCACTTGTTGTTTCAATCAATTATTTATAGTATATCTATATATTTTATGACATAATCATTTTTGTTTATTTATATTTTTTGCAGATTTAAAGAATTGAAGATTCATTGAAATGTTGGCTAGATAGAGATTTAAATTCTTTTTTGTTTTTTCTGGAAAGGAGTTGTATAAACAATACATACCTTTTTTGAATGCTAATTTTATATTTGTAATGAATTACAAATTATCTATAAAAATATAATATTATTTATTGCTCATGCATCTATTGTCTGTTTAAAAATATGGTGATTATGCTTTTAGGAATTTATTTTATGGTTTTTAATGTAATATATGTCCAAAAATCTTAGTGACCGGATTTTTGGTCGGTCCTTAAAAGTTTTAACGACCGTAAATATACCTTTTAAGAACCATATTTTTGTTCCTCAATAACTTGATTAGTTGCCTGGTGTATATTATCAAGGATGGGAAATTCAGTCCTTAATATTTTTTAGGGACCGTAATTGGTTCGGTCGTTAAAAATATTTAGGGACTAGTGAAATACAGTCATTAAAACTTTTTAGGGACCGGATACAATGCGATCCTTAAAACTTTTTAGGGATCGGTTTCAGGTCGGTCGTTAAAACATTTTAGGGACCGATTGATAACCAGTCCTTTTTGGTCATTAGCGGCGGAGCCTATAACGACCGGATGGCGACCGGCTTTTACGGTCCTTATTCACTTTTAGGGACCGGATTTTTTCTTTTAGTGACCGGAATTTCCTTCCTTGTAGGCCTTTTTTCTTGTAGTGTAAATTGTTTATGAATTGTGCATATATGTATATGTACTAGAGAAGATATATATATTTTTACATGATTATGTACGGGTACAAATGGCATTATATAAGTATAGTCTTGACATACGGAATAGTTACATGATTGAATAGGATTACAAGAACAGAATAGTAATACCCAACAGTGAAATGTTTACAGGTTTACAGAAAGTTACACATGAGCGCTTTTATGAGTATGTTGTTCATAGTTATACAAGAGTATACATATGCATATAAGAATATGAATGAATAAAGAATAGATAAAGTAAATAGATTTTATTGCCTGCGTTGAGTCTAGGAAGTGGATAGATAGGCATGCCTATAAGTGTACCTTGCAGCTGCGATAGTTTTAATCCCGTTTGGGTGACTAAATAGACATGGTCCCATTTGGATCATATTCAACCCCATTTGAGTGACTAAACAGACTTGTACCTTCGGGTGCTACCGTATAACCCATTATCCACCTCTTTAGAATAGTGCAGGCTTTATACCAAAGTCAAGAAAAGTTTGATGTTTAACTTAAAGTTTTATGAAGCATGACAATTCATAAATTGATTTCATAATCTAATTTATATGTGAAATTCCTTTTCATCACATATGGAAATTATGATATTAAAAGATGTCGTGATATACACTTATGCACGATTATCGCATATAAAAATAGTATGTACAGAGTTATATAAATGAACTAGTGCATCACTAATATCTAGTTATGGACTATATTATAGATAGTATGTTTTCTATAGTAATATGTTGCTTGTTTGAGGTAGATAAATGACTTGCAAGATCCGTTATGTATGAAAGCTATTAAAATGTTTTGCTGAAATAAGTGTTTCTATAGCAATGGAATATAAGAGTTATGTATAGGTATTCATATTGGTGATTGCTTTTCAAATTAATACATTGGGTTATATGTTTTCCCTATATCTACTCGTTCTTGCTCTTTATTGAGAATTGATGTATAATGTCTTGTGCATACACATAAAATATTTACAAATTTACAAGTGATAAAGTTCACATGATAATGGTATTTGAGATGGAAGTGAGCTAGAAATTTTGGTACAATAATAAGTATTACAAATATATTTCTAGATCGATAAATGAGAAACTTTCATAGTACTAATGCTCTATCTTACTTTCGATTATACATACGTCATTGTTGATCTTAAGCTTATATGTGTGTGTGTATATATATATTCCTAGTATATATTAAAGTGTGTAGTAAGTGGAAGGAATGACTGAGTATAAACAGTGGTCTATCATTCAATGAATGAATTGCAAGTCTAAAGGATAAACATGCTTATATGATTAAACATTGTGTATATAAAGCATCAATGCCGAATTTACTATCATTAAGTCATTTGGTTATCTTGTGTGGACTCTTGTCTATATTTTGTGCTTTTTTAAATTTGGGTATAAGTTATACTTATAGTTCATAATGTATGCTTGTTGACGACCACTGTGAGTGGTCATTTGTCATATTTTGTGTTTCCCACTAAGCTTTATAGCATAGCAAGGATTTTTGTTTATCCGTGTAGGTTGTGAGAACAAGACTTTCTTCCAGGACTGATATCTGCAGCAGGTTGGCCAACACAAGTCTTAGAAGATTGATAATAGAGTTTTCTTTTTGTCCTTATATTTTGTAGTAATGGAAACTTTAATTACGTTGGAAATTTTGTAATTACTATAAATGCTTTGTATATGTAGTATTTGATATTAATGAGATGCACCTATAAGTAAAGCTCCTAATAGTTAACTTTTAGGTATCTGTTTAAATGTTATGATAAGCATGCTTAATTAATACTAAACAAAGTCTTATAGCTAAATATAGGGTAAGGGTGCTACAGCCACTCTAAAAATTGGACAAATTAAAAGGAATCGGGAACTTCAAAGGGTGTAATGAAGTGTTTAGCAAAGGGTTGTGAAATGAAGTCAAGTGGTTGTGCTAATTTGCCTTGTATTTCTCCTTAGAAAACCAGTATTTCTGTCAATAAAATTCATGAAAAAAAAGAAAAAGAAAAAGAAAAAGAAAAAGAAAAAGAAAAAGAAAAAGAGAAGAATAAAGCTAGCATTTGAGGCAAAATTTTAAGTGTGGGGTCTTTATAAGGATAAGAATAGTTGGCTTTTTCCAAAAAAGGCATTTTAAAGAGGAATTTTAGCTTTATTTTTGGTTGTGCTTTATGAGTTTAAGAAAGGGTTATGTTTAGTGAGTTCGCTTTTAAAGGTTTTGTTTTCTTTTTAAATTAGAATGGCTATTCTTTTTTATTATCCTTTTTTTATTTCTTGTCAACCATCACCTTAACCCCATTACAACCCAATTAAGAGCTAAGTGATTCTAAGTTGGTTTTTAAGTTGTTTAGAGGAGATGACCTTCGGGTTCTGGTGCTAAAGGAGTGGCTTAAGGTGTTTCTAGAGTTTTAAGTGTGAAACCATTTGTACACTTAGGTATACATTTATTCTAAGCTTGGTTATATAATTGCATTGGTATTTTGTTTTTCAAAGTACTTAAAATGTTTTGGTCTTGCACACACACAAGGAAACTTACTCATATTATCTTGTTTAAATATTATTCTAGTTAAGATTTTGTTAAGGGCTCTTGTTAATTGTTAAGCTTGGTTTTGAAATTTTTTTTCTTGATTAAAGTTTGATAATTTTGAGGAGTTGGTTTGTTCAAATTTGCTTGGGGGCAAATAAAGGCTAAGTGTGGGGTATTTGATAAGTGTGAATTTTAGTATGTTTTTAGTATGCTTAGTATGTTAATTTAGTAGTATTTAGATTAAATTAATGTTAATTTGTTAAATTTGCAATTTGAGGTCTTAATTGAGAAATTTGCTGCTTTTAGGTGCTTATTTGAAGAAAAGAGGAATTTACAAGGGCTAAAGTGTAAATTTAACAAGTGAAGGTGTTCATTGTTAGTCCAGAGGAGCACCACTCAGTGGAGTGACATCCTCGCTCTACCAAGTTGATGGAATATGACATGGTATGAATGTGATGATGGCACAGCGGAAAAACAAAATTTTTTATCATACATACCATACAATTCCGAAGCAAGAAACGAAACATGCAATTTTAGGGTTGTAGAACTTACAACTTATGATGCCTTTTGAAAATTGAATTTGATGATGCCCAGCAGCTAAGGTGACTTTATCTGCCTTAGGTCTCGATCACCAATGCCAAGGAATAGCCTTTTACGCCACTTTCTCTATTCTCACACACACACTTGCACCGACGGCTTAAAATCGAGATTGCTAGCTCTCTTTTTCGGTATTGTGTAAAGGCAATGGTTTGAAGCTACAAAATTTGATTTTGTACTTCTCTTAGGTTGCTATTACTACCCAAGATCACAAGAGAATGAGGAACTATCCTTTCTCCTTGTGATAATTGGCTAAAAAAAAATAATGAGAGAGAGAGAGAGTTCACGCAAAATACATAGAAGATTAGGGTTTTTGTTTTCACGCCAACTTCTCCTTTTTGTATTTAGGGTTTTATTTCTTTTAATATATATGCTTATCCTTTGGCAAGTCTTTGATCTGAATTCAACTATCCTAAGATAATTAATTCAAACTCTATCACTTCCTAAAGATAAGTAATATATTTTGAATTAAACTTCTTTGAATTTAAAATTCAAATTTGAAATAAAACATAAGATATTTAAATAAATGAAATCACTTAACATAATTAAATGGCATGTGCCGAAATTCCTTGATTTTCATCTTGGAATTTCGGCCACTACATCTAATATTTAAATGATTTAATTTAATTTAAATTCTTTTAGGCTTTAATACTCAATTAACTTAATTAACACAAGATAATTAATTAATTGAAATTAAACCTTGTGGGCTGAATTTCTCTCTCTCATGGACCAAGGCCCAATAGCAATTTTATAACCCATTACATAAATTAATTTGACTTTAATTAAAAGCCCAAATTAATGCCCAATACTTAATTTAAACATTTTAAGCCCAATGCTTTGTGTGCGATCCTATAGGTCCATTTAATGTTGGCAATGAATTAATAAATTAATTCAAAGGCTATATATATTCTCTAGCAAGATATTATAGCATTCCAAATTAAATGAAAATGCATATGGCATTTAGTGACCTAATGCAATTTTGCATAGTCCCTTACCCATAAATATCAGAATTAATATAAGGCATGGAACTAGTCATTCTTATATATATTAATTCCTTTCTTGATATTCCAGTGACACTGAACTCTCAGATAAATAATGATTACTCATTATTTCATCTCGGTATGGCCATACACTTCTCAGTTCACTGATCAAGTGGCCGATGATATTTTCTCTCTTATTGAGAGGGGTAATCCCTTCACTTCTCTCATGCTCTCTAACATGAATCAATGCATACCCAATCATACCTGTACTTGTCACTCTGTTACGAGCACGTTAGGTGTATGTCAAAGTACACAGTAATTCATAAAGAGTTTCATAGAGATTTCAGGTCTAAGAACTCCGATACAAAACTTGCATATGAGAAACACTTATGACTTGTACCATGTAGTGTTCTCATGAGCGGATCGTATCTAGATACCATGTTCTTTAACATGTATCTATGATCTCTGATTGACACTCTTGTCCTAATTATTCGTAAGACAGAACTCATAATATCAGAGAGAGCATACTAGTCTTAATTCATTGTTATTCCCATAACAATGACTGACGAGGGATATTTAGAATGATGTCTCATTTGTTTCAAGGTCTTACAACCATGTGCCTCACACATGATAACTTAAACCGAAACAACACTCTTGGATAGTTTTATCAATTGAGATGCACAGGAATACAAAGGATAAAACAAATGCCTCATTTTATTAATTCAAAGTGCTTTATTACAATGCATTGGGGCTAGGGCTTACACTAACAATCTCCCACTAGCACTAGTCCTAATTGGGCATAGCCCTAAGATCGAACGCTCTCAAATGAGCTTCGTGTAGATTTGGACGCAATTGTTTCGTCAAAGGATCTGCTACATTGTCTTCACTTGCTATCTTGCTAACCTTGACGTCCCCACGATCAATGATTTCTCTGATCAGGTGGTACCTCCTGAGTATGTGTTTGGATTTCTGGTGTGACCGGGGCTCCTTTGCCTGTGCGATGGCCCCGTTGTTGTCACAGCAAATTTCTAATGGATCTAGGATGCTTGGGACCACTCCTAATCTAGAAATGAAATTTTTAATCCAAACAGCCTCTTTTGCAGCCTCACTTGCTGCAATATACTCAGATTCTGTAGTTGAGTCGACAACGGTTTCTTGCTTTGAGCTTCTCCAGCTGACAGCACCACCGTTCAAAACAAAAACAAACCCAGATTGCGATCTAGAATCCTGAGTGCTGGTCTGAAAAGCAGCATCGGCATAACCTTGTATGACGAGCTCTTCTTGACCACCATACACTAAGAAGTGATCCTTAGTCCTTCGCAGGTACTTCAGAATTCCTTTTACAGCAGACCAGTGCTTCTCACCAGGGTCTTGCTGAAACCTACTGGTTATACTCAGTGCATGAGCAACATCTAATCTAGTACATAACATACCGTACATGATAGATCCAATAGCAGATGCATATGGGATTCTACTCATGTTGTCCCTTTCCTCTTTGGTTTTAGGGCACTGTTCTTAGTCAAAGGAACTCCCAAAGCCAAAGGTATGTACCCTTTCTTTCAGTCTCCCATACTAAAATGCTTTAGTACTTTGTCTATGTACTTTTCTTGACTTAGTCCCAAAAGCCGATTTGATCTATCTCTATAGATTCGAATACCAAGTATTGTCTCGGCTTCACCTAAGTCTTTCATTGAGAAACATTTTCCCAACCATTGCTTAACCTTTAGCAATGTTGGAATGTCATTTCCAATGAGAAGGATGTCGTCCACATATAGGACCAGAAATACTACTATGCTCCCACTAACCTTCTTGTACACACAAGGCTCATCTTCATTCTTAATGAAGTCAAATTCTTTGACTGCCTCATCAAAACGAAGATTCCAACTTCGGGATGCTTGCTTTAATCCATAAATGGATTTTTGAAGCTTGCAAACCTTCTTAGGATGCTTGGGATTGACAAAACCTTCAGGCTATGTCATATACACATCCTCAAGTAAATTTCTGTTGAGGAAAGCAGTTTTGACATCCATTTGCCATATCTCATAATCATGATATGCAGCTATGGCAAGCAAGATCCTAATGGATTTGAGCATGACTACAGGCGAAAAGGTCTCGTCATAGTCTACACTATGAGTTTGTTGAAAACCTTTTGGTACTAGTCTACCTTTGTAGGTCTTATCAGCTTTGAGTTTGAATAGCCACTTGCATTCAATTACCTTAGCACCTTTCGGTGGATCAACCAAGGTCCAAACCTGGTAATCGTACATTGATTGCATCTCGGATTTCATGGCTTCAAGCCAATTTTCTGAGTCTGGGCTCTCAATAGCTTCTCGGTAGGTAGTAGGATCCTCAAGATCTACTAACTCAATAGTGTCACTGTCAGTGATTAGAAATCCATATCTCTCAATCTCCTGACGTACCCTACCGGACCTTCTAGGTTCTTGTGTAATGGGTTCTTGTTCTATAACTGGTTGTGAACTTGATCCCATTTCCAAACCATCCTCTATAGGAGTTTGTGGTGCTTGAATTTCTCCAAGTTCTACTTTACTCCCACTGTCTTTCTTGAGAAGGAACTCCTTTTCCAAGAAAACAGCCTTGCGAGCAACAAATACTTTGTTCTCGGCTTGTGAGTAAAAGTAGTATCCCTTTGTTTCTTTAGGATAACCCACAAACAAGCAGACACTGGATTTGGACTCTAGTTTGTCAGATGTTAATTTCTTAACATGTGCTTCACAGCCCCAAATCCTGAGAAAAGACATATTGGGTTCTTTCCCAGTCCATACCTCGTATGGTGTCTTCTCAACTGCTTTAGTTGGAGTACGGTTCAATAGAAACGCAGCAGTTTCTAATGCATAACCCCAAAAAGAGATAGGAAGATTAGCTTGACTCATCATAGATCGAACCATGTCCAACAGAGTTTGATTTCTCCTTTCGAACACACCATTCCATTGAGGTGTTCCAGGAGGAGTGAGCTGTGAAATAATACCACACTCCTTTAGATGACTGTCAAACTCTTGGCTTAAGTATTCGCCACCTCGATCTGATCGAATGGCTTTTATACTTTTGCCAAGTTGGTTTTCTACTTCGTTCTTAAACTCTTTGAATTTCTCAAAAGTTTCAGACTTGTACTTCATTAGATAGACATAGCCATATCTACTGAAGTCATCTGTGAATGTCACAAAGTAGCTAAAACCACCTCTAGCATGTGTACTTAAAGGTCCACATACATTGGTATGTATTAGTTCCAATAAGCCATTAGTCCTCTCACCTTTTTTATTAAAAGAACTCTTTGTCATTTTTCCATGCAAACATGGCTCGCATGTGTCATAAGACTCTAAATCGAATGACCCAAGCACTCCAGTTTTGTGGAGTCTTGAAATGCGTTTTTCGTTTGCATGTCCTAAATGACAATGCCAAAAGTAAGTAGGGTTCAATTCGTTTGATTTAACCCTCTTTGTATTAATATTGTATATTGACTCTTTGTTTTGTAAATCAAGGATATAAAGGCCATTTTGCAACATGGCATTGCCATAAGAAATGCCTTGGCGACGAATATGAGCATTGCCATTTTTAATAACAAAATCAAATTCATCATTATCCAAACATGAAACTGAAATAATGTTTCTGCTCATAGCAGGCACATAATAACAATTATTCAAAACAATACAAAGTTCGGAAGGTAAAGTGAGGTGATAGTCGCCTATCTCCATGGCAGCAACTCATGCTCCATTCCCCACACGGAGGTCCACTTCATTCTTCCCAAGTAACCGCCTATTTCTTAGCCCCTGCACATTTGAACAAATGTGAGAACCACAACCGGTATCCAATACCCAAGTGGTAGAAATAGAAAGGTTAATTTCAACAACAAAAATACCAGAACTGGATGCCTTGGCTCCATTCTTCTTTTGTTCTTCCTTGAAGAGAGCATAATTCTTCCTTCAATGCCCTATCTTGTTGCAATGGAAGCAAGTGCTCTCACTCTCTTTGTGTTTTGGCGCCTTGGGCTTGGATTGGGCCTAAGGTGCACTCCCAAATGACTTGGGTTTTCCCTTTCCCTTTCCTTTTCCCTTAGCGGGTCCCTTCCTAATTCCCTTTTGAACCATTAGTACGGGATTGGTCTTTCGAATGTTCTCTTCAGCATTCTTAAGCATCCTATGAAGCTCAGTGACTGACTTGTTCATTGCATGCATGTTATAATTCATCACAAATGGATCATAAGCAGCAGGCAATGATCCTAAGATCAATTCAGTGGCCAATTCCTTTGGCACTAGTACCTAAAGCTTCTCAAGAGTATCAAGATACCCTTTCATCTTGAGTACATGGGTACTAACAGGAGTACCCTCAGCCATCTTACAAGAAATCAAAGCCTTTGTTATCACGAACCTTTCATGACGAGCTTGCTCTTGGAACATCTCCTTGAGGTGCACCATGATCGTATAAGCCTCTTGGTCCATAAATTGCTTTTGCAAGTCAGGCACCATAGTGCCCAGCATCAGACAGGTCACATCATTGGAGTCGCTCTTCTTGGTTTCAAAACTTTCCTTTTGAACCGCAGAGGCGATCCTTCCTGGTTCTTCAGGCAAGGGTGCATCCAAAACATACGACTTCTTCTCTTGCTTAAGAACTATTCTTAAGTTTCGAGACCAGTCTATGAAATTGGTGCCATTCAATTTGTCCTTTTCAAGGACCGATCGCAATGAGAAATTGTTGTTTGAAGATGCCATTTTCAATCTACAATAAAATTTAGCAAGATTAAATGAGGTCTTATTTATGATCCCACAAACCGAATTAATATCCCTTTAAATAATTCGCGTTAGTGATTTAATGTGGGCCAAGATCCACTTTTCACAACAACTTATTAGTCAAGCTGAGCCTATACACCTAATAAGTTAAGTTACTTAGGTAGGAAAACTCCAATCATGTCTTGTACATGACTCTTGGGTCAAATGGGTTAACATCTTAAGATGTTATAGCACAACCCATTTATTAGTTGCCTAGGTCCGGGCATCCCTTTCCATGTTAAGTCCAACCTACATTCACAACCCATGCCTCACAAAGATAATCGGGCGCATCTAGGACTCCTAGTCTACGTGACCGATGATCGATGCCTTGACATGTCTCGAATTAGGAAGGCAACTTTGTGACTTACTATTTTAGGGATTCATTTTATTACGGCTTACATGGGATACGTTTTGTCATCCATACATAGCATGCATATATATATAATTGCATAAAGTAAAGCGTGACAAACATGGGCCCAAAAACCTACAACTAAGATTCTATACTATTACATAAGAATCTTCGAGTTGGGCTTCTCCACTCCGGTGGGCTTCTTCTTGATTTACAAAGTCTTCAAATATATTATATTCTAATAAATAAATGAAAAAATTTTACAATAAAACATAATGGCTCGTAGGCCATATTTAATTACAAAACCCAGGGCCCATGAATGCACCATGCATATCCATTCATCACACCAAACTAGCAAATAAATATACATAACATTCATGGATAAAACAAAGTCCAATTTTATTTAATTTAGCCAAGCCCATTAATGGAAATTGTGTACTTGAACCTTTAAGAGATGACCCCGTGATGGGCCTGGGCCGAAGCCCAATGGACTAAATCCTCTTATTGAATAAGTTCTCTTAAAAGCCCAAAACACTAACTAGTTAGATTTGTGCTATAAATCAACTCTAGTATAATTTCTAATTTTGCCATTTTTAATTTTATGTCATACAGCCCATAAACATTAAAAATGCATATAATATGTGCTAACATGAATTACAAATATAAAATCATGAAAAACACATATATGGTACACGGCATTCATGCAAAAACAAACAAACAACAAAAACTAGTTGTTTAATGCTTATGTAATGCCATAAAATGCACAAACATTTAAATCAATTTTATGAGTCATTTAATAATCTAAATAAGTCCATAAATATTGATTTAATATTATGTACAAATCTGATCTAAATGTGTTTTTACCATTTTAATCAAAACAAAACAAACAATGTTGATTAAACATGTAACAAACACAAACTAGTCTTAGTTTTAAGTGATTTTAAAATTAATCAATTAAATTGTCATGGACCAGAATTAAAACCAAATTTAAAATATGTCCAGACCTGATAATTAATCTTTAAATATCACTTACAAACATTCCAAAATCGTTTTTACATTTAATTTTGAAAACTAGTTGTTAAAATAGCAATTTACTTGCCAACTAGCACCTAGTTTCATAATTAACATGTACCATCAGGTATAAATAATTAAATCCGACCATTACCAGCCCTAATAACATTTAGGACAGTATATTAACATGTCATATTAATTATAATACCTATATAATCAATTAAAATCGTTTTTTCACCAAAACAATGCAAAAAACTCAAAACAGAAAATTTCAGATTTGCATGTTTTCATAATGACGATTTTTAATTAATTTTTTCATGCATCTAAAGCACTAAAATAAGCATGATTAGGCTCTGATACCACTGATGGAATATGACATGGTATGAATGTGATGATGGCACAGCGAAAAAACAAAATTTTTTATCATACATACCATACAATTTCGAAGCAAGAAACGAAACATGCAATTTTAGGGTTGTAGAACTTATAACTTATGATGCCTTTTGAAAATTGAATTTGATGATGCCCAGCAGCTAAGGTGACTTTATCCGCCTTAGGTCTCGATCACCAATTCCAAGGAACAGCCTTTTACGCCACTCCCTCTATTCTCACACACACACTTGCACCGACAGCTTAAAATCGAGATTGCTAGCTCTCTTTTTCGGTATTGTGTAAAGGCAATGGTTTGAAGCTACAAAATTTGATTTTTTACTTCTCTTAGGTTGCTATTACTACCCAAGATCACAAGAGAATGAGGAACTATCCTTTCTCCTTGTGAAAATTGGCTAAAAGAAAAATAATGAGAGAGAGAGAGTTCACGCAAAATACATAGAAGATTAGGGTTTTTGTTTTCAAGCCAACTTCTCCTTTTTGTATTTAGGGTTTTATTTCTTTTAATATATATGCTTATCCTTTGGCAAGTCTTTGATCTGAATTCAACTATCCTAAGATAATTAATTCAAACTCTATTACTTCCTAAAGATAAGTAATATATTTTGAATTAAACTTCTTTGAATTTAAAATTCAAATTTGAAATAAAACATAAGATATTTAAATAAATGAAATCACTTAACATAATTAAATGGCATGTGCCGAAATTCCTTGATTTCGATCTTGGAATTTCGGCCACTACATCCAATATTTAAATGATTTAATTTAATTTAAATTCTTTTAGGCTTTAATACTCAATTAACTTAATTAACACAAGATAATTAATTAATTGAAATTAAACCTTGTGGGCTGAATTTCTCTCTCTCATGGACCAAGGCCCAATAGCAATTTTATAACCCATTACATACATTAATTTGACTTTAATTAAAAGCCCAAATTAATGCCCAATACTTAATTTAAACATTTTAAGCCCAATGCTTTGTGTGCGATCCTATAGGTCCATTTAATGTTGGCAATGAATTAATAAATTAATTCAAAGGCTATATATATTCTCTAGCAAGATATTATAGAATTCCAAATTAAATGAAAATGCATATGGCATTTAGTGACCTAATGCAATTTTGCATAGTCCCTTACCCATAAATATCAAAATTAATATAAGGCATGGAACTAGTCATTCTTATATATATTAATTCCTTTCTTGATATTCTAGTGACACTGAACTCTCAGATAAATAATGATTACTCATTATTTCATCTCGGTATGGCCATACACTTCTTAGTTCACTGATCAAGTGGCCGATGATATTTTCTCTCTTATTGAGAGGGGTAATCCCTTCACTTCTCTCATGCTCTCTAACATGAATCAATGCATACCCAATCATACCAGTACTTGTCACTCTGTTACGAGCACGTTAGGTGTATGTCAAAGTACACAGTAATTCATAAAGAGTTTCATAGAGATTTCAGGTCTAAGAACTCCGATACAAAACTTGCATATAAGAAACACTTATGACTTGTACCATGTAGTGTTCTCATGAGCGGATCGTATCCAGATACCATGTTCTTTAACATGTATTTATGATCTCTGATTGACACTCTTGTCCTAATGATCCGTAAGACAGAACTCATAATATCAGAGAGAGCATACTAGTCTTAATTCATTGTTATTCCCATAACAATGACTGACGAGGGATATTTAGAATGATGTCTCATTTGTTTCAAGGTCTTATAACCATGTGCCTCACACATGATAACTTAAACCGAAACAACACTCTTGGATAGTTTTATCAATTGAGATGCACAGGAATACAAAGGATAAAACAAATGCCTCATTTTATTAATTCAAAGTGCTTTATTACAATGCATTGGGGCTAGGGCTTACACTAACACAAGTGGCTTAAAAAGGAAAAAGAATGGGGCCTTTGATCAGTTTAGAGGAGCACCATTCGGCAAAGTCAATTTCCACTCTATTGAGTGAGTTAAAAGGAGACACAGGAGAACACCACTCAGTGGAGTGATATCCTCAACCGACAGAGTGACTCAAAAATATTAGGAAGCAAAGGGGCCTCACTCGATGGAGTGAAATATCACTCTACTGAGCCCAATATTTGATACTGAATTGAACTCTGATTCTTGCCAGTTTGGGAAGTCTTGCTAGTTGGGAAGTCTTATGGTTTGGGGAGTTTACAGGAGATGAATTTCTTCATATTTAAGGCTATAAAAGTAGCAAGGGGACATCAGTTAGAGGGGGGAGTATTACCAATTAATCATTTTTAGTTTGATTTTTGTTTTGCACTTAGTTTAGAAACTACAATAGAAGTCTTCAAGAGTAGCTGTAATTCTAAGTGTTTATATTGCTTTCTCTTATTTATTTTCTTTAATTTGCAAGATGAAGTTTCAATAGTTCTTTTAATTTTGCTAAAGGATACTTAAAGCTTTAACTTTATATTGTAATGATTTGTTTGAGTTTAATGTGATACAAGTTGATTATTTCTTTGTTTTGTGTAAATTCTGACCTTTGGTTATTTATAAGTTGATTGTTGACTTATTTAAATTAATAGTTGATGATTGATTTATGCATGATTATTGGTTTGTATGTTCTTAGGTTAATTTATTGGTATTAATGCATGATTATATTCTGAGTTAAGGTGTAGTTTTGTATTGGTAATAGTAGATTAAGACTAAGAAAATTTAAAATCAAGAATAAATGAAAGTTAAATTTACTTACAAAAGAGTTTAATAGACATCTAGGTGGTTAAAATTAGATCTTTATGCTAAGTGTTGAATATTCTGAACAGGAAAGGTTTGATGCTTAGAATGATAATCTTGATTTAAGTTATCTTGCTTTATTCATTTGATTTCTTCATAATCACTTGTGTCATCTTTTTTATTAAGTCATTATAATATAAGCTAAGGTGGATAGTCCTTTAATGAAAGTTGTCATTAATATTGATTTTATCCAATTTTATTTACTTACTTTTAGTTCAATTGTTGAATCTTTAGTTGTTTGCTCAAATTTCTATTTTTAATTTAGTTAACCCTTCATTATCATAACTTTGGGATCTCTCTTCTCTCTCACACATGGTTTTCATTTTACAAATATAAAATCCTTCATACATTCACAAGTTTCTCTTGGGTATGATATACAGGGTCTTAATCTTATTTTCCTATATTACTAGTCAATCTAGTACACTTGCTAGACACCGGTCACCTATCAAGGTAATGCCTCTAGCAATATTTTGATTTGTGGGCTAAGGTTCAACAAGTGGTGGAAATATTCCTCCAATCAGGGCTAGCATCCTCTCCACAAACTCTTGAAATTTTCTATCTAGCCTTCTATCTATCCCATCACATTGCCTTTATGGTCTCTCCCTAAATGGATAAATATTCCACAATGGCTAAAAAACCGAAAGGTTAGAATGATGCATGATATGGTAAGGCCTATCAATTATATACATAACATATGAGTGTAATGTGTTACATATGTGTTATTTGAGGATGATGCACATGGATGACATACATACGATGTGTGACTTTAGGATTAGAATGATGCATGATGATGTATAATATACAAGAGATGCATAAGCAAAGAATGCATACGATACGTGGGTGCGATGTATAAGTATAATGTATGATGTATGAGCGTGATACATATGATTGTGACTTAATTATTAAAATGATGCATAATATACAAGTGATACATATAGGATGTATGATGGATAAGTTAAAGGTATATGTATGATGTATGGTATAGGCATGCATACAGTGTGCGATACAT
Source organism: Excoecaria agallocha (assembly GCA_037975025.1). Taxonomy (NCBI): domain Eukaryota; kingdom Viridiplantae; phylum Streptophyta; class Magnoliopsida; order Malpighiales; family Euphorbiaceae; genus Excoecaria; species Excoecaria agallocha. The sequence goes on from CM075816.1 coordinate 44,737,211, forward strand.
ATATGATACATGACACATGTTTGGGGTCATATGATGCATGAATCAACCATCACAATAATGCATGCATGTGCATGAAAAAGATACGATACATGCAGCGCAAACATGGCATACATGTAGTGCATGGTGCATTTTAGATATGCATATGGTGTATGGTATACTTATGATGCATGATAAGTCAATTCTTATAACGATGCATAAGTCGATTGTTATAATGATGAATGATGATGCATGCACACGGTATATACATGATGCATGATTCATGAATGTATTAGGTATATATGAAATGCTTGGCATATATATAAAGGATGGTGCATGAGTATACTAAGTATACTTACAATGCATGACATGGGTGTACATATGGTGTGTGACATACATATAATGCATGGGAACGGTGTGATAATACAGGTGAATAGTATGACATGTGATTTAATCGATGCATGGTATACAATATGGCACATGATACATGTTAGGGATTCATATAATGAGTGAGTCAATTATTATAATGGCGTATGATGGGTACATATGCTATATGGTAACTAATGTTAAGAATACATATAATACATGAATCAATCATTATAATGATGTATGATGATGCATATACATATTATACATATGATTTATGAGTGTGTTAAGTGTCAATCACAACCACATACAAGCATAGAAATAGCCTTCCAACCTTATTGCTTCCACACAAAAGGTTGTGTAGTCTCTTTCTTAGGTGGGCTTAGCCCATAGATCATTAGGGAACCCAATAAGCGTGTATGGTGCACGGTGGAAAATTGGAAGCATAACCTCTTTTAATTAAAAGTGTAGACATATGGGTTTTAACCATTATGTATTTTGACTAAATCATATAGCTCAGATTGGGCCCGTCAAGGCATGGCAGCCTTTGACTGGTACCCTCTTGATATGTTTAAGTTTAGTCAATACACAAAGGTCCACATAGCATGCAAACATTATTGTGGTTATACAACCTAGAAAACATGGGCTTTATTCAAGTGTGATGAAACTTTAGGGCTACTCAAGTATGGTCTCTGCCAATAGGTTTAGCTCAACATGAGCATAATGATTGATGTGTCACCATTTTATATACCATTTGGTACTAGACTTAGACTAGTGGGTCTCCTTGACACCTCACTATATTGAGTGAAAGTGGGGCATGCTTCGGAATAGCATCGGGGTTAAAAAGGGATGCCTAACTTAATTTTAAGGCTCTAAGATGTATGCAAGAAAGGCAGTTTAGAAAGTAAGGAGGATTAATTAATAAAAACCTAATTATAAAGAACTTAACCAAGACGCTTTTCAGAGCAAAGTCTCTTTAGTCCCTAGTGAAGTTTCCATTGTGATGTGTGCCAAAGCCAGGCTAGATTTTCGAGTTCACTCTCCAATTGATAAAAAAAAAATAAAAATATTTTGGTGTTATCAAAAGATGTAAAGCAGTCTTTTTATTCTTAAGAGATAAAAATCAATTTTTTATTCCCAAGAATTAATGTCTGCCTTTCTCAAGTTTCTCAAGAAAATAAGAATTTTTCTTAGTCACTAAAGAAAAGGGAAAGAAGAAGAAGAAGAAGAAGCCCCAAAAAACCCTAGGGTTTATTTATTTATATAAGTGACTTTTAACTCCTTTTCAAACTCTCCTTTTTAGGATTTTAAGTCCCTTCAAACTCCTATTTTTAAGGCTTAAATCACTAATTTAATCCCTCAAGATTGGATTAGATTTAAGATAAAAATCCTCTAAAAAATGCCCCCTTTCTTACCCATAAAATGTGGGAAGTAAATTTGGAAATCTCATGATGGATGGGAGTCTGTTATGACATACAGAAAGCCCATCTAATGTGGCTTGCCTGTCATGATAGATGGACAAGGCATTTATTAATAGAAAAGGGGATTTTTTGCCATTAAAAGCTTATTTTAACCCCTAAAAAAACATAATAAGACAAAGCTTAACAAAAAAACCTTAAAAACTTTGTGTAAATCATATATAAGACTCAAATTTTTCATTCTCTATCCGTAATACAAATAATTCTTCCTCATTGGATAACTCTGATTTAGGCTACCTTAGGACCTAGTGTCTACAGGCCATGTATTACCAGATGCATGCTAAAAATGAAAGCTTTCCTTTCTTTTAAATGATTGAGTTGACTATATGTTATTCTATACACACCTGTGCATCCCTTACCATATGCTCAAAAATTATTTTCTTTCTCTTATTTTATTTTATTTTTTTTTCTTTATTTTGTGTCATTTTAATTTATTTTTTGTTCGTTAGTATTATTAATTTTATAATTGTTTTTATTGTTATCATTACTATTATTACTTTGTCGCGATAACCTGTTTGTGAGTGTAGCTAGGCAAGCAGTAGAGGCAAGTCTATGTCTCTTCCTTTTATTATAAAAATGTCTTTCTCGATCACCGAAGGAAAATGCCATAAATAATTTTATATTAAATAATCTGGACTTCCTATTAATAAAATTATACCAATATTTTTCTTTTTTTTTCCTAAAGCTCACATGTAAATATCTAGCTTTTAACAAAATAAAAAATTTTGTACATAATTAAATAATACGAGACATTTTATAATAAAACTTGGACTGTCAAATCCCTGTCTTTAAAAGCTCACAATGAAATGAGTCTTCACAAATTTGCATGCGAGGACCAATGTCTTCATCAAAATAATCACAATGAATTGCCTAATTTATGGATGTCTACTTTTGTGGATGGTTCATATAAACCATGATTTATCACTTTTTATATGTTTGGGTGCACTTTTAATTATTATGTTATGATTTTACATGTAAGAAAATAGATAACACAATTAATCTAGATGCCATTATGTCACATCTATCAAAGGTATACATAAGTTTAAAGTTCTAAAGTCTCTTTAGGTTTTGACCTCATAAGGTTAGAACATCATTTCCTAATGTTGTATTAGGTGGTAACTCCTTGTATTGACCTTGTGATCTCCAAAAAAGACACTTCTTGATGATCAATGATCAATGATGGAATAAGGACACCTTAAGAAGCTATCTCATGCCTTTATGAGGCTTAAGACTTTGCGAATTGAGTTGATTTCTTTGACCACCGCAAAGCGACCGACTAGTATAAGCACATAAACCTTAACTTGTTTGGGCCTTAAAAGTGAGACCAAATTTCTAAGGCAAGGGTAAGGTGATCCATAACCCAAAGGTTATTTAGGGAAATGGACGACAAGTCTCGACCTCATTGCATGATGAATAAAATGAGCCAAAGGTTTTTGGATTAGTAAAAAAGGGTGTGCGTCACACAATGGTCGTTCATAAATTCCAATGATTATTCAAAAATCTTTAAAATTTTGGTTTTAACTATCAACGGGCATTTGCTATGGCCAATGAACATTTGCTGCTTTTTGACTAAACACACAAAACTAGAATTATCAATATCAACACTTGTCTAGTCATAGAAACACTCGTTGAGATTGTTGCTCATTCACCTTATTTAATCATCATAACTCCATGCCAATTCAGAAAATTGAATGCCTGTTGAATTTCTCCACATTGCATTTTTGGATTTTCCCATTTCTAATACCTATTCACCTATAATAAATGGTCGTTGAATTACTCTTATAACATCTTCTTATTGGTAATTAACTTCTTAAGTCCTTAAGAGTTCTAGATTTTGTTAAATTAACATAAAAACCTATAAAACATTAAAAAATAGACCAAGTTAAATAAATACACTCGAAATAACATAAAAATACTTAAATAAGCCCAGAACACAATAAAAATTAACTAAAATTAGATAAAACACAAGTAGAATGCAAGGAAAACATAAACAAAAAAACTAATATCAAATACCTACTTCTTTTTTGGTTAAATATATGCCTTCCACTTGTTAAGAGTTTTTCTACCCATGCTAAATGTTAACTCTAAAATAACTATGGTTATTGAAATACTCAAAATGTCTCTTGCCATCATAAAAAGAGATGGAAAATGAGATTCACGGTCTCTCCACCAAGGTAGTCCATCTAAATGCATATTTAGGTTGAGTTTTTTATCTTTCAAATATTCATTCAACTTGATATTGATCAAAACACACAAATTCTTAATGAAATAATTGCAATAACTAAAGTTTAGAATATTTTATATTAATAGCAATTTAGGTTGAAAGTACAAATGGATAAAACTATTGATATATAAAAAAGAATTTAAAAAACTCATTCTCAAGAGATTTAAATTCACACTAGCTCTTAAAAGAACAAAATGGGTTAAAGGTTTTTGAATTAGTAAAAAATGGTATGTGTCATAGTGGCAACTCCATTAAGGACTTTTGGGACTTCACTCCAAAAGTAATTTTGATTCACGTGACATAAATAGGCTTTTGATTGATAAATTTTATCTCTTTTCAAAATTTGCATTACAATCATGCTAGAACCTTAGAATAAGTTAGGCATCCCTTTTTATGACCCCGGTGCATTCCCACAACAACCCCTTGTGTTCACTTAGTCGAGGGCTCTATTAAAGGATAATCACCACCCCAAGTCTTGTACCTATCAATATATTAAATAGTGACCAAATCTATAGTTATACACATGATGAGTTAGACCCTTCGATAAAGACCATGCTTGGGTGGCCTTTTAATCGAGTAACTAGACCAAACCCATGTAATTGACATAGATACTTGCATTATGATGTTCCTAATAATTTTGTATTGCTTGTAATGTGGGTCTTTATGTATTAAGTATGCCCGATCGAATAGGTCTCAGTGTATGCTTATCAAAGGCTATCATACCCTGATAAGCCCATTTCGATTTGTATGGGTCACCCGAATAAGCATTGACTGAAACCTTTTTTTGCATGCTTTTATTGAGAGGTATTACATTGCTAAATTTTTTTTCGTATGCCATATGTATTCATCGGGTCCCCTGTTAACTTATAGATAAAGCCCACCTAAGAAAGAGACCATTGACCACATGTGTGGGAGAAATAAGGTAGAGAGGACTCTTGTGTGTGGTTATCAACGCTACATCTCAAGATCATGAATCTACATATGCTTATGTAGCATGCTGACAACCTTGTTTTGATAGCCATAATAAATCCATCATCGCCCAGGTGGTTTTGGGGTCCGAATGGTTATTTAATTAGGAAATTATTTTTAGACCAGATAGAAGAAGTCGTATCTAGTCTAGATTTAGAATAGTGGTTTGAGTTTTGTATTAGGGGTATATTAAAAGATTCATCAGAGGGGTTGTCAGATTGTTTAGAAAAGGGAGGTAATGTCTGAGACTACCACACCATTTATTGCTTTGGGTTCCCAAGACTTGGATAAGAGGATAAATGACTTTAAAAGAAGGATAATGTCAATGTTTGCTAGCTTTACGGCTAGTTTGACTATCGCTCCTATTGCTCAGCCTGTCATGCCTACTATAGCATAAGTCAAGCTGAATGTCATCGGGAGATTCCAACTATAGCTGCTGTGGCTCCTCTTACAATAGTTGATGTTACGAACACAGTGCCAAAAGTCTGCTCTACCGAGCACATAATGAGTGGAGGTTTCTCCTTAGGTGGATCGAAACATGACTTCATAATTGAGGATGAGGATGAGTTGTAGGTCACTCAAGTTGTCAAGAATTGGGCCTTTAAGGTATAGGATCCTGCTATTAAGAAGATGGAGGAAACATTGAAGGCATTGGCTAGAGTGTCGTCAACAGGGAAGGGAGTCAACCCAGAAGATATAGATTTAAAAATGAAAGATGTGTTGCCCAGCTGATTTAAGATGTTGAATTTGCCAAAGTTTAATGGTACATCTGATCTTTCATCATATATCATGCAGTATATCCTAGTCATGATAGGTATTACCCTTACTAAGACATAAAAGGTCAATTATTTTAGTCTCAGTCTTATCGGACTAGTGGTTGACTAGTATCATGATTTAGATAAAAACACCAAAGACGACTATGGGAGGTAGATAGAAGAATTTTTAATTTATTACTGGTGCAACACCAGCATAGAGGTTACTTTTAAAGATCTAGAGTTATTGCAATAGAAGCCTAATGAGTCCTTCCATGAGTACCTTACTCAATAGAGGAACAGAGTCAAAGAAATGAAGAGGAACCTTGACACATGAGACCAAATTTAGTTGTTCATCTAGAATGCAAGCTCTTACTTGATGGAGGGATTGAATGATTGGGAATTTTTAAAGGATATAATAATCAAAGCTGAGGGGGAATACTTGGTAAGAAGGTTAGCCTTGCATGTTTAGGTAGTGGGAACTACAGTACCAATAAAAGAGGCTTTAGTAACTTGGGTTTTAGCAAAAATACTAGTAATAGCAGTGGCAGTGGAGGTAATAGTGGTAGAATAGCCAAAGTCTCATCCACAAGGACTGCTTAATGATGTTACTCTAATTTGGGTAAGCCATTATCTTGGTGCCCTAACCGGTTAGTAAAAGAAAGGAAGCTACAGCTATTGCTCCCAAACCTGTAAGGAGTTAAGGTTAGCCAGGACATAGATCAGACTGGTACTATACTTTTCACCAATATATGGGCACGAAATTTACTTCTATCAGACCTTAAGGGATCGCATCTAAGACTCGATTGATTCTAAAAAAAAACCTAACATTGAAAAAAGAGCCAAGAAGTAAGGGGCTTATAATGCTGTGCTGCCTTCAGTGTTTATGGTTGGATTAAGATTGCCAGAATGGTATGTGTAGACACCGTGACCCAAGGCAGCCTAGATTAGGGTAACCTAATGATAAGGAAATAGTGTATTACTGATAATGGGTTTGAATCTCGAAGCTCCAATAGTGGATTTGTCATTTTCGCTCAAAAGATTTTAATGGTTCTCTAAATACTTTCAAATATTTTTGGATATTTTAATAAGATAGGAAAAAAATCCAAATTTGGGACTGTCAGTGGTAACAAACAGTCGTGTATCACTTGAGGGACGACTATTTATAGGTTATAACCTCTAGGACAGTGTAAATTAGGATCATTTCCGAGGAATTTGAGATTTAGTTATGAGGGACAATGGTCCCTCACTCATCAATAACCGTCCCTGGGTCGAAACCCAATTTTCCCATGTTTTCCTATAATCTGAAAGGAGGAAGGTTTTGAGATAGATATCAGGTTTGAATTTTGGGGATTTTATCTCTTAATATAGTTATTTTAGAGTTATGATTGGGTTAAAACTCTATCTTAGTTATAAAACACAAAGATTAGGGTTTTTGAAAGGGGGGGGCAGGAATCATTATTTTCAAACAAAAAAGCCATTAGAGAAGAAGGAAAAAATCAATTTCTTTTCTCTCTCTAAAAGCTTATGCCTTAACAACCTTTTGAAAAATGAAGAATGAATTTCAAGCTATTTTTTTAGAATCAAGGAATGAGATTCGAAGAAAAGATCTAGACTTCAGAAATCACAGAGTTAGATATCTCCTATGGGTAATATTCTAAGCTCATTTGTAGCTTTCTCTCTTTACCATTGATATACTCAATTACATGATCATTTGAATGTTGACTTGATTTATTTTTGGTTTTTGAGACTTAATGATATGCTCATTTTGTTAAAATAAGATTCATTCCTGGTTTATATGACATATTAAAGGCATGATGATCAATAAAGGATTTCTCTATTATTGTTTTAAAATCTCCCCTTTTAGTGTGTATGTGTGGTGTATTTCTTCAATTTTAATGTAATTTTACGTATGTTTAGATGTTTTAATATGTTTTAACATAATTTGATGATCAATTATTGTATACTTAGGGCTAAAATTTTTATTTGTATAATTTCTTGCATTTTCCCTTATGCCTATACACTCAAACAGTTCACTTGTATAAATTTTATGAGTTCCTTAACAACAGAATCAACCCATGAATCCTTCTAATAAATTGTAGATAATTGAATCTAGTTTAGCCAAAATTTTGAATCACCTCAATCAAAGGTCTAAAACTCCAGATATAGACAAAACAAGCAACCTGGTTCACAAGAACCACACCCAGTTTTTCCTCAACATTCAAAAACACGATTTTTCCAATATAAATCTCTCATTAACTCTAAACAAACTAATAAATTACCATTAAAAACTAAGTAATCCAAGCATAAACATTGATATCCGCATACATGCATGAAAAATAAGTTCCCAAACCTGGACATGCAACTCAAATCTTCTTGAAAGTTCTCCTTTTTCTCTCACTATCTTTTTCTTTCATGATCCTAACTTTCTCCTTCTTTTCCTTTCACAAAAATTTCATCTATTAACACAAACTTCCAGAATTTAACTCAATCCAAAACAAGAAGATGAAGAAGAAGAAGAAGAAGAATTATCAAATTAAGTTAATTACCTTGTAGATATACGCTAACTTGTTCTTCAAAAATCCACATGCAAGAATTTCTTCAAGGATTTCTTAGAGATATTCATCAAAGAATGAAAGATTGAGAAGAAAGGAAATTCTGTAACTCCCTCAAGAAATGTTGTCCCCTTCTCCTTTCTCTTCTCTCTCTAACTTACATAATTCACTATTTATAATTGCAAGGTAAAATTTCCTTTTTGATCCTTCCACTTTTTGCATGTCTTACTAAATTCCCTCGTTTATTTGCATGTTACACAATGTTCCACTTAATTTTTTTATTTTCTTAAATCAACCTCTCCTTTCTTCCCCTTTTTTATAATTTACCCTTAAATTTCCATATTAACAAATTTACCCCTAAATTTTCATCCTTTTTTAATTTAGCCCTCAAACTATATTATTATGACTTGACTATTATATCCTCTATCATAAGCAGTTTTCTAAGGTCGACTTGTAAGTAATTTTTGACCTTCCAAAAAGAATTTTTAGCAAAAGTAGTCTTCTACAAACTTATTACACTATGTCTCTAGTTTCTAAAACATCAACAATAATCTCAATAGTCATTTTAGATTTTATGATATTTACAAAACACTGAGGTATGCTTTTAGTGACTAGGCAACCGACTGTTTTGAATTTTATGTTTAAATATAGCCTAGTTAAATACAAATTTGAAACTTGGTTTCTTCATATGAAATCTAGATATGGATGTCTATTTTCAAATCCAATTGGAATCATCTAATTTTGTGATTTATAACATGAGATATAAGCAAAAGAGTACTGAAAGTTAAAGCAAAACGTGATAATCCATCAAATAATGTTTAATTAGACTTTGCTAATGTGAAATTGCCCTTGAATTCTTCTAGGGCCTATTTTGGGTCCTTACAGTGACCATTAATGAAACGATGAGGTTTGGAATTCTTCAAAAATCACAACTGAGACTAATTACTCTATGCTATGACCAAAGTTAAACTTCTGCACAAAAGTCAATTTCACCAATAAGCACATTAATAGTCAATAATTATCAAAATAATCCATTTTGGCAAAAAGACATAGATCTAACACACAAAACACTAAAAACACACAAAATGAGACAAAAACACAGATAAAAACACACTAAAAATAAACAATAAATTGGAGTTATCAGCCACCATTTTTTCTAGTTTTCGATCCGTAGGGATTTTATTCTCTTCTTTTCATTTTTTTTTTAATCTTAGCCTTGGAACCTTTTTAGTATATTAATGTTGACCTATTCTTTGAACTTATTCCCATCACTTTTAATTAGAATTGCAGCTCCTTTTAACAATAACTTCTACAGTACAAATGGTCCTTCCTTGGTAGGTCTAAACTTGCCATGAATATTAGGAATTCCTGGCCTCATTTGCTTAAAGACTAAGTCTCCTTCCTTCAAAGGATACTTCTTGACTTTTTTCCCAAATAGACTAGCTAGCCTTTTTTGATAGATTTAATTTTGATAGTAGGCTTGTATCCTATCTTTAGATAGCAAGTTAAGCTGTAGCAACCTCCGTTGCGCCCATTTTGCTCTTAATAACTTAGCTTCTAAAACTACCCTCAATGACTGATGTTCAATATCCACGAACAATACATCTTTTATCCTATAGACCAAAGATAAAGGAGTGGCTCCTATCAAAGTTCTAGCAATGGTTCTATAATTCAACAATGCAAATGGTAGCCTCTCTTTGCAGTCTTTATATGTCTGTACCATCTTAGCAAAAATCTTCATTGTATTTTTATTCACCGCTTCTACTACTCCATTTGCCTAAGGTCAGTAAGGAAAAGACTTATGATGCTCAATGCCAAACCTCTTAAGCATCTACTTTCTCTTAGCTTGAAATTGTATCCCATTATCCGACACTATGTGACGTGGGAGGCCATATCTGCATATCAAATTCCTTTACCTAGTCATCTCTCTAGCAACCAACTTCTTAAAAGATTCTACATGTACCTATTTCGTAAAGTAGTCAATGGCCACTATAATGAACCTATGTCCATTCGATGTTGTTAGATGTATCTCCCCCCATTATATCTATCCCCCATGTTACAAATGGTTAAGGCAATGTGAGATTGCATAACTCTAAAATTGTTAAGTGCCTTAGATTTGCATACTGCTATCATAACTGACATTGCTTTACATAATTGGAAAAATCCATATCCATTGTTAGCCAAAAGAAACCCTGGTGCATGATCATCTTTACTAAAGCCAATCTATTTATATAGGAGCCATAGACACCAATGTGAACTTCCACTATAACTTTCCTAGCCTCCTTCTCATCCAAACACCTTAACTAGATACCATCAGGCTGTCTTTTATCAAGCACACCATCCACACTAATGAACTAAGTTGACAACTTGCAAATCATTATTTAGTCCTTCTTAGTGGATTCTTCTGGGAATACTAATTTTTCCAGGTAGATCTGAACATTATAGTATTAAGGCTTTCCATCTTCAACCTTAACATCCATCACCTATTTAGTCTCAAAGTATGGCTTGTCAGAACTATAGATTAATACTAGCTTCATACTCACTCCTTTAGGGTTATCCAACATCAAAACCAATATAACCAAGGCATTAGTCAATGGGTTCTCATCCCTAAGCGCATATCTAAAAATGCAAACTTCCAATTGACTACTTATCCCCTTCAAACACTTCATGTATGGCAGCAGCCTCTCTTCTTTTACTAACCACTAAACTCGCACTTGGTAGACTACTAAAGATGAATCCTCAAAAACCTTTGCAGTCTTTGCCTCAATAGCTAACAAGGCCTCAAATCCATAAATGTACATTTTATACTTAGCCTCATTGTTCGTAGCCTTATACCCTAACTTCTTAGCTAAAGGTAACTTATCCCCTTTTGGGGTCACTAGAATCACTATTACTCTAGCTCCCTTACTATTTACAACTTTATCGAAGTACATCTGCCAACCTTACACCTTATAGTTGTAATATGTTCATTAGGAAATTCATTCACAACCTCATCCCCTTCAAATGGGTGATTAGCTAAGAACTATGCAACAACTTATCCCTTTATGGTCTTTCTTATGATATATCCTATGTCAAATTACTATAACAGCACTAACCATCTAACCATCTTTCCTAATAATGAAGGTGCTTTCTGAAGGTATTTAACGGGGTTTTGCTTGGCTATTGCTTACACCCTATACAAGAGGAAGTAATGTCTCAACTTATTTAAAGCCCAAATTACCGCTAAGCAAATCTTCTCGACCTCCATATACTTAGCTTCATAAGGTAAGAACTTCTTACTAAGATAGTAGATGACATATTTGATCTTAAACTCATCTTCTTGAGCCATCATAGCACCTACAGAACTCTCTTCTATGCTTAAGTATAAGATCAAAGGCTTTCTTGACTGTGGAGGTCATAAAACTGGAGGATGTAGTAGATACTCCTTAATAGTGTCAAATGCCTTCTGACAATCATCATTCCACACTATCGGTTGATTTTTTCTAAGGAGCTTAAAGATAGGCATGCAGATCGAAGTGAGCTTGGCAATGAATCTGCTAATGTGTTGAAGCCTACCTAGAAATCCTTTGACTTCCTTTTCATTTTGTGGCACAAGCATCTCCCTAATGCTCTCAGCTTGTCTAGGTCTAGTTTTATTCCTCTTTAACTCACTACATGTCCTAGCAGCTTACCTAAGGTAACCTTGAATATACACTTATTCTGGTTGAGGCAAAGGTTCTACTTGTCTATCCTCTGAAAGAACTTCTCTAAAGCCTCAAAATGAACTTCTCGGGTTGCCAACTTGATCATCATATCTTCTACATACACCTCCACCTCCTTATAGATCAAGTCATCTAAAATCCTACTAGCAATCCTCTAGTAGGTGGTACCCATATTCTTAAGTCTAAAAGGAATCACCCGATAGGCATAGGTCCCCCATTCGGTGATAAACATTGTCTTGATTTTATCCACAATCTTGTTGAGAATATGATTATACCCAGCATATCCATCCATAAAATTGTACATAGCACAAGTGGCAGCACTATCAACTAAGACATCTATGTGAGGTAAAAGGAAATCATCCTTAGGATAGGCTTTGTTAAGGTCTTTATAGTCTGCACAAACTTTATCCCTTCCATCTATTTTAGCCACGGGACCTATATTAGCTAACCAGGTCGAGTACTAAACCTCCACTAGGAACTTAGCCTTAATTTGCTACCTCACTTCCCCCTTAACCTTCTCGGCCCATTCTAGTCTAAGTCTCCTAAGCTTTTACTTGACTAGTTTATAACCTGGGTAGGTAGAAATGGCATGTTCAATGACTTGCAGATCAATTCCCAGCATGTCTTCATAGGTTAAGGCAAAGATTTTTTCATATTTTCTTAAAATTCTCTTAAATTTTTCTCTCTTTTTAGGAGTTATGTCTAATACTATCAGTATTTCTTTAGTACCAAGATTAAATGAACATGTATTAATTGAGTTAACATTAAATATGAATGATTCATGCTCATGATTATGCATAGTAAAATCAGTAGAGACATCACACAAGTAAGCAAAATTGTTTATCTTATTAATATAGTCAAAGGAAAAAACATTATCATTGTCGAAAAGTTTAGGAACATAAACAATGTTAATAAAAGTATCATCATCTTTGCGTGCAGCTGTAGATGTCTCTCTAGCTTCTTTCTCTAGATCTGGTGCTGATGCTTCTACTTCTACTTTCTCCTTCCCCTTAATATGGGTAGCAATCACATATGAAGTAATAACTTCCCCGTGCACTTCATAGTCCTGGGCTAAATGTTGGATCAAGATCTCCTCATGCTAAAAGCCCTCTACTTGCTTGATAATACTATTTTCCCATTCAAAGACTTTATTGAACAACTCAAAACTAGGCATCATTTTGTCTCCCACAAACTAAGGCTCATCCTCCCCATAGTAAATGCACACTACCAAAGCCGACACAAAATTCTTTAAAATGTGATGAACTCCATCTGACATTGCTTTGGCTTTCCCTTTCTTCACAAACCTGGTGTAGCCTAAATCATTTCTGTCATTTTGCCCCTTTATGGTGACTCTAGCTTATGGCCTATGACTCCTTTCATAATCCTGCACCTAGCAAAAAGTGCATCTTCTTCAGCATATTGATAACTTGAGGACTATCTACAAAGCCACCTTCGCCATCATCTTCAATCATTGACACATAGAACCCACTAAAGGGCTGGTAGATATCTCTAGCATTGATACTTAATTCTTCCTTACTGCCTTAATGGTGATCACCTGAACATTATGAGGAACCTTAATCATTTGGTCTAAAGTATAGGGCAATACTCCTAGCTTATGGAACCACAATCTTCCCAACATCACAAAAAAATTTGCAAGAATTGGAAATACAACAAATTAAACTTTGGTCTCTATTAGCCTAGTCTTTACTAATGCTTTAAAAGTTCCTGCAGCTTGTCTACTTGAATTATCATAAATAGATATGGCCAAATCAAACTTAGCATTGACTCATTTAATATAAAAGATGGGATAGCCACTAAAGGGAACACATTAATCGAGGACCTGTCATCTACCATAACCCACATAGTGTGCTTGTTGTTAACTTGGGCCTTGACATATAGGGATGGTTATGATTCCTACCATCAACTAGTAAATCGCTATTCATGTACATTACATTCTATCCTATACCCCCCCTTAACTAAATCTAGCAACTCAGATAGGGAAATGGTGGTGGCCATTGTCGATTCACACAAAGCTTTCACCAATTTTGTCTATCTGATGGCAACTGTCCAATTAAGTCTCAAATTGAAATCTAATCTTGTGTTTTCTTCAGCTGCTTTACGATTTGACTTTCTTATGTATCTTTTTCTATGGGCAAAGTCACTAAAGCCTACTATTTTTTAATCTTGAGCACCACTCTCCCACTCCTTATGATAGCCCTTACCTTCTTCTCTTTCTTCTCTTCTTTCTCGTCCTCACTCTCACTCTCCATCTCCCATACATCCCTTGGCTTTTTTTCTTCCTCACTCTCACTGGTAGAATCCCAGCAATCAATTATAGTCACTGGCTTATTTTCTTCCTTAACTCGCTCTGCTGCTTCCACTTTTAAAATGGAATGTGTAAAAGCCACATTCTCATTCTCATAAAAGTCTCTCATCACATGCCACTTCGACAAACTTGATCCAATCATCAACATAGGGGGTGGCACAACATTATATCTACCCTTTTTCTTCCTCTTTTTCTTTTCAAGATTTGAAATCTGCTTGCTATCTATCAAGTCCTAAATCTTGTTCCTCAATGTCTAACAATAGCCTGTCAAATGACCTGTATGTTGGTGAAATGCACAATACTGATCTTCTCTATGATCTGGAATGCCCTGGCTTCTTGTAGGTTTGGATGGTCATGCCTGTAACTTCCCTTCCTTCATTAACCTCTTTAAAACCTATGGCAATAACCTTACCAAATTGGAGTAGTGTGTTTAATTAGTTTCTATGGCAGGCACTTTTGGTATCTTTTTGGCTCTATTTTTACCACTACTACTCCTAGTCGCCTTATTTTCACTATTGGCTTTCTTGGCCATATACTTTCCCTCTACTTTTATTGCAATATCTTTAAGAGACCCAGTTCTTGAGTCCCTTCATTTTCAACCCATCCTCAAATGAGGGCTATCATTCCTAATAAACAACCTAATTTGGTTAGCAATACCGTGTTTCCTCTTTATCCCCATCACCCGATCCCTCCACCTAGTCAAGTACTTATGGAATGACTCATTATGCTTCTATTGTAAAAGTTTCAGGTATTTCAATGTGACCTCCATTCTTGTGTTGTAGTCATACTACTTCATGAAATATTTTATTAAAAGATCCCAATCTTCCTTGGTTCTTCGATCTAAGCCATAACACCAATCTATTGTTAGTCCCACGAAGCTCACATAAAAGTACTCTACATTTTTCTTCTTCATTAAGGTGGTCCCCTTTATCACCGGTGTGTATTATTTTACATACACCGAAAGGTCTAATATGCCATCAAACTTAGGCAGATAGGGAATTTTAAACCTTTGGGCCAATAACTTCTCCCCATCCATATCTCTAGCCTCCGAGTTTATCTCCTTATGAGCTGATAAGAGGTATGTTATTGCCTTAACCTTCTCTTCTATCTTTTCGAACATAGCATCGTCAACTCTAGGTCCTCTATACCTCGCCAATACCATTAGTGGCTTATCTTCTTCCTCTTCCTGTACATATTCTTCCTCTGAAGCATGTATTCTATCTCTCCTTTACTCCATCGATGGGCCTCGAGGCACTATAATTGTTGTCGAGTAAGCTTTCCTAACATTGTTCGGCTTTGTATGCGTCAGGGCAGGCACTACAGGATGAGTTCTTAGAGGTGCAACTAACCCAGGAATCATAGATAGTAACCTCTCCTTGAACTCCCCAAATCTTCTGTCTAATTCCTCAGATGCTACAAGATAGGGCACAAAGGAAACTAATCTTCCTCTCATGGCTATCATTCTCTTTTTTAATTCCTTCATTCTCCTTTCTAGCTCTTGTGAGGTACCATAAACCTATTGTCCCTGCTGTGATGCATTAGCCATCTCTAATTCTAGTATAGTTTTTGAATTTTCCTCAAAGATATTACCCAAACTATACTCTGAACTTAGATCAGAAACTTATTCTGAACCCAGCTCTATTCCCACTTTTGATTTCTCAATTAGAGACTCTCAAATGTAGACACCGGGACCTGAGGTGGCTCTAATTAGGGTTACCCGATGAGGATGATGTGTCTTATAATATAGCCAAGAAACAATAGTGTAAAGCTCTCCTTTGAATTTTTTATTCTTTCAAAATTATTTATCTCAAGCTTTGCCCTTTTATCTCTTTGATTAGGAAATAAGTCAAAGAAACTTGAGTGGTCCTGGGTATTTTGGCCTTATCTTAGCTAGTAAACCTTCAAATAAGGGAAATCCAAAGCCATAAGAATCTTAATACTTATAACTAAAAATTTCATGAAAGAAAACTAAACCTAGTTAAGTCCTTAAGACCCTTAAAATTGATCTTGAACCTTGATAACCCGAATCTTCCCTTTACCCAAACTAGTCTATAATAATTTAGGCATAATTGTTTCCCTAGAACTCATTTTTGAGTAAATACAATTTTTTGGTGGAAACTAGACTATGTTTGGAAAACTTTTATAAGAATTGATAGGCCTAATTATGCACCCATCATTCCAAAAAGATTTTCAAAGTTAAAGGGCTAATTCTATCCCTGAAAATCGCTTAGGAGTACTTGTCAGTCTTTTGGCCATAAATCACAATATACGTGTAAAAATTGGGTAATTTTTTGTTCTTTAGAAAGAAAAGACATAGGAGAACAATTATAAAGAGACCATTCATAAAAAAAATGGCATCTCATAGCCCAAAAGCTTATAAACATTTTAGGTTAAGTTGGTGATTTGCTAAGAAAGGCTAAGAAAAGGGGGAATATGTGAGTTAAGGGTGAGTGCCACCTGTGACTCACCAAGTCATGGGTGGAAGCCACCCTTGGCATCAAGTCATACTTAGTTTGCTTCAGTTTTTGATTTAGGCACAACTTGGTTGAGTACCACTCGGGACTCATCGAGTCCCATGTGTGATTCATCATAGCCACGCTCAAAAATAATTTTTTGCCACAATAATTTTAAAAAATTCATTGCCACTATGACTTATTAAGTTCTAGGAGGTAGTGGAATTATTTTTACAACCTGCTTTTTTGAGCCAAAAAGAGCACTTGAGATTTATTAATATTTTAAGATAACAAACTGAGGGTATTATTCAAAGTTCAATCCAATTTAAATTAATACTTGACTATAAAATAAATTAACAAAATTAATTGATCATTATTTTTCTTTTCTTTTCATGCTCTGTTCTTGTTCAAGTTTTTGTAACTTAACTTTTCTTGACTTTTAAGGTTGTCATTGGTATTTTGTGTACATATATGTCTAACGTTTAGTTGCTTGATTGAGGTTATTTGAGTTTAAAAAGAATTAAAATGAAAACACGGTATATAGCATGTCACTATTCACCATCTTCCCCAAGTAACCTCAAAACTTATTTTTTTCATTTCATTGTTTTATCTCATAAGTTTTAATATTTATTCGTAATTTTAGTATTTGTTCATTTCATGCTTTGTTTTGATGACACAAATGGATATAATAGAAATTTAAGTGATTTTGTGGAGCTAAATTTAAGTTTTCAATATTTTCTCCTTTTTCATTTTTTTCTTTACAAGTGGGCTTTTCAAAGTTTCAAATGTGGTTTTCAAATGATTCCTTGACGTTTACATAGGTAAATCATTAAAATTTAAGTGAAATTCAGTTTAAGAAGTGTTTAAAATGAATATATGAAGATTTTAATTTTGTTGATTCAAACTCTAATTTTTTCCTCCAGTGAAGAAATTGTGTCGCACATGCTAGCGACGAGTCATGGCCGAGACTTGGCCAAGTGCTGACTGACACTCATTTGAGTCGTGCTTAATGATTCGCTACTGCCCTCTTTCCTTTTTTTCTTCTTTCCTTTCTTTTCCTAGTCTTGAGTTTGGTACTCACCTTGCATGCCCTTTTCTTTATGCATTTCACTTTTTTTTAATTACATGCTGCAGGGCCAACTTGGCCATTTATGTAATCATTACTTATTATTATTATTATTATTATTATTATTATTATTATTATTATTATTATTATTTTATTTTATAATTATTGTTGTTCTTGTTGTTGTTACTATTTTTTTTATTTCTATTATTACTTTTATTACTATTAATATTATTATTCTTTTATTCTTATTGTTGTTTTTTTTGTTATTATTATTATCATCATTATTATTTTTGTTCAATTCTTTTAGCGATGCTCATTTCTATTTGTCGCTAAAAGAACTGCTTCTCGCTCATTTCCACATTCCTTTCTTTTTTATAAATAAATGTATGGTTATATATGTATCATAACCATTTTTGTCTCTATTTCCAATTATATTATAATGTCTTTCAATAAATTTGGTAAAATTCTTTTTATCAACATAGAAATTTTCTCTATATTTTTTTATTAATTTCTTGTTTGTTCTTATAAACTAATAAGATACCTATCATTTGATACAAAATAAATTGTCCATTTTTTACCACCATACCTACATTTATTTATTTTTATTTTTCATAATTTTTTGTATTTAATATCATAATAAATAAATATTACAGTCATATATATATACACACACACACACACATATATTTATTTATTTGCACTTTTTCCTTTATTTTTTTATTTACTTATTTATTTTATGCTCATTTATATTTATGTATATAAATATCTGAGAAATGAGAAATGTCTGATGGTAGAAAAATTCAGTCAGAACATCTGCCATTAAGTCATATAAAATTGACACATCTAAGCCAAACTGTAGATGCTAGTACTTAAAAAACTCTAACTAAAAACACAGATAAGGATATTAAGAATATCATCCAACAAAACAATGTCACAAACACTTATCTTAGTATAATTGCAAAACAATTAACTAGGATTAAGGAACACCAAAAAACTTTTATGGTTTCCCCTATTGAAACAATAGAATTAAAACTCAAAAACCCTATCTTTAAACCTTTCTAAGTTTTTAAGACAAGTTAAAAATTGTTCAAGGAGGATAGATCAGAGTTTACCCAAGCCTTAAGAGACCAACTAAGTAAGATAGAGCATTCCTTTACCTCCACTCCCATATTTGCACAAGATAGTCTTGATAAAAACAAAATTGTTAGTACTTTGAATCAAAATTCTGATTCTGAAGAAGACCAATAGCCAATCCAAAATCCAAAGTTGTCCAGACTCCATTAGCAAAAGAATTCACCTCTTGCTATTACAACTGCTCTAAACTTAGGTATAAAAAATAAACCAAATATTTTGTCCCAACCTAAATTCAATGCCTCTATTATCAATGAATTGAACATAGATGGTATGTCTAAGTACAACATCCTTAATCTTCTACAAAAGATGACTATGACATCAAATGCTTACAAAATCCAAACCAATACACCTGATAGAGCCATAGCTAAACTTTTAATAGCAAGTTTTCTAGGATAGTTAAAAGGTTGGTGGGATTACCATGTCACTCAACAACAACTAAAAATCCTAGGTTTTATCCAAACTATAGAGGAAGGAACTCCCATCCTAGATGAGATAGGAAACCTAATTCCAGATGCAATAGAAACCCTAATTCATATAATTAGTTTACACTTCATAGGAGATCCATCTCACCTAAAAGATAAAAATGTAGAATTGCTTTCAAACCTTAGGTGTAAAAAGCTTTCTAATTATGAAAATTACAAAAATACATTTCTAACTAGGGTAATACTTAGAAAAGATTCCAATCAACCATTTTGGAAAGAAAAATTCTTAGTAGCCTTACCAACACTCTTAGGAGAAAAGGTTAGAAATAAAATCAAAGAAGTCTTTAGAATTAATCAAATCCCATATAATCACCTGACTTATGGTGAATTGGTTAGTTTCACACAAAAAGAAGGATTAAAAATCTATTAAGATTTAAAGCTTCAAAAACATTTAAAATGGGAAATGAAGAAACAAGACAACAATTAAGATCTTTCTATAAACAGTTTGAAATTTCCATAGGAAATCAAACAAAAGATTGTAAAGGTTATTATTCGAAGTCTTACAAAAAATCTCACAAAAGATTTTCTTCAAAACCTAGTAAAGAAAGTTTTTATAAGAAATCTAAACCCACTAAAACTTATAAAAAAACAAAAAGCTTTTATAAAACCTTTTAAACCATAAAATACAAGAACAATTACTTGCTACAAATGAGGAAAACCCGGACACATCTCAAAATATTGTACAATTAATAAAAAATGTAATGAGTTACAATTAGAAGATGAAATGATTCAAAAACTTTCAACAATTCTAGTTGAAACTTCAAGAGATGAAACTCAAACAAGTCAATTAGAATATAATGAACCTTTACAATTTTATGAATTAGCAACCTCTAGTTCATTAGATAGCGGTTCTGAAAATAATTTAAAATCCCAAAAATCTGTCAACATTCTAATAAAAGATCAAGAAATAATTCTTGATATTGTAAAACAAGTAGAGGATACAAAACTTCAAAAGGATATCATAGAAAACTTTCTAAGATCCTTTGAACCAAAACCTTCAAAATCCTCAACTTCTTCTTCGTCTCTAATTCAAAACAAAACCTATGATTTGACAAAAATTTTAAGTACGAAAACAAAAACAAAACCTCATTTTACTATCCAATCACATCAAAAAGAAATTAGGATAGTAAAACAAGAGTTAAAAACTCTTAACAAAAATAAGAAGTTGATTCTGAACTTTTTCAAAAAATTATTTCCAAGATTATCTCACATAATTTAAAAGAAATAGAAGAAGAATCCAAAGAAGAAGAAGAAGAAGAAAGTTTTGAAGAAGCAAAGAATGAAATTGAAAACCTGGAAATAGTTTCAGAAGATTTCTTATTTGTTTTAATAACTGCTGCAATGAGAAAATATCTGATTAAAGTAACAATTATTTTCTTGAAAATTTTCAAAATTAAAACAATTGCTCTTTTCGATATAGGTGCATATTTAAATTGCTTAAAAATTGTATTGTTCCAAAAATATTTGCTCAAGAAACAAATGAAAAACTTTATGCAGCAAATAATTCAAAAATGATCATCAAAAGCAAAACTGAAGCTACCATAAAAATGGTAGTTTTTCAATCAAAACTCCCCTTTTTTGTTAGAAAACATAAATCATAGTGTCATTTTAAAGACTCCATTTATCAATATGGTAACACCCTACTTTGTCAATTATGATAGCATTCTTTCAAAACTCAAGGAAACAAAATTGTTTTCCCTTATATTGAAAAACCCAGAATAAGAAATTTAAACCTTTTAAAGGCTTGTTCTATTTACAAAAATGAGTTAAACCTCTTAATTCAAGGAAAAGAAAAACATTTGTATTTCTTAAAACAAGATATTTCTATTTTTAAAATTCAAAAAAGATTGGAAGAAAAATTCATAAAACAAAAGATTTTTGACTTCTAAAAATTGCTTAAAAAGGAAAACTATTCAGATTTACCAAATGTTTTTTGGGATAGAAAATAACATATGGTAGATTTACCATATACAAATGATTTTTCTAATAAACATATTCCAACAAAAGCAAGGCTAATTCAAATGAATTGAGAACTAAAAAACACTAGAAAAAAGAAATTTGAGAGTTGATTTCAAAAGGCCTAATCACAAAATCCAGATCCCCCTAGAGTTGTGCAGCTTTTTATGTTAACAAAAACTTATAAATAAAAAAAGGTACACCAAGACTTGTAATAAATTACAACCCTCTTAACAAAGCTTTAAAATGGATTCAATATCCAATTCCAAACAAAAAAGATCTTTGGCAAAAACTGTTGGGTTTCAAAATATTAAATTTAAAAATTTGTAGCAGAAAAAGAAAACCACCATTGATCCAAGCGATCTAATTGATTCAATAGGAAGAGAAGTGTAACGATTACCAACCTTTCAGAGCACAAATAAATCGAATTGTAGGTGCGACCTCACGTGAAATGACACCCTCTACTGGTATCCACACACGAATGCAATGAAGAGAATCGCCCAGAGTGCTAGCTCCCTTTCTTGGTGGCTAGGGTTTTTTTTCTCTCTTTCTTAAGGTCACAGAAGAAAAATGATTTTTCTTTTTGTTTCTATCTTAAGTGATGGTTACCACTCACACTTTTATGTTTAAACTAGGGTTTAATATATATATCACTATATATATATAGTTGACCTAACCCTAATTTAGAGAGAGAAAACTTTGGGCCCACTTTTCTTATTAAAATAAAAAATACTTTATTTCTTATTTAAAATAAGAATAATAATATTAATCTTAAATATTATTATTTTTTTGTCTATTTCAAATTTAATTTATCACAAAATAAAATTCAAAATAACCGAATCAATCCTTAGTCCATTCATCACATTCTATGTGTTCAACCCAATAAGTTCATATTATATTGGCAGTGGGCCCCAATCCCATCACAGGCCCACAAGTCATAAGCGGCCTTTAGCAAGACATTATAACTACCCAAATAATATGAATATCGATAATTCAATTTTAACCTAATAGAACATGTTATAATCCATTTGTCACACGATATCTTGTTTGAACATAAGTCATGATCCATGTCAAAATTATATAGTCCAAACATATAATTTTTCAATCACTAAGTAGACTAATAATGTCAAATGATATTGATCGCTCCATCAATTCATTTAAGCACGGCCATGCATTTCTCAGTCCTACTTATTCAGGGGCTCAATAGATATCTCTCTCATAAGAGAGGGACAAATTCCTTCTTGATTATTCACTATCCTCTATATGATTCTCATTATGTCCAATCATAATATTTATAATTATCCGATTAAAGATAATGTTTGATTGTGTCAAAACATAATGTTCTTTGTGTAGGATACTATGATAATCTCAGGTTTAAGGATCGATAACATAACTATTATGAGATCACTAATGACATTAACCTATATAGTATCTCATTGCGGGTCTATCTAGTATTATGTTCTCTAACAAGCACTTATAATTTTAATTCATATCACCATATATAATCATCCTATAATTGTCAATCAAACTTATACTAGTCTTTATTTATCATTATTCATTTAATGATTAATGACTAGGGGTAGTCTAAATAACATTAGATTGTTATTTATAAATATTATTATAACGTAACATGCCAACAATATAATAACATGAAGAAAATCAAATTTTATAAAATGAAATGTGACATTACACGCTACAAGAAAATCTGAAAATAGCAACGAAAATGATTCTATTGCTAAATTAGCAACAGAAAACCAATTTCTTTGCTATTTAGCAATGGAAAATAATTTTTGTTGCTAAAATTGGTTAAACTTTGTAGATTTAGCAACGGAAAAATTTTTGGTTATCTTCCGTTGCTAAAAAAGGAGGGAATTTTTGGCGCCAAAATTTAGCAACGGAATCACTATTCCATTGCTAATTAAGGTGCCAATAGATGGTGGAAAAAAATTGGAACGAAAAATAGCAACGGAATATGATTTTCGTTGCCAATTTAGCAACGGAATTTAATCTCCGTTGCTATTTTAGCAACGGAGGATTATTCGGTTGCTAAAATAGCAACCGAAATAGAATTTTGTTGCTAATTTTCATTTTCAATGAAAAATAGCAACCGAATTAATTTTTGGTTGCTAAAATAGCAACGAAATTTATTTTCAATTGCTAAAATAGCAACCAAAATATATTTTCGTTGCTATTTAGCAACCGAAATAGAATTTCGTTGTCAAATAGCAACCGAATTTATTTTCGGTTGCTAAAATAGCAAGGGAATTTAAATTTCATTGGTAAATGAGGGGCATTAAAGTATTTTTCATGTTTGTTAGAAATATAAAATAGAAATTAAGCTATGATATATTTTTTAACTGCAAATTAAATTAATATTATTTTTTACTTGAATGGGGAAACAAGTTGACAATGCTGGCTAAAGCAACAGATCAGCAAATTGTAAATTATGAATATCAAATTATCAATTTTACCAAATTCGAATAACTTAAGCCGGTTAGTAATAACATGTATATTGGTAAATAGTATTTTGATACAGATTTATGGTGGTAAAAATTTGTTAAGAATACAGTGTTAATAGGTATTTTGGCCTTTAGATTTACAATGTTATCTAAAATACATATTAGTAACTAAGAAATAAAAACAAGTAGAGACAAATGATAATAAAAAAGAAAGATGATTAAAAAGAATAGAAAAAGAAGAAAAGAGAAGGAAAATTGGGAAAAGAGCAGGGGAAGGGAGTCATGGTGCCTGTGACCATCTGACGTCACCTTCCATCATCGATGGCCTTTATCATTGTTCGTCTCAATTGCAATCGTCGTCTCCAGTCTCGCCTCTAACCTTTTGCAGCCCCTTTAAAGATCGTGATTTCCTCTCCTCATTTCGATCTTCGCTTCTAATTTTCAATTAATACTAGTGACATAAGGCGAAAATTGATGGGATGAGCAGCACCGACGAACTCCTGGCGGTTAGGTGAGTCAAATGGTAGTTTCCTCCGACCGCCATCCATCGAAATCAAGCAGATCGATAACCAAGTCATCCATAACTTCCAATGTAGATCTATGTTGTGAATGGGGTTCGTTAGGCACGTGACTATCGAAAATGGTAAGCTGGGGTTCTAACCTCCACGGCAGCAGCATTGGTCCATCTTCGGTGAGGCTCTGACAAAGCTTCGGTGAGCCTCCGACTAGCACCATAATGGACCTAAATAAGGAAAAATTCAAGATTCCAACTCTGACGGGTATGTGACTACTAAATTCATCTCTATAAATTATTATTAAATAAATTCTGAGTTAATTGTTAAGAAATTTTTTAATTTTCATTGAGTTCTTGTTGTTGTTCTATCAAAATAAATTGAGTTAGTTTTATAGCTTTAATTTCAAAAACAAATATTTGGTATTGTTGTTTTAATTTCTCTGCTTTGTTATATTCAGGATTGAGTATTTGTTAATGTTGCAAATTGGTGGTTTTGTGAAGCTTAATTACATTGTTAATTCATCATTTTAATAGATGATGAGCTCATATGTGTTTAAGGTTAATTTGTTTACCTTAGTAATGAGTTAAACTGTACATTTAATAGGTAATGTTGTCTGGAAATTAATAGGATAGGTTTAACAAAAAAATATATAATAATAATAATATAAAATAAAAATGAATGAAAAATGAGATAGAACCATAAATTAAGACAGTTGAGGTGATGATTATAAATTTATGCAATAATTGAATTGTAGTAAAATATATTTAAATTGAATTTTAGATAAATAAATTCTATGTTTCCAAATTAGACTCATCATGCTAAATACCAAATTTCTCATAGGATCAAGGATTTAGTCCATTAACAGTACTATGCACTTGATAATAAAAGAAACCATTGGAGGCACTTAAGTTTGTTTGCAGAACCGAATTGTAAAGTTAACAAGAACTATAGTGTCTTATATTCCATCCTTGTAAGAACGATAAGTAGGGATAAAAATTTTAATTAAGAATTTAATATAACAAAAATTTAACTGAATAAATTGTTGTAAACTCCTAGGCCAGAGAATAAATATGATTATGAGTATAATTGGAATTAAGCGGGAATATACTTGGCTAAAGATTCAAATCCTTATGTGTCTAATTTACTAATTAATGACCATGATTGAGTTGTATTTGTAGAAAATGAGGATTAACTAGGATATAAAATATGAAATATATAAATATAGATGTGTTAAACCTAGAAAGTATATTGTATGGGTTAAATGAAAAACATGGAAAATTTATTAAATGCATTTGAAGTAACTAAATGTACAATTTCAAAATAAAGGTAGCAAATTAGTTTAACCTTAGTGCGTTAATATATTACAATATTTAATCAATTGGATCCCCTTTTTAGTGAAATGTGGAGAATTGATTGAATATGCTTTATGATCATAATGTGGAGAATTGATTGAATATGCTTTATAGGTGATCTAGTATGTAACTGGAAGATAAAGTAAATAAATAAATTAGCTTAAATTTGGTGAAATAATAGATGTAAGGCCCCTAACATGACCCTAATTTAATTTGCATATTTTTGTGTTTAAGTAAGGGGTAAATTATCATGTTATTATGTTAATTGCATGAAAATAAAATAAAGAGTATGGTTTAATATCAATTGAGGGTGCAATTGAAGTAAAAAGGTATTAATTTGGGGTAAATTTGTATTTTTGGCATTTTAGTGGCCAATTGTGAATAGAAGCATTTAATTCAAGGTTAATTTGAAAGGATGAATAAATTGATAGGTTGATTTTTGAAAAAGAGTTAGTGGACAAGTTAAAGTCTAACATGCATAAAGGTTTGTGGCATTTGTGTGGCATGCAAACTTTCAAGGTACCATAGAGAGAATTTTGCTTGTTGATATAAAGATAAAAAGTTAGTGGAATGTGAGGTGGCTGGTTGAGACCTTGAGATCGGCATTTGAAGAGAGAAAACCAGAAAATTGTTTATCTCTTCTTCCTTTGATTTTAATTCAATCATCTCAAGCAATTAGGTGATAATGTTTATGGGTTAATCATGAGGTTAGTGCAGTAAACTAAGGTAATTAAACTCTTAATTTAACCCTTCATCATCTCCATCTTCTTCTTCTTCTTCTTCTTTTTAACTTAACTGAGGAAAATGTACATATGCTGGAAATTTAAAAGTTGATGATGATGATATTTGTGAAGGAGAAGTGGAGGAAAGAAGGAGCAAAGGAAAAGACATTGCTAGAGGTTGAAGATATAGGATTTGTCAGCCAAGGTATGGGAATTTAGGCTGTTCATAATGCATGTGAAATTGATTGCTGGCACTGGGTAGGATTTACAGAATTCAAAGTTACGTTTTGCTGGATTTTAACGATGTGAGGTTGAAGAAGATTGTCCTTGCCGAGTCGTGAATGTCTTCACAAGTCGTGAACTTTTGTCCGACTCGTGAAGCTCTTTACGAGTCGTGCATTTTCTTCTTCCTCTGGGAATGTTGGGTTCACTCGTGAAGCTCTTCACGAGTTGTGAACATTAGTCCGACTCGTGAAGCTCTTCACGAGTCGTGATGTATAACATTTCTTCTCCATTCGTGAACTCCTTTACAAGACGTGAGATTTGCCCTTTTTGCTTCACTCGTGAAGCTCTTCACGAGTCGAACACTCCTTCACGACTAAATGACCTACCTGGATTGTTTTGCTCATACATTGAGCTACAGAACAGCAAATTGAGTGATTATTTTTGCATTGAAAAATAGACTTCCATACCTATATTTCATATGAAGAAACCTAATCTTAAATCTATCTCTAAGTGCATGTAATCTAGGGTTGAATCCGGACTAGTTTCCTAGACTGCTCACAGAAACAGAATTTACATTAATGTGCAGATTTTTGCTGCACTTGATAATATGATTTTTAAGTAATTGAGACAAATAGTTGTTTATGTGATAGTAAAGTTAATTGGATAAGGCATGTAATATGACTATCAATGAAGGATTTATATGCATACATATGCATTCATTTGTGTATATGAATAAAGACTAGTGATGAAATATCTAACCTATGCATGTAAATAGTCTTGCGCATGATTGTCACATGCCAAATTGATATATATATACACAAGTAATCCTATGACATGATAGTACA
This sequence comes from Excoecaria agallocha, assembly GCA_037975025.1. Classification (NCBI taxonomy): domain Eukaryota; kingdom Viridiplantae; phylum Streptophyta; class Magnoliopsida; order Malpighiales; family Euphorbiaceae; genus Excoecaria; species Excoecaria agallocha. Next base: position 44,764,767 of record CM075816.1, read on the forward strand.
CATTTTGACATGTACCTATGCTATGAAATAGGAACTATAATAGTACGACCTTGGCATGTGTATATGCTCATATGAAAATATGTTGATATTTTGTACAGCACATGATTTGAATGATGATAAAGGTATATGTATATATTGGTAACATGCTCATAAGAATAAGTTAACTATATGCGAATGCACCCTCAGGTATGTAAATTTATGATTATATATATGAGTATATGAGCATGTAATTGCCCTATGAGATAGGAGATGTTTTGGCATGACTATGAACATGTGAAATGCTTAATGAGAGCATGATCAAGTATATGATATGATGATTATATGTCATGCTTATATGTTATGATACAAATTGTAAAGTCATACAGATTTGAATAGCCAGATGTATAACTTGGCATATGAAATGTGCATATATATGATTATACACCAGAGAACTCATAGTTTTACAAGACTTTGTATATGTGCAACAGTATACTATGAATACAGTATTAATATGTGAATTGAACACGAATATAGTTCTGCCTGCGATAGAGTTTTAGATGTGGATAGATAGGTGCCTATAGGGAAATTGCAGCTGCCATAGTTTGGCCCAATTGGGTCCATAGTATATATGATCCCGTTTGGATCATGATCAGCCCCGTTTGGGTTGATAGGCTACCCTATTTGGGTCTGCTTGATCGGTCCACAGTACAGTTTGGCCTCGTTTGGGTCTATAGATCTGATATCTTCGGATATCCTTCTTTTGATACCGATGTGTATCCATAGTTCCCGTTATCCACTGATAAAGCTAAGGCAGGCTAAACATTATTCATAGTAATGATCAAAATTAAATAGTTAAAGTTATTTGACTAAAGATTGATAGTGTGGATTACATTATTGGTTTACCCACAGGGATTATGTTTCATTTGAATATGTTCACATAAAAAATGGTCATCTATATGAATTATGAAAATGAAATATGCGTTACTCTTTTGGGTACAAGGTTTATGTACATGAGAATATGCTTTATGCCTAAAAGTATATGTTATTATTGCCATGATATGTGGTACATGTTGTTTATAGTATTTATATATTGTATATGTATGTTTTGATGACCTATGTGAGTGGTCATCCATCTTTAGTTATTCCCTACTATGCTTTATAGCTTAGCACGGGTTATTTATCCGTGTAGGTACAGTTAGCAAGACTTTTGTTGAGGGACGATCTCTGCATCAGGAAGGGCCAACCATCGACTTATAACCTTGATGTAGGATGTTTTGCATTACAACTATCATCTGTTTTGTATAATGGCCAGTTATCTTATGATATGTATATAACCTATGTGGAATATTGTAACTCACTAGTAGTAAAGCTACGAAAGAACATGTGTGCATGTGATATACATAAAGTAATATTCATATAGTTTAGTATGCATGATACTAGGTATGAAAAGAAAAACAGGAATAGATTTGTAGCACGAATATAATCATATGAAACCATATGGCTAAATGATAGTTAAATGAATATGAAGTATAAGCATGATTAGTAGTATTCATGATACATGTGTAATAGGGTATTTGCATGGAGGGCGCTACAATAGATTATAAGAATATATAAATATTCATAAGAAAATATTTTTAATGGCAGAACTATAATTATATACAGAGTTTATATTTTTACGATTTTGAAACACAAATAAAAGGATGAAAAAAGTATGAATGTATATGTTAATTTACTTGGACCTTTTCGTCTCGGCAAAATTGTTACTATAAGATAAGATATTTTGATAGAACTAGTAATTCATTCTTACCTTAAAAAAATAATTCTACATTAAAGAAACAATTTATTATGGTATAGTATCCTGTCTATATTACTATTTGATTTTGTTCTATTTTAAGTCTCTTTAAAAATTTGAAAGAAAATTTTACATGATTATTTAAAAATTATAATAATAAAAATTTACATGATGATCTTTATTTATTATTTATTATTATATTTTATAAAGTGATAAATTTAATATTAATAATGTAAGAATTAACTAAAGTGTTAATATTCTAATCATTTTTGGTCTTTATGATCTTCACACATGGAATCTTATTCATTAGTAAATGATATGTAAGACATGATGTGATTTATATATGTATATAGTAATAAATGACAAATTATATATTTAATTAAATTCTCTCCAATTTAATTCTAATTTAGAAGAAAAGAAATTAATTTCTATTAGTGAAAATGTTATGCTTTGTTGCCGGAGGATGAGAATCAAGAATAAAAAAATGAAAAAATGAGTCAAATGTTAAGTGTTAAGGTTAAAAATTGATATACTCTAACGAACTTTTAATGAAAGGGTAAAGTTGCATGGTATTGGAAGTAAAGAAGGAGTTTGTATTGCAATAGAAATATTGCTTTAATTTTAAAATTTAAAATAATATTGTATTGAAATAAAGTAAATGAACTAATTTGCATTGGATTGGTACTCTTAATTTGGGTGGTGGTATAAAATTGCCTTCTACTTTCGCCAAAAGTGTAATTATGTGACTAATTCAATTATTTGAACTTTATATTGATGCAAGATGTATGGATAACTGTGTAAAAGATATTTACTTATAATGCACCGATACATATTATTATTATTATTATTATTATTATTATTATTATTATTATTATTATTATTATTATTATTATTATTATTATTATTAAGATATAACCTTGTTAATGCATGACTATTAGTGTATTGGACATGTATGTATGGATCTGTTTGTGTGCCTTTCCTATTCAAATTGAACTTGCAAATACATTTTTGTGCTTTATTATATATAATTTAGGAAATAAATGCTGTCATAGTCTTTGCAGGTACTCTGTTCTAGTATACATATGCTTTTTTATTGCTTACCCTATTGTTGTTTCTAGATATATCTTCCATTAACAACTTAACCCTCCCTAATTTTCATATTATTTTGTAAATGTTTATTAAAATACAGCCAAGATTAAAGTCAAGGTCAGTGCTATCGGTATCAATATGTATGTCGGGAGTGATTCAGCATAGATGTTTAAGTTTACTTGATAATCTAGAGAGTGATTTAGTAAATTGGGACATACAATGCAATTATTGTTTTTGATATAGGATTTCTATGTGAATGATTCTTCCCTTCTTATGTCACACATTTTCAGGAAGTTAACAATGTGTAAATCAATAGGATTTCAGTCATACCCGTAGGAATGGGAATAATACCAATTAGACTAGCATATAATAATGGTTTTCTGATATTAAAAACTGTAATAATGTTTAGCGATGGATTGGCGACGGACAAAACCATCATTAATATTTTTACTTATGGGTGAATTTAGGAATGGGAATAATACCAATTAGACTAGCATATAATAATGGTTTTCTGATATTAAAAACTATAATAATGTTTAGTGACAAATTGGCGACGGATAAAACCGTCATTAATATTTTTACTTATTGGCGACGGAAGTTTATATTCCGTTGCTAAATTTGACCAAGTCACCAAATGTTGCGGTGTTGAATTTAGCAGCGAAATTCAATTTTCGTTGCTAAATTTAGCAACGGAATAGAAATTCCATTACTAAAAATAACAACCACAAAATTAGCAATCGAAATTTCCGTTGCTAATTTTTGTTGCAATTTTTTATTAGCAACGGAAAATTGACTTTTTCCATTGCTAAATTGCAATTTTCTTGTAGTGACATAAAAGGCCTAATGTTTGGCCTAGGGCATAACCGCTAACAAGAACTTCATTCTGCTTTAATCTTTTTAAAATTAGGATTTTGGCAAGTTCAAATTGAACCAAAAGATTGTTACAAAACAACTTTTACTGTACCCTTCGGTCAGTATAAATGGAAAGTAATGCCATTCAGATTGTAAAAAAAAATGCTCCTTCAAAATTCCAAATAATAATGAATGAAATTTTCACTCCTCATTCAAAATTTTGCATAATATACATAGGTGATATCCTCAACTTCTCAAAATCACTGGAACAACTTTTCAAAGATTTAAAAACATTTTTCTATATAGCAAAGAAGAATGGATTAGTTGTTTTCAAATCAAAAATCTCTCTCTTCTGAACAAAAATTCATTTTTTGGGTCATTACAATTCCCAAGGAACAATTACCCCTATTGAGAGATCTTTAGCTTTTGCAGACAAACTCCCTGGCAAAATTTTAGACAAAACCCAATTACAAAGGTTTTTGGCAAGTTTAAATCATATCTTAGAGTTTTGTCCAAACATCAACTGTCTAGCAAAACCTTTGAATGATAGGTTAAAGAAAAAATAGTGCCATGGTCCGATGAACATACTAAAGTTGTTCAACAAATCAAAAAATAGGTTAAAGAAAAAATAGTGCCATGGTCCGATGAACATACTAAAGTTGTTCAACAAATCAAAAAATAGGTTAAAGAAATCCCTTGTTTGCATCTAACAGACCCTTTAGCATTCAAAATAGTCAAAACAGATGCTTCAGACATAGGGTATGGGGGAATTTTGAAACAAAAAGCTAGTGGCAAAAAATGCATTGTACAATTCACATATACACATTAGAATGATTGTTAAAAGAATTATTCTACTATCAAAAATGAAATTCTTTCACTTTCATATGCATTACAAAATTTTAGAGTGATTAACTCAATCAAAAATATTTACTTCACATTGATTGTAAATCAATAAAAGAAGTTATGCAAAAAGATGTTCAAAACATTACATCAAAATAGATTTTTGCCAGATGGCAAGCAATTCTCAGTATTTTCAATTTTGAAATTGAATTTATCAAAGGAGATCAAAACTCAATCCTAGATTTTCTGAGTAGAGAGTTCCTCCAAAATAGGTCCTGAGTGAACTACAAAATGCGTAGAAAATCCAATGGAAAGGGAAAAAAGGTCTAGGAGGACCAAGAAAAACAAAATTCAAAACCATCAGTTTTTGCTGCTATTCCAATCAAATCTTTGACTCAAGTAGTCAAAGAAGATGAAGAAAAAGAAAAATTCCAAAGTAGCCCAACCGATGAATGGTGAAAGGCTATGCAAAAAATCCAAAACTAAAAAATATATCTTCAATAAGCTTTGGAGAAAGTAATAGTCATAGATTCCTACAAAGAAAAATGCCTTTAGGCAATTGAGGCATTTACAAAAATCGAAGAATTACATGCAAAAATAGAAGCTAAAAAGGCCTGTATTGGTAAGGTTCTTTCCACTAAAATTGAGAAGGGAGAATCTTCTTCTAAAATCCCTTCTAAAACGTCTTTAAAACCCCCGTAGGGGGAATCCTGTAATAAAATTACTATTTCAAAATCTCACACGAAGTTTCTTGTGATGAAACCTCTTCAAAACCCTCTAAAGAGGAATTTTCTCAAATCGTTTTATCACAAAATAATTTTGATTTGACTCTTTCTCCATCAAAACTGCCAAAATTAGATTATTTTGTCAAAAAATGATTTTCAATACATATGACTATTAAGGAAGGATTTTATTTTCAAAATCCTCAACAGACCATTTCAAAAATTTTCCCAAAAGGATGGTCTTTCAAACCTTGGGATTTAACAAAATCCCAGCCATATTATATGGCAATTTTAAAATTAATAGGATCTGTAATCATCACTCACAATCCAAAAGGTAGACCAAAAATTCTTTATTCAATTGTTAAAATTTATAAAATCCTCTCTCTATTTGAATGGGGATAGGAACTCCATACTCCAAAAGACTTCCCCATCAACTTCAAAACCACAATCAACCATTGAATGACATTTAATTACTGGGACTATAAATAAGCCCGGTACAATGCTTTCCTGCTATAAAATCAAAAATTTAGTCACACTTGGCTATTCTTCTTCAACCTCAAAATCGACCCTTCAAAAATCCCCTTTCGGTTTAACCATTGGTGGAAATTTTATGGCGATGTTCCTGAAATCCTAAAACCCGTAATTTAGGAAGGCTACACCCTTTTCAAAACTTCCTATAGGCTAACTGATAGGGAAAAATTTTTCCATCCCTTTCTTTTTGCTAGAAAGTTTTATCTTCTATAGATATCTTTCTGGTGTTTAGAATACCATCACAAAGAAGCTCAAATGGTTCTTATTAGGTGATTCAAAACTCACTAGGGGACAAAGTTCTCTATTCCAGCCAGCATCAAAAAACTTGGTGTCAAAGAGTGGCTCCAAACTCAAGGATTCTTTAAATAACGCCTTGAGGTAACTTAGTTCTTCACCCAAAAAGTCCTTTGCTTAGACCCAGTTAGAAGCAGCGAAAACTAAAGATGAGTATTTGCAAATTATGACCCAACTTCTCAAAAGTAAGGTCTCGTCTTTAAAAACTTCTTCAGTGCCTTCAAAGACCAATTCGTCTTTGGCCTCTGAGCCCATCATTGACTTAGGAGGTGACAACAAAGATGATTATTATGGTATTTTTCCACCACTATAATAGGTTTTAATTTTAAACATGGATTCCTTTAGTTTCATTTGTAAATAGGCCGGGCCTAAGTTTTGACAGGCCCATAAAAAAAGATATTTGACGAGATAAATGATTAGATTCTTTTACCTTGTTAGATATCTGCTCCCCTTTGGCCAAAAGCCCCAAGTGGACAAGACACCATTAGCAGGGAATCTCACCTTTCCAACTTAATTGGTCACTTTACGGGTCCAAGCTCCCAAAATTATAAGCGAAACAAATGGAGGATTTTCCCTTTAAAAAGACTCCTCTTCTTGATTCAAGGGTAGAGACTCTTTTAGAGAGGATTTTCCAATCTTTGAAAACCACTCAAGCTTAAAGAAGTAGGAAGCTCATGTGTTAAGCACACTCTTGTAATCTTGAGTTAAGTGTCTCTCTAAAATTACAAGACTTTGTATTTTATTTTATGATTTTGTAAGTATTGCTCATGTGTTGAGAATTTTCATTTTGTATTTTCAAAATTATATTTATAATTTTCTTTCTTACATGTGATTTTCTTCTTGTTCTCTTATTTATTTTCTGTGTTCAAGTGTTGATCTCATTTCATTTTAAGTATACTCTGCACTTGGGGCTTATGATGATTTGGTGCATCAAAAATTTTTGCATTTTATTTTTGTGTGTTCATTTTTACTCTCCCTTAGATCTTCAGGCGTCTCTAAGTATCAAAGCCTGAAGGGGGTTCTAGATCTATTAAGTAAACTATTTATAATTTTAAAATTAATTATTTTTTGACAAATTAAAAGAATTATCTAGGTAATGATAGTTGTTGGGTGGTAATTCCCATGTTAGTCGAGGATAGGTGTTTAGGGTGCCAAATAAGAAATAATAATTTTCCAGAAAATTAATTAATTTTTAAATTATGGATAATTTATTTTGTAGAATTACTTCTTTATCTAGTTCTTCTACCTCAAACTTTGTAGATCAATATTCCCAAAAATCAAACATCGTCAATAGTGAAGAAATCACTATTAAAGATTTTCAAAAACCAATAAAAAACTGGAAAATTCCCAAAATAAAATGAGATCAAGTTTATGAGAAAAGTCTCTTTCAAAACCTCTTAAAAACTTATTTAATTATCAAAACAAAAAGAAAGGGATGTTAAAATTTCAAAACCATTTGAAACCATCCATCTTCTTTCAAAAAAAAACCTACAAAAACACCATGATAGGAAATTGATGGGGATTTAATTGAACCCTTAGTCTCACTAGACTGCGTATAGAGTGAGTAGGGTATCGTTCCAAAGGGAACGGAGTAATTTTGTATAGAATTAACAATAAGTAGATGGATAGGTATCAAATAAAATAAGAATCATGCATTTAAAGTAATAACTACACTACTGAAAATATATTAAGTTAATTTTGGATAAAAGATGACTTAAAAGATAGTTTGAACATACATTACAACTAAGTGAAACAATGATTCTATGAACCATTTAAACAATTTTATGAATGATATGATTGGAGAACTTAGCCAAGTTTCTTTAAAGCAATTCTCATTGTCAATAAAGGTGCTTTTACTTAGAGTTTATAAGCATTCTCATGACATTATAGAGATAAATAAAAACTATGGAGTTCTATGCAAATTCTTTAACCCCTTAAACTGAATTCCTTATCTCTAAGTGAATTCAATGCTTGAAGTAAATTTATTTGTCTTTCCATCAATGAATTCCAATTCTCATTGTGAATAAAATGACTAACATGCTAATTATGGTGATCAAGCATAGTAAGCAAATCAATGCACCCAAATAAATTTAAATCACACTTCATACATAAAGAAAATAAACATTCATAAAGCAAAGATAACTTGTTTAAAAAACAAATTGAACTATGTAGTTATAATGTACCAAAAGAACTAGCCAAATACACATTTGTAATAAAAATAAATAAGAGAAAAGAACATCATCACTCACCAGGGTTTACTTTCTATTTAGACCTTCTGATATATCTCTTATTCCGTTGACTTTGCTCTTTTATCATCATCTAAAAACTAAGTAAAAAGAGTTGTCTAAAAATAACTAAAAATATTCTAAGTAAACTAATGAATTTCCTTCGATCCCTTCTTCATATCTTCACTCCCATATTTATAGAGATTAACTCTATAAACATGTCCCTTCAGAATGGTTGTAAATCATGAAAAGCTACCCTGAAAAGTCTTGATGGTTGGCTGAGAAATCGGTTGCAGAAAAGTGCCATCGCTTGAAAATAGGTGCCTTGTTCGACTCGTGAATATCTTCATGAGTCATGAACTCCATCAGATCTTCTTCTCTCGTGATCTTCCCACAGAGTCGTGAACTGCCTATCGAGTCGTGAACACCTTCAACTTTGCTTGCTGAGTCGTGAATTCCTTCATGACTCATAAACATGTCGTCTCTGTGACACTCGTGAGGCTCTTCACTACTCTTGCACTCCAGTCCGACTCGTGAGCTTCTTCACAACTCATGAGCTTCATCTGAAACCTTCACCATTTCATCACTTCACTTCACATTTACACCAACTTTGACCTAAAAACGCAAATAAACACATAAACTAAACATAAAAACATAAAATATACATAATATTACATACTTAGCTACTTAAATAAAAGAAAATACACACTAAAAGGTAGACATTTTACATGGCATCAAAAATATAGTTATATACTCATAGGTCTTATCTAGGTGGGAATAAAACCTCTAACAAGAGAAGGATTAAACATCTTAATTCTCTATGTCTTAAGAGATGAAAGGTTTTTAGATTTTCAAGATTCCATCATAAGCTCAATAGAGTCAAGTATTTTTCAGTAGAACCCATAATTATAAAATGCTAGAAGGATATATTTCAATAGCAATTATTTTAAAGTACTTATAAAGTAATGCTTCCTGCTTTTACTGCAGAAAAAAATGTACAAAGCAAAAAGAGTGAAACCTTATTTGTGCAAATAGATTTATCTAGAGCAAATATAGTAATCCCAAAAACCATACTTTGGAAAGATATAGATCTTCCCAAAGAATCAATTTTAGAAGGTGTTGTAAAACTAAAATCTCTAGAAAAATCTAAACCAAACACTCATTTAAGGGAAATTACATAGCATAATGATGGAAGGGTAAAATTAAGTTTCTCCAGAACTTCCGACTATCGTTATTCAGATGTTGTTTCCTCCATGAGTAATGTAGATTTGGGAAGAGCCTTAAATCTACCATCAGTAATTCACCTTCCAGATAAGGAAGAAATTTTTCAAAAACCAAGATTTTCTTATTCTAGCATTCCAAGTACTTCTTTTCAAAATGTTAATTATTCAACAACTATTCCTCATCAGATTTATACAAAACCCCAAGTTTCTAGTGAGGAACAACCAAATATTTCTCCTCCAACTTCACCATCTTTTTCTATAATAACAGAAAATGTTATAAATGTATTAAATGTCATTGAAAGGGATTTTTAAGTTGATAACACCTTTTTTTCATAAAGATTTCTATGCAACAAAAAATCTAGAAAAAAGAACATGGTTCTCAAAAATTTTCTAGAAAAAAAAAAAGAAATTCAAAACAAATACTATGAGTTTGTTTTCAAAAATAAATTGCAAATTTTATTCTTTGACTTGCTTGAAATTTATGCATTACAAAACAAAATTTCATACCCCATTTCAACAAAACTCAAAATTTGTTAACCCTATAACTTCTAAGAATAAGGTTACAGAATGGAAAATGTCTGATGGTAGAAATATTATATATATATATATACTATTTATATTTCCACATTTACCTATTTTTTAATTATATTTTATATTTTGTACTTTTCTGCATATAATCTTTTTTTTTGTTTTCCCTGTCACTACACATATTCTTGAGACTGGTGGAAGGCATTTGAAAGCCATGATGAACGAGTCATGGTTACTTTATATTTATAGTTAAATTTCAGTATTTTATTTTTGCAATTGGGTCTGTAATAATAAATGATTTTTCAAACGCTAACTTAATAACTCATCAAAACATTTTATACAAATTCGAGTGGGATTTTTCTATAGTAAAAAAAGACCAATGTCCCGTTTTTCATCTAAAAAAAATATATAAAAAGTAAAGATTTTTCTTTATAAATACTAAGGATTTTTCTACCTTAAAATTAATCAATGCGATTTTTTAAAGCCATAAGGGATCAAATATCCCCATGTTTATCCAAAACTACACCCAAAATTTCCTTTTTTTAAACATGCATACAGGGACCAAAGTCCCCATCTAAATGAACATTATAAACGAATTACCCGTTTTATGTATGATTCTTTTTTTTCGACTTTAAATGTGTAATTATTTTGTGTTTATTGCTTTTCTTGATTAATTTGCTTTACTTCTTTCAAATGTGAATATGTGTGCCTTCTAATTCTTTGATACAATTATGCATGAGAAGAAAGATAAAATAACTAACCTTGAAAACTAGTTTATAAATACACTTAACCAAGGTATAAATAAAAGGGAGTCCTGAATCATCTTTGGTTTTGGCCTTATAAGGTTAGAACTCATTTTTCAAAGTTTTATTAGGTGGCAACTCCATGATTCCTACCTTGTGGTTCCTAATAGATGCCCTCGTAGGTTGATCGCCAACAATGGTATAAAGGCACCCTGAGACACTATCTCGTGGCTTTTTAAGGCTCGAGACTTACGATATTGGTTGAATTTATCACACCCTATACGGAACAGTCTTTTCCGAAGCAAAGATAGCACTAAACGGTAAATTTTTTTCTATCCATTCGATAACATTTTAAACAATTAATCATACACTAATAAAATTCATGCAAACATTTCCACCGAACACTCACCCATCAATAAGCATAATAACAAAAATCAAAATACAGTTTAATATCTTACCTTAATTGTCTACGTATATACATGCCTTAATACAACTTGATTTAGCACTATTTCTTCTTTTTCGATCTTGCTCCACTATATATTATGCTCTCGCACTACTTCATAACCTGCATGTAGTAAACACTACGTACTGAGCACTAAACATGTTCAGAGGTGACTACTAATCCTAGAATTTCCCAATTAAAGCATAATTTCATAGATTATGCCATTTTTATTCTTATTTCATTAAACATTTACTTTTACCTCTGTTAACATTAATTTCATTATTTACCTCCATTTTTTTGGTAATTATTTTGCTTTGATTTTCAATCTTTCAATTTTTGCTTTACATTATTTCCTTATGTGAATAGATTTCAAATTAATTTTTACTTTTACTGATAAAATATGACATGGTATGAATATCATGATGGCACAGCGAAAAACAAAATTTTTTATCATACATACCATACATATCCAAAGCTAGAATCGAAACATGCAATTTTAGGGTTTTAAACTTACAACTTTAGATCCCTTTAAAACTTGATTTTGATGATGACCAGCAACCAAGAAGGATATGTCCACCTTAGATCTTCACCACCAATGCCAAGGAACAGCCTATACACCACTCCCTCTATTCTCACACACACACTTGCAAAGATGGCTTAAAATCAAGAGTGCTAGCTCTATGATTGTGTATTCGGCAATGGGAATGATTTGAAGCCACAAGATCTGATCTTGTTCTTCCTTTAGGTTACTGTTTCAGCCCAAGAACACAAGAGAACAAGAAAGATTTCTTTCCCCTTGAGTATTTCGGCCAAGAGAGAGAAATAGCAAAACGGCATACCATTTCATTCATTTAATCCATTAATATATATCACTCAATTTAGGTCAAGTGTGAGTGCTGAAAATTAAGTGTTAATTTCAGCCTCCATCACTTCCTAATTAAGAGATATATCTTAATTTAAATTCAAGTAGAATTTAAATTCAAATGGCATTAGTCATTTAATCAAAACAAACTTACTTATTTAAGGTGATAAGTTGCCGAATTCAACTAGTATTTTAGTTTGAATTTTGGCTACTTTAATTCCCTCTCAAGTGTTATATTTTGATTAAATACAAATTAGGATTTAATACTCAATTAACTTAATTATACATAGATAATTAATCAATTGAAATTAAACCTAGCACATGCCAACAAATTTCTCTCGTGACCAACTGTTAACAGATTTGCTGTTTTAGGCAAAAAGACAGTTCAACATATTTGCCTAAAACAGCTAGCTGTTTTAGGCAAAAAACTCATTTCACATATTTGCCTAAAACAGCTAGCTGTTTTAGGCAAAATCGTGGCTTAACAGATTTGCTGTTTTAGGCAAAATTGCACCTTGACAGTTTTGCTTTTTTAGGCAAAAAAACTGTTTTTACAGATTTGCCTAAAACAGCTAGCTGTTTTAGGCAAAAATCTATTTACCCATTTTATGCATTAATTTGACTTTAAATAAAAGTCCAAATTAATTCCCAATACACAATTTAAATATTTTAAGCCCAATGCTTTGTGTGCGATCCTATAGGTCCATTTAATGTTGGCAATGAATTAATAAATTAATTCAAAGGCTATATATATTCTCTAGCAAGATATTATAGCATTCCAAATTAAATGAAAATGCATATGGCATTTAGTGACCTAATGCAATTTTGTATAGTCCCTTACCCATAAATATCAGAATTAATACACTACAAGAAAATATTGAAATAGCAACAGAAAAATAGCAACAGAATTTATTCCGTTGCTAATTTAACAACGGAAACACAATTCCGTTGCTATTTAGCAACGGAAAATAGTTTCCGTTGCTAAAATTGGTTGAACTTTATAAAATTAGCAACGGAAAAATATTTGGTTAGCTTCCGTTGCTAAAAGTGGAGGGAATTTCTGGCGCCATTATTTAGCAACAAAAATTAGCAACGGAATTGGTATTCCGTTGCTAATTAAGGCGGCAACAAATGGCGGATAAAATTTGGGACGAAAAATAGCAACAGAATTTATTTTCTGTTGCTAATTTAGCAACCGAAATAGATTCTGTTGCTATTTAGCAACGGAAATCATATTCCGTTGCTAAATAGCAACGGAACTATATTTCGGTTGCTAAAATAGCAACGATAAATAAATTCGGAAAAATAATTCCGTTGCTAAATTTTACTTTGAATGAAAAATAGCAACCGAATTAAATTCCGTTGCTAAATAGCAACCGAATTTAATTCGGTTGCAAAAATAGCAACGGAATAATGATTCCGTTGCTAAATTTTACTTTGAATGAAAAATAGCAACCGAATTAAATTCGGTTGCTATTTAGCAACGGAATTTTGTTTCGGTTGCTAAAATAGCAACCGAATTTAATTCGGTTGCAAAAATAGCAACGGAATAATTATCCGTTGCTAAATTTTACTTTAAAAGAAAAATAGCAACCGAATTAAATTCGGTTGCTATTTAGCAACGGAATTTTGTTTCGGTTGCTAAAATAGCAACCGAATTTAAATTCCGTTGCTAAATAGCAACCGAATTTAATTCGGTTGCAAAAATAGCAACGAAATAATGATTCCGTTGCTAAATTAGGGGCATTTAAGTATTTTTACCTTTGTTAGAACTATAAATTGGAAAAACCCTAGATGAAATTCATCTCCTCCCTCACACACCATTGAGTTTAGCAACATAACGATTTTCTTTTTCCTTACATGTTGTCCAGAAGTATATATATAAAGAAAAAGTGAAGGATTTTTAAAGGTTGGCATCAACTGCTTCTAGAATAATGGATTAAAACAACAAAAGGAAAAAAAAAGAAAAGGAAGAAGGAAGAAGATAGATCGAGAAAAAGAAGAAAAGAGGGGAGTGGAGGTGTCGGTGGCGAGCAAAGCCAGCAGCCGTTTAACGCCGGCCACCCACACTGCTGCCTCTTCTCCGTTGCGCAAGGACAGTCTGCTTCTTCCCCTTTGTTGTCTTCCTCTCTTGCTTGGTCTTCCCTCAGATCTACCCCTTTATTTGCTACTTCTCTTCCATTATTTGCTAGGTAAGTCTTATTTTTCCCCATTAATTGTTGTTTGTGATGAAAAATTGAAAGGAAGCAAAGAGATTTAGAGTTATGGATTTTTGATTTTGAACTTGAGTTTTGGGTTTGTATTTTAAATAATCTTGATGGATACAATGAGGATTTGTGAGCTTGTTTGATGACAAATGAGCATGTGTTTCATTTATTCATGTGAAAAATTATTGATGTGTTAAAATATATATTTTGGTGTGGGGTTCTGTCTTTTTTTTTTGGCTTGATTGATGTCCTGTTACTGAAAATTGGTCCTTTAGTATATTACTGGAAATTCGAATTGTGACTTGTGCTGTTTTATCTTTTCTTTTTTTTCGTCTTCATAACCTTAATCTTGCTAACGAACATGGTCAATTTCATAATTCATATGTGATTTTTACCCTTTTTTTGGCATACTGCTTCAACTACTGCAGAGACTGATTTACCTCCCACCCATCCTATTCGATTGGGATTAGCTCTTAACTTTTCTGTGTTCTATTATGAGATTATGAACTCACCTGAAAGGTATGGGGAATAGAATCTGTTCATATTATTATAAAGATGCCCATGCATATAGATTCTTTTAATTGGATAAGTTATCTGCATACATAATATTTTATCTTTTTCTGCATATCAGGGCCTGCCACCTGGCAAAGCAAGCTTTCGATGAAGCAATTTCAGAGCTGGTCCCAGAGGTATTTCGTGGAACTTGCAGAATGTACCTTTTGAGTGTCTCAGAAAGTAGAATCTATCCTATTCCATCTTAAACTCATGTGACCATCATTATCTATATATCCTCATTTTTTTTCAAAGTACATTCATATCTCTTTTATTTTGGCTTCTTACCCATTCCATTATTTCAATTTCCTCGGTCTCGCATATTAATAATAGCCATTAATTTTGTGTAATTTTGTTGTATGGGAGAATTTTTTTTATTTTATTTATTTATATATATCACTCTTGATTGATGTGTTTTATACTAAAGGATATTAGTATTTTGTTGCCAGCAATATTCCTAGAATCTAAAAGTTGGAGTGGTAATCGGATGTACCTCATGAGGGTTTTGTTTTTCCATTTTCTTTGATTTCGTGTTATGTCTTGCCTTGTATCATGATTGCTTTTCTTTCTTTGATATAGGTTTTGTTTTTCCACTTTTTTTTTATTTCGTGTATTCTCTTATTGTAA
The DNA here is from genome assembly GCA_037975025.1 of Excoecaria agallocha. Classification (NCBI taxonomy): domain Eukaryota; kingdom Viridiplantae; phylum Streptophyta; class Magnoliopsida; order Malpighiales; family Euphorbiaceae; genus Excoecaria; species Excoecaria agallocha. Next base: position 44,780,275 of record CM075816.1, read on the forward strand.
TGGTTTTAAGATGGAAGTTTTTTATGATTTGTTTTGTTCAGATAAGTTGATAAGATTGTTCTTCCTTCAACTATTCGACTTAAACAGGTAACTAATCACTTCATTTTATTATCAATTTTTTTTTCTTTTCTTTAATTTTAATAGTGTGTTTTAGATATGTTAATATCTGCACCGAATATTTATTTTTTTTAAATTTTCTTTTATTTTAAGAAAAGATGCTTTAATATTTTTAGTAGAAGATTACTCAAGGATAATCTAAACTTGTTGATATATAACAAGTTTAGGTTCTTAAATCTTGTTGATGTATTTTGTACACAACTGATAAAAAAGACAAATAAAATAATTTGATCATATGAGAAACACAGAAAAACTGAAACTAATTCTTTTATCAAGTTTGCCTCTTTTATATACATATATATCTTGTTTTTGAAACTCAAGCATCGATTATGGGTGAGTTTGGATTCAGAATTTACCCTATTCTTCTATCTACAGATATCTTTCCTAGCTTTCAATATGATTTTTTGTTTTTGGTAGTCTTTTCTCTATCTTTTTGGGAATAGGACTCGTCTAATTTCTACTGCGGACCCTTCATTGTGATGTATACGGACTTTGCTTGGGGAAACCCAATTTATCTCCAACCACTCTGTCAATTATAGTAACCTTTTGATTAATGGACAGTTTGTTGATGCTGCTTCAGGTGAACTTTGATTCCTCTTCATTTATGAACATGATATTGTTGCTTGTTCTGAATTGTTTCTTAATGTTCAAACAATATAAATGCAGTGCAGTCCCAAGTACAGAAACACTTTTTTTATGTGGTTATTATGATGTGCCTTTAGAGAGCATTTATTGAAGCTTGTATATATAAAAATCCATTTAGATATTTTAGCATTGTGAGCTACAAAAATCATTTTAATCAAATTAATTTAAAACTGGCAAAAAGTTTAGGTCTTTTCTGAATGTTCTTCAGATTCTCATCTATCCCTTTGCATATTATCTTGTGCTAATTCAACTTTTATTATTTGAATAATGTTGTTGGTTTTCCAAATTACACTAAAACAGCTAGCTGTTTTAGTGTAATTTGTTGGTTTTCAATTTTACACTAAAACAGCTTGCTGTTTTAGTGTAATTTGTTGGCTTTCTATTGTAGTGATGGAATAGCGACGAAAAAACCATCACAAATTTTTTTATACTAGTTGCTGAATTTAGCAACGGAATTTGAATTCGGTTGCTAAATTTAGCAACGGAATTTAAATTCGGTTGCTAAATTTAGCAACGAAATTTAAATTCGGTTGCTAATTTTGATCAATTTACCAAATGTTAGTGGTTAGATTTAGCAACGGAATTAAATTTAGCAACGGAATTTAATCTCCGTTGCTAAATTAGCAACGGAATAAACCTTCCGTTGCTAAAATTACCAACTGCCAAATTAGCAACCGAATTTTTCGTTGCTATTTTCGGTTGCTAATTTTAATTACGAACGAAAATTCACCAAATTCGGTTGCTAATTTCTGTTGCTATTTTCAAATTTTCTTGTAGTGATATAAGGCATGGAACTAGTCATCCTTATATATATTAATTCCTTTCTTGATATTCCAGTGACACTGAACTCTCAGATAAATAATGATTACTCATTATTTAATCTCGGTATGGCCATACACTTCTCAGTTCACTGATCAAGTGGCCGATGATATTTTCTCTCTTATTGAGAGGGGTAATCCCTTCAGTTCTCTCATGCTATCTAACATGAATTAATGCATACCCAATCATACCCGTAGTTGTCACTCTGTTACGAGCACGTTAGGTGTATGTCAAAGTACACAGTAATTTATAAAGAGTTTCATAGAGATTTCAGGTCTAAGAACTCCGATACAAAACTTGCATATGAGAAACACTTATGACTTGTACCATGTAGTGTTCTCATGAGCGGATCGTATCCAGATACCATGTTCTTTAACATGTATCTATGATCTCTGATTGACACTCTTGTCCTACTGATCCGTAAGACAGAACTCATAATATCAGAGATAGCATACTAGTCTTAATTCATTGTTATTCTCATAACAATGACTGACTAGGGATATTTAGAATGAAGTCTCATTTGTTTCAAGGTCTTACAACCATGTGCCTCACACATGATAACTTAAACCGAAACGACATTCTTGGATAGTTTTATCAATTGATATGCACAGGAATATAAAAGATAAAACTAATGCCTCATTTTATTAATTTCAAGTGTTTCGTTACAATGCATTGGGGCTAGGACTTACACTAACATTTACGTTTCTTCTTTACCTTAGCTTTTACTTTTACTTAACTTTGGCTTTATATCTTTAGCCACATCGATTTAAATATCTTTTCATATAACAATTTATATTGGTACTCGTGTCTTTAATAGTACCAAATCTTTTTATTATTTTATTTCTCGATTGATTTTTCAGTTATCCAACGTGTGGTATCATTATAATTTTTTTGCTATTTATTCTTTATTTTACTTTAACTTTTAATTAATTAACACATTACTATTTCCAAATCTTTTAACCTTTAATGCAAAATGTTATAGTTATTTTGGAACTCTAGCATACAAATCTTTATTTTCTTCTTTTTACATTTCAACCTATTCAAGTACTTATTTAGAACTTGATATCTCTTTCTTTTTCTAACAGAATAATTGTTTTCCTTTTTATCTTTCTACCTTTCATTTAACTTTTCTTTCAGAACTCATTACTTAGGCATAATTTGTCACTTAAGGACATTGTTATCACTTTTTTGATTTTAAATAGGAAATTAGTACATTTTTCCAAACTTGTTATTTTTCAAAACAATAATTGATATATAAAAATACCAACTAATATTAATTTATCTTTTTCATATAAAATTCATTTTAAACCTTTATTTTTCTTTACAAAATCTTAATTTAATCTTCATTTAACATTTTATTCTTATAAAAAAATTTCTTTTTCATCTTTGCTTATTAATCATAATTTTTGAAAAATATTACAGTTTTATTACAACTTTTCATTTTTCTTTCAAACAAATCATTTTTTCATTATAAACTTTACATTCAATTCATTTAGACAATACTGATTTATCCATTACAATACACCCCTAGTGCAATAAGACAGGATTCTCAAAAAGGTTATGCGAGACATGGACCCAAAGGTCCCACTGAGAGAGAAATGATCCCCAAGGGACCATTTCTCAAAAAATATTTTACTTTCACTTAAAATACTGAAGTTATAGAGATCAAAGATTCTACTCATAGCAAATCAAGTCACCATGACTTGCACTACAGTATAGGGTGTCCCTATGGCTAGCCAATTATATCCTAAATAAGAATATCATTATCCGACTATTGCTATGGGCAAAGCAATCAATTATATTTGAAATACTTTTTAAACATTTAAAAATCTTTAGTTTCTTATTTTATTTCTTGATACAATATATTTTTGTCAATTGCACTTTTTTTAGTGTTTTTGACTATTCAGTAGCTTTTTTTTCTTTCTTTTACTTTCTTTCACTTTATCTTTTTAAATCACTTTTGTGAATTATTCTTCAATAATTCACTTGGACACTTAAAATTTTTCAGTCCTTTATACACTTTATGAATTATAGCATTATAATTCACAATTTCTTTTATTCTTTTTATGTAATCCTCCGTAAATTATTTTCTAATAATTCAATAATTAACTTTTTGACGATTCTTTCATTTCTTTTACTGTCCGAAATTTAGTTATTTGGATATGTCAACTTTTATTCAGTTGGTGATTTATTTTATAATAATTCACTCTTTTAATACTTTTTATTGACTAATTTATTTTGATAAATTAGTTAAATATTTATTTTACAACTTTTTGAACAATTATGAGTTATATTAATATAATTCATTATTTTTTTCAGAAAATGCATTATTTGGCTTTTTCATTTCTTTTTATACAGAATTAATTTACTTCACATTAATTTATCATCTTGTACTTGATTATTGAATTATTTTTCAATAATTCAATATCTTTAATTAAACATGTTCAATGTCTTATTTCATAAATATTTTAGAAATTCATATAAATTTTACAAAAATTCATACACATATTATTTTACAATTTACATCACTTTCACTTACTTAATGACTTATTTCACAATAATTCCTTGTTTTTATTAATTTCATAATTCAATGATTATTCTGAAAATATTCTCATAATTCATATAAATTTTCTAAAAATTTACATGCATTTTATTTCACTATTATTATCATGTTATGACATAATTAATAAAATTTCACTATTATTATTAAATTAAATCATTCAACAAATATTCGAAAAATATTCAAATAATTTCTATAAATTTCATAAAAATTTATGGATACATTATTTCACATTTACTACCATTTTTCACATATTTTATGAATTATTTCATAATAATTTATTATATACACTATATATATACACTTATAATTAACTTAAAAATTCTTAATTAATTTTTATAAATTCTTAAAAATTTCATAGACAACATTTATCATATTTAAACTTATTTTGGATTATTACTTATCAAAATCACGTAAAAATCACTTTGCTATCCCATAAGAAAAATTCGGCCACCTAGGTTCGTTACCTTAAAAATTCTTCTACTTTAATTTAAGCATTTTGGTGGCATTATTTAAGGTCTAATTGCATTAATCTAACCTTAATTACAATTATTCATCAATATTTCACTTTTTCCTTAAAGTACATAAAGAAAAAATATTTCAAATTAATGAAAAATAATGGGATTTAATAGTCACTAACCCTTTTTTCCATGCTTAACCTTCCTTAAGCTTCATTTTTCTTCACTTGACAAAAAGCAAAACTTTGTTCTTCAACACCACCACTCTTGGCTGGACTCTTCTTGCAACAAAATACTATGATTTCATTTTATTTTGCTCAAAATAATATCAAATCCAAACTCTATGCACCTAAAATTATGAGAAAACACTTAAAATGCAATTTAAATCAATTAAATTTTCAAACTTTACCTTGATATCTTTACTTTCCAACCTTGATTTTTCTTGCTATATTTGCTTTAATCAAAGGTTGAAGGCCATAAATATGATCTAGAGAGATGAAATTACCATTCTCATGTTGGGATTGCATGAAGATTTGAAGTAGAGAATTGAAGAAATGAGAGAAAGAAAATGAAGGTGGTGGTTCGGCCACCATAGAGAGGGAAGAAGGGGCTAGAAAATTCTGGGACAAATCTTAAATATTTCAGCCCTTTATACCCCTCTAGATGGGCCAAAGGTTGGGCCCAAAGAATGGGCTTAAGCCATTTTAATTAAAGGGCTCATTTAGGTCCATTTAAAATCCAATTTAATTTCTCTCACTTCTTCACTTCAAATCACTTCAAAAATGATTTCATCATTTTTATCACATCAAAAATAGCAAGTACACAAATTTTTGGCTCAATCAGAGTCTGTTATCGATCCAATTTAAACTTATCGGTCCGATTCAATAACTGTCGGTATCACCGAAAATTTCAATTCTCATCACCAAAATATTCTACATAAAAATTCATGTAAACATGTAAAATCTGGCAATTTATGAAGTTGATTTACTATTTTAAAAATTTATGCAAAATCAAGTCTCCTTCCCTACTAAGAAAATTGATTCGCTAGCTTTTTCGTATTTTTGACTTTTGGAGGCCCATTTGACCTCAATTTCACTTCAAATTTCAACCCCGGACTTGCCATGACCAATACTTTCCAACTGTTCAATAAAATATTTTTGACTTTCGGGTATCCTTTCGGGTCAGGAAAGCACTATTGACCTTCGGAAAGTACCGTTCACGACTGATCCGATGTTGAGGCCATTATAGAATCCCTATCCATTATGAAATGACTAGCCTTTTTAAGTTAAATGAACCTTCATTTGACCTCGAGCCCTAAAAGTAGGCCTTTGAGAACTCATCAGATGCCTAAAAGGGGTTATGTATGCATCATAATGGCGACTCCACTAGGGACTCCATGAAACTCTGCTCTAAAAGTACCTTGGTTGAAATTTTTATAAATATGTTTAAAGGTTAAGAAGTTTTATCTTTCTTCCAAATTTAGGATGCATTAGAACATGCTACGGCCTTAGAATTAAGCTAGGCATCCCCATTTAACCAATGGTGCATTCCTGAAGCGCAACCCTACATTCACTCAATGTAGAGAAGTGTTAAGAGATAATCACCAGCCCAAGCCTCGTACCATTTGGTATATCAAATGATGGACTGACCGGTCGCTATGCTTTTGGCAAGCTAAACCTGTTGGCAGGGATCACGTTTGGGTGGCCTTAAAGTTGTACCTCTAGATCAATACTGCATGTAATGGCATAGACACTTCCAACTAGGTTACATAAGACATAATATATTGCTTGCTAAATAGGCCACTATGTATGAAATAAACCTAAGTAAATTTAAATGTTAACGTCCAAAGGCTTTTATGCCTCAAAATGTTTATTTTAATTTCATTGAAATATTAATATACATAATGGTCAAAATACATCTGCTTGTGCTTTAAATAAAGAGTTGTTATGATGTTAGTTTTCCACCAAGCATCATATGCACTCATGGGGTTCCCTGATGCCCTATAAGCTAAGCCAACCTAAGGAGAGACCATAGACCCCCAGTGTGGGAAGCAATAAGGTTTGAAGGATTAATGCTTTCTTGCGCATATGATTGTAGATGTTTCACAACACAATCATGCATTGCACATCACTCATACATTATTTTAACACTTTTATTTTTTGTCAGCAATCTTTGATTCACCTAGGTATTTAGGGGTCCAAGCAACTGCCTTATCAAAGAGCCTTTAGAAGAGTACGCCGGATCAAAAATAGAATTAGAGTCAAATTTAGGTTTGACTAATATTTTTTAAGCAACTTCAAAACATACAGAATGGTAGATCCATCACAATAGATTGGAGCTTTTGATTATCAGGAAAAAGACAAGAGGTTTGATGAGTTAGAAAGGAAAATCATATCTATGATTGGTAAAATGATGCTCACTTTGGCACCATCTGCCAGACCACAGCCCATAGCATTTGTCCTTTGACAAGTGGAACTAGCTATTAATGGGGGCACTTCCATAGCAACTATTACTATAGTACCTCCCTTAGCTAATGAGTCTAGAAGTATGGCACAAAGATTTCTACCTACTGAGTAATGGAAGCATAAGAGCATAGCCCCTGAAGAGGATTTCATACCTAAGGAAGAGGAAGAGCTAGCATTGACTTAGGTGCAGAGAAGTAAGGCATCTAGAATGGAGGATCCATTTTTGAAAAAGATGGTGGAAAAAATAAAAGTTATAGCCCGAGTTATATCGGCAGGATAGGGAACTAGCCCCAATGACAGAGACTTAAAAAGTGAGGATTTGCTGCCCCAAGGGTTTAACATGCCTAATTTGCCTAGCCCAAGTTAGATGGCACTTCTAATCCAGCAACCCATATAAAGTAATAAACTATGGTGATGATATGAGCCACCCTCACCAAAAGACAAAAGGTTGAATATTTCTGTCTTAGTCTTACTAATCCATCCATCGATTAGTACCATAGGCTTAACATAAGGGTTAAAAAAGATTGGAACCTAATGACAGAAGATTTTTTTAAAGCAATATGATTGCAACACTGGGATGGAAGTTACTCTAAAAGACCTTGAGTTACTTTAATAAAAACCTAATGAGTCTTTCCATGAATAGTTCACTAAGTGGAGGAACTAGGTTATGGAGATAAAAAGGGAACCTAACATCCTAGATCAAATTAGGTTGTTCATATGCAATGCTAGCCCATATTTAAAAGAAGGCTTGAAAATGAAGGGCTTGAAGGATTGGAAAACTCTCAAAGACATTGCCATTGAACTGAAAGTGAGTATCTAGCTAAGAAACCAAGTTCAACAAGCAGTGGAGGTTTTATTTCTAGTCAGTGAAGTTATGGAGGTGCAGCAACTAGTAAGGCTATTGGAACTAGTGGTGGGGGTAGTATTGGAAAAATAGCCAAGGTATCTACTACTGAGAAAATTCAAAGGCATTTCTTAAACTTGGATAGATCTTTACTATGGGTAGTTAATGAAAGAATGAAATTTGCAATCATTACCACCTAGGCCAGCAAGAAACCAAGGGATGCGTAATCACCGGGAAAATTAGTTTTGTGCTTTCTACCAGTATACTGAGCATCTCACAAACTATTGTTGAACCCTAAGGGATAAGATTTAGGACTTTATTGATAGCAAGCAAATTACTTATCAGAAAAGAGAGATAACAAGAAAACAAATTACAATACAGTGATACCACTAGTATTTATGATTGGTTCAAGCTTACTTGAATGGTATGTGCTATTTGACTTTTATGGGAATGAATACATGGCCATCACCCATCCTGCTCAATCAAAAATAAATAAAGAGGAATGGGATGTAATTATTTCAGTGAGTCTAGGAACACCAACCAAAGAAGGGAAGTTTGAGGTGTTGGAAGATCTTTTACAAACTGTATCTATGGTAAAGGAAGATGAAATATAAGTCATTTTGTTTGTAATCTATGCAATAATGCATATGTTCTCTAGTTATGTTAATTATATAAACTTTTCTTGTATGTTCTTATTTATTCGCATCATGTATGGTAGTAATTATGATATAAGACATTAATTCAACAAATATTGCTTTTTTAAAAAAGAAATATTTTGAGTGCATCTATTAAGACTCGTGACATAGGATTTGGGAAAAAAAAAGAATGAATCAATGATAAAATGGATGATAAGATAAATGAACAAAAAAATCTTTGCCAAGAGCTAATAAAGACACACTGAGAAGTGACAAAAACATTCTACTTATCAACAAACTTGTCAAGCTAGAGAGAGACCAATGAGAAGCTGTCACTCTTAACTTACTTAAAACCCAACTTACCTAAATGCTAAGCCCAACTTACATAAACAAAATCCAAGTACCTAAATAGTAAAACTCATAGATCTAAAACCCCAAAAAAACCCAAACCAAAGAAAAGATACCCTAGGCAAAAATTAGAGGGTGAGAAAATGTTCAACCAAAAAAACAATGAGGACCAATCATATTAGGAATCAAATGCACTTAATGTAAGACCCAAATTTTGATCCTCGTAAAATACATGACTAAATGATAATATTCATGTTTAAGGTTTAAATAGTTAGGAGAAATTCAATTTTGGGTCAACAGGCAAAATGATAATTTTATTTACATTATGTATATAAGTTTAAGCATGATTAATTTTATAGGGATGCAATTGAAATTAATAAAAATAGATTGGTGGCTCAATTATAAAAAGAGGTAATGTGGGGTTAAATTTAAGAAAGGAATAAAGAAGATAGGACATCTTTTTACATGCAAATTTTTGGAGGATCAAAAGGGAACTTCTCCTTCCCTTTAAAAATTTTAAAATCATACATGTAAGAGAGAGAAATGTAAGAATTCGGTGGTGTTCTTGGATGGGACAGAATTTTAAAGAAAGAGAATTCTTCTTCTCTCTTTCATCTCTCATCTCTCTCTAAATTTCTTCCTTTCATCTCTAAGATTTTGAAGGGAGATTCTATTGGATGTTATGTGATTTAGAAGTTTTGTAAAGGGATTTGTAAAGTAATGAATTCATCTCTCACCTCCTTCCTTCCTCTTCTTTCTTAAAGTGTAAATGCATTCTAATGAAGAAGAAGTTTTGGGTTTAATACATGGATGCATGGCTATATGTAGTAGAAGAAGGCGAAAGAAAGAAGAACAAGAGAAAGGAAGTTACTAAGGATTGAAGAGAAGGATAGAGTATTTGTGTGTATATATGTCCATTGTTTAGTTGATTGATGGAGATTATTTGAGTTTAAATGGATTAAAATGAAAACACGGTATATAGCATGTCACTATTCATCTTCTCTAAGTAACCTCAAAACTTATTTTTTTTCATTTTATGGTTTTATCTCATAAATTTTAATATTTGTTTGTTTCATGCTTTGTTTTGATCATACAAAAGGATATAATAGAAATTTAAGTGAATTTTTGGAGTTAAATTTAAATTTTGAATATTTTCTCATTTGTTATTTTCATCTCCGCAAATGGGTTTTTTTAAGTTTCAAATGTGGTTCAAATGATTCCTTGACATTTACATGGGTAAATCATTAAAATTTATGTGAAATTCAGTTTAAAAAGTGTTTAAAATGAATATGAATATTTTAATTTTTTTATTCAAAATATGATTTTTTCCTCCAGTAAAGAAACTACGTCATGCCCATCAGTGGTGAGTTATGGCCGGGAGTGCCAAGTCACGCCTAATAATTTGCTACCACTCGCTACCTTTTCTTTTTTCTTCTTTTCCTTACCTTGCGCTTAGTACTCGCATAGTGTGCCCTTTTCTTTATGCATTTCACTTTTCCTTAATTGCATGTTGCATGGCTAACTTGGCCACTTACCTAATCATTATTTATTTTTATTTTTATTTTTATTTTTATTTTTATTTTTATTTTTATTTTTATTTTTATTTTTATTTTTATTTTTATTTTTATTTTTATTTTATAGTTGTTGTTGTTATTTTTTATTGTTATTAATTTTATAATTGCTATTTTTTTTTACTATTTTATTATTATTGTTACTGTTGTTATTGTTGTTGTTATTGTTGTTATTATTATTATTATTATTGAAACACCCTAATCTAATGACTTTATCCTATATCATATCATACCTTTCAAACATATTATAATAGGTTATTAACTCAATTAAATCATCATTATTCATATCAAATGGTATGTTTAATAAGACAACCAGTACATCAATTAGGTGTTTCTCACAACTTCATAACTTTATTACACATACATTATAACTCATCATGCAACACATTTACCATATTCATGCTAGACACAATTATCTTAATATGTTCATTGTCATGCATAGTATTCAGCAATTCATCTAGCATATATATGTATAAGCATTCTAGCTCTGTGCATGCATATACTAGCATTCTTTTAATGAACTTATTACATCATTTATTTCATATAATATACATAAATTAAATAGCCTTTAATACATATTAAACATGTCAAGGAACTTATACAAAAAATTATCCAAAAATATTCCTACATCAATTTCTATGAAATGGTGTTACCCTGTCGTAATGCAGAGTTTGTTCCTGTGCAAAAGCCTTGGCTATAGAGCCTACACAGATAAAATAATCCGCTCTAAGCTATAAAGCTTAGTGGGATTGCTAATTATGAAATTAGACAACCACTCACAGTGGTCATTAGAAACATATAACATATAAAAATTGAAAATAATAAAAATAACATATTTAAAATAAGTATATAACATAATAGAATATCATAAAAAATAATGTAATCTTATATTTAATTCAACATGCTTGAATTTAAACATATTAGAAAAGGATCAGTACCTAATGTATATAAATATAACATATGCAACAAAAATCACAGTTAAACATAATATTTCATGTATCATGCTTTATCTGTACTAAAATTAACTATGATGCATTTATACATTAGTTTAGCCTGCTTAAGTTCTAAAGGTAGATAACGGGAACAGGGGATACCCGAGGGTATCAAAACAGGGGATATCCGAAGATATCAAAAACATGGACCCAAACGGGGTCAACAGAACAAGGGACCAGTCAAGCAAACCCAAATGGGGTAAGCTACAATCCAAACGGGGTGTTCATGATCCAAACGGGATCAACAGTAACATAGACCCAAACAGGGTCAACACGGGCAGATACAATATCCCTATAGGCACCTATCTATCCATAGTTGAACTCTAATAGCAGGAAGTATAGTTTTCAAGTTCAATTAATATATATATATATATATATATATATATATATCATGCTAGAATTTATATCATACATTTTGCACATGTATGTGATCATATCATGATACACAATTCTCTAGTGTATAAATATGTATTTCATGTATTCTTAAAGTAATACCAGTACCTGTATCTGAATACACATATCATCATGATCATGTTCTTGAGCATTTTATCATTAAACATCACATGTGTTCATATTATAGGTGCATGTTCATATACACATTTACTCTATCATAGATGTACATACATGTAAATATGTTTGCATATAACAAGCTTGTTCATAACTTGATCACATAAGTATATTTATATATATATATATATACCTTTATCAATAAACATCTCATATGCGATACATAATTCAATGTGCATTCCATATGGATACATATTTAGCTTAACAACATGTAATTAAGGTATATATATATAATCATAACTTGATTTATAACCTTTGATACATGTATTTCTATGTTAGAAAATACTTAATTTACAATGAAAATAGTTTAGATATACAATATTATCCATTTGGGACCTTAATGTGAAGTTTGGGTGAAGTACAAAATGGTCACGATTACTAGGTAATACCTGGTAACCGTGAGATAAGTTACATTTCAATTTTGGACTGAAAACTGGACTATCTTATGGTTACTAAGGAAAATCTAGTAACCGTGAAATAGAATCTGTCCAGAGGCAGAATTACATATTTAACTTGTAACATGATTTTGACCTAAAAAACATCATTTTTAGTAAAAATTCCTTCTACAAACCTGTATCTCTATGTGTCTAGTTTCCATAACATCAAAAATAATTTCAAAATCACATCTAGAACTCAAGATATTTATACTTTTATGATTACTATTCCTTAGAGTAGTACAGTGAACAGGTTCGGATTCAACCCTAAATTCCATATGCTTAGAGACAGATTTAGGCTTAGATTCCTTCTTATGAATTGTATATTTAGAAGTTTATTTTCCAAAAGAATTAATCTTATGTCATTCCGATCATTGTACACAAAGATATCTCATTTTACCACAAACTGTTCTAGAATCGAAATTAACAGTTCATCTAAAATTCAATAAATCATATAAATTATTTAAAGGCAGAATTATGGCTAGGTTCCTTCTATAATTTTGTAGGAATATGTCTTTTGTAACTTTATAAATTTTAATGGTCATAATTAGAGGTTTCTATTTCAACTTATGCTAAAATTACAGTCACTAGGTCAAGTGGTTTTATGTAATTTCTTCAAGCAACACTTCACAAACTAGTTCTCTTTTTAATTGATCCAAAAATTCTAATTATTCACAACATGTTCTACCAAAAATAATCGACAAGAAATTAGGAAGACTCTAATCCCATATCTTGGCCGAAATTTTCACCTAGCTCACTCTTGTACTTTTCCTTTTCCTTTGCTCCTTACTCCTTCTTCTTCTCCTTAATCAACAATTTATTCATTCAACATCAAACTTCCAGCATTTAACTCCATCCACCATCAACCAAAATGAGAAGAAGAAGAGATTAATTAACAATTTCACATGCTTACATTATTTTGTTACACTAATAGTCTTGATTCACCAACATGCATGAATTCCTCTTCAAGAACTCTTTAAGAATTCAATTATGGATATAAGAGTTGAGAGAAGAACATTTTTTGTAATTCCTTCAAGAAAAATCCATCCTGTACACTCTCTATCATAAAATGTTGGCTTTTATATTAACAAGGGAAAATTCCCTTTAAAGCCCTTTAACTTTTTGCATGTCCTACATTTAACCATTACCTTTTTGCATGTTAGAAATTGACCTATCCATTTATTATTCACATTTAATCCTTAAGATGCCATATTTACAAATTTATCCCAAATTAATACTTTATACTTCAATTATACCCTTGAATAATATTAAACTATAATATTAAATTTTATTTTCATGAAATTACTATAATATAACAAATTTATCACTTGTCCCCATAGCCTATGTGTAATTCATATTTTTAAATTAATCTCAATCAAATAAAATCCTACTCAAAACTTGCATTTTCTATTAGGGTCATGTTAGAGGCCTCACAATTATTATTATTATTATTATTATTATTATTATTATTATTGTTATTATTATTATTATTATTATTATTATTATTATTATTATTGTTGTTGTTGTTGTTGTTGTTGTTGTTGTTGTTGTTATTGTTGTTGTTGTTTTGTTTACTATATACATATTTATTGTTTTATACCTATATATATACATATTTATTATTATGCATGTTATACACACACACACACACACACACACATGTATTTATTTATTCGCACTTTTTTTCTTTATTTGTTTATTTTATACTCAATTATATGTGTGTGTGTTACTATTTATATTTTCACATTTACTTATTTTTTTATTTATATTTTATATTTTGTATTTTTCTACATATAACCTTTTCTTGTTTTCCCTGTCACTACACACATTCTTGAAACGGGTGGAAGGCATTTGAAAGCCATAATGAACAAGTCATGGTTACTCTATATTTGTATTTAAATTTCAGTATTTTTATTTCCATAATTGTGTCTATAATAATAAATGATTCTTCAAATGCTAACTTAAAAACACCAAAAGATTTTATACAAGTTCGAGTGGAATTTTTCTATAATAAAAAGGACCAATGTCATATTTTTCATACAAAATAATATGTAAAAAGTAAAGATTTTTCTTTACAAATACAAAATATGTTTCTCCCTTAAAATTAATTAATGCGATTTTTTAAAGCCGTAAGTGATCAAATATCGCCATGTTTATCCAAAAATACGCCCAAAATTCTCTTTTTTTAAACATGCATGCGGGGACCAAAGTCCCCATCTAAATGAACATTATAAATGAATTACCCATTTTATGTATGATTCTTTATTTTTTTAACTTTAAATGTGTAATTATTCTATGTTTATTGCTTTTCTTGATTAATTTGCTTGCTGCTTTCAAATGTGAATATGTGGACCTTGTAATTCTTTGCTATGATAATGCATAAAAAAAAGATAAAATAATTATTTATAGATACACTTAACCAAGGTATAAATAAGAAAAAGTCCCGAACCATCTCTAGTTTTGGCCTTATAAGGTTACAACTTATTTTTCAATGTTTTATTGGGTGGCAACTCTATGATACCTACCTTGTGGTGTCCAACAAAAGCCCCCGTAGGTTGATTGCTAATAATGGCATAGGGGTGCTCCAAAATGATGTTTCATGCCTTTTTGAGGCCCGAGACTTGGCTAATTAGGTTGAATCCCTATCCATTATGAAATGACTAGCCTTCACAAGTTAAATAAACCTTCGTGTAACTGTAAGCCCTAAAAGTAGGCCTTCGAGAACTCATCGGATGCCTAAAGGGGGTGCGACACTTGTCACACAGACAAAGCGGCCGTCTGGATCTCTAAAATACCTTAGTGAATCTTTGATGGCATTAAAAGTCATACGTTAGGAATGATGCATGTACATGATATACATATGATGCATAAATGCGTTAAGCAACAACAATAACCTTTCGACCTTATTACTCCCACACAGGAGGTAGTGTGGTCTCTTTCCTTGGTGGGCTTAGCCCATGGGTCAACGGGAGACCTGATGAACGCGTATAGTGCATAGCAAAAAATTGATAGCATAAACTCTCTTAAATTAAAGCATAGGCATATGAATTTTATGTTAATGGTTATGCCCTAGGCCAAAAATTAGACCCTTTATATAACGTCATATTTTATTTTATAAAATTGGGTTTTTTCATATTATTATATTGTTGGCATGTTACGTTATAATAATGTTTGTAAATACCAATCCAGTGTTATTTTAACTATCCCTAGTCATTTATAATTAAATGAATAATGATAAATAAAGACTAGTGTAAGTTTGATTGATCATTATGGGATGATTATATATGGTGATATGAATTAAACTTATAAGTACTTTTTAGAGAACAGAGTATTGGATAGACCAGCTATGAGATACTACATGAGTTAATGTCATTAGTGATCTCATAATATTATGTTATCGATCCTTAGACCTGAAATTATCACAGTATCCTACATGACGAACAATATGTTTTGACATAATCAAACATTATCTTTAATCAGATAATTATAAAGATTATGATTGGACATAATGAGAATCATGCCGAGGATAGTAAATAATCAAGAAGGAATTTTTCCCTCTCTTATGAGAAAGATATCTATTGGGCCCCTCGATAAGTAGGACTGAGAAATGCATGGTCGTGCTCAAATAAATTAATGGAGCAATCAATATCATTTGATATTATCAGTCTACTTAGTGATTGAGAAATTATATGTTTGGACTATATAAGTTTGACATGGACCATGACTTATGTTCAAACAAGATATCGTATGACAAAGAAATTATAACATGTTTTATTAGGTTAAAATCGAATTATCGATATTCATATTATTTGGGTAGTCATAATATCTTGCTAGAGGTCGCTTATGACTTGTGGGCCCGTGATGGAGTTGGGGCCCACTGCCAATATAATATGAACCTATTGGATCGCATACATAGAATTTGATGAATGGACTAAGGGTTAATTCAGACATTTTAAATTTTATTTTGTGATAAATGAAAATTCAAAATAAAATAATAATAATAATAATATTTAAGATTAATACTATTATTCTTATTTTAAATAAGAAATAAAGTATTTCTTATTTTAATAAGAAAAGTGGGCTCGAAGTTTTCTCTCTCTAAATTAGGGTTAGGTTATATATATATATATATATATATATATATATATATATATATATATATATATATATATATATATATATATATATATATATATATATATATATATATATATATATATATATATATATATATATATATATATATAACCCTAACTAAGCATAAAAGTGAGTTGTAGCCGTCACTTAAGAGAAAAAAAAATCATTTTTCTTCTGTAATCTCAAAAAGAGAGAAAATAAAACCCTAGCCGCCAAGGAAGGGAGCTAGCACCCCGGGCGATTCTCTTCATTGCATTCACATGTGGATACCGATAGAAAGTGTTGTTTCGCATGATGTTGCACCTGCAATTCGATTTATCTGCGCTTCGAGAGGTTGGTAATCGTTACACTTCTTTTTCTATTGAATCAATTGGATTGCTTGGATTTATGGTGGGTTTCTATTTTTTTCACTGTGAATTTTTATTTACTATTTCGAAACCTAACATTTTGGCCATTATGTGTTTAAACAATTCAAATAAATAGGATGGCAGCCTTTAATGACTGACCACCTAATTTAGTTGAATTTATTCAATATATAAAAACCTATACAACAAGAAAAGTTATTAAGGTCATATTACCCAGGAAAAGTAACTATTGTCATTACATGAGTTATAGTCAGGTGGTGAAACTTTAGGGCTATCTAAGCATAGTCGCTGCTAATAGGTCTAGCTCATCACGAGTATAATGACCAATGGGTCACCATTCAATATGCCAATTAGTATAAGGCTTAGACCGGTTGTCCTTTTTCACACCTCTATATATTGAGTGAACGTAGGGTGTGTTTCGGGAATACACTGAGGCTAGATAGGGACACCTAACATAATTCCAAGGCTCTAGTATGAATTCAAAAATGTAATTTCAAAGAGAGATAGGATTTAATTTTAAAAACTCAATTACAATAACTTAACCGAAGTCTCTTACATCCCTAGTAGAGTCACCACTGTGATGCATGTCGAAGGCCCTTGATGCCTCATGGCAAAATCCATCTTGTTCTCGGAGGCTCACTTTTAAGGTCCAAGACTTGATAAGGCTCATAAAATTTATAAGATTGACCATTTAATAATAGAAAAAAGAATTTGGCCCAATTCGCAAGTCTATAGCCTCAAAAAGGCATACGATAGCATCTCGAGGTACCCTAATTCTATTGTTAGTGGTCAACCTACGATTGAAATCTAAGTGGGCCTAAAAGGTAGGTGTTATGGAGTTTCTATCCAACAAAACGATGAAAAAGTGATTCTAACCTTATGATGCCCAAACCAAATATGGCTCGAGACATCACTCTTACATATAAACCGATTAGTTGTTTTTATAATTGAGTTTTTAATATTAATCCATTACCTCTCTTTTCACACAATGCATAAACATAAGTAAATAAATAGACAATCACATAAAAAAATTGATAAAGTAAATAAATAAAGGAATTAAAAATTACATAAGCAAATCATCCAAAATAAAAAAGAAAATGTCATACATAAATTGGGATATTCATTCAAGGTGGGAACATTAGTTGCCTCATACATATTTTTCAAAAAAGCAAAGAATCCTTGCCAATTTTTAGAAAATGTAGGATGAGTGATCCCAATTTTTATGAAAATAAGGATTCTTCTTTTTATGTGTGATTTTGGGATGAAAACTTGGGCATTGGTCCATTCTTTATTAAAGAAACCCAATTAATTAGTAAAAATTATTTAAGTTAATTTTTATCAATTATCATGCAAGAAAAATCATTTATTGCTAATTATTACAACCCCAAATAAATCCAAATAAAGATAAATAAAAGGAAATAAATAAAAGGGTACATAATCAAAATCCATTGTGGTCTAGTCCTCCAGAGCCTTCGATTTTGGAACACCAAACATTTCAATGCAATAAAATTAATTGCTTAAAAACACACCAAAAAGAAAACAATTAGTAAAATAAAACATAATAAATATTAAAATTAAAATAAAGTAAACATGCATTCTAAAATAAAAATTACACAAACAAAATATAAAAACACAAATAGAATTAAAATGCCATCTAAAAACATAAATAAACATACAAAAATATTAAAAATGAGAAATAAACATAAAAAGTCCATAATATTTCAAAATAGACCCACAAACGGCCACAAACGAAAGACAAACGACTAGACAAAGCAAGGGACGAGACAGCAAGAAGGCTCCACGATGTCAACCGACAGGCATCTGTAGGGCTTTTTTCCCATTTGCTAGACACAAAACAGGTAAAAAGGAGTATAATACACACAAAGGAAAATTAAATCTTAATTCTAACCTAAACATGCATATCTAACCTCCTAATTATGCCAGATCTAACTATGAGGGCCAAATACACATTTAAAACATGAAAAACAAATAAATTAACACAGAATACCAAATTTTAAATCAAGAGAACTAAACATGCTTCCATGGTGAGAATCCTAAACATGTTTTTTCTAACATTATTTTATTATTCTTTTAATTAACCATGGCATCATGAAACTTACAGAAGCAATTAAATGAATTAAATAACAAAAAAGGCATGTGATTATAGCATCACAATATCAAAAATCAAATCAAGCATGTATGTTTTCATGGCATAATTAAAAAAAAAAGGAATCAACCCAAAATATTAGCCTTAAAAGATATTCTATAACTTTGAGAATCATACATCAAGTCCTTCTAATTGATTTCCACAATGTCGAGAATTAAAACATTTGTTTTTTGTAAAGAAAGAATGTCAAGAAGCTATGTTCTCAAGAGTAGAAATTTTTATTCTCCCTCAAGAATGTGCCTGCTTCCTTTTTAAAATTTAGATCCCTCACAAAACCCTAAAATCTTATTTATATATGGAAGAATGATTTTTAAATCTTTTTAAAATTTAGTTTTCCATAAAATCTACCCTCAATTCCCTAAAAATCTATCCACAAATAGGCATTCGTCAATGACAGACGGCCAGCACTCAAAAATAAACCTTGAAATCCTAAAAATACCCTTGAAATCCTAACCTAGTGGCCTGTGGGAGTGACTCGGTAACT
Organism: Excoecaria agallocha; assembly: GCA_037975025.1. Taxonomy (NCBI): domain Eukaryota; kingdom Viridiplantae; phylum Streptophyta; class Magnoliopsida; order Malpighiales; family Euphorbiaceae; genus Excoecaria; species Excoecaria agallocha. The sequence goes on from CM075816.1 coordinate 44,799,883, forward strand.
GATAGCCATCTGTCACTAAGCCACTGAAAAACTAAGATGGCTATGATAGGCCATCTACCAGGAGATAGCCTAGAGAAAAGAAAGGCCGCAAACAGCCATTCATCTATGAAAGACAAACATCTATCACAAAAAATGCCCAATTTGCAAGGTTTTTAAATCCATTTTCAACCCTTAAGAAATACAAGGTTAAAATCCATAAAAAAATTTTAGAAAACTGTGAAAATCAAGGATGAAACTCAGAGTTTGCATTTTCCATTTGAAATACGAATAGTTCTTCCTCATGGGTAACTTTGATCTAGGTTGTCCCAAGACCCAGTGTCTATACCAAGGCCTAATGTACAAAAGGTCAGGCCCATGACTAACTGAACCTAGGCTTCCTAAAGACATCCATTCAATTTGATTAATGGGATAGGTCAGATCTCGCGACTGACAACCCTAGTGGCGTATCTCCTTGTCACACCATCTGACACACGCCACCTGTTTTTCTTAATCAGCCACCAGTTGAGCCAGTCTATAGGATATACACTTGAGTGCCTAGGGTACCTATCACCCACCATCCTCTATAAATAGCTCTATGCACGAAGGCTTAAGGTAGTGCCATTTTGAAACCCTTTCTCTTTACAGTTTCTCTCTTTAAAAGTTTACTGACTTAAGCATTGGAGTGGTTATCACAGTCCAATCGGGCACCTCTTTATTGCAAGTTTCATTTGACAATCGGATTCTCATTCTCCCACTCAAGTTATCTCTTTTAGATATTTCAAGAAATATCACTAACTACATAAAATATTAAAATAATTAAATTATATGAGTAAAATCAAAATTTTTCTTACAATCCAAAATTTTAATCACATATAAAATGAATTATAGACAAAAAAATTAATGCATCTTTCATTTTACAAAATTAACTATACTTTTATTATTTTCAAAAAAAATCGAATACCTTAACTCATACTATTGCTACTCCTTAATTATGCAAACTTTTTTATTTCACCATCAATATATCAAATTACATAAAGATATATATGAATTTAAGCTAAAAATTTTTATTAATTTGATGATTTTTAGTAATTAAAATTATCATTTTAACATTTCATATTACTTTCTATAAAAAAAAAGTTTATAACACTAATAAATATTGCATGTTTCTATTAAAATTGCAATTAATAAATTACCTTATTTTTCAAGTCACCAAATGATAGAACAAAAATAAATTTAAAATTGTACAACAACACATTAAAATATTATATCAAAATATTAGTTTTAGAATTTTACAAAAAATTAATTATATAACTTGTTAAATAAACAAATAAATAAATTTATTGATACATATATGTAATTTTTGCTTACCTTTAATTTTTGCGACTAATAAAATAATATTCCAAATTTATAATTAGTTCTAAAATAAAATTTTCAAACCTTAAAAATGCTATGATATGTTTTTGCAAATATGGAAGAGACTACAATTCTTCAAAATGTTAGAAAAGGATTATAAGGCATTTTATTTTAGTTGAAATGGGAAGTTTTTCTAAGGCATTCTATGATATTTATATAATGGAAAAGAGCATTGTTCAAATGTTAGTGAGGAAGCTCCATTCAATGTGTTGTGTAGGATGCTGGGTGGCAAGAGATGGCCTATTTCCATAGTAGACTGCTACGAGATCAAATTCTGACTCCACAATGGTCAACTGCAAAAATAAGTGGTCTTCTAACCTAGCCTTAGTTTTTGCACCAACCTGATGCCACCATCTGCCCTATCTTGTTAAGCGTGCCCACTATAGATGTTGTAGCTAATTGTTGCAAAATTGAGTTAAAACACACCACTTCCTAAGTCAATTTTCAAAACACACCAAAATTTTAAATATTTTTGCCAAAAGCATTATAAATAGAAAAGTCTCCATATATGCTAGAAATTACTGATTTCACAATAATTTTGAAATTTTAAATATTTTTACTGTAATAATATATTTTTAAAATTTTTAAAAATTACATTTTTTTAAAAAAAGCTTTGTCTTGAGAAAATGCATCTCAAGTACAAAAATTAGTAGATATGAGGGAGTTAACGTCGGATCCACAAGAACAAATGATTGATTTACCCATTTAAAATGTTTTATGTGGAGAACTGTTTTTAATAACATATTGTAAACACTAGGTTCCGAGGTAGCCCAGATCAGAGTTACCCGATGAAGAAGAACTATTTGTATTTCAGACGAAAAATATAAACTCCGAGTTCTGTCCTTGATTTTCACAATTTTCTAAAATTTTTTGTGGTTTTTATCCTTTTTTTCTTAGGGTTTTGAAAATGGGACTTAAACTTTGAAAATTGGCCTTTATGTTGTGACAAATGTCCATTTATGCTATTTTGTAGCTGACTGTCTCTTTGCCAATAACCTGATTTGGTCGTCCCTGGCCTATTTATGGCCGAGTGATAGATACCTGTCTATCTTGAGTCACGGCCCCAAGTCATTAGGTCAAGTTAAGGGCATTTTTATGATTTTCAGATTGATTTTTGAGTGCCAACCTTCTATCATGGATAGACACCCGTCAGTAGGATTTTTTCAGTAATTCATATGTTTTTCTACCTGCTTAGGAACCTAGACAGAATTTGGTATTAAAAGGTAAAATTTTGATGGATTTCATAGGAATTTTCAAGGTAGATTTCAAGGGAATTAAAATTTGAATTAATTTGAACTCTTTCCTTCCTTTAAATACAAAAAAAAATCTAGGGTTTTATATATATTATATATTAGATAGAAAATTCAATTTCTACTCTTGAGAATAAGAGCTCTCTTGCAATCATTCTTTTCAAACAAAAACACATTTGTCATTTTTAAACATGGAAATCATTTGCTCAAGATTCGGAGTGCAATTTCCAGAGTTAAAGAATTCTCCTAAGGGTAATATTTTGGGCATTTAGCTCATTTGTTATTTGAGATTAATTGAATGCCATGTAAATCATTATGTGAACTATTGTTTTGTTTTGACCTAGTTCCTTATACCATGATTATCTGAGTTAAATATTTATTTTTAATATTCTAATGCCATAAATGTCTGGATATAAAGTAAAGTATATAGAATGGCATGAGTTTTAGGATTCTTCAATCATTAATGCATATTTATGTTTCTTGATTAAAATCCTATATTTTATGTTAATTAAATGTTTTGGCATGATTTAAATGTGTTGTTAGTCCTTAGATTCAATTTTTGTATGATTAGAAGGCTAAATATGCCTGCTTAGGACAAAACGTGAGTTTAATTCCCTTTTGTGTGTTTATTGCTTATTTTTTTCTATTTTGCATATGAGAGACGGGAAGAAAGCTTGACAGACGCCCATCGGTCACACCAAGCGACGGGATGTTGTGGAGCCTTCTTTTCGTACTATCCCTTACCTTATCCTGGTCGTCTGTCCCTTTTTGTGGTCGTTCATGAACCTTTTTCGCAAGCTATTGACATTTTTATGTTTATTTCTTTTGTTTAATTGATTTGCATGTTTTTTTATATTTTCATATGTCATTTTTAATTATTTCTTGTATTTTTTATTCTATTTGTTTACTTTTATTTCAGGATGCATATTTATTTTATTTTGTCTTATTATTTGATTTTTTTTATCATGATACTAACTATTTTTTTCTTTTTTTTTCTTTTGAGTAATTAATTTTATTGTATTGGAACTTTTGGAGATTTCAAGGTTGAAAAGCCTTGGAGAGTTGCCTCTTACGGTTTTATTCCTCTCTTTATTTATTTGTTTATTTATTTATTTATTTATTTCCTTTTAGTTACTTTTATTATTTTACTGGATTTTATTTGGGATTTGTAATAGTTAGTAATAAATTATTTTTTGCACATTAGATGATAAAAATTAACTTAATTCACTTTTTACTAATTAATTGGGGTTTTTTCTTAATAAAATGGACCAATATCCAATTTTCACCCAAAATTGACTTAAAAAATGAAGATTCCTCGTTTTCATTAAGATTGGGATCACTCATCTCACGCTTTATAGAACTCCCAAGGATTCTTCGCTTTTTGTAAAATATGCATGAAGAAACCAATGTTTCCAACTTAATAAATGCCTCGTTTTATGTATGACATTTTCTTTCTTTTGGACAATTTATTACGTAATTTTTTATTCTTTCATTTACTTACTTTATTTCTTTACTTACATGTTTGATGTATGGATTTCTTTTGTTGCAAATCGTGTAAGAAGGGAGATAGAGAGTTCATCTTAAACACTCAATTATAAAAATAACTAACCGAGGATAAGAGTGATATTCCAAACCATATCTGGTTTGGGCATCATAAGGTTAGAATCATTTTTCCAATGTTCTGTTGGGTGGCAACTTTATGATACCTATCTCTTGGACCCAACTAGACGCCATCGTAGGTTAACCACCAATAAGAGGATTAGGGTATCCCGAGATGCTATCTCACGCCTTTTTGAGGTCTTAGCCTTGACAAATTGGGTCGAATCCCTTTTCTATTATGAAATGACCAATCTTATGAAATTTATGAATTTTATCTAGTTTTGGACCCTAAAAGCGAATCTTCGAGAACAAGCCGAATTTTGAAGCGAGACGTCGAGGCGTTTTGGCACGCGTCACACATATATCATTTCTTGTCATAAAATGCGAAAAGGAGTTGTCAATACTGCTGTACAAACATCAGATAATTAATATCTTATGCATAAATTTGTTGAAGTAGTTCAACACATATCTTATGCATAAATTTGTTGAAGTAGTTCAACACATTGTTAGACGTAGAATAGATAGTGGCACTATAATCTTTGATATAAATATTGTCTAAGATCTGAACTTCTCTCATTTTAAGTTGATAATAATCTGGTATTATTCTTAGGAATCCTTAATGAAAAACGAGAGAAGAGAAAAAGATACATATTAAATGTCAAAGTTCCACCGCCATGTGGTTGAGCAGGACCATAAAAATAGAAAGTCAACAAGAGACAGGAAGTGGAGGTAGGCCGTGTTGTTGATCAAAATCAAACAACCTTTTACGCTAGCATGGCAAGAGGATCGAAATATTATTTTAATTTAATTCACAAATTCTTTGTTTATCAAATAAAACAAACATTACGTGCAAGAAAACCTTATTCTCATCGCACTACTTTTGTCCCACAACAACCTTATATAGAATGTCTTGCCAATTCATCACTTCACAAAGGCACACACGCAGGATATAGGAAAAGAAGTGGACCAAAATTAATATAGGATAAAGGATTAAAAAATTTGAGAAGGGGCCAAACCGTAATAAATAAAAATTATAAAGATTAATTTGAAAATAAGTCTATAAAAAATAAAATTTACAAGGATATTTTTGTAAAAAAAAAAATGGGAGGGGCCAAGTCCCCACTCAAGCCTCATTTGCATCTGCCACTGACTTCACATATATGCTCTACTACATTAATTATTCTTTTTTTTTAATAGTCCACATATATTAAAAATATTTTGATTATAATGATACGTTTTTCTCAATATATTATCACATTAATATGGAGCATATTAGCAAACTAAGAAACAACAAAGCATGTTTATTGATTATAAAATGTATTAAATAAAAGCATATTAGAAATTAAATAAGTATACTATAATACGAAAAGGAACAAATTAATTGAAATATAATATCATACATAAAAAAGAAAAGTGAAAATGAGATGTAGAGAGTACAATTACAAATGACTAATTTGTTTACCTAACTACTCATTTATTATTTTCAATTTTCCATTTTTTTATTTGTATTAAACTTATTTCAATTTTTCTTTTTCTTAATTAGTTATTTATATTAAGCTTAAGAAATTCACAGGAAAACTTATGTATAAGATTTGGACAAGTGTCCTAGGAAACAATATTAATATTGTGATATATGAAATAGGAGCAATAAGAATCATAATTAAATGTAGTTCACTCAACAATTAATAAGAATCATCCTATTGAAAACATATTGGTTGACCAAAAATAGCTTTTTATAAGAATTAAGAATTGATTGATTTGGCGTTGAATCAAAAAATAATAAAATATTTTTTTATTTTTCATTTAATAGTCCATATACGCACTCATATGCTAAAAAATGAATAAATAATTTTCTTCAAACATTATAGGTTAACATATTACTCTCTTAAACTAATTAAATATTAGATTAGCCTTCTAAATTTATTTATAATGTAAATAATACTTCTATATTATTAAAAAAATATCAGTTTACTCTTTTAATTTATTAAAAGCATGTCAAATTACGTCCATGTCACTCACGCATTATTTTTATATTTTTTTCATAATGTATTATATGTTTATATAAAAGATAATCTGTCTTTTTTTAACAAATTTAGAGAGTTAATTGATATTCAATTAATTTAGAAATAATTTATTAAACAATAATAGTTAGGAGAAATGTATATCTATAATAAACATAGCGTAACTAATCATCCTTGTGTCAGGAAATCAAATTACTTGATACCATAAAAATTTGTCCGCCTTGGGGCCAATGGATAACAACCCAACACCAAACCATCTTTGCTCTTAGTTTTAAATTTGGCATTTAACATTCAAATCCTAAATGACTCGCACACAAATTAAACATCATACACAGACGGAGAGAGAGAAAAATGGTGAACCTTGTAGCAGCACAGAAACCCCTAGTTCATGGCCTAATGAAAATGGCAGGAATTAAACCTCACATGGTAGAAATCGAACCAGGCACGAACATGAATTTCTGGGTTCCCCTTGAAACCATAGAAAAACCCAAAAAATCCAAACAAACCAACCCCAAACCTTAACTAAACCCAAAAAACCTATTGTTGTCCTTGTCCATGGTTTTGCTGCAGAGGGTATTGTTACATGACAATTCCAAGTGGGTGCCTTGACCAAAAAATACTCAGTTTACATCCCTTACCTCCTGTTCTTCGGCGGCTCTACCAGCGATAAAACAGACCGGTCTCCAACGTTTCAGGCAAGTACGAATCTAGGTGGAGGGCACTGGGTGCAATTGCCCTCACAGCCTTCCAAAATTTCTACGAAGTTCTTGTAATTTCACATATATTTAAAACACTTGAAAATCTAGCTATTTTTTAAATTAATCAAAGTTGGAGTTCTAATTTCTGTTTCCAAAATGTAATTATAAAAAAAAAATTGTAATTTTTTTATATTGATCTCCATTAAAAATATTTATTTTGGCCAATATTATTAAAACCAGACCGGATAAAGAACCGACGAGGCTTGGGTTCTTGGTTTGATCGGTTCAACCGAATTTTTTCTATTTTTAAAATATTATAATTTTATAATTACTATTGTATGAAAATTAAAAAAAAAATATCCATCAAACATTAATATATATCACAAATATCATAATAATAAGTTACAAAATATAATTTTAATTTTATTATTACAAGTAATTAATTATGTATTTTTGAATATCATATATTAGAAAAATAAAAATACAATCATATCATAAAAAAAAAATTCTTTTTAGATGGAGTATTAATGAAGCAAACACAAAAAAATATTAACCTTGCATATATGAGTATAATTATATTTAATTACAATAAATCCAAATAGATAATAAGTATATTAAATTATTAAGTGGCATCTTTAGAATTTAAAATACTATATTTTTCAAAGAAATAAATCATGAAAATTTCATATATATATATATGATTACAATGAACCAAATAGATAATAAGTATATTAAATTATTAAGTGATATCTTTAGACTTTAAAATACTAATTTTTTCAAATAAATAAATAATAAAAATTTAATATATATATATACACACATATATTTGATTACAATGAACCAAATATATAATAATTATATTAAATTATTAAGTGACATATTTAAAATTTAAAATAATATTTTTTCCAAATAAATAAATAATGAAATATATATATATATATGGGGGTGAAAAATACAAAAAAATATAATTTTTTGTAATTTTTAACCAAAAACCCGATTTTGTCCGATTTCGCGGTTTTCTAGTTCAACCAGGTCTTTTTTCGGTTCAATTCGATTTTTTATCAATTCAGTTTTGTGCAGTTGAATCAACCGGTTGGCCTGTCGGTCCGATTTTAATAACTATGATTTTGGCCCACTGTTTTAAATAGTATAAATAAATTTGTCATATTTGGAATTAAATTTTCAGGCAGAGACATTGGTGAAGGGGTTGAAGAAATTGGGTGTGGAGAAGCCTGTAGTGGTTGGGTTTAGCTATGGTGGTATGGTGGCTTTTAAAGTGGCTGAGTTGTATCCTGAGATGGTTCGAACCATAGTTGTTTCTGGTTCGATTTTGGCTATGACCGATACGATTAGTGAAGCCACACTTAGTAGCCTTGGGTTTAAATCCTCTTCAGAGCTTTTGTTGCCAAATTCTGTTAAGGGTCTTAAGGCTTTGCTTTCTGTTGCTGCTTACAAGAAACTTTGGTTCCCTAATAGACTTCACAAAGACTTCCTAGAGGTTTGTTTGCATTATAATTATTATTATTATTATTATTATTATTATTATTATTATTATTATTAAAAATAGAAATATCACTAATATATATATATATATATATATATATATATATATATATATATATATATATATATATATATATATAATTTGGTTATAATAAGGTTATAGGTAGCGAGCTTTTTTAAAAAAGAAATAGAGCTAAAACACATAAACGAAAGTTTTAATGAGGATTAGACTTTCGGTAGAAAAAACGATGTTAGGTGGGGATTGCATAAACCGCATCTTAGTATGGGCCACAATATTTTTATTATGTTGTTTTATTACGTTATTCAATTTTTTTATTCAATGCTTTAAATTTCCTAGGATTAGGAAAATTATTCAATATGCTAAATTTAATGAATATATATATATATAACCGTTGATATTTATCAACATATTATATATTTAATGTGCGAATATATAGTATTCACTTAGCTATATTAATACCATATGTTTCACTCTTTCACCGTTGAATACATTAAAATAGTTATCCCATATATTTAATGTACGAAAATATAGTATTCATTTTGATATGTTTTTGCCTAATATGTTAAACGCGTAGATAGTAGGGTGGACCATAGGTGTTCTCTTCATTTGGAAATTCCAGCTTTATTCTCTCAATTCAAATAGTGTCAATTTTAAAATATCATTCCTCCTCTTTAAGGCCGAAAATTCATGAGAATTAAAGTAGCTGGCGTTACTCAGGGTAAGTGATAAAATCTAAAATAGTTTATCTGTGAGAGATAAATCAGCATCTGAGGTGACAGATTGGATAGTTTAATTATCTGTAAAGGAGAGCTTGCAGTTCATCCAGCCGGGCGGACAGTAGGACCTGCAAAAAAGGGAGTGCCCGGTCGGAATTGGACTTTAGCACTCCGAAGCTCAAGTTAGTGGCTTTTAGAAAGAGTGTTTGGAGAGAGAGAATCTTAGATATTTTTCACACCTAGTGCCATCATATTTTGAGCTATTTATAGGAGTTATTTGGAGAGATACTTGAGTACCTTGGGAGGCGATATCTGGCAGTCAGAATAGGTGAGCGGCGATGTAACAGGAGGTAGATGGAGAGCATGGACGTTGCCTTGTGCCAGTGGGCTGACAGGACAGATTGTCCCATTAGTCCGATCTAACACTTTACTTCCCTGCGTTATCTTCCAGCTCACGCTTTGCCCTTTTTTTATTGGACTTGGATTGCCTCAAATGCTATTGGGCCAGACTAACTGGGCCTTTAAGAATGTTTTTTCTGTAGTTATCACTTGTCCCCCCTTTAAAGGGTCCGATCGGGAGATTTTTCAATTTTTCGGCGGGACTTTTGAATGGACTTGAATTTGATGAGTCATGTCTGTTCATTTTGGGCAGCCACTATGCATTTATCGCTGGCGTGCGTGTTAAAGGCGACGCTTCGTTCTTCGTAACCGCCATTGATGAGTTGAAGGCACGTGGCGATTATCCAATGGATGGGCGTTTGGAGCATTCTAAAAGCATTTCGCTTATAAATAGGCATTCTTATGGCGGTTTTTTCTTATTTTTCAGTGATCCTTAGCAAAACTCTGCCAAATTTTCTACATGAAACTTTGCTATTTCAGCGACTCGAACTTTTTCTTTTCATCGACTCCAGAATTTCTGTAAGAATATCCAAGTAAGTAAGCGACCCTTGCCTTTGACTTCTCTTCCTTATTCATAGCTTCACAATGCCATTATTTACTTCATCCCTTTCATCGAGGTGACTTTAAACAGCCTATATATAGGAGTTTTCTTGAAGCCTATAAAGATTGTGAGGCTGTGGCTTGGTGCGATCCTATCAAGTGCACTAGATCGACAAGTAATAAAGTGGGGTATAGTTAGGAGCCTCAATATCGAACCCAAGGGAACTGTGTGTGTGAGAACTGTGAAAATTAATTGTATGCTAAAGAATTCCCAATTTAGTGTGTATGAATTGCTTAATTTGTATAATGTAAACCTTAAAAACTAACATATACAATGAAAGGAAATTTAATTCTAATAACAGTAAATTGAGTATGTATTTAATTCAGAAAAATCAGCAAGTATGAAAATGTATAGAAATTAAAACGTTGCTTAGGTTCACTCATCCATCCCATACCCACTGTGAATTAATTTTATCTTAAAGTATACATAAACAAATTCGGGATAACCCTCTTAACCCAAGCTTTCCATTCCAAAGCCACCTATTCTAGTTGCTAAACTTCCCATTCCAGAGCCAATCCAACAACTAGCCTATGCACGGGTCTAACATCCTAAGTTTGGTTTGCCTTCCCATTCTAGAGCCAAACAACCCAAATCTCATCCATTTCACTCCACACTCTAGTCCTAAAATCACAATTACTGCACATTTAGAATCCCATTCCGGAGCCGTCTAAAATAATACAGCATTCATGAAAGAAAAACTGAGCAAGATTATTCATGGACTTCAATCCACTAGACTCAATACACATTCAAAGATATATGATGAACATCATTCATCCATGTATGAAAATTAACTCAATAGATTGAAAACCCATGAAATATAAATAAGTAACGGTAAAATAGACCATTCATTCATGTAAAGATCAAAATATGCTCAATATTTGATGGAATATGTCATGGTATCCACATAAAGATCACGCAGTGGAAAACAATAAAATTTGATCATACATGCCATACAATTCCATGACAAGAATCAAAACATGCAATTTTAGGGTTTTAAAACTTACAACTTTAGATGCCTTTAAAACTTGATTTTGATGATGACCAGCAACCAAGGATGATATCTTAACCTTAAACCTTCACCACCAATGCCAAGGAACAGCCTTTTACGCCACTCCTCTCTATGTTCACACACACAATTGCACCGACGGCTTAAAATCGAGATTGCTAGCTCTCTTTTAAGGTATTGTGTAATGGCTATGATTTGAAGCTACAAAATTTGATTTTGTACTTCTCTTAGATTGCTATTACTACCCAAGAACACAAGAGAATAAGGAACAATCCTTTCTCCTTGTGAAAAATTGGGCCAAAAGAATTAAGTGAGAGAGAGATGTAATTCACGCCAAAACCAAAGCTAGGGTTTTTCACGCCAAAACCTAGTTGTCTCACTTAGGGTTTTATTTCTTTTCATATATATATCCTTATCTTTTGGCAAGTGTTTGATCTGAATTTTACCATCTCAAGATAATTAATTCAACTTCAATCATTTCCTAAAAATAAGTAATATATATTGATTTAAACTCTTTTGAATTTAAAATTAAAATTTGAAATAAAATACAAGATATTTAATTAAATAAAATCACTTAATATAAATAATGAACATGTGCCGAAATTCCTTGATTTTCATTTTGGAATTTCGGCCACTCCATATATTATTTAAATGATTTAATTTAATTTAAATTCTTTTAGGCTTTAATACTCAATTAACTTAATTAATACAAGATAATTAATTAATTGAAATTAAACCATGTGGGCTGAATTTCTCTCTCTCATGGGCTAAGGTCCAATAGCATTTAAAATGCCCATTACATACATTAATTTGACTTTAATTAAAAGCCCAAATTAATGTCCAATACTTTATTTAAATATTTTAAGCCCAATGTTTTGTGTGCGATCCTATAGGTCCATTTAATGTTGGCAATGAATTAATTCAAAGGCTATATATATTCTCTAGCAAGATATTATAACATTCCAAATTAAATGAAAATGCATATGGCATTTAGTGACCTAATGCAATTTTGCATAGTCCCTTACCCATAAATATCAGAATTAATATAAGGCATGGAACTAGTCATCCTTATATATATTAATTCCTTTCTTGATATTTCAGTGACACTAAACTCTCAGATAAATAATGATTACTCATTATTTCATCTCGGTATAGCCATACACTTTTCAGTTCACTGATCAAGTGGCCGATGATATTTTCTCTCTTATAGAGAGGGGTAATCCCTTCACTTCTCTCATGCTCTCTAACATGAATCAATGCATACCCAATCATACCCGTACTTGTCACTCTGTTACAAGCACGTTAGGTGTATGTCAAAGTATAAAGTAATTCATAAGGAGTTTCATAGAGATTTTAGGTCTAAGAACTCCGATACAAAACTTGCATATGAGAAACATTTATGACTTGTACCATGTAGTATTCTCATGAACAGATCGAATCCAGATACCATGTTCTTTAACATGTATCTATGATCTCTAATTAACACTCCTGTCCTAATGATCCGTAAGACAGAACTCATAATATCAGAGAGAGCATACTAGTCTTAATTCATTTGTTATTTCCATAACAATGACTAACTAGGGATATTTAGAATGAAGTCTTATTTGTTTTAAGGTCTTGCAACCATGTGCTTCACACATGATAACTTAAACTGAAACAACATTCTTGGATAGTTCTATCAATTGATATGTACAGGAATACAAAAGATAAAACAAATGCCTCACTTTATTAATTCAAAGTGTTTTATTACAATGCATTGGAGCTAGGGCTTACACTAACAATCTCCCACTAGCACTAGTCCCAATTGGGCATAGCCCTAAGACCGAACGCTCTCAAATGAGCTTTGTGTAGATTTGGACGCAACTGTTTCGTCAAAGAATCTGCTACATTGTCTTCACTTGCTATCTTACTAACCTTGACGTCCCCACGATCAATGATTTTTCTGATCAAGTGGTACCTCCTGAGTATGTGTTTGGATTTCTGGTGTGACTGCGGTTCCTTAGCCTGTGCGATGGCCCCGTTGTTGTCACAGAAAATTTCTAATGGATCTAGGATGCTTGGGACCACTCCTAATCTAGAAATAAAATTTTTAATCCAAACAGCCTCTTTTGTAGCCTCACTCGCTGCAATATACTCAAATTCTATAGTTGAGTCGACAACGGTCTCTTGCTTCGAGCTTCTCCAGCTGACAGCACCACCATTCAAAACAAAAACAAACCCAGATTGCGATATAAAATCCTGAGTGCTGGTCTAAAAAGCAGCATCAGCATAACCTTGTATGACGAGCTCTTCTTGACCACCATACACCAAGAAGTGATTCTTAGTCCTCCGCAGGTACTTTAGAATCCCTTTTACAGCAGACCAGTGCTTCTCACCAGGGTCTTGCTGAAACCTATTGGTTATACTCAATGCATGAGCAACATCCAACCTAGTACATAACATAGCGTACATGATAGATCCAATAGCAGATGCATATGGAATTCTACTCATGTTGTCCCTTTCCTCTTTGGTTTTAGGGCACTGTTCTTTAGTCAAAGGAACTCCCAAAGCCAAAGGTATGTACCCTTTCTTTGAGTCTCCCATACTAAAATGCTTTAGTACTTTGTCTATGTACTTTTCTTGACTTAGTCCCAAAAGCCGATTCGATCTATCTCTATAGATTCGAATACCAAGTATTGTCTCGGCTTCACCTAAGTCTTTCATTGAGAAACATTTTCCTAACCATTGCTTAACCTTTTGCAATGTTGGAATGTCATTCCCAATGAGAAGGATGTCATCCACATATAGGATCAAAAATACTACTATGCTCCCACTAACCTTATTGTACACACAAGGCTCATCATCATTCTTAATGAAGTCAAATTCTTTGACTGCCTCATCAAAACGAAGATTCCAACTTCGGAATGCTTGCTTTAATCCATAAATGGATTTTTGAAGCTTGCAAACCTTCTTAGGATGCTTGGGATTGACAAAACCTTCAGGCTGTGTCATATACACATCCTCAAGTAAATCTCCATTTAGGAAAGCAATTTTGACATCCATTTGCTATATCTCATAATCATGATATGCAGCTATGGCAAGCAAGATCCTAATGGACTTGAGCATGACTACAGGCGAAAAGGTCTCGTCATAGTCTACACCATGAGTTTGTTGAAAACCTTTTGTTACTAGTCTACCTTTCTAGGTCTTAACATCTTTGAGTTTAAATAGCCACTTGCATTCAATTACCTTCGCACCTTCCGGTGGATCAACCAAGGTCCAAACCTGGTTATCGTACATTGATTGCATCTTGGATTTCATGGCTTCAAGCCAATTTTTCGAGTCTGGGCTTTCAATAGCTTTTCGGTAGGTAGTAGGATCCTCACGATCTACTAACTCAATAGTGTCACTGTCAATGATTAGAAATCCATATCTCTCAATCTCCTGACGTACCCTACCGAACCTTCTAGGCACTTGTGTAATGGGTTCTTATTCCACAACTGGTTGTGAACTTGATCCCACTTCCAACTCATCCTCTATAGGAGCTTGTGGCACTTGAATTTCTCCAAGTTCTACTTTACTCCCCTGTCTTTCTTGAGAAGGAATTCCTTTTCCAAGAAAACAGCCTCGCGAGCAACAAATACTTTGTTCTCGGCTTGTGAGTAAAAGTAGTATCCCTTTGTTTCTTTGGAATAACCCACAAACAAGCAGATAGTGGATTTGGACTCTAGTTTGTCAGATGTTATTTTCTTAACATGTGCTTCACAGCCCTAAATCCTGAGAAATGACATATTGGGTTCTTTCCCAGTCCATACCTCGTATGGTGTCTTCTCAACTGCTTTAGTTGGAGTACTGTTTAGTAGAAACGCAGCAGTTTCTAATGCATAACCCCAAAAAGAGACAGGAAGATTAGCTTGACTCATCATAGATCGAATCATGTTCAACAGAGTTCGATTTCTCCTTTCGGACACTCCATTCCATTGTGGCGTTCCGGGAGGAGTGAGCTGTGAAATAATACCACACTCTTTTAGATGACTGTCAAACTCTTGGCTTAAGTATTCGCCACCTCGATCTGATCGGATGGCTTTTATACTTTTGCCAAGTTGTTTTTCTACTTCGTTCTTAAACTCTTTGAATTTCTCAAAAGTTTCAGATTTATACTTCATTAGATAGACATAGCCATATCTACTGAAGTCATCTGTGAACATCACGAAGTAGCTAAAACTACCTCTAGCTTGTGTACTTAATGGTCCACATACATCGGTATGTATTAGTTCCAATAAGTCATTAGTCCTTTCACCTTTCTTGTTAAAAGGACTCTTTGTCATTTTTCCATGCAAACATGGCTCGCATGTATTATAAGACTCTAAGTTGAATGACCCAAGCACTCCAGTTTTATAGAGTCTTGAAATGCATTTTTCGTTTGCATGTCCTAAACTACAATGCCAGAAGTAAGTAGGGTTCAATTCGTTTGATTTAACCCTCTTTGTATTAATGTTGTATATGGACTCTTTGTTTTGTAAATCAAGGATATAAAGGCCATTTTGCAACATGGCATTGCCATAAGAAATGCCTTGGCGACGAATATGAGCATTGCCATTTTTAATAACAAAATCAAATTCATCCAAATCCAAACATGAAACTGAAATAATGTTTCTGCTCATAGCAGGCACATAATAATAAATTTTCAAATCTAAATAAAGTCCGGAAGGTAAAGTGAATTGATAGTCGCCTATCTCCATGGCAGTAACTCGTGCTCCATTCCCCACACGGAGGTCCACTTCATTCTTCCCAAGTAACTGCATATTTCTTAGCCCCTGCACATTTGAACAAATGTGAGAACCACAACCAGTATCCAATACCCAAGTGGTAGAAATAGAAAGGTTAATCTCAACAACAAAAATACCAGAACTGGACGCCTTGGCTCCATTCTTCTTTTGTTCTTCCTTGAAGAGAGCGCAATTCTTCCTCCAATGCCCTATCTTGTTGCAAGTGCTCTCACTCTCTTTGAGCTTCTGCACCTTGGGCTTGGATTGGGCCTGAGGTGCACTCCCACTTGACTTGAACTGAGCCAGGTCATTCTTGGGTTTTGCCTTTCCCTTTCCCTTTCCCTTAGTGGGTCCCTTTTTAATGCCCCCTTGAACCATCAATACGGGATTGGTCTTTCGAATGTTCTTTTCATCATTCTTAAGCATCCCATAAAGCTCAGTGACTGACTTGTTCATTGCATGCATGTTATAATTCATCACAAATGGATCATAATCATCAGTCAATGACCCTAAGATCAAGTCAGTGGCCAATTCCTTTGGCACTTGTACCTCAAGTTTCTCAAGAGTATCAAGATACCCTTTCATCTTGAGTACATGGGTACTAACAGGAGTACCCGTAGCCATCTTATAAGAAATCAAGGCCTTTGTTGTCACGAACCTCTCGTGATGAGCTTACTCTTGGAACATCTCCTTGAGGTGCACCATGATCGCATAAGCCTCTTGATCCATAAATTGCTTTTGCAAGTCAAGCACCATAGTGGCCAGCATTAGACAGGTCACATCATTGGAGTCACTCTTCTTGGTCTCAAAAGTTTTCTTTTGAGCCGTAAAGGCGTTCCTAGCAGGTTCTTCAGGCAAGGGTTCATCCAAAACATACGACTTTTTCTCTTGCTTAAGAACTATTCTTAAGTTTTGAGACCAGTCTATGAAATTGGTGCCATTCAATTTGTCCTTTTCAAGGACCGATCCCAATGAGAAATTGTTGTTTGAAGATGTCATTTTCAATCTACAATAAAATTTAGCAAGATTAAATGATGTCTTATTTATAATCCCACAAGCCGAATTAATATCCCTTTAAATAATTCACGTTAGTGATTTAATGTGGGCCAAGATCCACTTTTCACAACAGCTTATTAGTCAAGCTGAGCTTGTACACCTAACGAGTTAAGTTACTTAGGTAGGAAAACTCTAATCATGTCTCGTACATGACTCTTGGATCAAATGAGCTAACATCTTAAGATGTTATAGCCCAAACCCATTAATTAGTTGCTTAGGTCCGGGCATCCCTTTCCATGTTAAGTCCAACCTACATTCACAACTCATGCCTCACAAAGATAATCGGACGCATCTAGGACTCCTAGTCTATGTGACCGATGATCGATGCCTTGACATGTTTCGAATTAGGAAGGCAACTTTGTGACTTACTATTTTAGGGATTCATTTTATTACGGCTTACATGGAATACGCTTTGTCATCCATACATAGCATGCATATATATATAATTGCATAAAGTAAAGCATGACAAACATGGGCCCAAAAACCAACAACTAAGATTCTATACTATTACATAAGAATCTTCAAGTTTGGCTTCTCCACTCCGGTGGGCTTCGTTTTGATTTACAAAGTCTTCAAGTAAATTCTATTCTAAGAAATAAATGAAACTTTTACAATAATACATAACAGCTCACAGGCCATATTTAATTACAAAACCCAGGGCCCATGAATGCACCATGCATATCCATTCATCACACCAAACAAGCAAATAAATATACATGACATTCATGGATCAAACAAAGTCCAATTTTAATTAATTTAGCCAAGCCCATTAATGGAAATTATGTACTTGAACCTTTAAGAGATGACCCCGTGATGGGCCTGGGCCGAAGCCCAATGGACTAAATCCTCTTATTGAATAAGTTCTCTTAAAAGCCCAAAACACAAACTAGTTAGATTTGTCCTATAAATCAACTCTAGTATAATTTTCAATTTTGTCATTTTTAATTTTATGTCATACAGCCCATAAACATTAAAAATACATATAATATGTACTAACATGAATTAAAACGCAAAATCATGAAGAACATATATATGATACACGGCATGCATATAAAAACAAACAAACAACAAAACTAGTTGTTTAATGCTTATGTGATGCCACAAAATGCACAAATACTTAAATCAATTTTATGAGTCATTTAATAATTAAAATAAGGTCATAAATATTGATTTAATATTCTGTACCAATCTGATCTAAATGTGTTTTTACCATTTTAATCAAAACAAAACAAACAATGTTGATTAAACATGTAACAAACACAAATTAGTCATAGTTTTAAGTGATTTTAAAATTAATAAATTAAATTGTCATGGACCAGAATTAAAAACAAATTTAAAATATGTCCAGACCTGATATTTAATCTTTAAAAATCACTTACAAACATGCCAAAATCGTTTTTACATTTAATATTTAAAACTAGTTGTTAAACTAACAATTAACATGCCAAATAGCACATAGTTTTAATATTAACATGTACCATCAGGTATTATCAATTAAATCCGACCATTAACAGCTCCTAGAACATCTTAGGATAGTATATTAACATGTCATATTAATTATAATACCTATCTAATCAATTAAAATCATTTTTACACCAAAACAATGCAAAAAACTCAAAACAGAAAATTTCAGCATTGCATGTTTTCAAAATAACGATTTTTAATTAATTTTTTCATGCATCTAAAGCACTAAAATAAGCATGTTTAGGCTCTGATACCACTGATGGAATATATCATGGTATGCACATAAAGATCACGCAGCGAAAAACAATAAAATTTGATCATACATGCCATACAATTCCTTGACAAGAATCAAAACATGCAATTTTAGGGTTTTCAAACTTACAACTTTAGATGCCTTTAAAACTTGATTTTGATGATGACCATCAACCAAGGATGATATCTTAGCCTTAAACCTTCACCACCAATGCCGAGGAACAGCCTTTTATGCCACTCCTCTCTATGTTCACACACACAATTGTACCGACTGCTTAAAATCGAGATTGCTAGCTCTCTTTTAAGGTATTGTTAAATGGCTATGGTTTGAAGCTACAAAATTTGATTTTTTACTTCTCTTAGGTTGCTATTACTACCCAAGAACATAAGAGAATGAGGAACAATCCTTTCTCCTTGTGAAAAATTGGGCCAAAAGAATTAAGTGAGAGAGAGATGTAATTCACGCCAAAATCAAAGCTAGGGTTTTTCACGCCAAAACCTAGTTGTCTCACTTAGTGTTTTATTTCTTTTCATATATATATCCTTATCTTTTGGCAAGTGTTTGATCTAAATTTTACCATCTCAAGATAATTAATTCAACTTCAATCACTTCCTAAAAGTAAGTAATATATATTGATTTAAACTCATTTGAATTTAAAATTCAAATTTGAAATAAAACACAAGACATTTAATTAAATAAAATCACTTAATATAAATAATGAACATGTGCCGAAATTCCTTGATTTTCATTTTTGGAATTTCGGCCACTCCATATATTATTTAAATTATTTAATTTAATTTAAATTCTTTTAGGCTTTAATACTCAATTAATTTAATTAATAGAAGATAATTAATTAATTGAAATTAAACCATGTGGGCTGAATTTCTCTCTCTCATGGGCCAAGGTCCAATAGCATTTAAAATGCCCATTACATACATTAATTTGACTTTAATTAAAAGCCCAAATTAATGCCCAATACTTTATTTAAATATTTTAAGTCCAATACTTTGTGTGCGATCCTATAGGTCCATTTAATGTTGGCAATGAATTAATGAATTAATTCAAAGGCTATATATATTCTCTAGCAAGATATTATAACTTTACAAATTAAATGAAAATGTATATGGCATTTAGTGACCTAATGCAATTTTGCATAGTACCTTACCCATAAATATCAGAATTAATATAAGGCATGGAACTAGTCATCCTTATATATATTAATTCCTTTCTTGATATTCCAGTGACACTGAACTCTCAGATAAATAATGATTACTCATTATTTCATCTCAGTATGGCCATACACTTTTCAGTTCACTGATAAAGTGGCCGATGATATTTTCTCTCTTATAGAGGGGTAATCCCTTCACTTCTCTCATGCTCTCTAACATGAATCAATGCATACCCAATCATACCCGTACTTGTCACTCTGTTATGAGCACGTTAGGTGTATGTCAAAGTACACAGTAATTCATAAAGAGTTTCATAGAGATTTTAGGTCTAAGAACTCCGATACAAAATTTACATATGAGAAACACTAATGACTTGTACCATGTAGTGTTCTCATGAACGGATCGAATCCAGATACCATGTTCTTTAACATGTATCTATGATCTCTGATTAACACTCTTGTCCTAATGATCCGTAAGACAGAACTCATAATATCAGAGAGAGCATACTAGTCTTTATTCATTTGTTATTCCCATAACAATGACTAACTAGGGATATTTAGAATGAAGTCTCATTTTGTTTAAGGTTTTACAACCATGTGCCTCACACATGATAACTTAAATTGAAACAACATTCTTGGATAGTTGTATCAATTGATATGCATAGGAATACAAAAGATAAAACAAATGCCTCACTTTATTAATTCAAAGTATTTTATTACAATGCATTGGGGCTAAGGCTTACACTAACAATATTCACATTGTGAGTAGGGGATTCAAAGCTTCCCCAAGCAATAAAGACAACTATTCACTATCCATAATGTAAAAAATGAACAAAGTAAGAGTGAAAACTATAAAACCCATTTTAAGCTGAAGATTTGAAGTTAATGAAGCTCGTTCTCTTCTTCTCCAAATAGTACTTTGATTGTAAGTAGTAATCTTTAAACTAGAAACTAAAACTATAACTATGTTTGTGTTCTTGAAGTAAAACTAAGTTAAAAGGGTAATTTTTACAAGTAAAACTCAAAATCTAAGTATGAAAAACTGCATTTTCTATTCTACCTAAACACTCTAAGCACAAAACCCTAGAAAAGACTCTCCCCAAGCAGAAAATTTTGCAGCTTTTATAAAGCTGTCCAAGAGGCCACGACTAGGACACTTTTGTCTTAGCCGCGACAGAAGGAAAAGGTACGATTGGGACATTTTGTCTCAACCGTGGCAAGCTTCTGGATCAAAAGTGTCTTCGCAGGCTGCCATGGCCACGGCTGGGACAATTTGTCTCAGCCGTGACCTTTGATGAAACGGTGCGTTTTGAAATCTGCAATGGCCATGGCTGGGACAATTTGTCTCAGCCGTGACCTTTAATGAAACGATGCACTTTGACTCCTGGATTGGGCATGGTTGGGACAATTTGTCTCGGCCGTGGCCATTGGTGAAAAGGTAAGTTTTGCCATCTGCATTGGACACGGCTGGGACAGTTTGTCTCAGTCGTGCCTTAGAAAAATTTCCTACAAAAAGTAAAATTTAAGACCATTAATCACCAAAAAACTTTAAATTAAACAAAATAACTAAAATAAATATAAGAAACAATAATATAGCTTTAAAACACTAAAAGCATGCAAGATGAGACACTAAAACACACAAAATTATCCAGAAAATAAACACTAAAAACAAGATTATCATGGCTCATCCATCAAAACTTATATGGGAGACGTCGACTAAGCCTTCTTTCTGTTTTAAAATAATCTTCCCACAGAAGTCTCTGTGGTGGCTTGGGCTTTTAGCTGTGAGAACAATGAATGGCTCATTTGCCATTTATGGAGTTTGGACATTGTGCTGAGATTTTCCTTTGGTGCATTTGGAATTGCAACCCTCAAAAATTATAAAATTGCCTTTAATTAGTTTTGTCTGGACAAATGGAGAACAACATCCTGTTCCAAGATCCTTTGTGAGATGGAGAAAGTGACGCCAATCCTGGATTTTGTTTGTTTATTGTTGTTGTTTTTTAGTCAACCATAGATAAAGCTATTCAATGTGCCATTATCTCTGAAAGATTTGAGAGAGTCTTGAAAGGTCGGACAGTCCGTTGGTCTGCTTAGGAAGCTTTCGGGCAATCCGATCGCATGCCTGAGCCTCGACGCTGCCATTGACATGGAGCGGGATTGTTGTAATTGGAGTGTGGGAGAAGCATACACATATATAATTATGCATTGCAAATTTAAAAGAATATATTAACTGGAGAAATACTTATCTTCTATTTTCATAATACAGCTGCAAACGCGATGACTAAGGGAGATAATGTCGCCAAGAAATTAGCCGATTGGGCCAAGGCGAGAACTGAAGCAGATCGTGCTGCCAAGGAAGAGAGGAGGGCTAAAAAGAGAAAAATCGTGCCCTCTTCAGAAGCTCAGGTTTCCCATCCTTATGCGAACACTCCCACTGCTACCTCAAGTGATGTCGCAACTCTTGCTGCTTGCCCTTCTCAGACCCTTCCGAAGTCCTCTTCCGACCGGCCATTGTCCGAGGATTATTCTCATAGGCATTTTCTTAGAGATGAAACTGACTCTGAGAGGGAGTGAATAGCCTAGGATCGGGGAAAATCAGTCCAGGCAAACATGGCCACAATAGACGAAGATGCCTAAAGGAGGATCAAGGAGGCAGCGAGGAAGAAAATTGATGACCTGATAGCCGCAGTAGATGCAAGGGTTGTTTCCAGGAATAAAGGGGCATCAAAAATGCGATTGCAAGGATTGCCGAGGGTCGGGCCTCATCACTAGGAGAGGTTTTGAAAAGTCAATTTGGTGATGGCTGGTCTATTGACAATAAGCCGTATCAAATTATTTATGTCAGAATATGCTTCAGGAGGGTGATTACAAGGCAATGGAAAATCCTGATATATTATCTCGAGAGTGCAGCCTTTTTCAACAGCAAAGTCTGGAGGTATCTTTTCCATATTTTCGTTCTTCAATAATATTCATTAACTTCGCTTCATCCGACCGTTATTTCTTCGGCTAACTGACCTTTCTGCCTTCCCCCTTTTTTGTCTTTTAGTTAATAAAAAGGGGTTTGCGCTTGCACGATGTGGCCAATCTTTGCAAAAAGAAAAATGAAGATTCCAAGCGGGTAAGAAGAGAGGCGAAATATAAGTATGAAGCTGCTAGGGAAGAATCCTTCGTGTCCGGTCAGAGACTGAAAACTTGAAGGAGGAGGCCAATCATCTTTCCTGAGACCTGTGAGTTCGACAGAGGGAGGTTGATCACCTTAAAGGGGACGTGGCCCGTCTGACTGCCGAGAACTCCTTAATGCAAAAATTCAAAGAAGAGGCAACCAGACTGAGGGAGGAGTGTATGCGTCTATCTGCCGATTGCTCAAAGGTCAAAGAGGAGCGTGACCTTCTGCAGGGTGAGCAGGAATCACTGAAAACCACCTTGGCCGAAAAAGAAATGGCGTAGGGTAAAAAGCTTGAAGACGAACTTATTGCTCAAAGAGAAAAGCTGATGGACCAGGTGGGAGAGGCTTAAAGGCGGTTATTGACTCGGTTGATTTATGCAACCGAACAACGTTTTCCTAAAGCTGACCTTAGCTAGATGGAGGACCCAGGGATCTTGTTCGACCCCCCTTCCAGCGACGGTGAAGAGGAAAACTGCCATGATCCCCAGTCACCATAGGTTACCTCATCTGAGCCGAGCGGTCCTAGCGCAGCTATTTCAGCACCAGTAGATCCTGTACCTGCAAATACCCTAGAGTCTTCACGACCTTTGGCCGATACAAATGTACCCTCTACAATTGTGGAGATTGTAGATATAGAGATGTAGATTTTCCTTTTTGTAATGAGGGTATTTTTGTAAAGAATCTTCACGAAATATTCAATGCGTCAAAGCGCTCTCTTTGTATTGTCTCCATACTGTAATTATTCTTTACATTGTCTTCATACTGCAATTTTACTTTAGGCGAAATCTATCATGAAATTATTAAAGGGAGAATAAACAGCTATCAATCATGGAGATTTTTATGAACAATACGTAAATTTGAATAAGGAGAATACTTCCTGAACGTTAACATACTTTGCTAACATTTTAAATATGGAGAATGTACAAATTTGAATAAGGAGAGTACTTCCTGAACGTTAATATGCTTTGCTAACATTTGCGATTCATAACTCTTTGTGACATATTTAGTCCGATCGGATTAAACTCGTTATTCAAATGTGAGTTATTACTTAAATTTATCACGCCAAGCGCGCCAGGCGACGTCGTTGGTTTTAAATAGAATATCAGCCGATCGGCTATTAAAAGAGTCATCCACGGCGAATGATCTTTTTGATCTATGGTGGGAGAAAAAACTCCATTCTCACTCCCAACTGAGTACTTTCATAACTCAGTGGTAGAGCACCATTTATTGCTCTAATGATCTTTTCGATCTATGGTGGGAGATAAAACTCAATTCTCACTCCCAACTGAGTACTTTCTTAGCTCGATGGTAGAGCACCATTTATTGCTCTCAGTTTCAAGGAATTTTTCTTTAATAGAGAAGGCCTATAGCCTTTAACCTCATTCTGAAGATTTGGCAATTTCGTACTTTAGGGGAGACAATTGACTCAATTGTTGTCCTTTGCATTTTGGGCTAGGAATGGACATCGAGCCTAGCGAGTGCTCGCATTTTAGGCTCAGAATAGACATCAAGCCTAGCGAGTGAGCTGGCGGGGGTTAAATGGAGACGTCTTGCATCTTTGGTTCAGAAATCACATCGAACCTAGCAAACGAACTTAATAAGAAGGAACGTTTTCATAAGCTTGGGATGAACATCGAGCCTGGCAAACAAGATAAGAGCGAACAATCGTTCTTTTGGTTTGAAATAGACACCAAACTTAACAAAAAATCATCATTAAATTCCTATCGAATTTATTCAGATCGGAAGTAGGGAATTTCGTTGAACGGGGCCAAATAGATATCCTGCAAATACACATTTAAACCCAACAAACAAAGAAAAGAAAAGAAAAACATACCTTTTTCAAAGATGAAAAAGAATGGAGAAAATGGGAAAAATGGAGAAAAGATTCTTTATTGAAGGTGAATACAATACATGACTATACATGGTACTTCTTGAGTACTCCGACATTCCAACTTCTAGTGATATCCGCCCCTTCAAGGGTTCTGGGTTTATAGGGGTATTGGAGTTGGTGTGAGCTTCCCCTTTTTGACACTTCCCGTGCTTATACCCGTTTCTTCGAGCACAAGAGTAATCATATTAAAGGCTCTTGTCCTTTTGAGTTGCATCTTTTAGCGACTCTTTGCTTGTAGGTAGTGATCATGGCATAGGCATCTTTTCCTTTCTCTTTTATTGCATCCGAATGTTGGCATCTAGCCGATCGACATATAAGCTGGATCCTTATATTAGGGTTTAATAAGGTGGCGTACTCCGTTGTTCGAACAAAGAATGCCCGGTGAGTCACCAAAGCTTGAATAGAAGCCTATCGGATCCTGCTTTTACTCATGCCAGATGTCCTGCCTTGGAACGAACCGTCCTACCATCATAGGTTCCTGCCTTGGAACGGGCCGTCCTACCATCATGGGTTCCTGCCTTGGAACGGGCCGTCCTACCATCATGGGCTCTTTCTGGTGCTCGATTGTGGCAACGTATGTTTCTCTTGATGCCTTTTGATCTCCCTTTAGGACAACGATTCCTCCCCTAGTCGGGATCTTCATTACCATGCATCGAGGCCTACCAAAAATTGCATTATTGGCAAGAGTCATATCAATAATCATAAAAGTTACCTTACAGGTGTAGACTGGAGCCTCATGGCCAAGCTCAACTAGAAGCTCGACCAACCCTGCCACTAGAACGATAGCATTGCCAAGCCATATGAGTGGTGTGGCATTTGATTTAAGTTCTCCGATCGGGAGACTTATGGCTTCAAGAGCTTGGAGGATAAGCACATTTACCATGCTTCCATCATCTACCAATATTCTCCTCACGTCGAAGTTGTTGATTCGTGCCCTAATGACAAGGGCATCCTCGTGAGGAAACAATACGTCTTGCGCATCATAATTGGGTATGGTGACTGGGGCTGGCCGTTCGGATGTCTGGGTGATGTAAATGCTTTTACCCTTTCTTAATTTGGTGAGATCCTCTCCGTGAGATGATCCGTCAATGAACATATTTATGACACCGGCATGTGGTCGACGTGGGTCCGCGGTTCTTAGCTTCCTTCGTTCACTATCGTCGCCATCATCGGAACCATGTGAGTGCATTTCCTCCCAGAGTGGTAGGGAATATCCTGCAGGCGACCCCTTCATCGTTGGTGTACACCTGTCCATTATCATGTCTCGCCGTCCCTTGGTGTGGCTGCCTGGAGTTCTAACACTCGTCCTTCTATTATAGTGAGCTCTTGGCTCGTTGATGCAAATTTTCCTATTCTTTCTTCCTCCAAAGCCTTTGGTTGTGCGATTTATTTCACAACCTTTGGAAATCCAGGGCATTTTTCGTTGTCCATAGTTTGGATCATGCCTTTAGTGAAACTGCCAAGAACGGTGCTTTTATCTTCGACGGTAACAGGGGTATCCTCCGACTGTCGTATGGCCGTGTCGTCAAAGTTTGAAAGGGGGATTACGCCTATCAGGTGATTTGAGAAATCTCCCCCTTATCCCCGAGGGCTTAGCTCGATCCTAGCTGTTGTGATTGCATTTTGCAAGAGCTTGATGCTCATAAAATCCTGAATCTTTCCTAGCTCTCAACGAAAGCACCAAATGATAAAACCTAAAATGATTTATCTGTGAGAGAGGGATCAACAGCTGAGGCTGCAGATTGGATAGTTGAATTATCTGTAAAGGAGAGCTTGCAGTTCATCCAGCTGGGCGGACAGTAGGACCTGTAAAAAATGGGGTGCCCGATCGGAACCGGACTTTAACACTCCGAAGCTCAAGTTAGTGGCTTTTAGAAAGAGTGTTTGGAGAGAGAGAATCTCAGATATTTTTCATACCTGGTGCTATCATGTTTTGAGCTATTTATAGGAGTTATTTGGAGAGGTACTTGAGTACCTTTGGGGGCGATATCTGGCAGTCAGAGTAGGTGAGCGACGATGTGACAGGAGGTAGATGAAGAGCATGGATGTTGTCTTGTGCTAATGGACTGACAGGACAGGTTGTCCCATCAGTCCGATCGGACACTTTGCTTTCATGCGTTATCTTCCAGCTCACGCTTTGCCCTTTTATTTATTGGATTTAGACTGCCTCAAATGCTATTGGGCCAGACTAACTGGACCTTTAAGAATGTTTTTTCTGTAGTTATCAGTAAGTTTATTTATAAAAAATAAAAAATAATATTTTATTTTCTATATTCTATTTTTTTAAATTAAAATATTTATTTTCTATAAAAAATTTTAAAAATACATTCATTTATTAACAAATAAAAAATTAGACTATTTATTTTCTATATATAGAGAGAGATGATTTAGAAGATTTAGAAAATTTAGAAAATAGTTTTTATTAGTTCTTTAATATCTTTTTTATTTTAAAAAACTGAAACATTCATTTTTTTATTTTATATTTTAAAAAATTAACTAAAATAAATATAATCTCTATTTTTTTAAATTTAAAAAAAAAAACTGAAGTATTTTCTTATAAATGAACATATACTAAAGATTTTACTACTTTTTGGTTTTGTCCTTTATCTAATTGAGGAAGAAACAAACAAAATATATTAAATAATGCTTTCAAAATAATTTATTGAAAATTCTAAGATAATCAAAGGAATTTTTTTGTAGTTTATGTACTATTATTAGATGACATAAATAACTTATGCTCATATATTTTGGAAGACATTACTCTCTGTCCCACTCTAAGTGCTCAATTTCACTATAATATGAAAATTAAAAATCACAGTCCGGTATAAAAAGACATTAGCCATTGGCATAATTACTTTTTTTAATTTTAAGTATTTCAATTTAATTGGAGTACATGGTAATAGGATTGAAGGAGTAATACCTTAATGGTAATGGCAACATATAAATTTTTCTCTCAAATTTTTAAAAAATACTTAAAGTTGAACAAAATTAAATGATAAAATTAGACATTTAAAATAGGATTGAAGGAGTAATACGTTATGAACATTAAGGTAAACTTCAATGGATTTACTATGTAACGGTCAAAACTAATACTTATCCAAAAACAAACTATATATATATATATATATATTGGCGAAACAAGACAAGCTTCAACACCTTTCTGCTTAAATCAGGTGACACGAAAATACAGTGCTTAAATTGGATGATTGCTTATTAATGTAATAATTTTCACACTCGTAGGAGTCAATATCATTTGTAAATAAATGAATTCCATCAAATTTTATTTACTAAACTTTTAACAATGTTATTGGCTATATCGCAACAAATTTTTTTCATGATTCATAAATTTCTAGATAAATTTGGAGTAGGGATAGAGTTTCAAAATTCTTCCTAGTAATTTAATTGTAAGATATAAACATCAAAATATGCCAGCATATACAATCAAAGAGACGATTTCATATTTAGTATTTGAAGGGCCTACTTAGGAAAGAAAAATGCAACTGTACAAGAAAACAAATGCACAAAAATGATGTGGATCGTTGTAGGCAGTTAGATTGAGGAACCTTAGAAGTGGGTATCACTAAACCAACGGCCCACAACAAATGGCGTTCTATTTCCCGGATTTTCCATTAGGAAGAGAATAAAAAAAAAAATTGAAGAAAAATTCAGTATTAAATGAAGTGTCTTCACCATAGCACTTAATATTCTCATCAACCAACTAACTGGACAATTTAATTACAGGTGATGTTCAACAACAGGGAAGAGAGAGCCGAACTTTTAGAGGGATTAGTAGTTAGCAACAAAGATCCTAACATTCCCAGATTTCCTCAGGTGATTTATATATTAATTTTGATTTTTCACTTTTTTTATTTTTATTTTTTTGGTTTAATTTTTGCTATTCTAATCATCTCAATAACTTCTGCTTCCTTAATATATATATTTAAATCTTGCAGAAGATACACCTGTGGGGTGAAAATGACCAAATCTTCAAGCTGGAACTCGCACACAACATGAAAGAGTATGCCTCCCTATCCCTATACTACACTTGCCTACACTTGCTATACGAAAAAAATTCATATGACAGTCGCACAAAACTGCAATTCACGGACCAAACTTAGATAAGAAACTACCAGTTAGCAATGTACCAATCTATTTACATAATAATGAAATGGAAAAATTCTTTGATTAAACACATCCCACCGCAAACCTTGAAAACAGAATGTTAGTTGATCTCATCTCATATTCACAAAAGCCGGAAAGAGATTTATGCATTAACTGCTTCTAGTCAGTTGATTAAAGTTATTTGATTTTTCTGGCTCATTAATTAGCATATCTTTGGATACAGGCAATTGGGTGAAAATGCAACATTTCAAGGTATTAGGAAAGCAGGGCACTTAGCTCACATGGAGAGACCATGTGTATATAATAGGTGTCTGAAGCAGTTCCTAGCTTCCCTGCAACGAAATGAAGAGCAAAAGTGATGTTCCACCTTCTATATTTCATTCTCTCCCCCCCCCCCCCCCCCCCCCCCCCCCCTTTTTTTTGTAATCTATGACCCTTATTATGCAGCATAATTCATAAATCATAGCTTATATTACTTCTGTGGCAAAGACTAAAATACAATGAACTTGAATGAAATCTTCCCTTTTCGTTCTCTTCGTTTTCCTTTCATTTCTTTTTGTTTTTGTGGTTCTTTTCTTTTGGCACATCAATCCAAGGGTTGTAAATAAAAAATAAAGAATAAATAAAAAAGAACGCATGGTACATTCAAGATAGGAAGCAGAACAGATTTATAAGCTGCACAGAAGATTGAAACCATATCACACGAGCATGAGCCAACTTTTATCTGAAAGATGATTGGATTTCCTCTAGAGTTCTTCCTTTGGTTTCAGGAACCCAAAGAGATACGAAAACAACGGTAAAAGCAGTAACCACCGAGTATATAGTGAAGGTTCCTGCACCAGTGAAACATTCTTTTATTAGTCAGGCCGCATGAAACTATAAACACCCACATGTAGATTTGAAACATATTCATAAAAATTGCACAAGTTCCTCTCACACATGTATGAAAGCAGAGAGAGAGAGAGAGACCTCCACTACTCCAACTCAACAGTAAGTTTGCTGTCATTGTCACTGCCCAGGATGTCAACCAATTTGCCAATGTCGCTACGCTGCCAGCAAGGCCTTTGATATTGACTGGAAGTATCTGCATGTCATTCAGAAACAAGTAGTTGTCATCTGCAAACTTCATAAGATAGCATTTTTATTTGATCTTATTAAATTTGTTAATGCTTAACGTGCATGACCAGACACCTAGATCACAACACTAAAATTGACACCAAGGTTTCAATAAACATGACAAACCAAATAGATAAGTTAACCATACCCTTAACTTTGGGCTATATTAAACTAAACTCTAGATTTTACAATTTTACAAGTTCAATCCTAGATAAACGTTGGTATACTGTAATTTGCTAAACAAATATATAAAAGAACAAATGAGAGGATATTAGGCGAAACCTTGCAAGAACAAAGCCATAATCCTTCTTCACCAGCTACCAGGAAAGAAAATTTTACAGGCATCCCTCACGAAAATGCCCCCAAAACCAAAAGGAAGAAAGCATTTGTACATAGGTCATTCATATATACACTGGGCTAGAATATTTGAGGTACAGCTTTGACTTTGAGCATTCACATGTCGAGACAAAACCAAGCATTTATAGCAAAGAAGTTGCTCATGCATATTTAAAATACATATAGATTTCACTTGTTGACATTAGGTAATCTCTCTAAATTTCAAGGTCAAACCACTTATAGTGAGATAAGCAACTAATTTGAGTTCTTCACTCAGTATATGCTAGCCTTCTACAATGAATCCCTCTTCCCAGTTGACAGGCCCATAACACAAACGATGACACAATAACACCGTCCCTCAAGTGGCCTACCAGGCATTTGACTCCTGTAAAAAGGCTGAGGTTATTCCCTAAGTTTACTGCTTTCATCAAATAATCATTTCATCACATTCTGTGCTGAGTCGAGACATTCCCCACACAATACTGAGTTGAATGGTTGGTGAAATAGATTTTAGATTTCTAAGACTTATCCAATAGCTCTAGGCTGAACAAAATCCCGGGATATCAAGAAAAGAACTGATCAAAACAACCCTCAACCATCTGAATCAAATAATTTAACATATAAAGTTTTATGCCAATCAGAAACCATAACGGTCTGTATGTTTGCAGAATTACGATTCACTTGCACCAAAACTTTGCATACCTCTGACATTATGAGCCAAGGAATAGCTCCAAGCCCAAGAGAGAAGAAAATAATCATAGCCTGAATAGAAGAAATAATTTATAAAATTAAGTGGACAATATTTGCTATTAAAAGCACAAAGACAGTAGTGACATTAAAATTAATATCATGGCAGGCATGGACGAAATGCATAAGGAAACATACCACAAGCCCCACAATTGACAGTATTCCCATTATGCCATATAAGTGGGAATCCTTTGAACTAATCCCCTGGTAACAATGACGCAGAAGAAGAGGGATAAGAAGGCATCTAAAATTGCTCCGTAAAAGAAATTTTAGGATGCTTGATGCTCAGTAAAAAATTGTTATAATAATGATCAGCATAGAGCTTATGTGACAATAGAAACCTCTACATAAAAGGCAACTGCAACAAGAAGCAGGCTAACAGTCATTCCACATGTAGATACCTGCAAAAGGCATTCAATTTAAAGATCCCATTATTTGGTCTCTCATCCTTAAACATTGAATATTCATTTTCCATTAACAGCTAAATTGGCAAAGTATGCTCACAATCAGAAGTAGCCTACGCCCAGCTTTATCAACCAGCCATGTAGTGACCCCTGTGGCAAGAACCTGCAAAATGATGATAGATATTGATTGATTAAATAGGAACACACGGATTTTCATCCTTTTTCTTTTTAAGAAAAATTAATTTCCAATTTTTATGGGTAAGATTGGAACTTAAGGCTATGCAAACACTTAAGCCAATGCCCAATGGAAATAATAACGTTAAGTATATTGCCTCACATCTTACCTGAATAATCCCAAGTCCAAGTGTAGCAAGATTACTTGAGGTAATCCCTGCCAAATTTAATGTTACTCATTAAACCATTATGTATAACTGTAGGTTCTCACACCCAAATAATTGATTTCACTTTTGAGCAAAAACATAGAAAACTACACCACATCAGATGCTTATAGCTTAATAGGATGCCAACTATATGCCTAGTTGTACAAAATAAGATTAAAAAGACAATTGTTCTTCAACTTTTTTCCAATTTCTCTAGAGATATTGGGTTTCATGGCAAATAAACCAAAAGTTAGAAATTGGAAGGGGGAGAAATTAGTACTTCAATTAAAAAAAGTTAGAAGAAAAAAAATGATGGGATCGAAAAATTAGGAAAAAAATTTAAAGAATAGCTTTTTTTTTTTTGGTCTACCAGTACACATCAACAAGACGATTCAGTGCTTTACATTTTGTTTTGTCCAATGTGGCATGTAGGTGGCATATGATTAGGTTATAATCGGTTGAGCGGCGCATTCCAAGTTATTCCAGCACCAAAAAGTCTAATTTCTGGTCCTAGTGACCATTATTGCAGAGAAATAAAAGTTATCACCACGTTATACATCATTTCGTTGTGATCACGAATAAGAAATGGCAATAGTTGAATGACCATGGGTGAAATTAACCCCATATTTCATGTACAACATGAATTACAACAAAAACCATAGAAGTTATGATGTTCATAACAACATTAGTGGCAATTTAACATTCATACTTCAAGAAAATTTGTCACCTTGGAATTAGAATATGTAATGGCAACGCAAATAGGAACTTTCCCTATTGCACTATGTGAAGTGGTGAACCTAATATGCAAAATCCAATCATTTCACTGTCATAAGGGTCAAGAGCAGTCAACAGAAACAAAAACTTAGCCTTTGAACAGCTGCCTTGCCATGGAGACCATAAGAAAAAATGATACTAAGTAAAACTTGTAACCTAAAATACTTCTACCATGAGATATGTTTACAAGGCACGAGATGCACATATCTTGTTTCCCAAACTAAGTAATACTGTCAAAGATGGGTGGCTTGGACAATTTTAGTGTCCAGCCAACAGAGAAACCAGCCTAGCAAGCTACAAAAGATAATAGTAAAATGGGAGACGAGAGCCAAAGAAAGACAGGTCACACCAGCACTTTCAAAGATATTACTGGAATAGAATAATATCCCATTGATGCCACTAAGTTGCTGAAGCATAAGTAATCCAATTCCTACCTACAATATAAATAACTACCATCAACATTGGGAATTTTGTAGTTTCAAAAGTAACAAAACATGAGGACAAAAATCTGAATGTCAAAACAAACCCATCTACCATCAAAGGGAACCAATATCTTCTTCGCCTAAGATCTGAAAACTTGATTGTTGTTCTTTTGCTTGATGATGCTACAGCTCTCTGAGAAAAATACATGCATGAAATAGGGTGGATTAGCGTACAGGATCTAATCGCAAAACATCAAACACAATTTGTTTATGAGGATGGTTAATTTCAGTTCAGACCTTGATGTCATTCACCTCAGCAGAAATGTCCACATCGAATCCACGTAAAACTTGCAAAGAGGCTTCAAAATCTTCTGTCATCCCCATTTTGGCCTGCCAACCCAATCCCCAAATAAAGAAATGAAGGAGATGAAGAGAAACTCAACAAAGATATGATATATCATAAATGACACATCACTCAAAATATAAACCAAACCAGCCATCGAGGAGACTCTGGAATGAAAAATAAGCCAGGTATTAATATTGTGCAAGGCAAAATTCCTGCAAATTAACTTAGATACATCAATCATAGCTGCTCATTAATTAAACTATTTAATTGATGGCTAACATTAAGTTGAATTGATGAATATGAAAACAAACATCCAAAATTGGTGGAAATGTACAGTGAAAAAAAAAATACAAAACAGCCTGCACATTTTTATAAAAGATCTCTTTGTTTTTCCCTTTCAGTCCAACAACATCATTGCCTTTAATGAGCTTCACAGATGTGTGCATGTATGCACACAAACATTGCTAGAGAATACTCATCATCAATTGAAAATCTATAACATTTTTTTTGTACAACTATAAATTCTGTGTTGACCATTATAGCTATTGACAGCTGTTAGTAACTAATTTTAGGAGCATATTTGAAGAAGAAGATTTTCCAATTTCTTGACTTAGTTAGCAGAATTATTTGACAATTTGTTTGAATTTGTAACTTGAAATTTGTGTAAATATCTGTATTCCTAAATGCAAAAATAAAAATTAAGATTTAGAAATTTTTCATGGTATCAGAGCCTTTGCTCTTGGAACCTCTTCTTATCAACCTTCATTGCTAAGTACTTTCTTCTTTTCAAGCCCTTATAACCAAGTGCAATTTCCAGCCTTCATTGCCAAATTTTTCTTTCAAACCTCCAACATGTCTGAAATTGAATCAGAAATAAACTCTAATACCAAATTAGAAGAGACCTCAAATATTTCACACATAGGTGATTTGCAGAATATCCAGGCAGCCTATACACTCTACGGAAAAAACTATTTGAAGTGGTCACAATTTGTTCAAACATTTCTCAAATGAAAGGGCAGAATCAGCCACTTGCTTTGAACTAGACCAAAAAATGGTGATCCAAAATTCATTGCTTAGGATGAAGAGGATTCTTTGGTCATATTATGGCTCTTGAACTCCATGTTACTTGAAATAAGTAATACTTGCATATTCCTACCAACAGCTAAAGGCATATGGACTACTATTCAACAGATCTATTCAAAGGCAGGAGATGGTACCCTAATCTATGAGATCAAAACAAAGATCTCAGCCACTAAACAAGGCAACCTTTCTGTTACTCAATATGTTAATCTTCTGCAAAATCTATGGCAGGAAATGGATCAATATCGGTGTGTTGAGATGTTGCGTAGTGAAGATGCAGCCACCTTGAAAAGCTTTATCGAAAAAGATAGAGTTTATGACTTCCTTGCAGGTCTGAACGTGGAATATGATCAGGTCAGAGTACAGATGTTGGGAAAGGAAAGATTATCATCCCTGAATGAGACAATATCATTGATCCGAGCTGAAGAGAATAGGCAAGAAGTCATGTTGGAGCCTAAAACATTAGAAGGATCGGTAATGATTTCTATAAAGTCAAATAATAATGAAGTAAGGATAGGTAATGGGCACACATACTGCAAAAAACCACGCCATACGTGAGAAGATTGCTTTAAACTCCATGGGAAGGAACAAGTCTTTAGCCGTAAAGGAGGATTCAAAAGAGGAAAAGCCCACTTAACTGATAGAGAAGACCAAACCCAAGAAAAATCCATCCAAGCTGGTGTAGGAGAATTCAAGAAAGAAGAAATCGAAAAGCTAAGAAATCTCCTAAACTCGCTTGAAAAGTCCTCTAGTACGTGTTCATTGACTCAATCAAGTAAGTACCTTAATTCTTATACTTTAAGTGCCTCAAGTATGTTTTCTCTAGGCTCTTGGGTCATTGACTCAAGAGCTACTGACCACATGACTTACAGCCCAATCAGATTTAGAACATACAATCCATTTCCTGGAAATAGAAAAATTACTGTTGCGGATGGATCTCCTATAACTGTTGCAGGCTAAGGAAAAGTAAATCTATCAAATTCTTTGTTCCTAAATAATGTGTTGCATATCCCAAAATTGTCCTCCAATCTCATATCCATCCATCAAGTTACCAAAAATCTAAAATGTAAAGTAACTTTCTATTCTACTGATTGTGTTTTTTAGGATTTGTTTACGGGGAGAACGATTGAACTTGCTAAGTTGAAAGATGGGCTTTATTACCTTGAGGAAATGAGTGGCAACAATAAGAACAATAATCGGTTATCCCTCACCTGCTCTTCAAGTAACCTGTCTCCTAATAAATCTGCAATTTGGCTTCATCATTTTCGTCTTGGCTATCCATCTTTTATTTTACTTAAAAAATGTTTCCTTCACTTTTTAAGAATGAAGATGTTAGTAGTTTTCATTGTAATACATGTGAAGTTGCTAAACATCATAGACTATCATTTCCATTGAGTAATACAAGATGTACTAGACCTTTCTCTTTGATACGTATTGATATTTGGGGGCCTTATAGAGTTTCAAGTATTTCTGGAGCAAAGTGGTTTGTCACTTTCATTGATGATTGTACTAGAACTACTTGGTTATTTCTTATGAAAGAAAAATCATAAGCAGTATTTTTTCAATGTTTCATAAAATGATTTGTACACAATTTGGAAAGTTTGATTAAAAAAGTAAGATCGGACAATGCAAGAGACTATTTAAGATCGGACAATGCAAGAGACTATTTTAATCAAGTTCTCTCATCTATTTTCCAAAAAGAAGGTATAATACATGAGTCATCTTGTTTTAACACATCCCAACAAAATGGAATTGTTGAATGAAAAAATAGACATTTACTCAATGTGACACTTGCAATTTTGTTTCAACATAAAGTTCCAAAAACCTTTTGGGAAGAAGTTGTTTTAACTGCTGCACATTTGATAAATAGAGTACCTTCTAAAGTGCTCAATAATCAGAATCCCATTGTTGCTCTTTCTGTTTTTTACCCAGATTTTAGTGTCTCTTGCAAATTGTCACCAAAAGTGTTTTGTTGTGTTGCTTTTGTACATGTTCATGCACACCAAAGAGGAAAACTTGATCCAAGAGCTATAAAATGTATTTTTGTGCGATATTCAAACACAAAGAAATGATACAAGTATTATCATCCACCTTCAAAAAAAATTTTTTACCTCCATAGATGCTACATTTGTTGAAAATGAACCTTACTTTCAAAGTAACAATCCTCATCTCCAGGGGGAGAGTTCTTGGGAAGATAAGGAATTTCTCCTTGATTTTCAAAAAACTTGGAAATCTTTCAAACCTGACCATACACCTAATTCCAAAGGAGAACATGCTAGCAGTAAACTTGAACCTAAATTTGAATTTGAAGGTGAACATGCTAGTAAAGAAATTGAACCTGATCTTGGAACTGAGAGAAAAACTAATTTAAATCCTACTACACCACTCAAGGTCTACTCAAGGAAGAAAGTTCATATTTCTGAACCTATGCAAGTCCAAGAATCTAAACCACAATCAGGTACTGAAAATTCTGCTACTTTTTGTATTCAATATGACTCTGCTTCTTGTGAATTTAATGATTTAGACTTTCATATTTTTGTTCGAAAAGGAAAGCGTGAATGCACTAAACATCCAATCTCAAATTTTGTATCTTTCCATATACTCTCCACAAAATAAAACTTTTCTTACCACCATCAACTCCATTTCAATCCCACAAACACTAAAAGAGGCACTTAGAAATAAGAACTTGTTACAAGCTATGAAAGAGGAAATGAATGCCCTAGAAAGAAATAAGACTTGAAAAATTGTAAATCTGCCCAAATGAAAGAAAACAATGGGCTGTAAGTGGGTGTTTACTTTAAAATATAGAGCTGATAGTTCATTAGAAAGGCATAAAACTCGGTTGGTTGCAAAAAGATATACACAGATATATAGAGTAGATTACCAAAAGACCTTTGCACCCGTAGCAAAAATGAATATTGTGCGTGTCCTTTTGTCTTTAGCTATTAACTTTGGTTGGTGTTTACAGGAATTTGATGTTAAGAATGCGTTCTTACATGGAAATTTAGAAGAAGAGGTATACATAGAACCTCCACCGTATTTCAATGAAATGCTTTTTGAAAAGAAAGTGTGCAGGTTAAAGAAAGCTTTATATGGATTAAAACAATCGCCAAAAGCTTAGTTCGGAAGATTTACTAAAGTAATGCTAGCAATGCAATACAAACAAAATCAAGGAGATCATATCTTCTTCACAAAACATTCAAAAGGAGGAGTTACAGCTCTTCTTGTATATGTAGACGATATCATCATCACCGAGAATGATCAAATTGAAAGAGAAACACTCCAAAAGTGCTTAACAAAGAAGTTTGAAATTAAAAAGCTAGAGAGGCTGAAATATTTTTTAGCCATTGAGGTGGCATACTCAAATAAAGGCATCTTTGTTTTCCAAAAAAAGTATGTCTTAGACTTGCTTAAAGAAACAGGCAATCTTTGATGCAAGGCAGCAAGCACACCCATTGAGCCTAACTTGAGATTGAGTGAAGGGAAGGACGATAGCATAGTAGATAAGGGAAGATATCAGCGACTAGTTGGAAAACCGATATACTTGTCCCATACAAGGCCGGACATAGCATTTGCTGTAAGTGTAGTAAGCCAATTTATGCATGATCCAAGAGAGAATCACTAGCAGGCTGTCAAAAGAATTCTATCCTATCTCAAAGGGACACCGGATAGAGAAATTTTGTTCAAAAAAAATAAAGAATTGTTCATAGAGGCATATACTGATGCTGATTATGCAGGTTATATTGTAGATCGTAGATCAACTTCAGGATATTGTACATTTCTTGGTGGGAACCTAGTGACATGGAGGAGTAAGAAGCAATCGGTTGTTTCAAGATCAAATGTTGAAGCAGAGTTTAGAGCTATGGCTCGTGGAGTTTGTGAATTACTATGGCTCAAAATAATACTTGATGACCTTAAAATCAAGTGGGAAGGACCTATGAAGTTCTATTACGACAACAAGTCCGCCATCAATATTGCACACAATCTGGTGCAACATGATCGCACAAAGCACTTCGAAATAAATAGACATTTTATTAAAGAAAAGTTGAACAGCGGCATGATTTGCACTCCATATATAGCATCAAATAATCAATTGGTAGATGTCTTAACTAAGGGAATGCCTACTTCTAACTTTGAAGACGTTACAAGCAAGATGGGAATGGAAAATATCTATTCACCATCTTGAGGGAAAGTATTAAAAATCTAGAACATTTTTTTCTGTACAGCTATAAATTATGTATTGACCATTATAACTGTTGATAGCTGTTAGTAACTAATTTTAGAAGCAGATTTGTAGGAAAAGATTTTTTAATTTCTTGACTTAGTTAGCAGAATTATTTGACAATTGTTTGAATTTGTAACTTGAAATCTGTATAAATACCTGTATTCCTAAATGCAAAAATAAGAATTCAGATTTAGAAATTCTGCATCAATTATGTTCAACCATGTATTAGCAATATTAAATAGGACTAAGGTCTTTTCCCCAATGATATAAGGCTCAAGAGAACTTCTTAGGGGCTTACCTAATACTGCAAGCAGCCTCCAGTTCACAAAAAGTCCTAATAGATAAGCCAGCATTACTCCAAGAGTAACCGAGAGCTAAAGAATGGAGAAAAAACAAAGACCACAGAATTAATCAATTAGTTAGCATGATGAACTTAGTTGATTTAAAAAGCAAAACCAACCTGGTTAACAGATCCAAGGCCTCCTCTCATGTTCTGAGGTGATATCTCAGCTATGTATACTGGTACCTAGGCATAATGAATGTCAATTACTTTTTTTTTTAAATAAATAAATAAATCTCAAAAATATCATTGATCTTTTCCTTGTTACTAGAAAGGATCCATAGACTGTAAAATGCCATTAATCTCATCAGCAAAAGAAATCAAAAAAAAAAAGGGAAAAGAACTTAGGGCTTCAAGGCTTACCACATAAGATATTATTCCAACACCAAATCCTTCTAACAGCCTTCCCATTAATAAAAATGATGAATCCTGAAAATTGAGCAAAGTACTTATCCTTGGCAAGTTCAAATAGGAAAAAAAGACATAACTGAGAAGCCTTCGAGTATCAATAAACACTCACTTTCGCGAAAGATATGCTTAACCATCCAATTATATTAGGGATTGCCGCAATCATCAGTGACTGCAATTTTACATGGCAATAAAGCAACCATCGTGCATTAGCTCTACAGTTACATCCATACATAAATATGCACGAATTTCATTGTTATTTCGTTCCTTCAAATTATGTAAAGCATCATAAATTCTTACACGTCTTTAGAAGCTTTCAATTGTATCAATTTCAAAATTAGAAATAACTGAGTAAAAATACCGTACCCCTTTGCGGCCAATGTACTCTGCAATCTGACCACTAGCAATAGCACCAATCATAGCACCAACATTAGCTAAAGAACCAAACAGAGAGAACTGTACACAAAAATCAAACTTAAACCCCAAAAGGCCATAAAAGAAAATTAAAAAAAAAAATTCAAAGGCCAAAAAGTCAAACCTCAGATATTGAGAGTTTGAGATCGTTGATGATCTCCGTTTGGGTGGGAGAAGAATACCCACACTAGAGCAAAAAATAAAATAAAAATTCAATTTAACATAGTACAAATAGCAGATAAAAGGGATGATAAGTAGAAAGGAAATATTTTACAGTGAAACCGAATTGGATAGGACCCAAGGCGACAATAAGGACACAGAGGACCACAGAAACGGCACCGTCTCGGAGGACCTGAGCAGAGGAGCCCATCATGCTAGATTGCCTGGAGCTCATTCTATACCAACTCCCAGTGTGGAGAAATGATTTTCTAAGTCCATCTTCGGCATCTTCTCTGGAACTCATTGTGCTTGCTATCCAGAAAAACCTCTCTTAGGCAAATTGTCAAACAAGATCGATGCTAATCTAGGTGAAGCAATCAGACGCTGATCGACGAAATCTCTTTTTTTTTTTTTATGTTTGAAGGAAACAAGAAATGAACTGTTGCTGTTGCGAAGGGTCAGTGTTAGGATTTGGAATTGCGTTTCTGGATAACGATTGCTAAAAATTGGACGAAAGATTCCCTATGTTGACGTTCTTCAGGCAGGACACGAGAGCGGGTGGCGCACTTGTTTTTTTTTGGCTTATTGATTACTCCCTCCGGAAAAACGGGGTTTTTTTTTCTTATTAATTACTCCCTCCTAAAAAGAAATACACCCGCTATTTCACTTTAAATATTATTTTAATTTAATTTATTTTATTTTAAATATTTTTTTAAATTTAAAAAATAAATTTATATAACTATCCTTATTTATTATACATTTTATTAAATATTTTTTTTTCTTATAACTTTCTATTTTTAACTAAAATTAAATAAAATTTTTAAAAATATAAAATAATATACTTGCTAATGACTATAATTTTTTTTATAAAATTGAGTCATTTTAATTATTTTTTTAATTTTTGTAAAAAAATAAAAAATTACATTTAAAAATGAGATGGAGGGAGTAGCTCACAGTCTTTTCACACATTAAATATATAATTGATCCAAATATTAAAGCGATTTAAGTTTGATCGGGATTGTAATGAATCTAATTTATTTGTAAAGTATGGATATTTATGTCCAAATATAAGAGGGTTGTGAGTTTTTTTCTAAAATTCCATCATCTGAAAAGAGAGTGGGATTTTTTCAAACCTATGTTTATCAATTTGGAGGGCCAAAAAATTATTGGTGTGCATTGTTCGGGTTCAGTTCAACGAAAACAACCTGAAAATTTTAAAAATTACATATCCGAACTGACCTTAACAATTATTCGGGACTCTAACTGATAAATTTTAAATTTTTCGATTCTGATCTGACCAACCCATATAAAAGAAATTAATGAGCAAAAAGAAATAAATAGAAATGCGTATTGAACAAAAGATAACAAGAAATCCCAAAAACAAAATAGTAGTTTAATCTATTAAGAAATTTCAATGTCTAACTACACTTTAAACTTATCGAAGAGAAGTAAAAAAAAAAACATTTTATCTGAAAGAAAATGAGGAATAGAGGAAGTTTATAGCAAATACTTCTTTGCCAAATAAATCCAAAAATTAACTAGCAAATGCAATAAAACTTGTTTATAATTGTAGGTAAAAGCCTATTTTAGTACAAAGCACTTTAAACTAGCTTTAATTTCTTAAAACCATTAAAAATTCTTTTTAATTTACTTTTACTAGTAAATCTTACTTTTTGAGCAAAATCTCCAACTTTGTATGTATGTACACACACATATATATATATATAATCAACTGAGGACCACTCTTACGAAGTTTTCTGTGATTAATTTATGATAGAGTTATAGCTTATAAATATTTATTATTTATAATTTTAACATATGGGTATGAATTTTTTTATTATTTTCTAATCTTCTAATTAAATATTCATTTCTATTGATCATATATCTAATATTATCTATTAATCTATAATAATACGAGAAATGAGGCAAATTTAAATTTTCTATTACTAAAATTTCTTTTTCTAAATTAGCTAATCTCAGTCTACCTATTTTTAACTCATCTCTTAATTGATCTATATTTTTAATTTTTCTTTTAATATTTTTCATATTTTTTAACCAAAAGGTATTCTATTTATTTTATTTTTAAAAAGTCGTATCCTTGAATTATTTATTTTTATCATAAATTCTAATATTTCTATTCTTTGCATAAATTACAATTTGAAATTATTTCAAATTTTTCTATAAGTTTTTTAATTCTATATTCTCGTCTCAATTGAATTTCTAATTTTCTATTATATTATATTATATTATATTATATTATATTATATTATATTATATTATATTATATTATATTATATTATATTATATTATATTATATTATATTATATTATATTATATTATATTATATTAGTAATTAGAATTTGTAATTCAATTATATATTTTCTTAGTCTATCCATTTTTAAAGTTTTACTAATTCTTTAGAGAGATCTAACATTAAATTTACTAATTTTATATTAAAATTAAAATCTCTATAATTATATATATTATTCTCATGCAACAGATGATGATAAACTATAAGATAAACTTTTAATCTAGATATCTGATCATTAAATTCATAAATTTTTTGTTTAACATTCCAAATGTTTTCATATCCTTCTATAAGTTTTCGTTTTTTTTTTGTTCTCTATCCATTAATTAAAATATTTTATAGATCAGAAAAAAGATCTGTAGGAATACTTGGAACAAACTCTATTAAAATATCAATTAAATTCATTTTCTTATGAAAATCTTGGCAATTGCAAGATTCACCTAAATGAAAATCTAAATGAAAATTTTCATGCTTGCTAATTAAATGTTATTTTAAACTAATTAATTCCTTTTTTAATAAAAACATATCTTTATCATTATCAAAATTTATAGCACATAAATCATCTAAAAATTTGTTAATACACCAAGAAATAATTAAAAAGAAATATCTAATGGATTATAATCTGATGATAATTTACAAGTAGGAGTATCGGGAGAGGTTACAGGAGTACATGTATAATCTCTTGAAAATATAAGTTGTAAATCTAAGGTTTTATTACAAAGGAAAGTAGAAATTACAAGGGATTTTTTTATTTCTCTCTAATCTTGAAGTTGAAATTTTTTTATTGTGCTCTCAGATGGTTACTTCAAACTCTCTGCCTCCAATTGATAAGAATGATACTCTTTATAGATAGTAAAGGTGCTGCTCTAGATAATTCTTGAACCTGCTGAAGATAAGTATCTGCCTTGTAATAATGTCTTCAATAAAAATGGGATAATAAGTTTTGTCAGAGAAATACTATTCCTTTTGAAAATTGTAATGTAAATTTGATAACTTTATCTTTAGTTTGGAAAAGATAATATGTAATAAATTTTTATTTTATCAAATAGTGATTTTTGTCAAGTAAGGATAAAGTTGTAGTTTAAAAGGTAAGGTAGTAAATGGAAAAGATAAAAAGCTTATCTAACTTTAAAGAGTTTTAAAAGGTTTGTTGGAAGAGTATCTTTGTAGGAAAGTTTTAAAGACTTTTACTATTCTTTCTTTGAACATTTGACTTTTAGTCTTTTCTCCTTTTTTTTACGTTTGCCTTTACATTACACTTGCATTTACATCTACATTACATATGCATTTGTATTACATTTACTTTTACATTTTATATTTTAATATTTGAATAAGGATTTTGAGAATCGTCGAATGCTCGATTAGGAGGAGTATTGCTTTCTGATGAAGATGTCCTTTCAGCTGAAATTCAATTGATAATTTAATTAAACTCTTCTTCGGATGCTGTTGATGATAATAAATTGATAATTTGAGTTTTATCCGTAATGAAACCTGTTGAAGGAATTGAAGTTGAAGCTGCTGAAGTCTTTAGCTCAAAATGATTAATAACTGCTTGCTTGTTTGCTTTACTGATATCAAAACTATCATACCATTTTACTCTGAATTCTCTAGATAGAATAGGTAACTGATTAATTTATTGGGAAACATGGTATGTCCAAGAGATGATCTAAGGAACTTTGAATATTGCATAATACTTTAGAAGATTATTTGGTGTACTTGGGTTACAGTAAGTAGTAAACTTGAGCCAAGCTTCTTTTATTTGAAATGGAGCTACTTTAGGTATTAATCCAAAATAATTAAACCATCTAATGAACTAATTGGAAAGAACACCGCAAAACTTGTGCGAAAAATAAATGAACCAAGAAGGTTAAAAATTCCTTAAGTAAAATGCTCTGTACCAAGCTTCTTGATAATCATAGTAACTGTATAGCAATCTTGGAGGATAGTTTGATAACGTTTTCACTTGATATGGTGTGAAACCCTATTCTAATTGAGTAATAACATGGATAATTTTAACTTTACTATAACTAATCCTATCTTTTTCTTTTTGATTATAATTATGCTCTATTTCTACAAATCCAGTATCTACTAATATGACTTTATAAAATTCTCTGGTCTTACTCTGATCATTTTCATTATAATGCCAACTATTAGGAAATACACGATCTATCAATCTATAAAAACTTTGGATCTCTGATATGTTAAACTCTTCTGATTCTAAAATCTTGATAAATAATTTCTTTTAATTTAAGAAATAAGGAGAGAATTTTTTTGGTTTGGACATGGATGA
The DNA here is from genome assembly GCA_037975025.1 of Excoecaria agallocha. Taxonomy (NCBI): domain Eukaryota; kingdom Viridiplantae; phylum Streptophyta; class Magnoliopsida; order Malpighiales; family Euphorbiaceae; genus Excoecaria; species Excoecaria agallocha. Next base: position 44,844,710 of record CM075816.1, read on the forward strand.
AGAGGGTATAATAGGAGAAGAGGGAGCAAAAGGAGAAGCTAAAACTGATGAATAAGGTCGAAGAGGTGCAGAAGGTGAAAAGGTTTGAGGTCTTTATAGTGGAGGACAAGATGGTGATAGAGAATAAAAAAGTCTAGGTAAGGTTTTAATAGGAAGAGGTGTGACTAAAGGATTCTGTTGATAATTTCTTGATGATAATGTTGCTTTAGTCAAAACTTTTTTGTTTGAACTCATTTTTCTTGTAGAAATTCATGAGAAAAAAATTAGGTAAACTATTATTTTTGTCTTTAATGAATTCAATGTCAAAATCGAAGTTGCTTAGTAAAACTTGCCACCTTGCAAAAAATTGTTTTGAAATTAAATTCTTAACATCTTTTTCTAAAATATATTTTGCTGATAAACAATCAATGTGTAATAAGAACTTGTTCATGTATAAATCTTTTTTAAATTTTTAATGCATAAAATAATGTTTAAAATTTTTTTCTTAATTGTAAAATAGTTTTTTTGAGTTTGATTACAACTTCCTAAATAAAATCTTATTAACTCTTTTTTATTTGTCTCTTTTCTCTTTTGTTTTAAAATACCTCCATAACCTATATCATTAGCATCTGTTTCTATTATCAAAAAGGTTTCTGGGTGTGGAATATTTAAACAGGGAAGGCTTTTAATTTATTCTTTGATTTCCTATACTTAGTATTTTTTCTGTCCAAGGCTCATGTTTCCTTTTTAATCTATTATACAAAGGTTTACATAATTTTCCTAAATTTTTGAAAAAATCATGAAGATAATGTTGGAGTTTAACAGTTACATGCATCGCATACATGAGTGAAATTTTAAAATTTTTTAACCATTAGATCAAATCTTGCCATGAATACATAATATAACTATATTAGAATAAGAAAAATCACCTTTGATTTTTGTTGAACAGTTGATTTTACTTCGCACCGGGTTGTCACAAACCACAGTGTCCAAAATCGAACACCTCCAATGAGTAATCCACATTAGAGAATAATAAATTGAACCAACAAATTGGTATCAAACTAGGGCTGGCCAAAATTCCAAGAAGCTAGCTCGGAGGTGGCGCAAAAGAGAGAGAGAGGATAAGAGAAAAGGTCTTTCCTTTTTGTTTAATCACTTAACCCTAATTCCTCATTAGTTGGCCTTTTATAGTTAGGTTAAAATTTCAACTCCTTAATGAGATTAGGCTCTTTAAAATTTCTGGAGAATTATTAATTGGGCCTCTGAAATTAATTATAATCATTTGGGCTTAAATTAATCCAATTTAAACCTTTTCATAAAAGACTATGCACAAAACCCACAAACTAGGCCCTTTGTGCAACTAATTGGATTTAAATACCCAAATGGATTCCAAATCCAACCAAATTAAATATGTGAGTTCCATAACACTTATGTAACATATATAAATTAATTTGATAGAAGGAAAAGACCTCTAAGGCCTTCTGTATGGAGTTGGCGTGTGGCCCTCTACAGAAGGGCTTCCACACCAGCTCCATTCCTCTGGTTCCTTTATAACTCCTCAAATGGACTTATTAATTAATATATTAGTCCTATAACACTTATAGTAGTCCTATAACACTTATAAGACAATAATAATTAATCATGAAATACATTATTTCAATTAGGTCCAACTTACAGAACATTTCTCAAAAGTTCCGTGGATAATTTTACTTGATCATAATTAATTAAACTCTTTAATTAATTATTATCTTATTCACTTCTCTACCCTCATAATAATATCAAATATTATTAACCTTGTCATTTTACCATTTTATCCTTTTTCTCTATATGTGTGTGACCTATTGGGTTCCTGTCCATATTGGAAGTATAATATGTAATTGTGAGTTCTATTCAAAACTCACATGATTTAAACTCCTTTAAATCATTTTATCAATCCCTATTGATATTTTGATACATCATTATACAATTCATGATTGGCCTCTAGCTAGGCATCATGACTACCCAAAGGTCAGGAAAGTCATGTGGTTTGACTATACCCTTCCATAGAAATAGTTACCGTGCAATTACTCCTTTCACCACTCTTATCTCAATTAGATTCTGGGTATGGATTTCTGTCAACTCATATAAATATAATTATGTATATTCTATTAATTTAACCATTGTTCCCAAAATGCCCTTCATGGATCTCTATCCATCTTGGCATTTTACTTTGGCCAGAGATTCTCTAAATAAGGTAATTATAGAATCATGCGAGATAACTTCCCTTATTAAATCTAGGATGGTGAATCCTTTGTCAATCACTCAACTATCTTTAAATAGGTCATGATATATCCAATCTCTTAACTACGTTCACTCCCAGTTGGAAGTAATCAGTTATGGAGTCAAAGTATACCACTTGCTACTTAAGATAACTTTGATGATCTCAAGTCTAAGGATACTTGCACAACCGCTATGAAGAGATTCCTCACTGACATAGATTTAATATTCATGTGAGGATTCTCTTTCCAGGTCTCCAATGAACTTGTTCTTCTAACAAGCATCCATGTGTTAGCTTTGATTATCTTCCATAATCACAGTTATGAGAACCACTACTTGAACAATTCAAGAAGCATAACATGTACTAGTCTGTCCAAATTAACAATGTCCTATCTTATTAATTCTATGACTAGGGATACTTAGATATTAACACATTTGCTTGCAATAGACATCTCACATCATGAACACCTTCATGATTGCCTTTGCACTGTGTTTATAATATCTAGGACTTCATTTATTAATTTAAGATTTACAAACTCATGTATTTAAACATAGCATTAATAAATGAATGATGCCTTTTTTTATGAATATAAATTTTATACATATGAAAAACATCCCTATTACATGGGCTCTAGGGCATACTCTTTAATAATCTCCCACTTGCACTAGAGCCAATAACTCATATGTCTCAGACCCATGCTATTTATATGGTGATCATACTTAATCTGGGAAAGTGCTTTAGTGAGGGGATCGCCACATTGTCATCTATGGGAACCCTTTCTATTTTCACATCATTTCTAGCTACTATTTCCCTTATGAGATGGTAGCGTTTGAGAACATGCCTGGATCGTTGATGAGATCGTGGTTCCTTTGCTTGCGCAATGGCTCCATTGTTGTCACAATATAAAGCAATCGGATCAATAATGCTAGGCACCACTCCTAGTTCAGTTATGAACTTTTTGATCCAGATTGCTTCTTTGGCTGCTTCTGAAGCAGTAATGTACTCAGCTTCCGTCGTGGAATTAGCAGTTGTTTCTTGTTTGAAACTTTTCCAACTAACTGCTCCTCCTCCCATTATGAACACATAACCAGACTGTGATTTACAATCATCTTTGTCAGATTGGAAGCTGGCATCTGTATACCTGTTTACTTCCAAATTGCCCTCTCCATATACCAAGAATATATCCTTAGTCCTTCTCAAGTACTTAAGGATATTCTTGACAGCTGCCCAGTATTCCTCTCCAAAATTGGATTGGAATCTGCTTGTGACACTCAAAGCAAATGCTAGATTTGGATGTGTACATAACATAGCATACATGATAGAACCAATTGCAGATGCATATGGTATTCTATTCATGCTCTCTCTATCCTCTAGTGTCTGCAGACACATAGACTTAGAAAGGTGTTTCCCATGCACCATGGGTATAAACCCTTTGTTAGAGAGATCCATATTGAACCTTTTCAATACTTTATCTATATATGTACTCTGAGAAAGACCTAGCAACCTATTGGATCTATCTCTATAGATCCTTATTCCCATAATATAGGATGCTTCTCCAAGGTCTTTCATGGAAAATTGCTTGGATAACCATATTTTAACAGATTGGAGAAGAGAAATGTCATTTCCCATGATCAATATGTCATCTACATATAGAACTAGGAAGACAATTGCACTCCCACTGACCCTTTTATATACTTCATCTTCATTATGTGAGAAACCAAACTCTTTGATTGTCTTATTGAATCGAATGTTCCAGCTCCTAGAGGCTTGCTTCAATCCATAAATGGATCTTTGAAGCTTGCATACCTTTTCGTCATTTCCTAATGTGAACCCTTCTGGTTGTGTCATATACACATCCTCAGTAAGATTTCCATTAAGGAAAGCTATCTTCACATCCATTTGCCAAATCTCATAATCATAATGAGCTGCAATGGCTAAAAGTATTCTTATAGACTTAAGCATCGCTACAGGAGAAAAAGTTTCGTCATAATTAATACCTTCTTTTTGACGATAACCTTTTGCTACTAAGCGAGCTTTATAGGTAACTATATTACCTTCCATGTCGATTTTCTTTTTGAAGACCCATTTGCACCCTATGGGTTTTATCCCTTCAGATGGTTGAGTTAAAGTCCATACTTTGTTCTCATACATGAAGTCCATTTCAGACTGCATAGCCTTAAGCCATAAATCACATTCTGAACTGTTCAAAACTTCTTGAAAGCTTTTAGCTTATTATCCTCTACTACAGTTATGCCTCTATCCGAATCAATGTGAAATCCATATCTCACAGAGATAGAACACATCCTAGTAGATCTTCTAGGATTTTGTGTATAATCAGGTTCAACTGCAATCTCATCATTATGAAATTCAGTTTCGGGTTCAATCGGTTGATCATCTTCTATTTGTGGGTCTTGAACTTCACCAAGTTCAATTTTACTCCCACTGTCCTCTCGTAGGAGAAATTCTCTTTTCAAGAAGACAGCATGCCTTGAAGCAAACACCTTTTGTTCTAAGGGATGATAGAAATAATACCCAAACGTTTCTTTTGGATATCCCACAAATAAACATTTGTCAGACTTAACATCCAGTTTATCTGACATTATCCTCTTCACATAAGCAGGACAACCCCATACTTTCATATGAGAAAGTGTGGGTTTCTTGTTATTCCACATCTCATATAGAGTAACATCAACCAATTTACTAGGAACTCTGTTTAACACATAAACAGCAATTTTTAGTGCATATCCCCAAAAGGACTTAGGTAAGTCCGCTCAGCTCATCATTGATCGAACCATATCTAATAGTGTTCGATTTCTCCTTTCAGATACACCATTGTGTTGTGGTGTATATGGTGGAGTCCATTGAGATAAAATCCTATTATCTCTAAGATAATCTTGAAACTCTTGGCTTAAGTATTCTCCACCTCGATCTGATCTAAGTGTTTTAATACTTCTACCAAGTTGTTTCTCTACTTCATTTTTGAATTCTTTGAACTTTTCAAATGCTTCTGATTTATATTTCATTAGATAGATATATCCAAACCTGGAATAATCATTTATGAAAGTGATGAAGTAGGAGTAACATCCTCTAGCATGTGTAGTCATTGGACCACATACATCTGAATGTATTAAGTCCAAAACCATTTTAGCTCGTTCTCCTTTACCAATAAAGGGAGCTTTTGTCATTTTTTCCAATTAACAAGATTCGCATGTATCGAATGATTCATAATCAAATGATCCCAAATCACCTGACTTGTGCAATTTGGTCATGCATTTTTCATTTATATGGCCTAAACGACAATGCCATAAGTATGAGGTATTTAGATTATCATGTTTCATTATCTTGGTATCCATATTATGTAATTCTTTAATTAAATCAAGAACAAATATACCATTCTCAATGATAGCTTTTGCATAAAACATATTATTCTTAAAAATGTAACAACATTTGTCCTTTAAAGAAATATCATAATCATTCATCAAACAACTGAAAGAAATAATACTTTTGGACAAAGCTGGAACATAATAACAATTATTTAATTCCAGTACTAATCCACTAGGAAGAGGCAAATAGTAAGTCTCCACAACTGTTGTAGAGATATTCTGTCCAGTAACTGACTGCAAATATATCACTGACTTTCCAACTCTTCTAAAACTTCTAAGCCCCTGTAGATCATTACATAAGTGAGATCCACATTCGGTATCTAATACCCAAGATTGTTTTGAAGCAATAAAATAAGTATTAATTTCAATCATATGAATACCTGAAGTAGAAGCATCAGCTTGCTTCTTCTCCTTGAGAGAATCTAGATAGGCCTTGCAGTTACGCTTCCAATGACCATCTTTTCCACAATGGAAGCAAGTTCCTTTGGGATTCTCTTTCTTGGCAACCTTCTTCTTGGAGATCCCACCATTCTTTGGCTGTGCCTTGGTTATCTTCTTCTTCTTCTTCTTCTTCTTCTTCTTCTTCTTCTTCTTGCCTTTAATAGAAGTGACAACTATGACACTTTTTAGATCCTTCTTAAATGATCCATCAGCTGTCTTGAGCATATTAATTAATTCAGGAATGGATACTTGGATCTTGTTCATGTTGAAGTTAAGCACGAAAGGTGCATAACTTGGAGCCAACAAGTACACCATTAAATCTATGTATAAATCATTATCCATAACATAGCCAAGTCTACTCAAATGCTCAATATACCTATACATCTTCAATGCATGAGTAGCAGCTGAAGTGCCTTCCACTATTTTGCAACTAAATAGAGCTCGAGCAATCTCATATTGCTCAGTTCTAGCTTGAGAAGAATATAGCTCCTCTAGATGCAAAATGATGGTTCTAGCATCTACCATCTCATGTTGCTTCTGAAGCTTCGAGGACATAGCACCTAGCATCAGACATGCTGCTACTTCACTATCCTCTATGTATTTTTGATAATTGACTTTGATCTCATCAACGACATCATCTGATGAAAGTGGTGGTGGATCTTTATCCAAGACATAGTGGATCTTTTCAGCTCTGAGAACAATTCTCACTTGCCTGATCCAGTCAGAATAGTTGCTGCCAACCAGCTTGTTATCCAAGATTGATCGTATATTAGTGTTTGATGTGCTCATGATGATGACCTAGATGTGAAAAAGAAAAGATATGAGAGTATGTTCTTATATATGTATGCATTAATAAGGTCTTTAATTAATCCATTTACTCCCACTATTTTATTGCGAATTAATAACCCTCACTATTTAATCCGAGAAAACTCGATGGTTTTCTTAGTGGGCCAATATCTAATCCTTGATATGTAATTTGACCTTGACTGTGGTCAACAAGCCAAATTCCATACCTTTGAAAGGTAGGTATCTATATACCAATTATGTCTCTACACAACTATTGCATCATTAGGTTATCAACTCTTGATGCATGCATATCGTATATGCATTCCCCAATCTTGCCTCTAGAACCATTAGCCTTGATTGTGGTCAACAAGCTAATGGGCTAGCTAAGATGACCCATTTAATTATATTTGAACATATTCGATATAATGTGAGCTTGACTGTGGTCAACAACCCACACTATAAAGAACTCTGGTTCTCCTCAAATTAATGTAAGGCTTATATACCTTAGTATTTGTTTGAGGGTTTTAGTTAATTAAGTCTCATCATACATGGTTGGCATACATTGGTATGCATCCTATATCTATCACAAAAATATAAGCATACAAATATGGTATAGTTATGGACTTCACTACATTGATTTCCCCGAGCCAAGAGGGAAATCAAAGGTCATACCTAGGTAGTATGCATGATTCAAGCAAGAAAATAATTACATTATCTTCAAGCTTGTTGGATCTCCATCTGGCCCATCTTGCTCCTTGATAGTGGTCTCCATCTCTATTTATAATTCTAATCTAAGTAATCTAATTATATATTACAATTTGAAATGAAATACAAACCAAAAACAAGTGGCCGGGACATGAAAGTCCTCATTGGGCCAAAACATGCATAATGCTCAATCACATTGGGCTTTGTCCATAACTATCCATCATGCCAATCATACACCCTTATATGCCTTTCTAATGCATAAAGAAATGGATTACTAACTTTGTTTCAACCTTTGAAATAATATTTTGAGTTATTTTGATGATGTGATCAAATTAGGAAACTTTTTCCATTTTGGAAACTTTCATTTTAGGAAACCTTTTTGCATGCATGTGTTCTTGCCTTAATAATCAATCCAATTGATTATTAATTAATTATAAATTGATTATTTAATTAATTAATCATATTAAATAATTAAAAGAATCAATTTTGGGCTTAAAAACAAGCATAGGCTGAAACTCACAAAAGAAAACCCTAAATGTATTCACAAACAAATTAGTTTTGTGTCTTTTGGACCATTTGGGCCTTTTGGAATGAGCCAAGCCCACTCCAGCCCTTAAAACCCATTAATGAACTTAATTAGTGTTTATAATGTTTAATCTAAATCAGCTCCTTGGGCCCACTAAGTCATTTACAAATTTAAACCAAGTCCGTAAACATAATTAAGCCCATTAAGTGGTTTTAATTAATTAAAATTAATCAAATTAATTTAAGGCCCATTTTAATTAATCCAATTAATTAAAAACACTTTAATATATCATATATATCAGATTTAAAAGATTAAAAGTCGTTCTAAACAAGATCACATCAAGAACACACGAAGAACACCAATTTATCAAACTTTTCGACTAAACTAGTTTTCATGCAAAACTTGTTCGATTTTAATTTCATTCGATCTTACGGCTTAATATCACATATTAAACACATAAAATATCATTTAAATGATGTTTTAATGGATCCATAAGAAATCAAATTAGAATAGCCCCTTAAAATTCCATGGGTTTCACGCAAAACCCTAGGCACAATTCTTCAAAAGTTTCGTTTTTGTTTCCAACAAATTTATTTGATCACAATCACATCCAGAAATCAATATTTCCCATTCATGAACAATTAAATCTGATATTTTAAAGTCCATGAAATAGATAACTCAAAATAAAACAAAACTTATTCCGAAGAAAAATATAGAATTATATATCCATGACAAAACAGTGGCTTTGATACCATGTTGGAGTTTAACGGTTACATGCATCGCATACATGAGCAGAATTTTAAATTTTTTTAACCATTAGATCTGATCTTGTCATGAATACACAATATAACTATATGAGAATAAGAAAAATTACCTTTGATTTTTGTTGAACAGTTGATTTTACTTCGCACCGGGTTGTCGCAAACCACAGTGTCCAAAATTGAACACCTCTAATGAGTAATCCACACTAGAGAAGGATAAATTGAACCAAAAAATTGGTATCAAACTAGGGTTGGCCGAAATTCCAAGAAGCTAGCTTGGAGGTGGCGCAAAAGAGAGAGAGAGGATAAGAGAAAAGGTCTTTCCTTTTTGTTTAATCACTTAACCCTAATTCCTTATTAGTTGGCCTTTTATAGTTAGGTTAAAATTCCAACTCCTTAATGAGATTGGGCTCTTTAAAATTGCTGGATAATTATTAATTGGGCCTCTGGAATTAATTATAATCATTTGGGCTTAATTAAATCCAATATAAACCTTTTCATAAAAGACTATGCACAAAACCCACAAACTAGGCCCTTTGTGCAACTAATTGGATTTAAATAGACAAATGGATTCCAAATCCAACCAAATTAAATATGTGAGTTCCATAACACTTATGTAACATATATAAATTAATATGGTAGAAGGAAAAGACCTCTAAGGCCTTCTGTATGGAGTTGGCGTGTGGCCCTTTACAGAAGGGCTTCCACACCAGCTCCATTCCTCTGGCCCCTTTATAACTCCTCCAATGGACTTATTAATTAATATATTAGTCCTATAACACTTATAGTAGTCCTATAACACTTATAAGATAATAATAATTAATCATGAAATATATTATTTCAATTAGGTTCAACTTACAGAACATTTCTCAAAAGTTTCGCGGACAATTTTACTTGATCATAATTAATTAAACTCTTTAATTAATTATTATCTTATTCACTGCTCTACCCTCATAATAATGTCAAATATTATTATCCTTGTCATTTTACCATTTTATCCTTTTTCTCTATATGTGTGTGACCTATTGGGTTCCTGTCCATGTTGGCAGTATAATATGTAATTGTGAGTTCTATTCAAAACTCACATGATTTAAACTCCTTTAAATTATTTTATCAATCCCTATTGATATTTTGATACATCATTATACAAGTCATGATTGGCCTCTAGCTAGGCATCATGACTACCCAAAGGTCAGGAAAGTCATGTGGTTTGACTATACCCTTCCATAGAAACAGTTACCATGCAATTACTCCTTTCACCACTCTTATCTCAATTAGATTCTGAATATGAATTTCTGTTAACTCATATAAATCTAATTATGTATGTTCTATTAATTTAACCATTGTTCCCAAAATGCCTTCCATGGATCTCTATCCATCTTGGCATTTTACTCTGGCTAGAGATTCTCTGAACAAGGTAATTATAGAATCATGCGAGATAACTTCCCTTATTAAATCTGGGATGGTGAATCCTTTGTCAATCACTCAACTATCTTTAAGTAGGTCATGATATACCCAATCTCCTAACTATGTTCACTCCCAGTTGGAAGTAATCAGTTATGGAGTCAAAGTATACCACTTACTACTTAAGATAACTTTGGTGATCTCAAGTCTAAGGATACTTGCACAACCGCTATGAAAAGATTCCTCACTGACATAGATTTAATATCCATGTAAGGATTCTCTTTGCAGGTCTCCAATGAACTTGTTCTTCTAACAAGCATCCACATGTTAGCTTTGATTATCTTCCATAATCACAGTTATGAGAACTATTGCTTGAACCATTCAAGAAGCATAACATGTGCTAGTCTGTCCGAATTAACAATGTCTTATTTTGTTAATTCTATGACTAGGGATATTTAGATATTAACACATTTGCATGCAATAGACATCTCACATCATGAACACCTTCATGATTTCCTTTGCACTGTGTTTATAATATCTAGGACTTCATTTATTAATTTAAGATTTACAAACTCATGTATTTAAACATAGCATTAATAAATGAATGATGCCTTTTTTTTAAGAATATAAATTTTATACATATGAAAAACATCCCTATTATATGGGCTCTAGGGCATACTCTCTAACAGATAATTTAAACATCCTAAAAATCTTTGGATTTGATTTTTTTTCTTTTATCTCATATGAAAATTTATTAGTAAATTATAAACTTCCTGTTATCGGTTTTATAGTTCATTGATGTATATCATATCCTAAAAATCTAACTTTGGTTTGGAAAAGTTGCATCTTTGGTGCAAAAACAACTAATTCATTTTGATAAATTAAATTGAAAAATCTTTTCTAATGTTTTATATGTTGACTTATATAATTAGAAAAAAATAAGTACATCATCTATGTATACAATAGAAAATTCATGTATTGGTCTTAATATATTATTCATAATGTAAGGCCCTTAACATGACCCTAATTTAATTTGCATATTTTTCAATGAGATTTTTATTTGATTAAGATTAAATTAAATGAGGATTTTGTATAAGTAAGGGTCAAGGGGGTAAATTATCATGTTATTATGCTAATTGCATGAAAATAAAATTTAAGAGTATGGTTTAATATTAATTAAGGGTGCAATTGAAGTAAAAAGGTATTAATTTGGGGTAAATTTATGATTTCTAAAACTTAAGGGTCAAATGTGGATAAAAGCTTATTTTTAGAGGTCAATTTGAGAGAAGGAATAAATTGATAGGTTAATGTTTAAAAGGAATTACATGGAGGGGTTAAAGTTTAACATGCAAAGATTAGCTAGGTGATTTTGTGGCATGCAAAAGGCTTAAGGACTTATAAGGAATTATCCCTTGCTTTTATAAAGAGCTAGATTTGAGAGAGAGAGTGAGTGAACAGTATTTTCTTCAAGAAATGCAGAATGTTCTTCTTCCTCTCTCATTTAAGATTCAAATTGATTTCTTTGAGTAATCTTGAAGAGGAAAATTTGTGCATGTGGTTAATCAAGAGTTTAATGCATTAATTTAAGGTAATTAAGCTATTAATTTAACCCTTCATCATCATCATCATCATCATCATCATCATCTTCTTCTTCTTCTTCTTTTCATTTTGGCTGAGGAAATGTTAATCAAGTGTTGGAAATTTTAAATGGTGATGATGTTTATGAATGAGAAAAGGAAGGAAGAAAGAGTAAAGGAAAGGATATTGCAAGAGGTTGAAGATATAGGAATTTCAGCCAAGGTATGGGAATTTAGGATTATGTTTCTGGGTTTTATTGGGGTTTCGGTATGAATTTTGAAGAACAGAATATCAGATGTGAGAGTCATTGTCGAGTCATGAAGCTCTTCGCGAGTCATGAATTCTTTTCCTACTTGTGAAGCTCCTCATGAGTCGGGCACCTTATTCTTCTGGGTCATTCGTGATCATTGGTTTTCACTCGTGAATACCTTCACGAGTCGTGAATTATAGTCTGACTCATAAAGCTCTTCACGAGTTGTGAAATGTAGCTTTTCTTCTCCACTCGTGAACCCCTTCACGAGACGTGAGTTTTGGCCTTTTAGCTTTACTCATGAATCTCTTCACGAGTTGAACGCTTCTTCACGACTGATTGACCTATCTGGATTGTTTTGCTCATAAGTTGACCTATAGAACAAAAAATTGAATTATTCTTTTTCCATTCAAAAATAGACTTCCATACCTATATTGCATATGAAGAAAGCTAAACTTAAATCTGCCTCTAAGTACATGGAATTTAGGGTTAAATCCGGACTAGTTCTCTAGACTGCTCATAGAAATAGAATTTACAATAATGGGCATAACTTTTTGTAGAGATGTTGAAATGTTACAAAATAAAATTTTGGTAAAATTAGAGACATGAAAGTCTAACTTTGATGAAGAAATGTTGGTCTAAATCCTTCTAAATTTTACGTTATGAATTTTCTAAGTGAAAGTCCACATTATTTTGGTTTTAAAAAACAACCTATAGTATTTCTCGAATAACTCGAGCTATGGGTCAGATATTAAGATGAAGAGGACATGGGGGATCGAAATAGAGTGGGGGGCAACCTCCAGTGTGTCCCCATTATACTAGGCAACATTGGGGTAGTTGCAGGAAATTGACTGGGGCGTGTTTCAAGTGTGGTGGTACCGATCACTTCATGGCAAACTGTCCCTCGAAGAGGGAACAGGGTGTTGGACAACAGGGTAGTAAAGGAACTTTTAATGCACCATTTTTGCACTGATTAATCCTGGTTTCACTCATTCTTATGTTTGCACTGGGGATGTGGGTAGAAATGAGTCTACTGTACATGAACTGGAATATGATATATGTGTAACCAACCCTTTGGATCACAGTGTTGTTGTTAATAGAGTACATAAACAGTGTCCTATTGTAATTCAAGCGAAAGAATTTCTTGCCGATCTTATTGAATTGCCATTTCGGGAGTTTAATATTATACTGGGTATGGATTGGCTGTCTAGACATTATGCAGTGATTAATTGTGAAGCTAAAACTATAACTCTTATTGGTGCTAATGGTAAAGAAACTATAGTCAGGGCATTCGATCTAAACCTATTGCTAATGTAATAACAGCTATGCAAGCTAAGCAATTTTTGAGAAAGGGGTGTGAAGCTTTCTTAGTACTTGTGCTTGATTTAAGAAAAGAGATTGTGAATCTCCAAGAGATTCCAGTGGTGAAAGAATTTCCTGATGTGTTCCCTGAAGACTTACCTAGTCTTCCACTTGAAAGGGATGTTGAGTTGTCTATAAAAATTCTACCTAGTATAGCTCCTATTTCGAAGGCACCCTACAGGATGGCTCCTTTGGAATTGAAGGAACTAAAGGTTCAACTACAAGAGTTGCTTGACAAAGGCTTCATTAGGCCTAGTGCATCACCTTGGGGTGCACCGATTTTATTTGTGAAGAAAAAATATGGGTCTATAAGGATGTGCATAGATTACAGACAGTTAAATAGGGTAACAGTGAAAACTAACTACCCTTTACATAGAATTGAAGATTTATTTGATCAGTTAAAGGGTGCTGGAGTGTTTTCTAAGATCAATTTGTGATCGGGTTATTATCAACTTCGGGTTAAGGATGTGGATGTTTCCAAAACAACCTTTAGAACCTGATATGGGCAATATGAGTTTCTGGTGATGCCATTTGGGTTAACAAATGCACTGACTGCGTTTATGGATCTTATGAATAGGGTATTTAGAACCTACTTGGATCAATTTGTTGTTGTGTTCATAGATGACATTTTGGTGTATTCGAGAAATTAAGCGAAACATGCTGAGCATTTGAGAATTATTTTACAGATCTGAGGGAGAATAAGTTATATGCTAAGCTGAGCAAATGTGATATTTGGCTTAAGTAAGTTTCTTTCCTTGGTCATGTAGTATCTTTTGAAGGCATTAGAGTGGATCCAGCAAAAATTGAGGCTATAGTGAATTGAAAGCCGCCTCAAAATGTGACAGAAGTGAGAAGTTTTCTGGGCTTAGCAGGTTATTACCGTCGTTTTGTGAAAGGCTTTTTAGTTATAGCTGCACCACTCACTAAACTGTTGAGAAAGGGTATAAAGTTTGAGTGGACTGACCGGTGTCAGGCAAGTTTTGATCAGTTGAAGAAATTTTTGATAGACGCTCCAGTTTTGACACAACCAGTTACAAGAAAGGAGTATGCTATGTATAGTGATGCTTCTAGAGTTGGCTTGGGGTGTGTGTCAATGCAAGATGGTAAAGTAATTGCCTATGTATCTAGACAATTGAAGTCGCATGAGCAAAACTATCTAACCCATGACATAGAGTTAGCAGCAGTAGTGTTTGCCTTAAAAATTTGGTGACATTATTTGTATGGGGAAAAGTGCAGAATCTATACAGATCACAAGAGTCTTAAATATTTGCTCACTCAAAAGGAACTTAACTTGAGGCAGCGAAGATGGTTAGAACTGTTTAAAGATTATGATTGTATAGTGGATTACCATCCAGGCAAAGCTAATGTTGTAGCTGATGCTTTGAGCCGTAAGATGATGGCTGCCATGATTGCACATCACTATAGATGGAAACTTACATATGATGGTGCTTTAATAGCACAGTTGAAGGCTAGACCTTGTTTGAAGCAAATAGTGATCGATGCTTAGAAACATGATGAAAGGTTGCAACAGATTTCGAAGTCTTCACATGAAGGGACCCAGTCTGAGTATTCAGTGAAGAGGATGGGGGTGTGTATTATCATAATAGATTATATGTTCCTGATGACAAAGAATTAAAAAGAACAGTATTGAATGAGGCTCACATTACAGTATTTATTATGCACCCTGGTGGGAATAAGATGTACCAGGATTTGAAACAATGTTATTGGTGGCCTGGCATGAAGAAAGATGTGGTATTATATGTCTTCAAATGTTTGACTTGTCAGCAGGTGAAAGCAGAGCACCAGTTACCCTCTGGTTTGTTGAACTCCATCCCAATTCCACAGTGAAAATGGGAGGATATTACCATGGATTTTGTCACAGGATTGCCCCTTGAACCCCTTCACGAGACGTGACTTTTGGCCTTTTAGCTTCACTCGTGAATCTCTTCACTAGTCGAATGCTTCTTCACAACTGATTGACCTATCTGGATTGTTTTGCTCATAGGTTGAGGTATGGAACAGCAAATTGAATGATTCCTTTTGCATTGAAAAATAGACTTCCATACCTATATTGCATATGAAGAAACCTAAACTTAAATCTACCTCTAAGTACATGGAATTTAGAGTTAAATCCGAACTAGTTCCCTAGACTACTCACAGATATAGAATTTACAATAATGGGCATAAATTTTTGTAGAGATGTTGAAATGTTACAAAATAAAATTATGGTAAAATTAGAGACATGAAATTCTAACTTTGATGAAGAAATGTTGGTCTAAATCCTTCTAAATTTTACGTTATGAATTTTCTAAGTGACAGTCCACATTGTTTTGGTTTTAAAAAAAACCTATAGTATTTGTCGAATAACTCGAGCTATAGGTTAGATATTAAGATGAATCTTGATGCTTTGGAAACTAGACACATAGAGGGGTAAGATTTTACAAGATCATTTTGACTAAAAATGACATCTTCAATTCCAAATGTGGCTCACAAGTCGAGTCTAGAATGCTGCCCTGTGTAGATTGTTGCTACACTTGATATTATGATTTTTAATTAATTGAGACAAATAGTTATTTATGTGATAGTAAAATAAATTGGATAGGGCATGTAATATGACTATCAATGAAGGATTTATATGCATGCATGTACATTCGTTTGTGTATATGAATAAAGATTAGTGATGAAATATCTAACCTATACATGTAATTAGACTTGTACATGATTGTCATTTGCCAAATTGATGTATACATATGTAATCCTATGACATGAAAGTGCACATGATCTGAATGATGATAAAGGCATATATATTGGTAAACATGCTTATAGGAATAAGCCTACTATATGCGAATGTACCTACAGGTATGTACATTTACGATTATGTACATGAGTGTATGAGCATGTAATTGCCCTATGAGTTAGAAGATGTTGTAGCATGACTATGAACATGTGAGATGCTTAATGAGAACATGATCAAGTATATGATATGATGATTATATGTCATGCCTATATGTCATGATGCAAATTTATAGTCCCACGAATTGGATGAGCTAATTGTATAACTTGGCTTATGAAATGTGCATATATCTGTTTATGCACCAGAGAACTCATAGTTTTACAAGACTCTATATATGTACAAATAGTATACTCTGAATACAGTCATAATATGTGAATTGAACATGAATATAGTTCTGCCTGCAATAGAGTTTCAGATGTGGATAAATAGGGGCCTATAGGGAAATTGCAGCTGCCATAGTCTGGCCCAATTGGGTCTAAAGTATGTTTGATCCCATTTGGATTATTAACAATCCCGTTTCGGTTGATAGGCAACCCCGTTCGGGTCTGTTTGACCGGTCTACAGTATATTTTGACCCCGTTTGGGTCTATAGATTCGATATCTTCGAATATTCTTCATTTTGATACTGATGTGTATCGATAGTTCCCATTATCTAGTGATAAAGCTAAGGTAGGCTAAACTTTATTTATAGTAATGATCAAAATTAAACAGTTAAAGTTTATCTGACTAAAGATTGATATTGTGGATTATATTGTTGGTTTGCCCATAGAAATTATGTTTCATTTGAATACGTTCACATGGGAAATTGTTGTCTATATGAATTATGAATATGAGAATATTTGTTACTCTCTTGGGTACAATGTTTATGTACATAAGGATATGTTTTATGCTTTAAAGTATTTGTTATTATTGTCATGTTATGTTGTACATGTTATTTATAGTACACATTGTATGCATATTTTGATGACCATTGTGAGTGGTCATCCATCTGTAGATATTCCCCACTAAGCTTTATAGATTAGCACGGGTTATTTATCCATGTAGGTACAGTTAACAAGACTTTTGTTGAGGGACGATCTGTGCATCAAGAAGGGCCAACCATCGACTGTTAACCTTGATGTAGGATATTTTTGTATTACTATTATCATATGTTTTGCTTTTTGGCCAGTTATCTTATAAAATGTGTATAACCGATGTGAAGAATTGTAACTCACTAGTAGTAAAGCTAAGAAAGAATATGTGTGCATGTGATATACATAAAGTAATATTCATATTGTATAATATGCATGATACTGAGTATGAAATGCAAAACAAGAATAGACTTATAGCACATACATAAGTATATGAAACCATATGACATGATTAATGGTAAAATGATGGTTAAGTAAATGTAGTATAAACATGATTAATAGTATTTAAATTATCAGATAAATAGGTTATTTATATAGGGGGTGCTACACATAATATTTTGAAATTCTGGAGTAGCATTTTTTAACACAAAAGGCATTACATTCCACTCATAATGTCCAAAGGGAACATTAAATCTTCTCTTATATCTATCTTCTTCATCTATTTGTATTTGCCAAAATCCTGATTTCATATCGAATTTAGAAAAAATATTTGCATTATATAACTTTTTTAATTAATCTCTTTTATATGATATATGGTATCTTATCCATTGTAAAACTGTATTTAAAGATTTATAATTTATTACTAACCTAGGTGTTCCTCTCTCTATTTCTGCCGCATTCATAACATAAAAAGCTAACATGATCAGAGAGATTTTAAATCTCTTATTAATCCTTTATTTTTCAAATCTTGTGTTTCTTTTCTACATAATTTTTCTAGGTCCGGCGTCATTTTAATAGCTTGTGATTTTGTTGAAATTTTCTTTTCATCAAAATCTTTTATATAAGGTAAATGTACTACATGTTTCCTATTCCAAAAAGCATTAGGGACTGGTGCACAAATTTCTTTTGAAAAAGTGTTTTTCAAAATCTTTGATCTTTTCTTTTATTTTTTGACTTTCTAATTGTTCTTTTATTCGTTTTCCTTTTATTTCTTTGATAAGAAATTTAATATGTTTTTGTTTATTTTTTAACAAATTGATTTCTTGAATATTTTTTTTTCTTACATGACTTATTTCCATAGATATTATAGGAAATGCGAAGTTAAATATAATTTCTTTATCTAGAATTTTTGTCTTGATTCCATTATTGCATACTTGAAAAGGATATAACATAGTGATAAAAGGTGCTCCTAATATAACTCCAGAATTTAGGTTTTTGTCTAAAATTAATTGAGTTTTAAAATAATATCCTCTATTACAAAATTTTACTCTTGATAATTTATAATTAATTATTAACTTAAATCCACTAGCAATACCTAATCTTTCAGAAGTTTTTTCATAGTATTTAGTTTGGATTAAACCTTCTTGAATGCAATTTTGATATGCTCTCCTATCTATTAGAGATAAAGTAGTTAAATGAAAATAATCATTAATAACTATATCTAATTTTACATACCACTTTTGATAATTTATTTGTGATATACTATTTATATATTCTTCCTGTGTTTCCTTAATAATTGCACCTTTCAACTTTTTTTCTTCTTGTACTAAATTACTAAGGGTAACCTTTAAATTTTCTTCTTCTAAATTCTGAACTTTTCCTTTTAAAATATTTACTTCTTGTTTTAATACTTTAATTTCCTCTTGAAGATCTTGTATAGTTGATTCTTTCTTGGTTTCAAATCTTTTATATACTTCTGCTAGATTATAAGATGTAAAATCTATTTTTTCTTTTGAACTTATTATTTCTCTTAACCTCAGTAAATACTTTTTTTTTTAATTTTCGAATCATCTATTTTATCTATTATCTCTAATAAGAATTTATTTTCATTACTTAACATATTTATATTGTTACATTGACATGGTCCTATACAATTACAAGATTTTATTTTAGAATTACTTTTCGAACTATTAGTTTGAGATTTTTCATCTATTGCATCTAAATTATTTTCTAAATAATCAGTAATTTCTTCATCACTACTAGAGGTTTCATTTATTATTATTTTAGCTATTTCATTTTTTAACTCTTCTAAGATATCTAAATTATTAATTTGTCTTCTTATTTTACAATCTCTTGAATAATGTCATTGTTTTCCACATTTATAACAAATTACTATATCTTTTCTATTTGTCTTAAGTCTAAATTTTTTATATTTTTTTCTTTTAATAGGTTTTTCTTGATAATTTTGTTTTGGTTTATAACTTCTTCTTCTCTGTAAATATTTTCTTTTAGGTTTTAGTTTCTTTCTAGCAGCTGATGGATCTCTAATCTATTGATAACCATATTGTTCACAAAATTATACTAATTCTTTTCTCCCTAAAATACTATCTCTTTTTAATTTTACTTTCAAATTTAAATCAGTGAAAATTGATAATCCTTTTATGTTAATAATATTTATTAATTGTCCACAAGTTAAATCATTATAAGGTATAGTACCATTATTATCTCATTTTATTCTATTCCTTACTCGTTTTGCAAATAATTTTGGTAATCCTGCTAAAAATTTTTATTTCCAATAAGTATTACTACAATCTGATCTAGTCATTACTTTAGTTAAAAATAAATCTTTATACTATCTAAAATCCTGTAATTTAGGACATGTTAAATTTTGAAAAATTTATGAACTTCTTTCGTGATATAATCAAGGATCTCCTGCGAAGTTTATAGTAATAGCAAATATTAAAGTATTTATTATATCATCCTGTTTAGTTTCTATTTGCATATTATTTTCTATTTTAACAATCCTTTTTTCTAGCTAATAATATATGAGCTTTATCTACATCTGATACATAATGATCCCACCAACCTTTTAATTGTCCAGTAAATTCTGATAATAATATTTGAGCTACAACTGCTTCATTATTTCTTTTTGATTTATAAGCACTAGCTGCCATGGTCATTTCTTGTAATAAATTTAATATTTGATATTTTGTTAACCCATCTATGTTCCATTCATGTAAAAAAGTACCGTCGTACCCTACTTGTAAACTTCTTTCTTTATCTTGAGTATTTGGAGGTGTAGGTCTTAGATAATAATTTTGAGTTTTTGGTCTAGGTGTATACATATTAAAATGTAATTTTTTAACTTAATATTCTTCATCATTATTTGATTTAAATTGTTCTTCTACGTTTTCTATTACTATTGTAGTTTCTATTTTTGATGTAACTTCTTCATCTATAGTCATAATCTCTTTATCTTTAATGCTTAACTTTGCTAATTTTTCTTCTATTTTTCTTAATATGGGATCTTCATCTTTTAAATTTATATTTATTTTTTAGGAAAATTCAAAATATTTTAAAAAAAGGTGTTTCTAATTTAATGGGTAGTTTTTCGGCTATTGGTTTTGAAGTTTTCCCTATCTTGGTTTGTGACTTGGGTATTTGTACTATTTCTTCTACTCTATTTGCCTGACTTGCTTTAGTATCTAATATTTGATTTGAAAAATTATTTTATAATATTAAATGTTGTAAGTCTTTTTCTACATCTTTATTTTCCACTTTTATTTCTTTAAAAGGCTCAACAAAGTAAGTTTTTTCTTTATTTTTTACTTGAATGCATTTTAACAGAGGATGCATAGATATTATTGTTTTTCTTTCTAAAGTGTTCCATTATTTACAGATATTTGAAGATACATTTATTTTCTTTTGAAATGGATAATCTATATTATTATAATAACAATAATTTTCAAACCATAAAAATAAAGAAATATTTACTTGCTTATCTTCCATTTCTTTATACCAAATACTTCTAAAATTATTTAATTCTACTTGAGAAAAGTTAATAAAATACCATTCTATTTTTAGCTTATTATATTCTGCTTTTCAATCATTTCTTAAAAATTCTTTATTTATTTGAAAACTAGTCATCTTTCTTTTTATTGATTAATTTGAGAAAAAGCTTCTATTTGGGATCTAGTTAGACTAACAGAATATTCACTTTTTTTTTCTTCTATATATAATGGTCTTGGAATATTTGTATTAAAATCTACTCCTCTTAATTCTAAATTTTTTGCAGATAATAATCTAGGTATAAAAGGTCTATTATTAGAATAAATATAAACATTACTAGACTGATTATTATCTGAAGAAAAATCTATTTGAATTGATCCATCACTATGTTCCAATATTCTTGAAAATTGATTATTAATATTAATAGGTCTAGGTTTACATATTTCTTTTAACTCCCAATTTCCTGATCTAGTTATTTCATCCCATTTAAGTCTTTTCAGTATTTGAATATTAGAACGTGCTTTATTGGCTTCAAATAATAAAGTTTCATTTCTTTTAAAAGGCTTTCTAGTTTTAGGATTTATGGTTGTAGACATTACTTTATAATATCCTCTATATATTACTGTTATTGCTTTAACATTTTCTTTAAAATTTAAATTATTTGTTTTAACAGTTAAAGTTAAAGTATCTAATATATTTGAATCATATAAACTAATAGTAAATCCTGGAAAACAATTAAAATATATTAGTTCATTAGCTAAGTTAGTTTCTGCCATTGCTAATAAGAAATTAGAGAAACTAGTATGTCTAGTATCTCTTAAATACATTAAAATTGGAGTATTTAATCCTAATCTAAATAAAGGCTTTATTGCTATCTGTACAGATCCTATATGAAAAAATCTATATTTTTTTTATGTTCATTTATTATTTTTTCTGATAATAGTTGAATAGTTTCGTGTTCCTGAATAATAGCTACTGTCTGCTCAGTTTGTTTTATAGAATAATCATGAAAAATTTCAAAAGTACCTATTGCATATGTTGTTCAAATATCTTGTTTAAGTATAGTCTAATCGAATAAATCATTTTTTACTTTTTCTATATTTACTTCTACAAAATTTATTTCATCTATCTCTCTAATATTATCTTCGTTAGTTGAACTAGATCTAGAGTCTTTAATAGAAAATATTATATTTAATCTATCCATCTAAGTATGTTTAATTAAGCTAAATTTAAAAAGAACTTAAGAATGAAACCTGTGCGAATCACGGGAACACCCAGCCAAATGGGACCACCAACATGCCATCTCGACTACCAAGAGCAGACCAATGCTAGGCCTTCAGGGCTGACCAACGTTTCATCACTCAAAGCACAATCTCAAATTCTTTTTAAATTTATCTTAACTAAATATACTCATATGGATGTCTTCAAAAAATATTTATCTAATAAAGATCTAATCTAATTCAATTTCGATGAGATAAATTTCTAATAAAGTATATATTTTAATTGATGCTATAATAACTTCACTTAAAGTAAATTCCTAAAGAAACTCGAGGTCAAAATTTAACCAAGACTGACTCATACTACCCCCACTGGGCTTTGATACTTAAAACCGAGGATCACTGTTACAGGGTTTTCTAGGATTAATTTATGATAGAGTTATAGCTTATGAATATTTATTATTTATAATTTTAATATATGGGTATAGATTTTTTATTATTTTTAATCTTTTAATTAAATATTCATGTCTATTGATCATATATCTAATATTATCCATTAGTCTATAATAATAATCTAAGAAAGGAGGCAAATTTAAATTTTCTATTACTAAAATTTCTTTTTCTAAATCAGCTAATCTCGATCTAAGTATTTTTAACTCATTTCTTAACTAATCTATATTTTTAATTTTTCTTTTAATATTTTCCATATTTTTTAACTTAAAAGTATTCTATTTATTTTATTTTTGAAAAATCGTATCCTTGAATTATTTATTTTTATCATAAATTCTAATCTTTCTATTCTTTTGCATAAATTATAATTTGGAATTATTTCAAAGTTTTCTACAAGTTTTTTAATTCTATATTCTCGTCTCAATTGAATTTCTAATTCTTTATTATATTCTATTATATTAGTAATTTTAATTTGTAATTCAATTATATATTTTCTTAGTCTATCCATTTTTAAAGTTTTACTAATTCTTTAAAGAGATCTAACATTAAATTTACTAATTTTATATTAAAATTAAAATCTCTATAATCATATATATTATTCTTAAGCAACAAATTATGATAAACTATAAGATAAACTTTTAATTTAAATATTTAATCATTAAATTCACAAATCTTTTGTTTAACATTCCAAATTTTTTCATATCCTTCTATAAGTTTTCATCTTTTTTGTTCTATCCATTAATCAAAATATTTTATAGATCGAAAAAATGATATGTAGGAATATTTGGGACAAAATCGATTAAAATATCAATTAAATTTATTTTCTTATGAAAATCTTGGCATTTGCAAAATTCATCCAAATGAGAATCTAAATGAAAACTTTCACGCTCGCTAATTAAATGTTCTTTTAAACTAATTAATTTTTTTTTCAATAAAAATATATCTTTATCATTATCAAAATCTATAGCACATAAACTATCTAAAAATTTATTAATACACTAAGACATATTTTTTTAAAAAATACCTAATAGATTATAATCTGATGATAATTTACACGTAGAAGTATCGGGTGAGGTTACAGGAGTACATGTACAAGCTCTTGAAAATATAAGTTGTAGATCTAAGGTTTTATTACAAATGAAAATAGAAATTACAAGGGGTTTTTTATTTTTCTCTCTAATCTTAAAGTTGAAAATTTTTTATTGTGCTCTCGGATAGTTACTTCAAACTCTCTGCCTCCAATTGATGAGAATGATTCTCTTTATAGATAGTAATAGTGCTGCTCTAGATAATTCTTGAACCTATTAAAGATAAGTATCTGCCTTGTAATAATGTCTTTGATAAAAATGGGATGATAAGTTTTGTCAGAGAAATACTATTCCTTTTGAAAATTATAATGTAAATCTGACAACTTTATCTTTAGTTTGGAAAAGATAATATGTAATAAATTTTTACTTTATCAAATAGTGATTTTTGTCGGGTAAGGATAAAGTTATAACACCATAATTTCTTAACCATGGATAATCATCAATCATCATTATACCTAATAGAGATTAGGCATAAATAATAATAATAGAACAGGCCATAATTACATGCCACAATAAGATAATTGAGCTAATAAATAAATAATTATAACATAAATGGCCTTCATAAAATCTTGAAATCCAAGACAACTGCATTATACCCGATCCTCTGGAGCTTATCTTGAAACCTACATGGATAAACAAACCCGTGCTAAGATATAAAGGTTAGTAGGGAACAAAACTCTATACATATAAATATAACCTCTTTCCTCAATTCATCACATTCATGTATAAAACTTTCACAATCACCTAGGATAATGTATGAGTCTATTATATTTTCCATTTCATAAATAACATTCTTAGGAGAGTCTTCGACCTTACTAATGGGTATCATGTTTAGAATAATTTATCGCGTTATGAAACTCGTCACCCTTCCTACATGCTTAGTCATTCATCATCTATCACCATCATCTTACCCTTTTACCCTTATTGGCTTAGTATAAATCATGCATCTTATAATCCGTTTAATCAATAGGTTAGACATCATAGTTATTAATGGTACAAGATTTCCACTTATGGCATTAAATCACATTGTTCACCTAAGATAGGCATTCAACATTAATTCATCATTTAAAAGTGTACTTGAGTCATAGAGCATCTACAAGTAGTCCTGGTAGGCATAATTACTTCACATATATCATATAATTCTCATATAAGATTCACAACTTTACATCTTTCATGTTCTCATAGCATGGTAATTTGATTCCCTTATAAGCATCATTCTATGTCATGCCTTGCATGTGTTAAATGAAGGTTATCATGAAGCCTACATGTGTGTAAACATTTATATAAAAATAAACAGACTAACAGAGTTGCATGTGATCACAAAGAACAAGCATTACTTATCATGATTATAAAACAAAGTCTCGATATCACCTGTATGCATTTATAAATAGAGTACATTGAAACTTAGTGCACATGTTATGGTTTATATAACTTCTAGTACAATATTGTACGCTTTAGGGTCCATATAATCTCTATGGAATGCCGTCAGTGGAACCAACTCACACCAGTACTCATACAGGAATCTTCCTTAATTAATGTGAGACATCTCAATCATGTAATATAAAGCATGACATTTCTTTTAATAACACAGTTTATAGTCGAAAAGAATTTAAGACAATAAACCAATAGATCATTCCTCATGCTTACATCACATAAATGGAGCAATAAATGCATGTTTTACTTTATCTTGTGTATATTTTATCATCTTTAATAGCCTGCCTAAGCACTAGTTCAAAAAGTGGATAACGGGAGCAATGGATACCCGAAGGTATCAAACTATGGATATCCGAAGATATCAAACAATGGACCCAAACGGGGTCAAGCAATGGTTCCAGCAAGGAACAAACTATGGACCCAAACGGGGTCAAACGATGGTTTCATTAAGGAACAAGACCCAAATGGGGTCAACTATGGCAGTTGCGACCGTATCCCTCTAGGCATGCCTATCTAATCCACAACTGAACTAAGACTCGCAGGCTTAACCCTTTGAAAACATCTTTGATTCATCACATTCTTTGTTACTTAGTACATTATTTTGCTTCAAGCCACAAGTAATAAAGAATATATATCATTCTCATCATATCGATGTTGAGCTACAGGCTCCATTACATATGGATACCAGTCATGTCATCACATAGTTGCATCAACATCATTAATACATATTGTAGTGGATTACATGATAACACACACGCAATAGAATATTATTTTCATCGATCCATTTCATCATACTTGATACTATGCATGAAGCCAATTTGGCGATTACGAAAGTATAGCTCTTGCAACTAAAAATATTCATAGTATTATATTCATGTCTATATATATATGTGTGTGTGTGTGTGTGTGTGTGTGTGTGTGTGTATGTGTGTGCATATAAAGTCAACTTGAATCGTAGCAGTGCATACCCTATATGTACTCATATTTGATCACATAATGAGTCAAACTACACATCATAGCATGGTAGCATCAATTATACCACATTAAATTACATAATTCATTGATAATCTCGATGACGTACCTTGTTACAATTTACCGCGAGCAGCTCTCCCATATTATCATAACTCACATCAAAATATAATTATTTAAAGCAATAATCATGCATTTATGATCCATATAGTAGTAATATGCGAAGGTTCTCTTACAATGTTAAAGGTCAACACTTGTTCATATTTATTCCCTTGACTCACTTCAATAGTCTATCAGATTATAGACAACAAGTTATATACTTTAACATAATCATATAATTATTTCAATCCTCTTACTTGTATTTTATACCCAGGTAGATTATGTGAGCTTATTTCATCTTAGTCGTTAGCACACTATGGATGCTTATGTGCTAATCATAATATATTATAGGCATGAGCAAATAGGTGAGCAAGTTATTACACATCATTGCTAGTCATTAATTCTTCTTGTGACTCTGAGTATAATCAAGCTTTTATTATTTCATAATTTAACATGAATTGTGATATCCCACTTCTTTTAACTTGGTCATGCAACCTTTGGACTATACTCTTATTATCTCTAGGTTATATCATAGTGTTCTCATATCATTGTAGAGGAATATCAATGTGCAATATTTTTGGGCAAAGCAAAATCACACGTGTATAATCTTTATAATACCATCAACTTCAAATAATCATTTTCATGTATTCTAACATTATTATTCATTTACTAACTTTATTCTCATATAATTTTTCATTTAATCATGTTTAGTGTCACAACTTATCCTTATTTTATGCTTAAAATGCTTCAAAGTTACTTAAAAAGGTTTTAGACTGGCTTTGGTGACACTATAGGGCCTAAAAATTATGTTTGGGTGAAGTAGAGAAGTGTACGAGTCATGAAGGGTGTCACTACTCATGAAAGGGAGCAAACTTCATGACTCGTGCACTTGTTCACGAGTAACATATGTCACGAGTTGTGATCAGAGTTACGAGTCGTGAACAATCATAGGCAGTTTTCAAAGTTCAACTTGTAAATGATTTTTGACCAACCAAAAGGCATTTTTAGCAAGTATGGTCTTCTACAAACTTGTTCCATTATGTTTCTAGTTTTTAAAAAATTTAAAATCATCTTGATATCATTTCTATATTTCCATATATTTACAAAATACTGAGGTCTGCTCCTAGTGACTAGGCAGCAAACTATTGATGAATTCATACTGAAATATGGCCTATTGAGAGATAGATTTAGGATTTGGTTTCTTCATATGAAATGTAGGTATGGAAGTCTATTTTCAAAGCAAAAAGAATCATTCAATTTGGAGTTTCTTAGCTCAACTTATAAGCAAAATAGTCCTGATAGGTCTGTTAGTCGTGTCACACACGTGGCCATATGTTTCCAAGAGGAAACACACATATGGCCATGGGTGGGAAGAAGGAAAGCTTCATATGGCCATAGGTAGGAAGAAGGAAAGCTTCACATGGCAATGGGTGGAAAGAAGGAAAGCTTCACGTGGCCATAGGTGGGAAGAAGGAAAGCTTCACATGGCCACGTGTTTCCAAAGAGGAAACACAAGCGTGGCCGTGTACAAGAGGAAGAACAAATGCACATGGCCGCGTATCCTCAAGAAATATCAGTGCGTGGCCATGCAAAGAGGAAGCAAACATGCGTGGCCATGCATCCCCAAAAGGCAATTAAGGCATGGCCGTGTGTTCCCTAGAGGAAACACACACGTGGCCGTGTGTTCTCAAAGACAATCAAGGCATGACCATGAAAAAGGGAAGAATGAAAGCATGAGTGGCCATGCATGGAGGAGAAGAAAAACACAAGTGGCCATGCGTGAAGGAAATACCCAGAAACCATAAACCCCGATTATACAGCATATATTTAAATCACAAATCTCACCTTCTCATCTACTTAAATGATCATTTAGGTTTTCAAAACATCTTATACTCATCAATCTCACTAGATTAAGCCTTTAATCTTACTAACAATACACATACACAAAAGAGGGAAAAATATATATACAGTAACAGAGGAAACCAATTCCCGTACCTAGTTTTGAAGGTTCATCTCCTTCACATGGTTCCTTTATTCTCTTTCATTTCTTTACATATGATGACAACAAGATCTTGTAATCTCTCATTAACAAAGAAATCACAAATTAAAAGAGAGAAAGAAGAGGTCATAAAGGGAAAAAATTACCTTCATAATGCTTAAACAATAAACCCTAATCTTTCTCTTCTCTAAACCGTAACCAAGGAGAGGGAGAGAGAGAGAGAAAGAGAGAGAGCTACTCCCTCAAATGCCAATCCACACTCAAAATCTCTTTAGGGTTCCTTCTTCAAGAAGCCAAATACAAGAGTTAGTGGGGTAAATATCTCCATAGGGAAATTACCACTATACCCTCACACTTAATTAAATCCCCATCATTTTCATTTCTTCCAAATTAACCCCAAGACTTTCTAATTCACTTCAATTGTATCCTTTTCTTCAATTTCAATTTAACTTAACTCACATACTTACATGTTAAAATTACCAAAATACCCCTCTTAGGACTTAACCTTGATAATTACAAAACAATTCAATTTTGCCTTAATTAACGATGGTCCTCATTAATTAACAATAATCCGCTTAGGGTCATGATTGGGTCCTTACAAAAGTTGTAGTTTAAAAGGTAAGGTAGAAAATAGAAAAAGATAAAAGGCTTATCTAACTTTAAAGAGTTTTAAAAGTTTTGTCAAGAGAGTATCTTTGTAGAAAAGTTTTAAAGACTTTTACTATTCTTTCTTTGAATACTTTAGTTTTTGTCTTTTTCCTTTTTTTTTAAAGTTTGCCTTTACATTACACTTGCATTTACATATAAATTACATATACATTTGTATTACATTTACTTTTACATTTTATATTTCAATATTTGAATAAGGATCTTGAGAATCGTCGAATGCTCAATTAGTAGGAGTACTACTTTTTGATGAAAATGCCCTTTCAGTTGAAATTCGATTGATAATTGAATTGAACTCTTCTTCAGATATTGCTAATGATAATAAATTGAGAGTTTTATCCGCAATGAAACTAGTTAAAGGAGTTGAAGTCGAAGCTACTAAAGTTTTTAGCTCAAAATGATTAATAACTACTTGCCTATCTGCTTTACTGATATCAAAACTATCCCACAATTTTACCCTAAATTCTCTATATAGAATAGGTAACTGATTAATTTGTTTGGAAACATGGTATGGCCGAGAGATGATCTAAGGAACTTTAAATATTACACAATACTTTAGAAGATTATCGGCTATGCTTGGGTTGCAGTAAGTAGTAAACTTAACACAAGTATCTTTTATTTGAAATGGAGCTACTTCAGGTAATAATCCAAAATAATTGAACCATTTGATGAATTAATTAGGAAGAACACTGCCAAACTTGTGTGAAAAATAAAAGAACCAAGAACGTTGAAAATTTCTTAAGTAAAATGCTCTATACCAAGCTTCTTGATAATCGTAGTAACTGTATAGCAATCTTGGAGGATATCTTGATAACGTCTTCACTTGATATGGTCTAAAACCCCATTCTTATTGAGTAATGACATGAGTAATTTTTACTTTACTATAACTAATCCTATCTTTTTCCTTTTGATTATAATTATGCTTTATTTCTACAAATCCAGTATCTACTAATATAGCTTCATAAAATTCTCCAGTCTTACTTTGCTCTTCTTCATGATAATGCCAACTATTAGGGAATACATAATCGATCAATCTATAAAAATTTTGGGTCTCTGATATGTTAAGCTCTTCTAGTTCTAGAATTTTGATAAATAATTTCTTTTAATTTAAGAAATAAGGAGAGGAATTTTTTGGTTTGGACATGGACGGAAAGGGTATAATAAGAGAATATGGAAAGGAAGGAGAAGCTAAAACTGATGAATAAGGTCGAGGAGGTGCAAA
This sequence comes from Excoecaria agallocha, assembly GCA_037975025.1. NCBI lineage: Eukaryota > Viridiplantae > Streptophyta > Magnoliopsida > Malpighiales > Euphorbiaceae > Excoecaria > Excoecaria agallocha. Next base: position 44,874,879 of record CM075816.1, read on the forward strand.
AGGTGAAAAGGCTTGAGGTCTTTTTAGTAGAGGAAAAGATGGTGATGGAGAATAAAAAGGTCTAGGTAAGGTTCTAATAGTAGGAGGTGGTGTGATGGAGGATTCTATAGATAATTTCTTGATTATAATAAAGTTCTTGATGATAATGTTGCTTTAGTCAAAACTTTTTAGTTTGAACTCAGTTTCCCTATAGAAATTCATAAGAAAAAAAATCAAGTAAATTATTATTTTTTCCTTTAATGAATTCGATATCAAAATCGAAGTTGCTTAGTAAAGCTTGCCACTTTACAAAAATCTGTTTTGAAATTAAATTCTTAACATCTTTTTCTAAAACGTATGTTGCTGATAAATAATAAATGCATAATAAGAACTTTTCATGTATAAATCATCTTCAATTTTTTTAATGCATAAAACAATGCTTAAAATTTCTTTTTTAATAGTAGAATAATTCTTCTTAGTTTAATTCCAGCTTCTTGAGTAAAATACTTTGAACTCTTCGTTATTTGACTCCTTTCTTTTTTGTTTTAAAATACCTCCATATCTTTGATTTCTTTCACTATATTCGTATGTTTTTCTGTCCAAGGCTCAGGTTTCTTTTTTAATCTATTATACAAAGGTTTGCATAATTTTCCTAAATCTTTTTAAACATCCTAAAAATCTTTCTAATTGATTTTTATCTTTTATCTCATCTGGAAATTTATAAGTAAATTCTAAACTTCTTGTCATTGGTTTTATAGTTCCTTGATCTATATCATGTCCTAGAAATCTAACTTTGGTTTGGAAAAGTTACATCTTTGGTGCAGAAACAACTAATCCATTTTGATGAATTAAATTGAAAAATCTTTTCAAATGTTTTATGTGTTGACTTATAGAGTTAGAAAAAATAAGTATATCATTTATGTACGCTATAGAAAATTCATGTATTGGTCTTAATATATCATTCATAATATTTTGGAATTCTGAAGGAGCATTTTTAACCTAAAAGGCATTACATTCCATTCATAATGTCCAAAAGGAACATTAAATCTTGTCTTATATCTATCTTCTTCATCTACTTGTATTTGTCAAAATCCTGATTTCATATCGATTTTAGAAAAAATATTTACATCATATAACTTTTTTAATAAATCTCTATTATATGTTATAGGGTATCTTATCCATTGTAAAACTGCATTTAAAGGTTTATAATTTATTACTAAACTAGGTGTTCCTCTTTTTATTTTCGCCACATTTATAACATAAAAAGTTGAACATGACCAGGAAGATTTTGAATCTCTTTTTAATCCTTTATTTTTCAAATCTTGTATTTCATTTCTACATAATTTTTCTAAGTCTGGCATCATTTTGATAGCTTGTGATTTTGTTGGAATTTTCTTTTCATCAAAATCTTTTATGTAAGGTAATTGTTCTACATGTTGTTTCCTATTCCAAAAAACATTAGGGACTGGTGCACAAATTTATTTTGAAAAATTGTTTATAAATTCTTTGATCTTATCTTTTGTTTTTAGACTTTCTAATTGTTCTTTTATTCGTTTTCCTTTTATTTCTCTGATAAGAAATTTAATCTGTTTTTGTTTATTTTTTAACAAATTGATTTCTTGACTTTTTTTCTTACATGACTTATTTATGTAGATATTATAGAAAATGCGAACTCAAATATAATTTCTTTGTCTAGAATTTTTTTCTTGATTCCATTATCACATACTTGAAAAGGATATAACATAGTGATAAAAGGTGTTCCTAAAATAACTCTAGAATTTAGATTTTTGTCTCACACTAATTGAGTTTTAAAACAATATCCCTTATTACAAATTTTTACTCTTGATAATTTATAATTAATTATTAACTTAGATCCACTAGCGGTACCTAATCTTTCAAAAGTTTTTTCATAGTATTTAGTTGGGTTAAACGTTCTTGAATACAATTTTGATATGCTCCATTATCTATTAGAGCTAAAATAGTTAAATGAAAATCATCATTAATAACTATATCTAATATTACATACCACTTTTAATAATTTATGTAAGATATACTATTTATATATTCGTCTTGTGTTTTCTTAATAATTATACCTTTCAACTTTTTATCTTCTTGTACTAAATTACTAAGGTTAACATTTAAATTTTCTTCTTCTAAATTTTGAACTTTTCCTTTTAAAATGTTTACTTCTTGTTTTAATATTTTAATTTCCTCTTGAAGATCTTGTATAGTTGATTCTTTCTTGATTTCAAATCTTTTATATACTTCTACTAGATTATACGATGTAAAATCTATTTTTTCTTTTGAACTTATTATTTCTCTTAACCTAATTAAATATTTCTTTTTTTTTTAATTTCCAGATCATCTATTTTACCTATTATGTCTAATAAGAATTCCTTTTCATTACTTAACATATTTATATTATTACATTGACATGGTCCTATACAACTACAAGGTTCTATTTCAGAATTACTTTCCAAACTATTAGTCTCAGATTTTTCATCTATTGCATTTAAATCATTTTCTAAATAATTAGTAATTTCGTCATCACTACTAGAAGTTTCATTTATTATTATTTTAGCTATATCATTTTTTTAACTCTTCTGAGATATCTAAGTCTTCTTATTTTATAGTCTCTTGAATAATGTCTTTGTTTTCCTCATTTATAATAAATTAGTGTCTTTTCTTTTTGTCTTAGGTCTAAATTTTTTATATTTTGGTTCTCTTAATAGATTTTTTTTGATAATTTTGTTTTTGTTTATAACTTCTATAAGTTCTTCTTCTCTATATATATTTTCTTTTAGGTTTTAGTTTCTTTTTAGCTGCTGATGGAGCTCTAATCTTTAGATAACCATATTGTTTATAAAATGATCCTAATTCTTTTCGTCCTATAATACTATCTCTTTTTAATTTTGCTTTTAGTTTTAAACCAGTACAAATTGATAATCCTTCTACGTCAATATTATTTATTAATTGTCCAAGAGTTAAATCATTATAAGGTATAATACCATTATTATCTCCTTTTATTATATTCCTTACTTGTTCTGCAAATAAATTTTGTAATCCTGCTAAAAATCTTTCTTTCCAATAAGTATTATTACAATCTGATCTAGTCATTATTTTTGTTAAAAATAAATCTTTATACCATCTAAAATCTTGTAATTTAGGACATGTTAAATTTTGAAGAATTTTTGAACTTCTTTCGTGATATAATCTAGGATCTCTTATGAAGTTTATAGTAATAACAAATATTAAAGTATTTATTATATCATCTTGTTCAGTTTTTTTTTGCATATTATTTTCCATTTTAACAATCCTTTTTCTAGCTGATAATATATGAGCTTTACCTACATCTGATACATAATGATCCTACCAACCTTTTAATTGTCCAGTAAATCCTGATAATAATATTTGAGCTACAGCTGCTTCATTGTTTCTTTTTGATTTATAAGCACTAGCTGCCATGGTCATTTCTTGTAATAAATTTAATATTTGATATTCCGTTAACCCATATATGTTCCATCCATATAAGGAAGTATCGTCTTACCCTACTTGAAAACTTCTTTCTTCATATTAAGTACTTGGAGGTGTAGGTCTTGGTAATAATTTTAAATTTTTGGTCTAGGTGTATACGTATTAATATGTAATTTTTTAATTTAATATTCTTCGTCATTATTTGATTTAAATTATTCTTTTACGTTTTCTATTTCTGATATAGTTTCTATTTCTGATGTAATTTCTTCATCTATAGTCATAATCTATTTATCTTTAATGTTTAACTTTGCTAATTTTTTTCTATTTTTCTTAATATAGGATCTTCATCTTTTAAATTTATAGTTGTTTCTGAGAAAAATTCAAAAATATTTAAACAAAGATGGTTATAATTTAATGGGTAGTTTTTCAGCTATTGGTTTTGAAGTTTGCCCTATCTTGGTTTGTGACTTGGGCATTTGTACTATTTCTTCTACTCTATTTAGCTGACTTACTTTAGTATCTAATATTTGATTTGAAAATTTATTTTGTAATATTACATGTTATAAGTCTTTTCCCACATCTTTATTTTCTGTTTTTAGTTCTTTAAAAGGTTCAGCAAAGTAAGTTTTTTCTTTATTTTTTACTTGAATGCATTCTAACTAAGGACGTATAGATATTACTGATTTTCCTTCTAAAGTGTTCCATTGTTTACCGATATTTGAAGATACATTTATTTCCTTTTGAAATGGATAATCTATATTATTATAATAACAATAATTTTAAACCATAAAAATAAAGGAATATTTACTTGCTTATCTTTCATTTCTTTATACCAAATACATCTTAAATTATTTAAATATACTTGAGAAAAGTTACTAAAATACCATTATGCTTTTTGCTTATTATATTATGCTTTTATATCATTTCTTAAAAATTATTTATTTATTTGAAAAATAGTCATCTTTCTTTTTATTGATTAATTTCAGAAAAAGCTTCTATTTGAGATCTAGTTGGACTAATAGATTATTCACTTGCTCTTTCTTTTATATATAATGGTCTTGGAATATTTGTATTAAAATCTACTTCTCTTAATTTTAAATTTTTTGCAGATAATGATCTAGGTCTTGAAGGTCTATTATTAGAATGAATAGAAACATTACTAAACTGATTATTATCTGAAGAAAAATCTATTTGAACTATTCCATCACTATGTTCTAATATTCTTGAAAATTGATTATTAATATTAATTGGTATAGGTTCACATATTTCTTTTAACTCCTAATTTCCTGATCTAGTTATTTTATCCCATTTAAGTCTTTTCAGCATTTGAATATTAGAATGCGCTTTATTGGCTTCAAATAATAAAGTTTTATTTCTTTTAAAAGGCTTTCTAGTTTTATGTTTTATGGTTGTAGACATTATTTTATAATATACTCTATATATTATTGCTATTGCTCTAACATTTTTCTTAAAATTTAAATTCTTCTTTTTAATAGTTAAAGTATCTAATATATTTGAATCATATAAACTAATAGTAAATTTTGGAAAATAATTAAAATATACTGGTCCATTAGCTAAGTTAGTTTCTGCCATTACTAACAAGGAATTAGAGAAATTAGTATGTCTAGAATCTCTTAAACACATTAAAACTAGAGTATCTAATCCTAATCTAAATAAAGGCTTTATTGCTATTTTTACTGATCCTATATGAAAGTCTATATTTTTTCTTTTTATGTTCATATATTGCTTTCTCTAATAACAATTGAATAGTTTCATGTTCCTGATTAATAGTTATTGTTTGCTCAGTTTATTTTATAGAATAATCATGAAAAATTTTAAAAGTACCTATTGAATATATTATTCGAATATCTTGTTTAGGTATAGTCTAATGGAATAAATCATTTTTTACTTTTTCTATATTAACTTCTACAAAATTTATTTCATCTATCTCTCTAATATTATCTTCGCTAGTTGAACTAGATTTGGAGTCTTTAATAGAAAATATTCTATTTAATCTATCTATCTAAGTATGTTTAATTAAGCTAAATTTAAAAAGAAGTTAAAAATGAAACCTATGCAAATCACGGGACCAACCAACCAAATGGGACCACCAACACGCCATCTCGGTTACCAAGGGTTGACCAACGCTGGACCTTTAGGGCTGAATACACACACACACACACGCACATACATATATATGTGTGTATATGCATATGCATATGTATATATGCATATGCATACATATATATGTATATATACGTATATGTATATATACATATATATGTATGCATATGCATATACACAAATGCATATGCACACACACACACACACTCACACACACACACACATATGTGTGTGTGTGTGTACGAGGTTTTTTAAAGGTTAATTTATGACAGAGTTATAGTTTATGAATATATTTAGTTATGATTTTAACATATGGGTATAGATTTTTTATTATTTTCTAATCTTCTTATTAAATATTTATTTATATTGATCATATATCTAATATTATCTATTAGTTTATAATAATCTGAAAAAGGAGGCAAATTTAAATTTTCTATTACTAAATTTTTTTTTCTAAATAATCTAATCTAGGTCTAAATATTTTTAACTCATCACTTAATTGATCTATATTTTTAATTTTTCTTTTAATAATTTCCATATTTTTAACCTAAAAGCATTCTATTTATTTTATTTTTGAAAAGTCATATCCTTGAATTATATATTTTTATCATAAATTTTAATCTTTCTATTCTTTTGCATAAATTAAAATTTGGAATTATTTTAAAATTTTCTACAAGTTTTTTATTTCGATTTTCTCGTCTTAATTAAATTTCTAATTCTCTATTATATTCTATTATATTAGTAATTCTAATTTGTAAGTCAATTATATATTTTCTTAGTCTATCCATTTTTAAAGTCTTACTAATCCATTAAAGAGATCTAACATTAAATTTACTAATTTTATATTAAAATTAAAATCTCTACAACCACATATATTATTTTCATGTGACAAATGATAATAAACTATAAGATAAACTTTTAGTCTAGATATCTGATCATTAAATTAATTTACAAATATTTTGTTTAACATTCCAAATTTTTTCATATCCTTCTATAAGTTTTTGTATTTTTTGTTATCTATCCATTAATTGAAATATTTTATATATCGAGAAAATGATCTGTAGAAATATTTGGGACAAAATCGATTAAAATATAAATTAAATTTATTTTCTCATAAAAATCTGGGCAATTGCAAAATTCATTCAAATGAGAATCTAAATGAAAATTTTCATTCTAATGTTCTTTTAAACTAATAAATTCTTTTTTTAATAAAAAATATATCTTTATCATTATCAAAATCTATAGCATATAAACCATCTAAAAATTTATTAATACACCAAGAGATAATTAAAAAGATATACATGATAGATTATAATCTGATGATAATTTACAAGTAGGAATATCAGATAAGGTTATAGGAGGAGTACATCTACAAGCTCTTGAAAATATAAGTTGTAAGCCTAATGTTTTATTACAAAGGGATGTTGAAACAAGGGGTTTTTTTTATCTCTCTCTCTCTAATCTTGAATTTTTGTTGTGCTTTTGGACAACCACTTCAAGCTCTCCCCTCAATTGATGAAAATGGCGCTCTTTATAGATAGTAAAGGTGCTACTCTAGATAATTCTTGAACCTGTTGAAGATAAGTATCTACCTTGCAATAATGTTCTCAATAAATTGTGATGATGAGTTTTGTCAGAAAAATACTATTCCTTTCAAAAATTGTTATGTAAATCTGATAACCTTATCTTTAGTTGGAAAAATATAATATGTAATAAATATTTACTTTATCAAGTAGTGATCTTTGTCGGGTAAGGATAAAGTTGTAGTTTAAAAGGTAAGGTAGTAAATGGAAAAGATAAAAGGCTTATCTAACTTTAAAGGTTTTATCAGGAGAGTATCTTTGCAGGAAAGTTTTAAAGATTTTTACTATTCTTCCTTTGAATATTTGATCTTTTGACTTTTTGTCTTTTTCCTCTTTTTTCATTTATACTATGTTTGCATTTACATTACACTTGCATTTACATCTACATTATATTTGCATTTTATATTTTAATATTTACATAAGGGTCTTGAAAATCTTCGAATGCTTGATTAGGAGGAGTACTGCTTTTTGATGAATATGCCCTTTCAGCTGAAATTCAATTGATAATTGAATTGAACTCTTCTTCAGATGTTGATGATGATAATAAATTGACAATCTGAGTTTTATCCATAATAAAACCTGTTGATGGAGTTGAAGATGAAGCTGCTGAAGTCTTTGGCTCAAAATGGTTAATAACTGCTTGCCTATCTGCTTTACTGACATCAAAACTATCCAACCATTTTACTTTAAATTCTTTATATAGAATATGCAATTGATTAATTTGTTTAGAAACATAGTATGTCCAAGAGACAATCCAAGGAACTTTGAATATTACACAATACTTTAAGAGATTATCGGGTGCGCCTGGGTTGTAGTAAGTAGTAAACTTAACACAAGCATCTTTTATTTGAAATGGAGCTGCCTTAAGTATTAATCCAAAATAATTGAACCACTTGATGAACCAATTGGGATGAACATCACAAAACTTATACAAAAAATAAAAGTACCATGAATGTTGAAAATTCCTTAAGTAAAATGCTCTGTACTAAGCTTTTTGATAGTCGTAGTAACTATATAGCAATCTTGGAGAATATCCTAATAATGTCTTCACTTGATATAGTCTGGAATCCCATTCTGATTGAGTAATGACATGGATATTTTTTACTTTACTATAACTAATCCTATCCTTTTCTTTTTTATCATAACTATGCTCAATTTTTACAGATCCAGTATCTACTAATATAGCTTCATAAAATTATCTAGTCTTACTTTCATCTTCTTCATGATAATGCCAACTATTAGGGAATACACAATCTATCAATCTATAAAAACTTTCGGTCTGTGATATGTTAAGCTTTTTGGGTTCTAGAATATCAACAAATAATTTCTTTTTGTTTAAAAAATACTGACAGGGATTTTTATGTTTGGACATGGACGGAGAGTGTATAATAGTAGAAGAGGGAAAGGAAGGTGAAGCTAAAGCCGATGAATAAGGTCGAGGAGATGCAGAAGGTGAAAAGGTTTGAGGCCTTTGGAGTGGAGGAAAAGATGGTGATGGAGAATAAAAGGGTCTAGTTAAGGTTCTAATGGGAGGAGGTGTGACTGGAGGATTCTGTTGATAATTTTCTGATGATAATGAAGTTCCTGATGATAATGTTACTTTAGTCAAAACTTTTTTGTTTGAACTCATTTTTCCTATAGAAATTCAAGAGAAAGAAAATCAGGCAAACTATTATTTTTGCCTTTAATGAATTCGATGTCAAAATTGAAGTTGTTAAGTAAAGCTTGCCACCTTGCAAAAATCTATTTTGAAATTAAATTTTTAACATCTTTTTGCAAAAGATATTTTTCTGAGAAACAATCAATGCATAATAAGAACTTGTTCATTTATAAATGATCTTCAAATTTTTTAATATATAAAACAATGCTTAAATTTTTTTAATAGTAGAATAATTCTTTTGTCTTGAATAAAATCTTACAAACTCTTCCTTATTTGACTTTTTCTCTTTTGTTTTAAAATACCTCCATAGCCTATATCACTAGCATCTATTTCTTAGTATGTTTTTCTGTCCAAGGCTCATGTTTCTTTTTTAATCTATTATACAAACGTTTACATAATTTTCCTAAATCTTTGAAAAAATTATGAACATGATTTAAAAATCCTAAAAATCTTTGTAATTGATTTTTATCTTTTATCTCATCAGGAAATTTATTAGTAAATTCTAAGTTTCTTGTTATTTGTTTTATAGTTCCTTGATTTATATCATGTCCTAAGAATCTAACATTGGTTTGGAACAGTTGCATCTTTGGTGCAAAAACAATTATTCCATTTTGATGAATTAAATTAAAAAATCTTTTCAAATGTTTTATGTGTTGACTTATAGAATTAGAAAAAATAAGTGCATCATCTATGTGTACTATAGAAAATTCTTGTATCAGTCTTAATATATCATTCATAATAGTTTGGAATTCTGAAAGAGCATTTTTTTAATCCAAAAGGCATTAAATTCCATTCACAATGTCCAAAGGGAACATTAAATCTTGTCTTATATCTATCTTCTTCATATACTTGTATTTGCCAAAATCCTGATTTTAAATCAAATTTAGAAAAAATATTTGCATCATATAATTTATTTAATAAATCTCTTTTATATGATATGGGGTATTTTATCCATTGTAAAACTGCATTTAAAGGTTATAATTTATTACTAACCTAGGTATCCCTCTTACTATTTCTGCCACATTCTTAACATAAAAGGCTGAACATAACCAATGAGATTTTAAATCTCTTATTAATCCTTTATCTTTTAAATCTTGCATTTCTTTTCTACAAAACTTTTCTAAGTCTGGTGTCATTTTGATAGCTCGTGATTTTGTAGGAATCTTCTTTTCATTAAAGTCTTTTATGTAAAGTAATTTTACTACATAATTCCAAAAAGCATTGGAAACTGGTGCACAAATTTCTTTCGAAAATGTGTTTTCAAATTCTTTGATTTTTTCTTTTATTTTAGGACTTTCTAATTGTTCTTTTATTCAATTTCCTTATATTTCTTTGATAAGAAATTTAATCTATTTTTGTTTATTTTTTAACAAATTGATTTCTTAAATATTTTTTTATTGCATGACTTATCTCTCTAGATACTATAGGAAATACGAATTCAAATATGATTTCTTTATCTAGAATTTTTGCCTTGATTCCATTATCACATACTTGAAAAGGATATAACATAGTGATAAAAGATGTTCCTAATATAACTCCAGAATTTAGATTTTTGACTAAAACTAATTGTGTTTTAAAATAATATCTTTTATTACAATTTTTTACCCTTGATAATTTATAATTAATTATTAACTTAGATCCACTAGCAGTACCTAATCTTTCAAAAGTTTTTTCATAGTATTAAGTTGGGATTAAACATTCTTGAATACAATTTTGACATGCTCCACTATCGATTAAAGTTAAAGTAGTTAAATGAAAATCATCATTAATAACTATGCCTAATTTTACAAACCACTTTTGATAATTTATTTGAGATATACTATTAATTTATTCATCTTGTGTTTCCTTAATAATTATGCCAGATGATTCTATTCCTTTTAATTTTTTAATCTTCTTGTACCAGATTACAAAGGTTAACTTTTAAACTTTCTTCTTCTAAATTTTGAACTTTTTTGTTAAAAATATTTACCTCTTGTTTTATTATTTTAATTTCCTTTTGAAGTTCTTGTATAGTTGATTCTTTCTCGGTTTAAAATCTTTTATATACTTTTGTTAGATTATAAGATGTAAAATCTATTTTTTCTTTTGAACTTATTGTCTCTTTTAACCTAAGTAAATAAGTATTTTTTATTTCTGGATCATCTATTTTATCTATTATGTCTAATAAGAATTCATTTTCATTACTTAACATGTTTATATTATTACATTGACATGGTCCTATACCACTACAAGGTTCTATTTCAGAATTACTTTCCGAACTATTAGTCTCAGATTTCTCATCTATTGCATTTAAATCATTTTCTGAATAATGAGTAATTTCTTCATCACTACTAGAGGTTTCATTTATTTTAGCTATTTCATTTTTTAACTCTTCAGAGATATCTAAATTATTGATTCATTTTCTTATTTTACAATCTCTTGAATAATATCCTTGTTTTCCACATTTATAACAAATTACTGTGTCTTTTCTATTTGTCTTAGGTCTAAATTTTTTATATTTTGGTTTTCTCTTAATAAATTTTTCTTGATAATTTTGTTTTGGTTTATAACTTCTATAACTTCTTATTCTCTGTATATATTTTCTTTTAGGTCTTAGTTTCTTTTTAGCTGCAGATGGAGCTCTAATCTTTTGATAACTATATTGTTCACAAAATGATCCTAATTCTTTTCTTCCTACAATACTATCTCTTTTTAATTTTGCTTTTAGTTTTAAATCAATACAAATTGATAATCCTTCTATGTGAAGAATATTTATTAATTGTCTATATGTTAAATCATTATAAGGTATAGTACCATCATTATCTCCTTTTACTCTATTCTTTACCCATTCTGCAAAAAGTTTTGTAATCCTACTAAACATATTTCTTTCCAATGAGTATTATTACAATCTGATCTAATCATTACTTTAGTTAAAAATAATTCTTTATACCATCTAAAATCCTGTTATTTATGACATGTTAAATTTTGATGAATTTCTAAACTTCTTTCCTGATATAATCAATGATCTCCTATGAAGTTTTTAATACTAGCAATTATTAAAGTATTTATTATATCATCCGATTCAGTCTCTATTTGCATATTATTTTTTATTTTAACAATATTTTTTCTAGCTGATAATATATGAGATTTATCTACATCTAATACATAGTAATGCAACTAGCCTTTTAGTTGACTAGTAAATCTTGATAATAACATTTGGGCCACAACTGCTTCATTGTTTCTTTTTTATTTATAAGCACTAGCTTCCATGGTCATTTCTTGTAATAAATTCAATATTTGATATTTTGTTAAGCCATCTATGTTCCATTCATATAAAGAAATACCATCATACCCTGCTTGATAAATTCTTTCTTCATATTGAGTATCTGAAGGTGTAGGTCTTGGATAATAATTTTGAGTTTTTGGTCTAGGTGTATAGGCATTAAAATGTAATTTTTTAATTAAATATTCTATTAGAGAGTATGCCCTAGAGCCCATATAAAAGGGATGTATTTCATTTGTATGAATTCATATTTTTAATAAAAGGCATCATTCATTTATTAATGCTATGTTTAAATACATGAGTTTGTAAATCTTAAATTAATAAATGAAGTCCTTGATATTATAAACATAGTGCAAAGACAATCATGAAAGTGTTCATGATATGAGATGTTTATTGCATGCAAATATGTTAATATCTAAATATCCCTAGTCATAGAATTAACAAGATAAGCCATTGTTAATTCGGACAGACTAGCACATGTTATGCTTCTTGAATGGTTCAAGCAGTGGTTTTCATAACTGTGATTATAGAAGATAATCAAAGCTAACATGTGGATGCTTGTTAGAAGAACAAGTTCATTGGAGATCTGTAAAGAGAATCCTCACATGGATATTAAATCTATGTCAGTGAGGAATCTCTTCATAGCGGTTGTGCAAGTATCCTTAGACTTGAGATCACCAAAGTTATCTTAAGTAGCAAGTGGTATACTTTGACTCTATAACTGATTACTTCCAACTGGGGGTGAACATAGTTAGGAGGTTGGGTATATCATGACCTACTTGAAGATAATTGAGTGATTGAAAAATGATTCACCATCTTAGATTTATTAAGGGAAGTTATCTCGCATGATTCTATAATTGCCTTGTTCAGAGAATCTCTGGCTAGAGTAATATGCCAAGATGGATAGGGATCCATGAAGGGCATTTTGGGAATAATGGATAAATTAATAGAACATACATAATTAGATTTATATGAGTTGACAGAAATCCATACTCAGAATCTAATTGAGATAAGAGTTGTGAAAGGAGTAATTGCACGGTAACTGGTTATATGGAAGGGTATAGTCAAACCACTTGACTTTCCTGACATTTGGGTAGTCATGATGCCTAGCTAGAGGCCAATCGTGACTTGTATAATAGTGTATCATAAATATCAATAGAGATTGATAAAATGATTTAAAGAAGTTTAAATCATGTGAGTTTTGAATATAACTTACAATTACATATTATACTGCCAATATGGACAGGAATCCAATAGGTCACACACATATAGAGAAAAGGATAAAATGGTAAAATGACAAGGATAATAATATTTGATATTAGTATGGGAATAGAGAAGTGAATAAGAGAATAATTAATTAAAGAGTTTAATTAATTATGATCAAGTAAAATTGTTCGTAGAACTTTTTAGAATTATTATGTAAAATAGACCTAATTAAAATATTGTATTTCATAATTAATTATTATTAGACTATAAGTATTATAGGGCTGATATAATAATTAATAAATCCATTGGAGAAATTAAAAGAGGCCTAGAAGATTGATTTTGGTGCAGAAACCCTTCGAGGAAGGGTTACATGCCAAACCCTGATAGAAGGCCTTAGAGGCCTAATTCTTGGACCAAAATAAATTAAATATATTTCATAAGTGTTATGGAGCCTACATATTTAATTTAGATGGATTTGGAATTCAATTGGGTGATTAAATCCAAGTGTATGCATGAAGGGCCTAGTTTATGGGTTTTGTGCATAGTCTTTTATGAAAGGATTTAAATTGGATTTAATTGAGCCCAAATAAATTATTAATAATTCTAGAATTCCATTTAATATTTCTCCAGCAATTTTAAAGAGCCCAATCCCATTATGAAGTTGTATTTTTAACCTAATTATAAAAATCCAAGTGATAGGAATTTTAGGGTTAAGTAAACATTAAGAGAAAAGAAGCATTCTCTCACTCTCTCAACCCTAGCCACCACTCCCCTTGCTAGCATCAAGGGATTTCAGCCAGCCCTTGTATTCCTCCATTGTTGGTTTATTCAATCCTTCTCTAGTGTGGATTACTAATTGGAGGTGTTCAATTTTGGACACTGTGATTTACGACAACCCGGTGAGAAGGAAAATCAACTGTTCGACAAAAATCAAATGTGATTTTTCTTATTCTCGTTAATATGTATATTGTATATTCATGGCAAGATCAGATCTATTGGTTAAAAAATTTTAAATTTTGCTTATGTATGAGATGCATGCAACCGATAATTTCCAACATATTCTTCTTCATTATTTGATTTAAACTATTCTTCTATGTTTTCTATTTTTGATGTAGTTTCTACTTTTGATGTAACTTCTTCATCCATAGTCATAATTTGTTTATCTTTAATGTTTAAATTTGCTAATTTTTCTTCTATTTTTCTTAATAGGGGATCTTAATGTTTTAAATTTATAGTTGTTTTTGGGAAAAATTCAAAAGGTTTAAACGAAGGTGTTTCTAATTTAATGGGTGGGTTTTCTGTTAATGGTTTTGATATTTGACCTATCTCTATTTGTGATTTGGGTATTTGTACTATTTCTTCTACTCTATTTAGCTGACTTACTGTAGTATCTGTAATACCCTAATTCACTAACCATGCATAAACATCAATCATCATCATCATAACCTAGCAAAGATAATGCAAGGATAATAATAAACAACACAGGCCATAATTATTACATACCACAATAACTTAAAACCAACTTATAATTAAAAGGCCTAACATAATGCCAAAATACATAATGGAATCCTTAAGCAGCTGCACTCAGTTAGATCTTCTCTTCAAAGGCTGACTAGCCACCAGCTATCGATCCACTTAGAGATAAGCCAGTACCTACACGGATAACAAACCCGTGCTAAGCTATAAAGCTTAGTGGGGAAACCAACTCCAAGGATAAATTCGAATAAAATATCATAAAATCATTATACCATTTTTAATTTAAAGAAAACATATAAGTCAACCATATTAAACAATCTCACCCTTGCTATATTAAAAGAACTCGCAATCCTAAACATGAACATTATTCTTACAATAATCTAAACCTCCTAGTAATTGATAATACAACTTTCATCGTAAGCATTTAATCACATTTATCATGTATGATATGCCTTCAATGTTTAATCCAAGCATAAGGGAGTGCAGATATCATACGTCATCTATAAGAGATATTTTAGGCGTCAATACTTCACTTATGTCATGCAATCTTAGCTATATAATACAGAGTAAATAACTACATTTCATTTATATCATTCTAGCCAAAAGGAATTCAATCAAGCAATATAGTAGGCCATTTATCATGTTCACATTACATAGGTGAAGCAATTGCTATATATATATATATAACATTACATAGGTGAAGCAATTGCTATATATATATATATATATATATATCCTTATTTAATAGTACATTGCTGAATCTTTTAACTTTTACTAGCCTGCCTAAGTGCTAGTTCAAAGGATGTATAACGAGAATAATGAATACTGAAGGTATCAAATGATGGACCCAAAGAGCTGAACTATGGTTCCATAAAGGAACAAAGCAATAGACCCAACGAGGTCGACAATGGTTCCAGCAAGGAATAAATAATAGACCCAAATGGGGCTGAACGATGGTTCCATAAGGAATAAGACCCAAACGGGGTCAACTATGTCAGCTGTCGAATCCCTTTAGGCATGCCTATCTAATCCATAATTGAACTAAGACCCGTAAGCTTTATCACTTTAAGAACATCTTGAATTCATCATATTCTTCCTCATTTAATATAACATTTTCTTAAATCATTTTCCACAAATGAACATATATCATTCATTTACATAGCAATATTGGCTTAAAGCCCTGATATTCAAGAATGCATATCACATGTTTATATACTTGCATAGCCATCGGATAACTTATATCTTACACTAGAATGCTTTAGCATAATGGTAACTGAGTATTATGCAATACTAGATCAAAACAATGTTTTAAGAACCTAATGTAATACAAATCATTGAATATAAGATCATGAAGTAAAAACATGATTTGAATTTCAAGGTTGACTTTGGTAATACCTGATGATAGTTCATGAGAATGAAACCATACATATAGTCATATAACCATGAGCACATAACTCCACAAGAAAAACATATTCAATAAAGAAAAATGTACCTGAGTGGTTCCTCAATACCATTTCTCTTTGCATCATTATACTCAATTTAGTCATCGCACATTCATTTTATCCAATACATTATATACATGCATTCTATGTCTCACAAGTAGTGAAAGTAATCAAATGTGAGATTAACGTTTACTTGTGTCCTTTATAATGCCTTGGAAAGACTTCACCGTTCAATTATTTCATTTAGAAATCATATGGCTTATTAACCACCACTATAATTAACATAATCATCATGTACATTACTTATAGTCCATTTAATTCTCTCTAATTATATTTTATAATACGGGATTCATGACTCATGAAGAATTTATAGCTTAGAGTGTGTAGTAGAACCATTAAAAGGAAACATATGAGTGGTCGTGCCAAAGAAGGAAGAGTAGGCATACACGGCCACTCAAGGAGAACAAAGGCCAAACACGTGGCCAAACAGAAGGAGAAGTAAGCCATTCACGTGGCCACACAAGGAGAAAGGCAAAGGTAGTGCGTGGCCGCGCAGGGAAAGACGTAAGCCATCACGTGGCCATGAATGGAGAACCAAAGGGAACATGCTGCCATGCATAGAAATCCAAAGAAAATCATGTGGCCATGCATGGACAACCAAAGGAGGCAAACGGCCACTCAAGGAAGAAACAAAGAAGAGGCACGACCACGCACTGAAGAAGTAAGAAAGCATGGGTATACATGGCCATACAAGGAGAAGAGGAACAAGTCTCGTGGCCATACAAGGGACTTCGGCAGCCATCGATAAAAACCCAGATTTTTCAGCTTGAAACACAAATCCCAGGTCTCATCTTAAGCACTTAGTTTTAATTCATTGTAAATTCATCTAAATCTTTACAATTTAACCCTTAACTTCTACTAAGGGAACACATACAAGAACATAAGAAGGAAATCATCAAGTAACCATCTACATAAAGTTCCCGTACCTCATATACCAGCTTTATTTCCTTAGAAAGTCCACTGATCTATCTCTTTCTTCCTTCTCCTATCCTTGATCTATCTGCTTCTCTCCTTTCTCCTTACACACAGGGATAACAACAGGATCTTGTAATCCCTCATAACCAAAAATCATAAATGAAGAAGAAAAGAGGAAGAAGAGATCTTCAATTGAAGACATTACCTTTAATCTTCACTCACAAACCCTAGCTCCATTTTCCAACCTGTAACCAGTAGAGAGAGAGAGAGAGAGAGAGCTGTCTCCCCCAAAATGCTGATCCCCACAATCTCAAATCCCCCTTGTTTTCCTTCTCTAAGAAGCTATTGAGTGAGTTAGTGGGGTAAATATCTCATTGTGTGAATTTCCAAAATTGCCCTTATACAACACAACCCCATCAACTTATCTTTCTTAACATTTAACACCCTAAACTTCTAATTTACTTTAACTATATCCTCTTTATCTTAATTTTAACCATAAATAATTTACATTTATGCTGAAATTACTAAAATACCCCTAATAGGACTTGACCTTAACAATGCAAAATAATTCAATATTTACCTTAATTAACCATAGTTCTCGTCACTTTACTATAATCTGGTTAGGGCCATGATTGGGTCCTTACAGTATCTAAATTTGATTTAAAAAATTATTTTACAATATTACATGTTGTAAATCTTTCCCTACATCTTTATTTTCTACTTTTATTTCTTTAAAAGGTTCAGCAAAGTAAGTTTTTTCTTTATTTTTTTACTTGAATGCATTCTAACGAAGGATGTATAGATGTTATTGATTTTCCTTCTAAAGTGTTCCATTGTTTACCTATATTTGAAGATACATTCATTTCTTTTTGAAATGGATAATCTATATTATTATAATAACAATAATTTTCAAACCATAAAAACAAAGGCATACTTACTTGCTTATCTTCCATTTTTTTTTTATACCAAATACTTCTAAAATTATTTAATTCTACTTGAGAAAAGTTACTAAAATACCATTCTGCTTTTTGCTTATTATATTTTGCTTTTATATCATTTCTTAAAAATTCTTTATTTATTTGAAAATTAGTCATCTTTCTTTTTATTGATTGATTTGAGAAAAGGCTTCCATTTGAGATCTAGTTGGACTAAGAGAATATTCACTTTCTCTTTATTCTATGTATAATGGTCTTGGAATATTTGTATTAAAATCTACTCTCCATAATTCTAATTTTTTTTTTCAAGTAATGATCTGGGTATTAAAGGTTTATTATTTAAATAAATTGAAACATCACTTGATTGATTATTGTCTGAAGAAAAATCTATTTGGACTGATCCATCATTATGTTCTCATATTCTTGAAAATTGATTATTAATATTAATTGGTCTAGATTTACATATTTTTTTAACTCCCAATTTCCTGATCTAGTTATTTCATCCCTTTTAAGTCTTTTCGGTATTTGAACATTAGAATGAGCTTTATTTGCTTCAAATAATAAATTTTCATTTCTTTTAAAAGGCTTTCTAGTTTTAGAATTTATGTTTGTAGACATAACCTTATAATATACTATCTATATTACTACTATTGCTTTAAGATTTTCTTTAAAATTTAAGTTATTTGTTTTAATAGTTAAAGTATCTAATATATTTGAATCATATAAACTAATGATAAATTTTGGGAAACAATTAAAATATACTGGTCCATTTTCTAAGTTAGTTTCTGCCATTGCTAATAAGGGATTAGAGAAATTAGTATGTCTAGCATCTCTTAAACATAATAAAACAGAAGTATCCAATCCTAGTCTAAATAAAGGCTTTATTGCTATTTGTACTGATCCTATATGCAAAAATCTATATTTTTTCTTTTTATGTTCGTTTATTATTTTTTCTGATAACAATTGAATAGTTTCGTGTTCCTGATTAATAACTATTGTCTACTCCGTTTGTTTTATAGAATAATCATGAAAAATTTCAAAAGTACCTATTGAATATATTATTTGAATAGCTTGTTTAGGTACAGTCCAATCAAATAAATCATTCTTTATTTTTTCTATATTTACTTCTGCAAAATTTATTTCATCTATATCTCTAATATTATCTTCGCTAGTTGAACCAGATCTAGAGTCTTTAATAGAAAATATTTTATTTAATTTATCCATCTAAGTATGTTTAATTAAGTTAAATTTAAAAAAAAAAGTTAAGAATGAAACTTGTGTAAATTATGGGACCACCTAGCCAAACTTGACCACCAACACGTCATCTCTGCTACCAAGGGCTGACCAACACTAGGCCTTCAGGGCTGACCAACGTTTCATCGCTCCAAGCATAGTCTCAAAAACTTTCTAAATTTATTTTAACTAAATATACTCATATGGATGTCTTAAATATAATATTTATCTAATAAAGATATAATTTAATTCAATTTTGCTAAAATAAATTTCTAATAAAGAATATATTTCAATTAATGCTATAATAGCTTCACTTAAAGTAAATTTCAAAGAAACTTGGGTTTAAAATTTAACCAAGGCTGAATCATATATCTAATATTATCAATTAGTCTATAATAATCTGAAAAAAGTAGGCAAATTTAAATTTTCTATTACTAAAATTTCCTTTTCTAAATCATCTAATCTAGGTCTAAGTATTTTTAACTCATCTCTTAATTGATCTACTAATTGATCTATATTTTTTAATTATTCTTTTAATAATTTCCATATTTTTAACCTAAATGTATCCTATTTATTTTATTTTTGAAAAGTCGTATCCTTGAATTATATATTTTTATCATAAATTCTAATCTTTCTATTCTTTTGCATAAATTATAATTTGTAATTATTTCAAAATTTTCTAAAAGTTTTTTAATTCTATTTTCTCGTCTTAATTGAATTTCTAATTCTCTATTATATTCTATTATATTAGTAATTGTAATTTGTAATTCAATTATATCTTTTCTTATTCTATCAATTTTTAAAGTTTTACTAATTCTTTAAAGAGATCTAACATTAAATTTACTAATTTTATATTAAAATTAAAATCTCTACAATCACATATATTATTTTCATGTGACAAATAATGATAAACTATAAGATAAACTTTTAGTCTAGATATCTAATCATTAAATTCACAAATTTTTTGTTTAACATTCCAAATTTTTTCATATCCTTCTATAAGTTTTTGTCTTTTTTATTCTCTATCCATTTATTGAAATATTTTATAGATCGAAAAAATGATCTGCAGGAATACTTGGAACAAAATCTATTAAAATATCAATTAAATTTGTTTTCTTATGAAAATCTTGGCAATTGCAAAATTCATCCAAATGAAAATCTAAATGAACATTTTCATGTTCGCTAATTAAATGTTCTTTTAAACTAATTAATTTTTTTTAATAAAAATATTTCTTTATCATTATGAAAATCTATAACACATAAACCATCTAAAAACTTATTAATACACTAAGAGATAATTAAAAAGAAATACCTGATAGATTATAATCTGATGATAATTTACAAGTAGGAATATTGGATGAGGTTATAGGAGGAGTACATGTACAAGCTCTTGAAAATATAAGTTGTAAGTCTAAGGTTTTATTACAAAGGGATGTGGAAATTTCAAGGGTTTTTTTATCTCTCTTTAATCTTGAAATTTTGTTGTGCTTTCAGATGATCACTTCAAGCTTTCCCCTCAATTGATGAAAATGGCACTCTTTATAGATAGTAAAGGTGCCACTCTAGATAATTCTTGAACCTATTGAAGATAAGTATATGCCTTGCAATATTGCCTTTGATAAATTGTGATGATGAGTTTTGTCAGAAAAACACTATTCCTTTTAAAAATTGTTACATAAATCTGATAACTTTAACTTTAGTTTGAAAAAGATAATATGTAATAAATATTTACTTTATCAAATAGTGATCTTTGTCGGGTAAGGATAAAGTTGTAGTTTAAAAGGTAAGGTAGTAAACAGAAAAGATAAAAGGCTTATCTAACTTTAAAGAGTTTTAAAGTTTTTGTCGGTCGAGTATCTTTACAGGAAAGTTATAAAGAATTTTACTATTCTTTGTTAGAATATTTGATCTTTTGACTTTTTATCTTTTTCCTCCTTTTTTTTGCATTTATACTACATTTGTATTGACATTATACTTGAATTTACATCTACATTACATTTGCATTTTATATTTCAATATTTACATAAGGGTGTTGAGAATCTTTGAATGCTCGATTAGGTGGAGAAGTACTGCTTTTTGACGAAGATGCCCTTTCAGCTGGAATTCAATTGATAATTGAATTGAACTCTTTTTCAGATGCTGTTGATGATAATAAATTGACAATTTGAGTTTTATCTGCAGTGAAACCTGTTGATGGAGTTGAAGACGAAGCTGTTGAAGTCTTTAGCTCAAAATGGTTGATAACTGCTTGCCTATCTACTTTACTGACATCAAAATGATCCCACCACTTTACTCTAAATTCTCTATATAGAATAGGTAGTTGATTAATTTGTTTGGAAACATGGTAAGTCCAAGGGACAATCCAAGGAACTTTGAATATTACATAATACTTTAGAAAATTATTAGGTACGTTTGGGTTACATAAGTAGTATACTTGAGATAAGCATCTTTTATTTGAAATGGAGCTACCTCAGGTATTAATTTAAAATAGCTAAACCATTTGATGAACCAATTGGGAAAAACACTGCCAAACTTGTGCAAAAAATAAAAGAACCAAGAATGTTGAAAATTCCCTAAGTAAAATACTTTGTACCATGCTTCTTGATAATCGTAGTAGCTGTACAACAATCTTGGAGGATATCCTAATAACATCTTCACTTGATATGGTTTGGAACCCCATTCTGATTGATTAATTACATGGATAATTTTTACTTTACTATAACTAATCCTATCCTTTTCCTTTGATCATAATTATATTCCATTTCTACAGTTCCAGTATCTACTAATATTGCTTCATAAACTTCTCTAGTTTTACTTTGATCTTTTTTCATAATAATGCCAACTATTACAAAAT
This sequence comes from Excoecaria agallocha, assembly GCA_037975025.1. Lineage (NCBI taxonomy): Eukaryota > Viridiplantae > Streptophyta > Magnoliopsida > Malpighiales > Euphorbiaceae > Excoecaria > Excoecaria agallocha. The sequence continues at coordinate 44,897,082 of CM075816.1, forward strand.
ACATAATCTATCAATCTATAAAAAATTTGGGTCTGTGATATGTTTAGCTCCTCGGGTTCTAAAATCTTGATAAATAATTTCTTTTGATTTAAGAAATAAGGAGAGTGATTTTTATGTTTGGACATGGACAGAGAGGGTATAATAGGAGAAGAGGGAGAGGAAGGTGAAGCTAAAGCTGATGAATAAGGTCGAGGAGATGTAGAAGGTAAAAAGGTTTAAGGTCTTTAAAGTGGAGAAACAGATGGTGATGGATAATAAAAGGGTCTAGGTAGGGTTCTAATAGAAGGAGGTGTGACTGTAGGATTCTATTAATAATTTCCTGGTGATAATGAAGTTCTGGATGATAATGTTGCTTTAGTCAAAACTTTTTTGTTTGAACTCATTTTCCTTGTAGAAATTCACGAGAAAGAAAATCAGGTAAACTATTATTTTTGCCTTTAATGAATTCGATGTCAAAATTGAAGTTGCTTAATATAGCTTGCCACCGCACAAAAATATGTTTTGAAATTAAATTTTTAACATCTTTTTGAAAAATATATTTTGCTAATAAACAATCAATGCATAATAAGAACTTTTTCATGTATAAATCATCTTCAAATTTTTTGATGCATAAAACAATGCTTAACATTTCTCTTTTAATAGTAAAATAATTCTTTTGAGTTTGATTCTAGCTTTTTGTATAAAATCTTACTAACTTTTCCTTATTTGACTCTTTTTTCGTTTGTTTTAAATACCTCCATAGCCTATATCACTAGCATCTGTCTCTATTATAAAAAAAGCTTCTGGGTGTGGAATATTTAAACAAGGCTTTTAATTTTTTCTTTGATTTCCTTTACTATATTATTATGTTTTTCTTTCCAAGGCTCATATTTTTTTAATCTATTATACAAAGGTTTACATAATTTTTCTAAATCTTTGAAAAAATCATGAACATAATTTAAATATCCTAAAAATCTTTATAATTTATTTTTGTCTTTTATATCATCTGAAAATTTATTAGTAAATTTTAAGCTTCTTGTTATTGATTTTATAGTTCCTTGATTTATATCATGTCGTAGGAATCTAGCTTTGGTTTGGAAAAGTTGCATCACTGGTGCAGAAACAACTAATCCATTTTGATGAATTAAATTAAAAAATCATTTCAAATGTTTTATGTGTTGACTTATAAAATTAGAAAAAAATAAGTAAAGCATCTATGTATACTTGGTCTTAATACGTCATTCATAATATTTTGAAATTCTGAATGAGCATTTTTTAATCCAAAATGCATAACATTCCACTCGTAATATCCAAAGAGAACAATAAATCCTATCTTATATCTATATTCTTCATTTACTTGTATTTGCCAAAATCCTGATTTCATATTGAATTTAGAAAAAAATATTTTCATCATATAATTTCTTTAATAAATCTCTTTTATATGGTATACAATATCTTATCCATTATAAAACTGCATTTAAAGGTTTATAATTCATTACTAACCTAGGTGTTACTCTTTCTATTTCTATCGCATTCATAACATAAAAGGCTGAATATGACCAAGGAGATTTTGAATCTCTTATTAATCCTTTAGCTTTTTAAATCTTGTATTTCTTTTCTACAAAACTTTTCTAAGTCTGGTGTCATTTTGAAAGCTTGTGATTTTGTTGGAATCTTCTTTTCATCAAAGTCTTTTATATAAGATAATTTTATTAAATGTTATTTTCTATTCCAGAATGCATTGGGAACTGGTGCACAAATTTCTTTTGAAAATGTTTTTTCAAATTCTTTGATTTTTTATTTTATTTTAAGACTTTCTAATTGTTCTTTTATTTGTTTTCCTTCTATATCTTTGATAAGAAATTTAATATGTTTTTGTTTATTTTTTAACAAATTGATTTCTTGAATATTTTTTCTTACATGACTTATCTCTCTAGATATTATAGAAAAGTGAATTCAAATGTAATTTCTTTCTCTAGAATTTTTGCCTTGATTCCATTATTTCATACTTAAAAAGGATATCATGCAGTGATATAAGGTGTTCCTAATATAACTCCAGAATTTAGATTTTTGACTAAAACTAATCGTGTTTTAAAATAATATCTCTTATTACAAATTTTTACCCTTGATAATTTATAATTAATTATTAACTTAGATCCACTAGCAATACCTAATCTTTTAGAAGTTTTTTCATTGTATATAGTTGGGATTAAACCTTCTTAAATACAATTTTGATATGCTCCACTATCTATTAAAGATAAAGTAGTTAAATGAAAATTATCATTAATAACTATGTCTAATTTTATATACTACTTTTGATAATTTATTTGAGATATACTATTAATTTATTCGTCTTGTGTTTCCTTAATAATTATACCAGATGACACTATTCCTTTTAATTTGTTTATCTTTTTGTACCAGATTACAAAGGTTAACTTTTAAACTTTCTTGTTCTAAATTTTAAACTTTTCCTTTTAGAATATTTACCTCTTATTTTACTATTTTAATTTCCTCTTGAAGGTTTTGTATAGTTGATTCTTTCTTGGTTTCAAATCTTTTATATACTTTTGTTAGATTATAAGATGTAAAATAAATTTTTTCTTTTGAACTTATTATCTCTCTTAACCTAAGTAAATAATTCTTTTTTATTTTCGAATCATCTATTTTATCTATTATGTTTAATAAGAATTCTATTTCATTACTTAACATATTTATATTGTTACATTGACATAGTCCTATACTACTACAAGGTTTTATTTCATAATTACTTTTCGAACTGTTAGTCTCAGATTTCTCATCTATTTCATTTAAATTATTTTCTAAATAATCAGTAATTTCTCCATCACTATTAGATGTTTCATTTATTTTAGCTATTTCATTTTTTAACTCTTTGGAGATATATAAATTATTGATTCATTTTCTTATTTTACAATCTCTTAAATAATGTCCTTGTTTTTTCACATTTATAACAAATTACTATATCTTTTCTATTTTTCTTAGGTCTAAATTTTTTATATTTTGGTTTTCTCTTAATAGGTTTTTCTTGGTAATTTTGTTTTGGTTTATAACTTCTATAAATTCTTCTTCTTTGTATATATTTTCTTTTAGGTTTTAGTTTTTTTTAGTTGCTGATGGAGCTTTAATTTGTCGATAACCATATTGTTCACAAAATGATCCTAATTCTTTTCTTCTTACAATACTATCTCTTTTTAATTTTGCTTTTAGTTTTAAATCAATACAAATTGATAATCCTTCTATGTTAACAATATTTATTAATTGTCCATAATTTAAATGATCATAAGGTATAGTATCATTATTATCTCCTTTTATTCTATTCTTTACTCATTCTGCAAATAATTTTGGTAATCCTGCTAAAAATCTTTCTTTCCAATAAGTATTATTACATTCTAATCTAGTCATTACTTTGGTTAAAAATAAATCTTTATACCATCTAAAATCTTGTAATTTAGGACATGTTAAAATTTGAAGAATGCAAAAAACTCAAAATAGAAAATTTCAGATTTGCATGTTTTCATAATGACGATTTTTAATTAATTTTTTCATGCATCTAAAGCACTAAAATAAGCATGTTTAGGCTCTGATACCACTGATGGAATATGACATGGTATGATAATCATGATAGCACAGCGGAAAAACAAAAATTTTTATCATACATACCATACATATCCAAAACTAGGAACGAAAACATGCAATTTAGGTTGTAGAACTTACAAGTTAAGATGCCTTTTAGATATTGATTTCGGTGATGGCCAGCAACTAAGATGACTTTGTCCGCCTTAGATCACGATCACCAATGCCAAGGAATAGCCTTTTACGCCACTCCCTCTATTCTCACACACACAATTGCACCGTCGGCTTAAAACCGAGATTGCTAGCTCTCTTTTAAGTATTGTGTAATGGCTATAGTGTGAAGCTACAAAATTTAATTTTGTACTTCTTTAGATTGCTATTTCTATCCAATAACACAAGAGAATGAGGAACTATCCTTTCTCCTTGTGAAAAATTGGGCCAAAAGAATTGAGAGAGGAAGAGATGAAATTCACGCCAATTGCATAGAAGAACTAGGGTTTGCGCCAACTTCTTCTACATTTGCTCCTAGGGTTTTATTTCTTTATATATCATTATCTTTTAGGCAAGTGTTTTCATCTGAATTTACCACCTTAAGATAATTAATTCAAACTCTATCACTTCCTAAAGATAAGTCATATATTTTGAATTAAACTCTTTTGAATTTAAAATTCAAATTTGAAATAAAACATAAGACATTTAATTAAATGAAATCACTTAATTAAATAAACAACATGTGCCGAAATTCCTTGATTTCCCTCTTGAAATTTCGGCCACTTCATTAATTATATAAGTGATTTGATTTAATTTAAATTCCTTTAGGCTTTAATACTCAATTAACTTAATTAACACAAGATAATTAATTAATTGAAATTAAACCTTATGGGCTGAATTTCTCTCTCTCATGGACCAAAGCCCAATAACAATTTTATAACCCATTACATACATTAATTTGACTTTAATTAAAAGCCCAAATTAATGTCCAGTACTTAATTTAAGTATTTTAAGCCCAATGCTTTGTGTGCGATCCTATAGGTCCATTTAATGTTGGCAATGAATTAATAAATTAATTCAAAGGCTATATATATTCTCTAGCAAGATATTATAGCATTCTAAATTAAATGAAAATGCATATGGCATTTAGTGACCTAATGCAATTTTGTATAGTCCCTTACCCTTAAATATCAGAATTAATATAAGGCATGGAACTAGTCATCCTTATATATATTAATTCCTTTCTTGATATTCCAGTGACACTGAACTCTCAGATAAATAATGATTACTCATTATTCCATCTCGGTATGGCCATACACTTCTCAGTTCACTGATCAAGTGGCCGGTGATATTTTCTCTCTTATCGAGAGGGGTAATCCCTTCACTTCTCTCATGCTCTCTAACATGAATCAATGCATACCCAATCATACCCGTACTTGTCACTCTGTTACGAGCACGTTAGGTGTATGTCAAAGTACACAGTAATTCATAAAGAGTTTCATAGAGATTTCAGGTCTAAGAAATCCGATACAAAACTTGCATATGAGAAACACTTGTGACTTGTACCATGTAGTATTCTCATGAGCGGATCGAATCCAGATACCATGTTCTTTAACATGTATCTATGATCTCTGATTGACACTCTTGTCCTAATGATCCATAAGACAGAACTCATAATATCAGAGAGAGCATACTAGTCTTAATTCATTTGTTATTCCCATAACAATTACTGACTAGGGATATTTAGAATGAAGTCCCATTTGTTTCAAGGTCTTACAATCCATGTGCCTCACACATGATAACTTAAACCGAAACGACATTCTTGGATAGTTTTATCAATTGACATGCACGGGAATACAAAAGATAAAACAAATGCCTCATTAAATTAACTATTTTTTTATTACAATGTATTGGGGCTAGGGCTTACACTAACAATCTCCCACTAGCACTAGTCCCAATTGGGCATAGCCCTAAGACCGAACGCTCTCAAATGCGCTTCGTGCAGATTTGGACGTAACTGTTTCGTCAAAGGATCTGCTACATTATCTTCACTTGCTATCTTGCTAACCTTGACGTCCCCACGATCAATGATTTCTCTGATCAGGTGGTACCTCCTGAGTATGTGTTTGGATTTCTGGTGTGACCGGGGCTCCTTGGCCTGTGCGATGGCCCCGTTATTGTCACATAAAATTTCTAATGGATCTAGGATGCTTGAGACCACTCCTAATCCATTAATGAATTTTTTAATCCAAACAGCCTCTTTTGCAGCCTCACTTGCTGCAATATACTCAGATTCTGTAGTTGAGTCGGCAACGGTTTCTTGCTTCGAGCTTCTCCAGCTGACAGCACCACCGTTCAAAACAAAAACAAACCCAGATTGCGATCTAGAATCCTGAGTGCTGGTCTGAAAAGCAGCGTCGGCATAACCTTGTATGACGAGCTCTTCTTGACCACCATACACCAAGAAGTGATCCTTAGTCCTTCGTAGGTACTTCAGAATCCCTTTTACAGCAGACCAGTGCTTCTCACCAGGGTCTTGCTGAAACCTACTGGTTATACTCAGTGCATGAGCAACATCCAATCTAGTACATAACATAGCGTACATGATAGATCCAATAGCAGATGCATATGGGATTCTACTCATGTTGTCCCTTTCCTCTTTGGTTTTAGGGCACTATTCTTTAGTCAAAGGAACTCCCAAAGCCAAAGGTATGTACCCTTTCTTTGAGTCTCCCATACTAAAATGCTTTAGTACTTTGTCTATGTACTTTTCTTGACTTAGTCCCAAAAGCCGATTCGATCTATCTCTATAGATTCGAATACCAAGTATTGTCTCGGCTTCACCTAAGTCTTTCATTGAGAAACATTTTCCCAACCATTGCTTAACCTTTTGCAATGTTGGAATATCATTCCCAATGAGAAGGATGTCGTCCACATATAGGACCAGAAATACTACTATGCTCCCACTAACCTTCTTGTATACACAAGGCTCATCTTCGTTCTTGATGAAGTCAAATTCTTTGACTGCCTCATCAAAACGAAGATTCCAACTTCGGGATGCTTGCTTTAATCCATAAATGGATTTTTAAAGCTTGCATACCTTCTTAGGATGCTTGGGATTGACAAAACCTTCAGGCTGTGTCATATACACATCCTCAAGTAAATTTCCGTTAAGGAAAGCAGTTTTGACATCCATTTGCCATATCTCATAATCATGATATGCAGCTATGGCAAGCAAGATCCTAATGGACTTGAGCATGACTACAGGCGAAAAGGTCTCGTCATAGTCTACACCATGAGTTTGTCGAAAACCTTTTGCTACTAGTCTACCTTTGTAGGTCTTATCAACTTTGAGTTTGAATAGCCACTTGCATTCAATTACCTTAGCACCTTCCGGTGGATCAACCAAGGTCCAAACCTGGTTATCGTACATTGATTGCATCTCGGATTTCATGGCTTCAAGCCAATTTTCCGAGTCTGGGCTCTCAATAGCTTCTCGGTAGGTAGTAGGATCCTCACGATCTACTAACTCAATAGTGTCACTGTCAGTGATTAGAAATCCATATCTCTCAATCTCCTGACGTACCCTACCGGACCTTCTAGGTTCTTGTGTAATGGGTTCTTGTTCCACAACTGGTTGTGAACTTGATCCCATTTCCAAACCATCCTCTATAGGAGTTTGTGGTGCTTGAATTTCTCCAAGTTCTACTTTACTCCCACTGTCTTTCTTGAGAAGGAACTCCTTTTCCAAGAAAATAGCCTTACGAGCAACAAATACTTTGTTCTCGGCTTGTGAGTAAAAGTAGTATCCCTTTGTTTCTTTAGGATACCCTACAAATAAGCAGACACTGGATTTGGACTCTAGTTTGTCAGATGTTAATTTCTTAACATGTGCTTCACAGCCCCAAATCCTGAGAAAAGACATATTGGGTTCTTTCCCAGTCCATACCTCGTATGGTGTCTTCTCAACTGCTTTAGTTGGAGTACGGTTCAATAGAAATGCAGCAGTTTCTAATGCATAACGCCAAAAAGAGATAGGAAGATTAGCTTGACTCATCATAGATCAAACCATGTCCAACAGAGTTCGATTTCTCCTTTCGGACACACCATTCCATTGAGGTGTTCCAGGAGGAGTGAGCTGTGAAATAATACCACACTCCTTTAGATGACTGTCAAACTCTTGGCTTAAGTATTCGCCACCTCGATCTGATCGAATGGCTTTTATACTTTTGCCAAGTTGGTTTTCTACTTCATTCTTAAACTCTTTGAATTTCTCAAAAGTTTCAGACTTGTACTTCATTAGATAGACATAGCCATATCTACTGAAGTCATATGTGAAAGTCACGAAGTAGCTAAAACCACCTCTAGCATGTGTACTTAAAGGTCCACATACATCGGTATGTATTAGTTCCAATAAGCCATTAGTCCTCTTGCCTTTTTTATTAAAAGGGCTCTTTGTCATTTTTCCATGCAAACATGGCTCGCATGTATCATAAGACTCTAAGTAGAATGACCCAAGCACTCCAATTTTGTGGAGTCTTGAAATGCGTTTTTCGTTTGCATGTCCTAAGCGACAATGCCAGAAGTAAGTAGGGTTCAATTCATTTGATTTAACCCTCTTTGTATTAATGTTGTATATGGACTCTTTGTTTTGTAAATCAAGGATATAAAGGCCATTTTGCAACATGGCATTGCCATAAGAAATGCCTTGGCGACGAATATGAGCATTGCCATTTTTAATAACAAAATCAAATTCATCATTATCCAAACATGAAACTGAAATAATGTTTCTGCTCATAGCAGGCACATAATAACAATTATTCAAAACAATACAAAGTCCGAAAGGTAAAGTGAGGTGATAGTCGCCTATCTCCATGGCAGCAACTCGTGCTCCATTCCCCACACAGAGGTCCACTTCATTCTTCCCAAGTAACCGCCTATTTCTTAACCCCTGCACATTTGAACAAATGTGAGAACCACAACCGGTATCCAATACCCAAGTGGTAGAAATAGAAAGGTTAATCTCAACAACAAAAATACCAGAACTGGACGCCTTGGTTCCATTCTTCTTTTGTTCTTCCTTGAAGAGAGCGCAATTCTTCCTCCAATGCCCTATCTTGTTGCAATGGAAGCAAGTGCTCTCACTCTCTTTGAGTTTTGGCGCCTTGGGCTTAGATTGGGCCTGAGGTGCACTCCCAACTGACTTGGGTTTTCCTTTTCCCTTTCCCTTTCCCTTAGCGGGTCCCTTCTTAATTCCCTTTTGAACCATTAGTACGGGATTGGTCTTTCGAATGTTTTCTTCAGCATTCTTAAGCATCCCATGAAGCTCAGTGACTGACTTGTTCATTGCATGCATGTTATAATTCATCACAAATGGATCATAAGCAGCAGGCAATGATCCTAAGATCAAGTCAGTAGCCAATTCCTTTGGCACTAGTACCTCAAGCTTCTCAAGAGTATCAAGATACCCTTTCATCTTGAGTACATGGGTACTAACAGGAGTACCCTCAGACATCTTGCAAGAAATTAAAGCCTTTGTTGTCACGAACCTCTCGTGACGAGCTTGCTCTTGGAACATCTCCTTGAGGTGCACCATGATCGCATAGGCCTCTTGGTCCATAAATTGCTTTTGCAATTCAGGCACCATAGTGGCCAGCATCAGACAGGTCACATCATTGGAGTCGCTCCTTTTGGTCTCAAAAGTTTCCTTTTGAACCGCAGAGGCGTTCCTTCCTGGTTCATCAGGCAAGGGTGCATCCAAAACATACGACTTTTTCTCTTGCTTAAGAACTATTCTTAAGTTTCGAGACCAGTCTATGAAATTGGTGCCATTCAATTTGTCCTTTTCAAGGACCGATCGCAATGAGAAATTGTTGTTTGAAGATGCCATTTTCAATCTACAATAAAATTTAGCAAGATTAAATGAGGTCTTATTTATGATCCCACAAACCGAATTAATATCCCTTTAAATAATTCGCGTTAGTGATTTAATGTGGGCCAAGATCCACTTTTCACAACAACTTATTAGTCAAGTTGAGCTTGTACACCTAACAAGTTAAGTTACTTAGGTAGGAAAACTCCAATCATGTCTCGTACATGACTCTTGGATCAAATGGGCTAACATCTTAAGATGTTATAGCACAACCCATTTATTAGTTGCCTAGGTCCGGGCATCCCTTTCCATGATAAGTCCAACCTACATTCACAACCCATGCCTCACAAAGATAATCGGGCGCATCTAGGACTCCTAGTCTACGTGACCGATGATCGATGCCTTGACATGTTTCGAATTAGGAAGGCAACTTTGTGACTTACTATTTTTCGGGATTCATTTTATTACGGCTTACATGGCATACGCTTTGTCATCCATACATAGCATGCATATATATATAATTGCATAAAGTAAAGCGTGACAAACATGGGCCCAAAAACCTACAACTAAGATTCTATACTATTACATAAGAATCTTCGAGTTGGGCTTCTCCACTCCGGTGGGCTTCGTCTTGATTTACAAAGTCTTCAAATAAATTCTATTCTAAGAAATAAATGAAACTTTTACAATAAAATATAATGGCACGCAGGCCAAATTTAATTACAAAACCCAGGGCCCATGAATGCACCATGCATATCCATTCATCACACCAAACAAGCAAATAAATATACATAGCATTCATGGATCAAACAAAGTCCAATTTTAATTAGTTTAGCCAAGTCCATTAATGGAAATTGTGTACTTGAACCTTTAAGAGATGACCCCATGATGGGCCTGGGCCGAAGCCCAATGGACTAAATCCTCTTATTGAATAAGTTCTCTTAAAAGCCCAAAACACAAACTAGTTAGATTTGTGCCATAAATCAACTCTAGTATAATTTCCAATTTTGCCATTTTTAATGTTTATGACATAATTTTATGACATACAGCCCATAAACATTAAAAATACATATAATATGTGCTAACATGAATTAAAAATAAAATCATGAAGAACACATATATAGTACACGACATTCATGCAAAAACAAACAACAAAAACTAGTTGTTTAATGCTTATGTAATGCCATAAAATGCACAAACATTTAAATCAATTTTATGAGTCATTTAATAATCTAAATAAGTCCATAAACATTGATTTAATATTCTGTACCATTTTAATCTAAATGTGTTTTTACCATTTTAATCAAAACAAAACAAACAATGTTGATTAAACATGTAACAAACACAAACTAGACATTGTTTTAAGTGATTTTAAAATTAATCAATTAAATTGTCATGGACCAGAATTAAAACAAAATTTAAAACATGTCCAGACCTGATATTTAATCTTTAAAAATCACTTACAAACATCCCAAAAACGTTTTTACATTTAATTTTGAAAACTAGTTGTTAAACTAGCAATTTACATGCCAACTAGCACCTAGTTTCATAATTAACATGTACCATCAGGTATAAATAATTAAATCCGACCATTACCAGCCCTAATAACATCTTAGGACAGTATATAAACATGTCATATTAATTATAATACCTATCTAATCAATTAAAATCGTTTTTACACCAAAACAATGCAAAAAACTCAAAAAAGAAAATTTCAGATTTGCATGTTTTCATAATGACGATTTTTAATTAATTTTTTCATGCATCTAAAGCACTAAAATAAGCATGTTTAGGCTCTGATACCACTGATGGAATATGACATGGTATGATAATCATGATAGCACAGCGGAAAAACAAAAATTTTTATCATACATACCATACATATCCAAAACTAGGAACGAAAACATGCAATTTAGGTTGTAGAACTTACAAGTTAAGATGCCTTTCAGATATTGATTTCGGTGATGGCCAGCAACTAAGATGACTTTGTCCGCCTTAGATCACGATCACCAATGCAAAGGAATAGCCTTTTACGCCACTTCCTCTATTCTCACACACACAATTGCACCGTCGGCTTAAAACCGAGATTGCTAGCTCTCTTTTAAGTATTGTGTAATGGCTATAGTTTGAAGCTACAAAATTTGATTTTGTACTTCTTTAGATTGCTATTTCTATCCAATAACACAAGAGAATGAGGAACTATCCTTTCTCCTTGTGAAAAATTGGGCCAAAAGAATTGAGAGAGGAAGAGATGAAATTCACGCCAATTGCATAGAAGAACTAGGGTTTGCGCCTACTTCTTCTACATTTGCTCCTAGGGTTTTATTTCTTTATATATCATTATCTTTTAGGCAAGTGTTTTCATCTGAATTTACCACCTTAAGATAATTAATTCAAACTCTATCACTTCCTAAAGATAAGTCATATATTTTGAATTAAACTCTTTTGAATTTAAAATTCAAATTTGAAAAAAAACATAAGACATTTAATTAAATGAAATCACTTAATTAAATAAACAACATGTGGCGAAATTCCTTGATTTCCCTCTTGGAATTTCGGCCACTTCATTAATTATATAAGTGATTTGATTTAATTTAAATTCCTTTAGGCTTTAATACTCAATTAACTTAATTAACACAAGATAATTAATTAATTGAAATTAAACCTTATGGGCTGAATTTCTCTCTCTCATGGACCAAAGCCCAATAGCAATTTTATAACCCATTACATACATTAATTTGACTTTAATTAAAAGCCCAAATTAATGCCCAATACTTAATTTAAGTATTTTAAGCCCAATGCTTTGTGTGCGATCCTATAGGTCCATTTAATGTTGGCAATGAATTAATAAATTAATTCAAAGGCTATATATATTATCTAGCAAGATATTATAGCATTCCAAATTAAATGAAAATGCATATGACATTTAGTGACCTAATGCAATTTTGTATAGTCCCTTACCCTTAAATATCAGAATTAATATAAGGCATGGAACTAGTCATCCTTATATATATTAATTCCTTTCTTGATATTCCAGTGACACTGAACTCTCAGATAAATAATGATTACTCATTATTCCATCTCGGTATGGCCATACACTTCTCAGTTCACTGATCAAGTGGCCGGTGATATTTTCTCTCTTATCGAGAGGGGTAATCCCTTCACTTCTCTCATGCTCTCTAACATGAATCAATGCATACCCAATCATACCCGTACTTGTCACTCTGTTACGAGCACGTTAGGTGTATGTCAAAGTACACAGTAATTCATAAAGAGTTTCATAGAGATTTCAGGTCTAAGAACTCCGATACAAAACTTGCATATGAGAAACACTTATGACTTGTACCATGTAGTGTTCTCATGAGCGGATCGAATCCAGATACCATGTTCTTTAACATATATCTATGATCTCTGATTGACACTCTTGTCCTAATGATCCGTAAGACAGAACTCATAATATCAGAGAGAGCATACTAGTCTTAATTCATTTGTTATTCCCATAACAATGACTGACTAGGGATATTTAGAATGAAGTCCCATTTGTTTCAAGGTCTTACAATCCATGTGCCTCACACATGATAACTTAAACCGAAATGACATTCTTGGATAGTTTTATCAATTGACATGCACGGGAATACAAAAGATAAAACAAATGCCTCATTAAATTAACTAAGTGTTTTATTACAATGTATTGGGGCTAGGGCTTACACTAACATGGTTTTGATATTTGACCTATCTCTATTTGTGACTTAGGCATTTAAAGTATTTCTTCTACTCTATTTAGTTGACTTGCTATAATATCTAATATTTGATTTGAAAAATTATTTTTCAATATTACATGTTGTAAATCATTCCCTGCATCTTTATTTTTTGCTTTTATTTCTTTAAAAGTTTCAGCAAAGTAATTTTTTTCTTTAAATTTTTCTTGTATGAATTCTAACGAAGGGTGTATAGATGTTATTGATTTTTCTTCTAAAGTGTTCCATTGTTTACCTATATTTGAAGATACATTTATTTCTTTTTGAAATGGATAATTTAGATTATTATAATAATAATTATTTTCTAACCATAAAAATAAAGGAATATTTACTTGCATATCTTCCATTTCTTTATACCAAATATTCCTAAAAATATTTAATTTTACTTGAAAAAAGTTACTAAAATACCATTCTACTTTTTGCTTATTATATTATGCTTTTAAATCATTTATTAAAAATTCTTTATTTATTTGAAAATTAGTCATCTTTTTTTTATTGATTGATTTGAGAAAAGGCTTCCATTTGAGATCTAGTTGGACTAAGAAAATATTCACTTTCTCTTTATTCTGTGTATAATGGTCTTGGAATATTTGTATTAAAATCTACTCCCTTTAATTCTAAATTTTTTGCAGATAATGATCTGGGTATTAAAGGTCTATTATTTGAATAAATAGAAACATTACTTGATTGATTATTGTCTGAAGAAAAATCTATTTGGACTGATCCATCACTATGTTATAATATTCTTGAAAATTGATTATTAATATTAATTAGTCTGGGTTCACACATTTCTCTTAACTCTCAATTTTCTGATTTAGTTATTTCATCCCATTTAAGTCTTTTCAGCATTTGAATAATAGAATAAACTTTATTTGCTTCAAATAATAAAGTTGCATTTCTTTTAAAAGGCTTTCTAGTTTTAGGATTTATGCTTATAATATACTTTACATATTACTGCTATTGCTCTAACATTTTCTTTAAAATTTAAGTTCTTTATTTTAACAGTTAAAGTTAAAGTATCTAATATATTTGATTCATATAAACTAATAGTAAATCCTAGGAAACAATTAAAATATACTAGTCTATTAGCTAAGTTAGTTTCTGCCATTGCTAATAAGGAATTAAAGAAATTAGCATGTCTAGCATCTCTTAAACACATTAAAATATGTGTATCCAATCCTAGTATAAATAAAGGTTTTATTGTTATCTATAGTGATCCTATATGCAAAAATCTATATTTTTTCTTTTTTTGTTCATTTATTTCTTTTTCTGATAGCAATTAAATAGTTTTGTGTTGCTAATTAATAGCTATTGTCTGCTCAGTTTGTTTTATAGAATAATCATGAAAATTTTCAAAAGTACCTATTGAATATATTGTTCAAATATTTTGTTTAGGTATAGTCCAATCAAATAAATCAATCTCTACTTTTTCTATATTTACTTCTACAAAATTTATTTCATCTATATCTCTAATATTATCTTCGCTAGTTGAACTACATCTACAATCTTTAATAGAAAATATTCTATTCAATTTATACATCAAAGTATGTTTAATTAAGCTAAATTTAAAAAGAAGTTAAGAATGAAAATTGTGCGAATCACGGGACCACCCAGCCAAACGGGACCACCAAGATGCCATCTCGGCTACCAAGTGCTGACCAACACTAAGATGATATAATAAATACTTTAATATTTGCTATTACTAAAAACTTCATAGGAGATCCTTGATTATATCAGGAAAGAATTTCAGAAATTCATAAAAATTTAACATGTCCTAAATTACAGGATTTTAAATGGTATAAGGATTTATTTTTATAAAGTAATGACTAGATCAGATGGTAATAATACTTATTGGAAAGAAAGATTTTTAGCAGGATTACCAAAATTATTTGTTGAATGAGTAAGGAATAGAATAAAATGAGATAATAATGCTACTATACCTTATAATGATTTAACTTATGGATAATTAATAAATATTGTTAAAATAGAAGGATTATCAATTTGTACTGATTTAAAAATTAAAGCAAAATTAAAAAGAGATAGTATTGTAGAAAGAGAAGAATTAGGATCATTTTGTGAATAATTTGGTTATCAACAAATTAGAGCTCCCTCAACAACTAAAAAGAAACTAAAACATAAAAGAAAATATATACAGAGAAGAAGAAGTTATAGAAGTTATAAACCAAAACAGAATTATCAAGAAAAACCTATTCAGAGAAAACCAAAATATAAAAAATTTAGACCTAAGAGAAATAGCAAACAAAATGAAACATAAATTGTTCTTAAATTAAATTTACCATACTATTAATGACTCAATCATCTAAATTAATACTCTCACCATTTGTTGATGATGATTGTAATGCCCCTCAATAAACCCTAGAATAATTATCACTAATTAAGTATTAGTGTTTATGCCTAATTAAGTATAAAGGTATGAAAAGGGACTTAATTGAAAAGTTTAAGGGTAAGTTGTGGGGTATTATAAACATGTAACAAACACAAACTAGTCATAGTTTTAAGCAATTTTAAAATCAATTAATTAAATTGTCATGGACTAGAATTAAAACCAAATTTAAAATATGTCCAGACCTGATAATTAATCTTTAAAACTCACTTACAAATATGCCAAAATCATTTTACATTTAATTTTGAAAACTAGTTGTTAAACTAGCAATTTTCATGCCAATTATCACCTAGTTTCGTATTAACATGTACCATTAGGCATAAATAATTAAATCCGACCATTACCAGTCCTAATAACATCTTAGGACAATATATTAACATGTCATATTAATTATAATACCTAACTAATCAATTAAAATCATTTTTACACCAAAACAATGCAAAAGACTCAAAACAGAAAATTTCAGCATTGCATGTATTTATAAAAACGATTTTTGATTAAATAATTCATGCATCTAAAGCACTAAAATAAGCATGTTTAGGCTCTGATACCACTGATGGAATATGACATGGTATGATCTCAGCGAAAAAACAAAAATTTTATCATACATATCATACAATTCCAAAGCAAGAAACGAAACATGCAATTTTAGGGTTGTAAAACTTACAACTTTAGATGCACTTCAATATTTGGTTTTGGTGATGACCAGCAATCAAGAGTGATTTATCAACCTTTGATCTTCTTTGCCAACGCCAAAAGAACAGCCTTTATGCCACTCTTCTCTATGTTCACACACACAATTGCAAAGACGGCTTAAAATCGAGATTGCTAGCTCTCTGTTTAAGTATCGTGTAATGGCAATTGATTGAAGCTACAAAATTTGATTTTGCACTTCTCTAAGGTTGCTATTATTACCCAAGATCACAAGAGAATGAGGAACAATCCTTTCTCCTTGTGAAAAATGTTAGAGAGTATGCCCTAGAGCCCATGTAATAGGGATGTTTTTCATATGTATGAAATTTATATTCTTAATAAAAGGCATCATTCATTTATTAATACTGTGTTTGAATACATGAGTTTGTAAATCTTAAATTAATAAATGAAGTCCTAGATATTATAAACACAGTGCAAAGGCAATCATGAAGGTGTTCATGATGTGAGATGTCTATCGCATGCAAATGTGTTAATATCTAAATATCCCTAGTCATAGAATTAACAAGATAGGACATTGTTAATTCGGACAGACTAGCACATGTTATGCTTCTTGAATGGTTCAAGCAATGGTTCTCATAATTGTGATTATGGATGATAATCAAAGCTAACATATGGATGCTTGTTAGAGGAACAAGTTCATTGGAGACCTGCAAAGAGAATCCTCATATGGATATTAAATCTATGTCAGTGAGGAATCTCTTCATAGCGGTTGTGCAAGTATCCTTAGACTTGAGATCATCAAAGTTATCTTAAGTAGTAAGTGGTATACTTTGACTCCATAACTGATTACTTCCAACTGGGAGTGAACATAGTTAGGAGATTGGGTATATCATGACCTACTTGAAGATAGTTGAGTGATTGACAAAGGATTCACCATCCCAGATTCAACAAGGGAAGTTATCTCGCATGATTCTATAATTGCCTTGTTCAGAGAATCTCTGGCCAGAGTAATATGCCGAGATGGATGGAGATCCATGAAGGGCATTTTAGGAACAATGGTTAAATTAATAGAACATACGTAATTAGATTTATATGAGTTGACAGAAATCCATACTCAGAATCTAATTGAGATAAGAGTGGTGAAAGGAGTAATTGCACGGTAACTGTTTCTATGGAAGGGTACAGTCAAACCACATGACTTTCCTGACATTTGGGTAGTCATGATGCCTAGCTAGAGGCCAATCATGACTTGTATAATGATGTATCAAAATATCAATAGAGATTGATAAAATGATTTAAAGGAGTTTAAATCATGTGAGTTTTGAATAGAACTCACAATTACATATTATACTGCCAACATGGACAGGAACCCAATAGGTCACACACATATAGAGAAAAGGGTAAAATGGTAAAATAACAAGGATAATAATATTTGATATTATTATAAAGGTGGATAGGAGAATATGATAATAATTAATTAAAGAGTTTAATTAATTATGATCAAATAAAATTATCCGCGGAACTTTTGAGAAATGTTCTGTAAATTGGACCTAAATGAAATAATGTATTTCATGATTAATTATTATTGTCTTGTAAGTGTTATAAGACTACTATAAGTTTTATAGGACTGATATAATAATTAATAGGACCATTGGAGAAATTATAAAGGGCCAAAGGAATGAAGAAGTTGGAGGAAGCCCTCCAGAAGAGGGCTACACGCCAACTCCAAACAAAAGGGGTTGGAGGGCTTTTTCTTGGACCAAATTAATTTATATATGTTACATAAGTGTTATGGAACTCACACATTTAATTTGGTTGGATTTGGAATCCATTTGGGTATTTAAATCCAATTAGATGCACAAAGGGCCTAGTTTGTGGATTTTGTGCATAGTCTTTTATGAAAAGATTTAATTTGGATTTAATTAAGCCCGAATGATTATAATTAATTCCAGAGGCCCAATTAATAATTCTCCAGCAATTTTAAAGAGCCCAATCTCATTAAGGAGTTGGAATTTTAACCTAACTATAAAAGGCCAACTAATGAGAATTAGGGTTAAGTGATTAAAACAAAAGGAAAGTCTTTTTCTCTTAATTCTCTCTCCCTTTTGCGCCACTTCCATTGCTAGCCTCTTGGATTTCGGCCAGCCCTAGTTGAAAACCAATTTGTTGGTTCAATTTACCCCTCTCTAGTGTAGATTACTCATTGGAGGTGTTCGATTTTGGACACTGTGGTTTGCGACAACCCGGTGCGAAGTAAAATCAACTGTTCAACAAAAATCAAAGGTGATTTTTCTTATTCTCATATATTTATATTGTATATTCATGGCAAGATCAGATCTAATGGTTAAAAAATTTTAAAATTCCGCTCATGTATGTGATGCATGTAACCGTTAAAATCCAACATGGTATCAGAGCCAGGTTTTGCCATGGATATACAATTCTATATTATTCTGCGGAATAAGTTTTGTTTTATTTTGAGTTATTTATTTCATGAACTTTAAAATATGAGATTTAATTGTTCATGAATGAGAAATATTGATTTCTGGATGTATTTGTGATCAAATAAATTTGGTGGAAACAAAACCGAAATTTTTGAAGAAAAGTGATTTGGGTTTGGCGTGAAATCCTAGGTAATGTAGGGGCTGTTCTAATTTAATTTCTTATGGATCCATTTAAAAATCATTTAGATGATATTTTATGTGTTTAATATGTGATATTAAGCCGTAGGATCGAACGGAATTAAAATCGAACAAGTTTTGCATGAAAACTAGTTTTGTCGAGAAGTTCGATAAATTGGTGTTCTTCGTGTGTTCTTGATGTGTTCATGGTTAGAACGACTTTTGATCTTCTAAATCTGATATATATGATATATTAAAGTGTTTTTAATTAATTGGATTAATTAAAATGGGCCTTAAATTAATTTGATTAATTTTAATTCATTAAAACCACTTAATGGGCTTAATTATGTTTATGGACTTGGTTTAAATTAGTGAATGACTTGGTGGGCCCAAGGAGCTGATTTAAATTAACTATTATAAACATTAATTAAGTTTATTAATGGGTTTTAAGGGTTGGAGTGGGCTTGGCTCATTCCAAAAGGCCCAAATGGTCCAAATGACACAAAACTAGTTTGTGTGTGAACACACTTAGGGTTTTTCTTCTGTGGGTTTCAGCCTACACTTGTTTTAAGCCCAAAATTAATTCTTTTAATTATTTAATATAATTAATTAATTAAATAATCAATTTATAATTGATTAATAATCAATTTGATTGATTATTAAGGCAAGAACACATTCATGCAAAAAGGTTTCCTAAAATGAAAGTTTCCAAAATGGAAAAAGTTTCCTAATTTGATCACATCATTAAAATAACTCAAAATATAGTTTCAAAGGCTGAAAAAAAGTTAGTAATCCATTTCTTTATGCATTAGAAAGGCATATAAGGGTGTATGATTGGCATGATGGATAGTTATGGACAAAGCCCAATGTGATTGAGCATTATGCATGTTTTGGCCCAATGAGGACTTTCATGTCCCGGCTACTTGTTTTTGGTTTGTATTTCATTTCAAATTGTAATATGTAATTAGATTACTTAGATTAGAATTAGAAATAGAGATGGAGACCATTTTCAAGGAGCAAGATGGGCCGGATGGAGATCCAACAAGCTTGAAGATAATGTAATTATTTTTCTTGTTTGAATCATGCATACTACCTAGGTGTGACCTTTTAATTTCCCTCTTGGCTCGGGGAAATCAATGTAGTGAAGTCCATAACTATACCATATTTGTATGCTTATATTTATGTGATAGATATAGGATGCATACCAATGTATGCCAACCATGTATGATGAGACTTAATTAACTAAAACCCTCAAACAAATACTAAGGTATATAAGCCTTCCATTAATTTGAGGAGAACCAGAGTTCTTTATAGTGTGGGTTGTTGACCACAGTCAAGCTCACATTATATCGAATATGTTCAAATCTAATTAAATGGGTCATCTTAGCTAGCCCATTAGTTTGTTGACCACAGTCAAGGCTCATGGTTCTAGAGGCAAGATTAGGGAATGCATATATGATATGCATGCATCAAGAGTTGATAACCTAATGATCCAATAGTTGTGTAGAGACACAATTGGTATAGAGATACCTACCTTTCAAGGGTATGGAATTTAGCTTGTTGACCACAGTCAAGGTCAAATTACATATCAAGGATTGGATATTGGCCCACTAAGAAAACCATCGGGTTTTCTCGGATTATATAGTGAGGGCTATTAATTCGCAATAAAATAGTGGGAGTAAATGGATTAATTAAAGACCTTATTAATTCATACATATATATGAACATACTCTCATATCTTTTCTTTTTCACATCTATGTCATCATCATGACCACATCACATATACAATCAATCTTGGATAACAAACTGGTTGGCAGCAACTATTCTGACTGGATCAAACAAGTGAGAATTGTTCTCATAGCTGAAAAGATCCATTATGTCTTGGATAAAGATCCACCACCACTTCCATCAGATGATGCCATTGATGAGATCAAAGGTATTTATCGAAAATACAAGGAGGATAGTGAAGCACCAAGCATGTCTGATGCTGGGTGCTATGTCCTCAGAGCTTCATAAGCAATATGAGATAATGGATGGTGGGGTTTCCAAGAAGAAGGTTGCCAAGAAAGAGAATCCCAAAGGAACTTGCTTCCATTGTGGAAAGGATGGTCATTGGAAGCATAACTGCAAGGCCTATCTATATTCTCTCAAGGAGAAGAAGCATGCTGTTGCTTCTAGCTCAGGTATTCATATGATTGAAATTAATACTTATTCTATTGCTTCAAAACAATCTTGGGTATTAGATACCGGATGTGGATCACATTTGTGTAATGATCTACATGGGCTTAGAAGCTTTAGAAGAGTTGGAAAGGCAGAGATATGTTTACAGTCAGCTACTGGACAGAACATCTCTACAACAGTTGTGGGGACTTACTATTTGCCTCTTCCTAGTGGATTAGTACTGGAATTAAATAATTGTTATTATGTTCCAGCCTTATCCAAAAGTATTATTTCTTTCAGTCATTTGATGAACGATTATGATATTTCTTTGAAGGACAAATGTTGTTACATTTTTAAGAACAAAATGTTTTATGCAAAAGCTATCATTGAGAATGGTATATTTGTTCTTGATTTAATTAAAGAAGTACATAATGTGAATACCAAGAGAATGAAATATGATAATCTGAATACCTCATACTTATGGCATTGTCGTTTAGGCCATATAAATGAAAAACGCATGACCAAGTTACACAAGTCAGGTGATTTGGGATCATTTGATTATGAATCATTTGATACATGTGAATCTTGTTTATTGGGAAAAATGACAAAAGCTCCCTTTATCGGTAAAGGAGAACGAGCTAAAATGGTTTTGGACTTAATACATTCAGATGTATGTGGTCCAATGACTACACAAGCCAGAGGAGGTTACTCCTACTTCATTACTTTCATAGATGATTATTCCAGGTTTGGATACATCTATTTAATGAAATATAAGTCTGAAGCATTTGAAAAGTTCAAAGAGTTCAGAAATGAAGTAGAGAAACAACTTGACAAAAGTATTAAAACACTTAGATCAGATCGAGGTGGAGAATACTTAAGTCAAGAGTTTCAAGATTATCTTAGAGATAATGGGATTTTATCTCAATGGACTCCTCCATATACACCACAACACAATGGTGTATCTGAAAGGAGAAATCGAACACTATTAGATATGGTTCGATCAATGATGAGCCGAGCGGACTTTCCTAAGTCTTTTTGGGGATATGCACTAGAAACTGCTGTTTATGTGTTAAACAGAGTTCCTAGTAAATCGGTTGATGTTACTCCATATGAGATGTGGAATAACAAGAAACCCACGCTTTCTCATATGAAAGTATGGGGCTGTCCTGCTTATGTGAAGAGGACAATGTCAGACAAACTGGATGTTAAGTCTGACAAATGTTTATTTGTGGGATATCCAAAAGAAACGTTTGGATATTATTTCTATCATCCCTTAGAACAAAAGGTGTTTGTTTCAAGGCTTGCTGTCTTCTTGGAAAAAGAATTTCTCCTACGAGAGGACAGTGGGAGTAAAATTGAGCTTGGTGAAGTTCAAGACCCACAAATAGAAGATGATCAACTGATTGAACCCAAAACTGAATTTCATAATGATGAGATTACAGTTGAACCTGATTATACACAAAATCCTAAAAGATCTACTAGGATGCATTCTATCCCTATGAGATATGGATTTCACATTGATTCGAATAGAGGCATAACTGTAGTAGAGGAAAATGAGCCTACAAGCTATCAAGAAGTTTTGAACAGTTCAGAACGTGATTTATGGCTTAAGGCTATGCAGTTCGAAATGGACTCCATGTCTGAGAATAAAGTATGGACTTTAACTCAACCACTTGAAGGGATAAAACCCATAGGGTGCAAATGGGTCTTCAAAAAGAAGACTGACATGGAAGGTAATATAGTTACCTATAAAGCTCGCTTAGTAGCAAAAGGTTATCGTCAAAAAGAAGGTATTGACTATGACGAAACTTTTTCTCCTGTAGCAATGCTTAAGTCTATAAGAATACTTTTAGCCATTGCAGCTCATTATGATTATGAGATTTGGCAAATGGATGTGAAGACAGCTTTCCATAATGGAAATCTTTATGAGGACGTGTATATGATACAACCAGAAGGATTCACATCAGGAAATGGCAAAAAGTTATGCAAGCTTCAAAGATCCATTTATGGATCTAAGCAAGCCTCTAGGAGCTGGAACATACGATTCAATGAGACAATCAAAGAGTTTGGTTTCTCACAGAATGAAGATGAACCTTGTGTGTATAAAAGGGTCAGTGGGAGTGCAATTGTCTTCCTTGTTCTATATGTAGATGACATATTGATCATGGGAAATGACATTTCTCTTCTCCAATCTGTTAAAATATGGTTATCCAAGCAATTCTCCATGAAAGACCTTGGAGAAGCATCCTATATTCTGGGAATAAGGATCTATAGAGATAGATCAAATAGGTTGCTAGGTCTTTCTCAGAGTACATATATAGATAAAGTATTGAAGAGGTTCAATATGGATCTCTCTAAGAAAGGGTTTATACCCATGGTGCATGGGAAACACCTTTCTAAGTCTATGTGTTCGCAGATACTAGAGGATAGAGAGAGCATGAATAGAATACCATATGCATCTGCAATTGGTTCTATCATGTATGCTATGTTA
This sequence comes from Excoecaria agallocha, assembly GCA_037975025.1. Classification (NCBI taxonomy): domain Eukaryota; kingdom Viridiplantae; phylum Streptophyta; class Magnoliopsida; order Malpighiales; family Euphorbiaceae; genus Excoecaria; species Excoecaria agallocha. The sequence continues at coordinate 44,920,600 of CM075816.1, forward strand.
TGTACACATCCAGATGTAGCATTTTCTTTGAGTGTCACAAGCAGATTCCAATCCAATTTTGGAGAGGAACATTGGGCAGCTGTCAAGAATATTCTTAAGTACTTGAGAAGGACTAAGGATATATTCTTGGTATATGGAGAGGGCAGTTTGGAAGTAAACGGGTATACAGATGCCAGCTTCCAATCTGACAAAAATGATTGTAAATCACAATCTAGTTATGTGTTCATAATGGGAGGAGAAGCAGTTAGTTGGAAAAGTTCCAAACAAGAAACAACTACTGATTCCACGACGGAAGCTGAGTACATTGCTGCTTCAGAAGCAGCCAAAGAAGCAGTCTGGATCAAAAAGTTCATAACCGAACTAGGAGTGGTGCCTAGCATTGTTGATCCGATTCCTTTATATTGTGACAACAATGGAGCCATTGCGCAAGCAAAGGAACCACGGTCTCATCAGCGATCCAAACATGTTCTCAGACGCTACCATCTCATAAGGGAAATAGTAGCTAGAAATGATGTGAAAATAGAAAGGGTTCCCACAGATGACAATGTGGCGGATCCCCTCACTAAAGCACTTTCCCAGATAAAGCATGATCACCATATAAATAGCATGGGTCTGAGACATATGAGTGATTGGCTCTAGTGCAAGTGGGAGATTGTTAGAGAGTATGCCCTAGAGCCCATGTAATAGGGATGTTTTTCATATGTATGAAATTTATATTCTTAATAAAAGGCATCATTCATTTATTAATGCTGTGTTTGAATACATGAGTTTGTAAATCTTAAATTAATAAATGAAGTCCTAGATATTATAAACACAGTGCAAAGGCAATCATGAAGGTGTTCATGATGTGAGATGTCTATCGCATGCAAATGTGTTAATATCTAAATATCCCTAGTCATAAAATTAACAAGATAGGACATTGTTAATTCGGACAGACTAGCACATGTTATGCTTCTTGAATGGTTCAAGCAATGGTTCTCAAAATTGTGATTATGGATGATAATCAAAGCTAACATATGGATGCTTGTTAGAGGAACAAGTTCATTGGAGACCTGCAAAGAGACTCCTCATATGGATATTAAATCTATGTCAGTGAGGAATATCTTCATAGCGGTTGTGCAAGTATCCTTAGACTTGAGATCATCAAAGTTATCTTAAGTAGCAAGTGGTATACTTTGACTCCATAACTGATTACTTCCAACTGGGAGTGAACATAGTTAGGAGATTGGGTATATCATGACCTACTTGAAGATAGTTGAGTGATTGACAAAGGATTCACCATCCCAGATTTAACAAGGGAAGTTATCTCGCATGATTCTATAATTGCCTTGTTCAGAGAATCTCTGGCCAGAGTAATATGCCAAGATGGATGGAGATCCATGAAGGACATTTTAGGAACAATGGTTAAATTAATAGAACATACGTAATTAGATTTATATGAGTTGACAGAAATCCATACTCAGAATCTAATTGAGATAAGAGTGGTGAAAGGAGTAATTGCACGGTAACTGTTTCTATGGAAGGGTACAGTCAAACCACATGACTTTCCTGACATTTGGGTAGTCATGATGCCTAGCTAGAGGCCAATCATGACTTGTATAATGATGTATCAAAATATCAATAGAGATTGATATAATGATTTAAAGGAGTTTAAATCATGTGAGTTTTGAATAGAACTCACAATTACATATTATACTGCCAACATGGACAAGAACCCAATAGGTCACACACATATAGAGAAAAGGGTAAAATGGTAAAATAACAAGGATAATAATATTTGATATTATTATAAAGGTAGAGAGGAGAATATGATAATAATTAATTAAAGAGTTTAATTAATTATGATCAAATAAAATTATCCGCGGAACTTTTGAGAAATGTTCTGTAAATTGAACCTAAATGAAATAATGTATTTCATGATTAATTATTATTGTCTTATAAGTGTTATAAGACTACTATAAGTGTTATAGGACTGATATAATAATTAATAGGATCATTGGAGAAATTATAAAGGGCCAAAGGAATGAAGAAGTTGGAGGAAGCCCTCCTGAAGAGGGCTACACGCCAACTCCAAACAGAAGGGCTTTGAGGGCTTTTTCTTGGACCAAATTAATTTATATATGTTACATAAGTGTTATGGAACTCACATATTTAATTTGGTTGGATTTGGAATCCATTTGGGTATTTAAATCCAATTAGATGCACAAAGGGCCTAGTTTGTGGATTTTGTGCATAGTCTTTTATGAAAAGATTTAATTTGGATTTAATTAAGCCCGAATGATTATAATTAATTCCAGAGGCCCAATTAATAATTCTCCAGCAATTTTAAAGAGCCCAATCTCATTAAGGAGTTGGAATTTTAACCTAACTATAAAAGGCCAACTAATGAGAATTAGGGTTAAGTGATTAAAACAAAAGGAAAGTCTTTTTCTCTTAATTCTCTCTCCCTTTTGCACCACTTCCATTGCTAGCCTCTTGGATTTCGGCCAGCCCTAGTTGAACACCAATTTGTTGGTTCAATTTACCCCTCTCTAATGTGGATTACTCATTGGAGGTGTTCGATTTTGGACACTGTGGTTTACGACAACCCGGTGTGAAGTAAAATCAACTGTTCAACAAAAATCAAAGGTGATTTTTCTTATTCTCATATAGTTATATTGTGTATTCATGGCAAGATCAGATCTAATGGTTAAAAAATTTTAAAATTTCGCTCATGTATGTGATGCATGTAACCGTTAAAATCCAACAAAAAATTTGCCAAAATAAAATTGTGATAGAGAGTTACTATTCACGCCACACACAAAATTAGGTTTTTTTTTCATCCAATATATATATTATTTTATTTATTAAGTGATAAATCTCAAATATACTACCTTAGGATAATTAATATTAGCTAAAGATAATTAATATTTGCCTTTATCACTTAATTAAAATAAGTAATATTTATTGATAAAAACTCTTTTAATTTATCGAAGATAAAAACAAAAGACATATTAATCAAATTAACCACTTAATTAAATAGGAATATACAAGACATATTAATCAAATAAACTACTTAATTAATATAAAGGATATGTCGAAATTCCTTGATTTCTCTCTAGGAATTTCGGCCAATAGTATTCCTATTTAAGTAATTTATTTGATCATAATTCTTTTAGGGTTTAAAACTCAATTAATTAAATTAATACAAGACATTTAATTAATTGAAATTAAACCTTGTGGGCTGAATTTCTCTCTCTCATAGACATTACACACATTAATTTAACTTTAATTAAAAGCCCAAATTAATGCCCAATACTTAATTTAAATATTTTAAGCCCAATGCTTTATGTGCGATCCTATAGGTCCATTTAATGTTGGCAATGAATTAATAAATTAATTCAAAGGCTATAAATATTCTCTAGCAAGATATTATAACATTCCAAATTAAATGAAAATGCATATGGCATTTTGTGACCTAATACAATTTTGCATAGTCCCTTACCCAAAAATATCAGAATTAATATAAGGCATGGAACTAGTCACCCTTATATAAATTAATTCCTTTCTTAATATTCCAATGACACTGAACTCTCAGATAAATAATGATTAATCAATATTTCATCTCGGTATGGTCATACACTTCTCAGTTCACTGATCAAGTGGTTGATGATATTTTCTCTCTTATTGAGAGGGGTAATCCCTTCACTTCTCCCATGCTCTCTAACATGAATCAATATATACCCAAGCATATCCATACTTGTCACTCTGTTACGAGCACGTTATGTATATGTCAAAGTATACAGTAATACATATAGAGTTTCATAGAGATTTTAGGTCTAAGAACTCCAATGAAAAACTTGCATATGAGAAACACTTATGACTTATACCATGTAGTGTTCTCATAAATGCATCGAATCCAGATACCATGTTCTAAACATGTATCTATGACCTCTGATTGACACTTTTGTCCTTATGATCCGTAAGACAGAACTCAACTTATTAGAGAGAGCATACTAGACTTAATTCATTGTTATTTCCATAACAATGACTGACTAGGGATATTTAGAATGATGTCTCTTTTGTTTCAAGGTCTTACAACCATGTGCCTCACACATGATAACTTAAATTGAAACAACATTCTTGGATAGTTCTATCAATTGATATGCATAGGAATACAAAAGATAAAACAAATGCCTCATTTATTAACTCAAATGTTTTATTACAATCTGTTGGGGCTAGGGCTTACACTAACATCAATGAACTCCTAAATGGATCAAGCACTCTCCCACTAGTGCTAAATGCTGACTCCGAAGCTACTGTAGAAACTGGGACTGATAGAATATCCTTAACCATGTAAGAAAGGATAGGAAATCGCTCTAAATTCAACTTCCACCATTTCAACAAGTCAAAATGTCCCTTATCATCGTCGTACACTACTTCATTTAAATACAAATCCAACTCACTTTTTCTATCCCCTGCAATACCACTTTCTACCCTCACACGCTTGATTCTGTGTTTTAAAATTCCCCTTTCCCTAATATCGGATCTACACTACAAAAAAACTGCCAATGAGCGATTAAAATTAGCGACAGCCTTATTTTTGTCACAAATTTTGCGACGGATTCGCGACTGTTTTACAATTCCGTCGTGGGGAGGATATTTTCTATTTTTTTGCAATGAAATAGTGACGGAATGAAAAAACAGTCGCTAATTATTGGCGGGAAGTATTCACGCCAAATTTTGCGACGGAATTAGCGACGAATATTTTCGTCGCTAAATTTTATAATTTTTTATTCATGAAATTAATTTCATAAAATTTAGCGACGAACATTTTAGTCACTAATTTTGGAGGAAAAATATAGCGCCTTTTTTTGCGATGGTTTAGCGACGAAAATTGGTCTGTCGCTAACTGTAATTTGTTACAGTAATAAAATTAGCGACGGAAAGTTTAGTCGCTAATCCGTCGCAAATAAATTAAAAAATAATTTTTTTTAAATTTCACTCACATGATTTATGTATAGTTTCAAGTAATTTTAATCTAGACCATATGAAATGAATATTTTATTTTGTAACAAAAAATTATAAATTATTTTATAAGTTGATAATAATTTTTTATCAATTATACCAAAATCTAAAGTTATTTATTTAGAAAATTTGTATTTTTAATAATAATAATAAACTAATTATTACTATTATTATATATTTGCATGTTCAATATTAAAAAAATAAATATTTATAAAACAATAATATAAAATTTATTATTTCATTCAAAATAATAATAAAAAAATTTGTAATTAATTTTTATTTTATAAAATTTAAATCAAATATTAAATTATTAGGAATTCTATTGATTTCTTTATCAATTATCCCCAAATATAAACTTATTTATTTAAAAAAATTACGTTTTAATAATAATAATAGTAATAATAAAGTAATTGTTATAAGTATTATATATTCATATTATGAAAAATAATAAATATAAATATTTATATAATAATAATATAAAGTTTATTATTTCATTTAAAATGATTATGAAAAATTTATAATTTATTTTTATTTTGTTAAAATTTTGAGAAAATTTTAAATTATTAAAAAATTTAAAATTTATATTTATAAAATTATCATTGAATACAAGGATAAAATAATGAAATTTGGTTGGAGGCATTTTAGTAATTTAAAAAATTTACCCTACATATAAAAATAATATTTTCTCTTCCCTCACATCTCTCTACCGTTTCAATTTAATGCGTATATGATTTTAAGCTTAATTTATTATTTAGTTGAATAATACAATAGAGTTCAATCCAAGACTTAAACTCATACAAGTCAAAATGAATAAATTTTCTAATTTAATTTCTATTATTTTTCTAAATGAATAAATTTTCTAATATATATACACACACACACACACACTTTTCAATTTTATTTCTATTATTTTTCTAAATATTCAAAGCTCCATCTAAACTCATCCTTACCATTTATAAAAAGAAGAAAAATATAAATAGAAAAGGTAATGATACAAAGATAAATGTATAGGCTATTTTGAATGGTGAAGATTAGTTTTTAAGGTCTGTAAGTTCGTTTTTTGTTGCAAAAATAGGCTATTTTCTGAATTTTTTACATAATGACAAGTTTTGTATGTGAAGATGATCGAAAAATCATTTGCCGTTAGATCGACCTGATTTTTGGTGAGTACGTTCGAAACTCCTTGTTGTTAATTTTGAACGGTAAAGATTAGTTTTTAAGGTCTGTAAGTTCAATTTTTGTTACAAAAAAAGAGGATGTTTTCTTAATTTTTTACATAATGACCAATTTTAGTAACAAATAAAAAAATTAAAAATAAATAAATATTATTAAGGTAATAATAATAATAATAATAATAATAATAATAATAATAATAATAAGGGAAGTGTAACACCCCGACTTTGAATTACCCCAATAATAACTAGATTGATCCGTAATTTTTGTCCGGACTTGAAAATAAATAAATACAAATAATGACAATTAAAAGAAAAGTGAATATAATAGTTAATATAAGTGGGAGTGTACACGGATTTAGATCTTCCTTTACCGAACCGAAATACCGAATAAAAAGATTCGAAATCGAACTGTACTGTTGATTTTTTGACTAAAATCGAACAAAATTGTATCATTGACTTTATTTGAAATAGATTTTGATATTTTACCTAGAACGAGACTGAATTGTACCGTTGACTTTCAGTATCACTTAACTAACATTCATCTATTTTTGCATAATATCTATATGAGTAATTGCGTATATATTTAAATTAATAATGTAATTGTATATAATTATTTTATTAATAAATTTTACCAATTAATGTAATTATATATGTATATAATCATATTAACAACTAATTTCATTTCCTTTTAGTATCAAGTAATGTTCATTTATTTTTGCACAATATTTATATGAATAATTAAATATTTAAATAAATAATGTAATTGTTTACAATTATTATATCAATAAAATTTTATCAATTAATTTAATTATATGAGTATATAATTACCTTTATAATTCAATTATGCCTATAGAATGATTAGAGTACAAATTTAAAATGTTTGATAAACAACTTAAATATTTAAAAATACATAAAAAAGAGACCAAAATTTCTTCATTTTTTAAATTACTTAATTAATACTATTAATTTAATAATTATTTAAAAATATTTTATATTTACTCTCATCTTTATCAATAATGGTAAATATAAATTATTTTTCTAATAGTAAAAAATGAATTTAAAATTAAAAATTAAATTAAAAATTTGTTAGGAGGGAAAATATCTTTATTTTGAAAATTTGGAGGGAGTAATGGCCACAAATTTACACAAGTGAGGACAAAAAAAGAAAAAAAAAGGAAAAGATAAGATAGGAAGAGAAGAGACCGGGAAAAAGAGCAGGGAGGAAGGTCCTAACTGATCCACGGTGCCTCCACTCCCACCACCCTATCACTGAAAACCATCGCACCACTGCTGCCCTTCCCTCGTCGGCCCTGCGTGCGTCATCCTGCCACCAAGGTCGTTGTTGTTGCCCCATTTCTCTCTCTCCTTATCGTAGCCTCTTCCTGCGGTGATCGGCGATGGTGGATGTTAACATCACCACCACCGAAAAACTCCTAACGGCAAGGTGAAGCTTTTCATGTCCATTGTTGCTCCCCACTTGTCGGCGATACGGAGATCGACAATGTAGGCAGACACAGCTTCTAACTTTAGATCCAACCAAACGATGCGGTATTTGGGTTCAAGATCACTGACAGCAAGTCCCCGATGGTCTGAGCTTCACGGAAATGATGATAGTACATCTCCGGCGAGGTATTTTTGTTACTGTTCTCGGTTACATGTCCCTTTTCTTAAATTTTCTGTTCTAGACTTGTGCTAGAAACATCATAAATTTTCTTAAATAGGACTATAGAAAATTAGAGTTCTTAAACAGCAGCTTGAAATACATTAATGTTGCCATGGTCACAGTTTAAGTTATTACTGGGCATACATCTGTCATAGACATGGAAAAATTGGATTCTATTTTTTTCTTTATAAGAAAAACGAAGGACAGTTAACTGATAAAGTGATCATTGAAGCTGTAGATATAGGGAAGCCTATGTTAGAAAGAGAATGAGGGCTATAAAAGAGAGGTGAGAGAATAAAAAGTAATGTGATATTTATTTTTGGGAGAAAAGGATGCAATATAGGGTCCAATAGCTTTCTGATAATTGGGATGAAAATTTGAAATTTGTAGAGCATGACCAATTTTATGCATCTTTTGTAGTTACCACAATATAGGGACAAATCCTAATGAACTGCTTTTTCTTTCGGCATCTCTGCTATTCCTTCAGTAGAAGGTCAGGGCTTTATCAGCAACTTTAATTTCACACACTAATTAGAAAGAAAGAAGATGGAAAAACTACATATAAAAAACTGCAGTTTGTTTTATTGCAAAGTGTAGACAGTTGTAATAAATAACTGTGCTTCCTTTTATTGTTAATAGTTGTTATTTTCGCTGTCATTAAAATTGATATGATTAAGAATGCTTTCCTTGAGATGGTGATACTTTCTATTGCCAAATATTTATGGATGAGTTAAGTTTGAGATACAATTATTTTCTTTTGACTTGCACAATCATTTCAGCCATTTCTGGAGGGATAACTGATTTGTCTTTCCATGCTGTTGGCTATGCCTGGCAAATCATCAACTGTTTTTTAACTGCATCTTATTTCGTAAGTACATATTTAAAGGTTTATTCGCTTTACCTTTTATAGCCCTTAATTTAGGCTCCTATTCACTTTATTGGTCCTAATGTTTTCGTTTTCATTTTCTGTTAGTTTGTATCTTTGTTAGTCATTCATGTTTAAGATTCCAAGTATTAGTAATTTGGGGCCTTAGGCTTCTTTATGTTAACCCTGGCTTGGAGTTGAAGCAAGAAGTATATCGCTACAGAAGGGCCACAATGGTATTCTGGAAATTAACAATTCTAAATTGGTTTGAATGGGAGCTTCGTTTGAGGTATTGGGCTTAAATAACTGATGTTGTTAGGATCAACTAATTTACTTTACCTACTTGCTTATGTATCACGAATGACATAATTGTTTGTTTGCCTTTGGACTTGTCATTTGTAGTATCCTATAATTTGTGGTCAATTTAACCTAAAATAAACACCAAATTACTTAGATATATATTATATACACAGAAGATAAAATTACTAAATTTGAAATGAATTTTATAAAAATGTCTTCAAATACTCTGCGCCAATTCATTTGGATGTTAAACTAGAGTTGTTAATTTCATTAATAAAAAGGGTCCCAAAATTAATTTTAATTAAATAGAATTTGACTAAATTATTTAGAGAATAATTTTATATTAAGTTTCATATTAAATGATAATAAATTGGGAGTCACAAGTGCCATGTATACCTTGAGGATACAAGAGTATATTTGGATTGAAGGACCTAGGGTTTTGGGAACCTTACAAGTTTAACTTGAAATGTTGTAAATCCACCTGATTTTTCTCTTTCCTTTCCTAAAGTAGAGAGTGTTTAGTAACTTTTGTTCTTGATAGCACATACACTTATGCTTATGAATATTTTTTCTTTTGTAAGTTTGCTTACACTCAAGTGCCTAGTTTTTTATGAATAAGTTTCCATTGGAGTTTTTGATGCTGACATTTTTGTTTTGTTATGTTCAATAGTCATTGCAAAGCAGTATTAAAGGAAGAGCCAAATGGATAGTCAATAAATTAAAAGGTTGGTCCATTCAGTTCCCTTTCTTTTTCTTTCTCTTCACTTCCCCCAAGATTTTTTTTCTTTACCTTATCTAATAATGTTATATTCTAGCTCTAAACTACAACTGTTTCTTACTACTACAATTATTAAGCAGGGTTCTATAATTGTTCAGTGTTTCTTTTTTATAAAAATATACAAGTACTCCCTTATTTTTATGATAACCCTGATTAATTGGATGGTGTCAACTTTGGGATTTCCTTGGAAATTTTTTTTCATTGCATTTCAAAATAAGTTCAAAAGTAGAGCAATTTATTCATGGTTTAGTACGCTGTCCACTTCTTTCCTTTCTCCTCCTTAATACCAATGTTAATAACTAGTTCAAATAGGTAGGAAGGACATTTCAGTAGCTTAAGTATTTGCTAGATTTAACATCTACCTTGATTGAAAGATTTATTTGCTACTGTATTTGCTAGATTTAACATCTATTTTTGAAGATGTTGGGTGAATTGTTCAAGTGATTTCCCGTAGAGTTTCTTGGTATTAGATGCCATTCTAGTTTATAAAGTAATCCATATACCTAAATTTTGTTCAGTTTTCAATGACATGCATGGCTGGTAGCCTTTCATGAAAATGGCTATCAATTTAAGCTACTGGTTCTATTGGTTTTTTTGATTTGCTGGTTTCTGCTTCAGAAATTGTGTTGTGAAATTCTCACTAAACACTTCAGTTAAAGCCATGACTGCTCTTTCCACCTCCTTCATTTCATTCTCACCTCCACCTTTTCAATTTTCTGCCCCTGGTAACTTCAACTTCAAAAATTTTTATTTTCTCATTTCTTTCCAATTCTAAGATTGTCAATCATATCAGTAAATTTTGATATTTTCGAATCTAGTTGTTGATTTTGAGACCTGGGTTTGAATTGGGAATTGGAAAGTCCGGTGATTCTGATTTTTTCCCCTAAGATGGAAATACATTTCATGCTTTTTCTTAGGAATTTACTGTTAAACTTTGTCTTGCTGCTTTATGATTGATTATAATTTGTGATGTTATTTGCTACCATATTCTGTTTATGGCTTTCTTAATGTGATGATTGTGATTGGTGGTTTTTCTAATTATTGCTAAATATTCAATTGCTAGGCTCTTCTTTGAAGCCCACTGATCTGTGTCTTTTATCCGCTAATGGCTCCAGTAAAGCCAAGCTTACTGTTTATAAAACCCCATTTACAGTTCGAGCAAGGTACAACCTCGTTATTTTTCATATAAACTCTCCAAAAATAAATCATTGACTATTACATGTAGATAAGAAATTCCCATAAACATATATAAAGAGATATAGACAATTGATCCCAATAATTTAGCTAAAACAGAAAAATATAACTTACGATTTTAAATTTTTGGGGCATCGTATAAGCAATTGAACTATATTTTTTCCATTTCTTTGTCATTCTTTCAAATTCTACTTGTATATATTTTGTTCATTTCTAAGTTACCGACTAATATAACACTATCAGTTTAATAATTATAAATGATATCAATTTTGCTTCTTTTCTTGGTAAATTAACAAATATAATGTGCAAAAATCTCTATACCAAATTCTTTCTATCATTTCAAAGAAATTATTAAAGTGCCTTTCGAATATATCACACGTGTTAATATAAATTTCTAATTTTAAAATTTCAATACTTTCAAATTATGTACCATTTATAGTGATGGGGTCCTATATATATCTACCACTTTGTTGTTTGTATAAAGGGAAAGTTTGGTAATTAAATTGTGTATCAGTTGGGAAAGATGAAGAAATATTGTACAGTTTATGTTTTGTTTGTATTGATGTTATTGATGAATAGGTTTGGTGTTTGAACCGAAGCCAATTCCCTCCATCCTTCTTGTTTGGTACTGTGACTTCAACTTATCAGGTACATATGAATTTTACAAATATTTCTATATACTTTAATCAAAAATTTTGTGGGCATTTATTACTTACTAATATCAAATTGTCATTTTTCTCTCTCTCTTTCTTTATTATTTTAAAAATTGGCCTTCTTTCTTTGAATACCAAATGACAAGAAGAGAGGTCGAAAATTATTTTCATTATAAAAAACAAGGAGGATAGAACCTAACATTGATTAACTTTTGTGTATGTCGAAAAATTTCTTTTGTCAATCCCTCATAATTATGTTCCTTTCACGACAGGATTCCATGGAAAATCGTGAACAATGATGGCTTGGAAAGACCAATTTTGTAGAGATTTTCGTTCATTCTAGCAGATTTTTAGGAGTTTTGATAGGATGTGGAGCTTTTAATTTTGGAAAATAACACTGTTGATGCTAATTAGTATGATATTATTACTATTTTGTTGTTTTAACAGAGATTGTTTGATATTATGTACGTTTTCAATTACTATTCTATATATATATGTGCATGTGTATTTTGGAACATATTCTGATTTGGAATAAATATATATTTGTATGTGTGAGATTATTGTTATGTACAGGTTGAAAATAAATAAATAATCATTATTGTATACAGGATCAAAATTTTCAAATACAGAAAAGAAAAAATTAAATTATGCAATAATTTAGCGATGGATTTGCGACAGAAAATCTGTTGCTAATATGTAATAGATATAATTTCGGAAATCATTAGCGACCAAATTAGCGACAAATTTTTCGTCGCTAAATTTTACACTAAATGTTTATTTAGCGATGGTATTAGCGACGGAAAATTTAGTCGCTAAATATTATTATTATAATTCGCCAACTAATTAGGAATATAAATTAGTGACAAAAAAAATCTGAATTTGAAATCCTTCACTAATATATTCGCGACTAGCCAATTAGCGACTATTCGTCACGGCGTTGCTAATTTTAATTAGAGACAGAAAACATCTAATTAGCGACGGAATTTTTCGTCGCTAATCAATAGTTTTTTTGTAGTGCTAGTTGAAATTAAACTTGTTTGAATTTCAACTTCTTGATTACAATCAGGCTGTAATTTTTTCTTATGTTCCTCAAACAACTCGTACATGGCAATTTTTACACCATCAAATAGATACTTCCCCCTCTGATCTCCATAAATCTTAATAAAAACATCCTCTATGTACTCAAAATTTTCCCTAGGATCCAGGACAGAAGCATGTAAATGATTTTATTCATTTTATCATAGTCTCCCCAATAGTTGTCAAATTTAATTTGCATTTTCTGTCCCATTTCTTTTAACTCAACATCACTGCTACTTTTCCAATCACACAATTTAGCATATAAATCACTGCTTTTAGTCCAGTATGTGTTAGATGTGACATAAAATAAACCAGAAATGTGCAAAGTAGTTACATAAAATTGTTTCAACATGGTTGAAATTCTCTCTACAATCTGCCAATCAACATAACCAGCCACACCACCTATGTTACTATTATATTCCTTCAGCAACCATGCATCTAATTCAATTTTAAAGTATGGATCCATAGTCTCAAAATATTCAAAGACCTTTTGATATTCATATGCAGTGTTTAACATTAAATAAGTGGAATTCCATCTAGTGCACACATCTAAACACAATGATTTTGAACACTGAACACCCTCAGCCACACAACATTCTTTAAATTTCTTTAATCTAGCAGGTGATGATCTAACATATTTACAAGCATTCCTAACCCTTTTGATGGAAAGTTGAACATCTTTCAATCCTTCCTGAATGACAATATTAAGTATGTGAGCAATGCATGTCACATGAATGTATTTCCCCTCTAAAACAACAATCCCTTTTACTACAAACTTATTTTTTAAATTTTCAACCATCTTATCATTTGTTCTTGCATTATCTACTGTAATACAAAACACTTTATCATAAATTCTCCACTCCTTAAAACACCTTTCAAGATTCTATGCAAGCATCTCACCCTTATGACTACCGACTGTACAAAAGTTTAAGATTTTTTTTGCAACTTCCAATCATTGTCAATGAAATGAATTGTCACACATATGTAATTGATATTCTATATAGAAGTCCATGTATTGGTGGTTATACAGACATAATGAGAATGCTCTTTAATAAATGCTCTCAATTTGTTTTTCTCATCAACATACAACTGATTAATATCACGTGTGACAGTTGATCTAGATGCCATTTTGAACCAGGGACACAAACAAGCAACAAATTTCCTAAATCCTTCTCCCTCAACAAAACTAAAAGGAAGTTCATCAAGTATAATCATCAAAGCAAGACACTTTCTGTTGTACTCTTGATCAAATTTCCAATTAATTAGTGACCCAGTAGAGCAACCATCAACATAAGAAGTTGGTTGTAAAGAAAATTGTGTTTGTCTTATTTCTACACTATGTGGGTGCATTTTATAGTTGTTGATATGATTCTTAAGTGTAGTAGTGCCATGCTTTCTAGGATCACAATAAAATTCTTTAGCACAATGTTTACACTTCCCTTTTCTGATGCCATTCATATATTTGCATGAAATGTTCCCAAACAATAGATCTTGGTGGGGGTGGCTTTCTTTTCTTTGAACCTACTACAGAAGAGCTTGTCACCTCACACGTATTGCTCTGTTGCTCAGGTGGAGCAAGCATCTTGAATTGTGTTACTGAGGCATTGTCTCCATGTGATTAAGACATCTACAAATTTAAGAAATAAAAAAATTTAGAATTGTTAATGGATTATTGAAATATAAGCAAGAAAATTAAATAATAATTATAAAATTATTAATGAAGTAATCTGCGATATTTTTAGATTTTTAAGTTCAAACCATCATAAAAAACAATTGAAAAATCTCATAATACTTATATATATATATATACATACATACATACATACATACATATTAAAAAAATAAAAGAATAGATTATATAAGCACAAGTACACACCTCAAGTTTTGGAATGTTTCTCTTTGTGCCACCCTCAAATGCAAGCACGGGCAAGAATGATCGGAAGAAATTTCTGCAAATAAAAAATAAAAAAGATTAAAACAGAAGAGCACTCATGCATTCAAATTGTGTGTGTGTGTATATATATATATATATTCTATCCCTTCATCTTGAATTTGTCCATGCAAATATATAATTAGAATGTTTAATTTTGTGATTAATTACACGATTGCCTTTGATAGTACGACTAAATCCAATAGTTTTACTTAATCAATTAGCTAATTAAATTGGCTATTAAAGTAATCATGCCATAGAATCTCATAATAAATCCATACGAGATCTGTTAATGAATGAAAAAAAATTACCAAGTAATGTATAGATGTTGTTGTATACTAAATATATAATGTTGTATCTAATTCGGTAATCATCATGATTATAATTGAAAAAAAAAGTTTGGGATATAATGATAATTTTACATGGCTCTTAAATCATTAGGTATGTTCGTATATATGCAAGATTAATTATAAGTTAGATTTTAATTATATTTGACTTTTAAATTCTCACTTAAATTTCTATCACTTGAAGTTTAATTTTATCCGTCCCAAATATATAATTATTAAAAAAAGAATTTACTTCCCGATACAAGGAATTTTTATCCATCCCATAATCTCTAGAACACAGAAAGTCTTGCTAATTGAAATTAATAAATTGATTGTTTTTTGCATTGGTTTGGTCCATAACTATATGAAGCTTCCCTAAAACTACATTCTCTAGTATGGTCACTGATGAACCATTCAATGTCCAATGCATCATCTCAGAAATAAAACTTTGGCTTATGAAATTAAGTAATATATGTCAACTTTGGACTAACTTGTGAATAAAATTAAAATAAAAGAAATTGAGGGCACGCAATTAGGGATATGGGCGATACTATTTTTTTAGTGACAAGGAGTGAAAATGACTGCAAACCAAATCCCATTAATGTGTATAACTTATACATACTTAATTATTAATATGACAAACAAAATTTCTAATCAACAATTTGATTTTAATTACCCATATTAATCAGTCAAAACCTAAATACATGCGCTCTGAAATTGGCCATGTCTTTTGTAGCATAACTGCTTAAGAAACCATCATTAAGAGCAAATGTTGTAATTTGTCAAATAATTAATATGTTTATTCAGAATCCAGAAATTAAAATCACACATAAGTCAATTGTGGCCACAACAAATTGAAAAGGAAATTAAAATCACGCATAAGTCAATTATTATTTTTTGATAAGCTGCAAATTATATTGATAATAAAAGTTAACTAGGAACTAAAGAGAAGTAGTCCCATCAATAGAGCAATAAAAGACCCAAAAATAGAGCTTAAAACCAAGCAAAGCTCACCACACATTCACGCAACATAGCAAAACCCAAAGAGAAAATCAGCAAGCCAGGCAAAGCAACTTCAAACAACAACAAAAGAAAAGCCACCAACAACCACAAAAAATTAAAAAAGGCATTCAAGTGTTGCCATGGATGAAGTAATCAACTTACCGTGATGAAGTAATGACACCGACGACGATGGAGGTGGAAGATCAGGTGCTGGCGACGACGAGAGGCAAGGATGGCGACGAGAAGAGGAAGAAGCGAGAGGGAGAAAGGAGAATCAATTAGGAAAATTAGGGATTTTCACACACTGTAGGGCTGTGGGTAGTAGAATTGCAGAACGAGAGAGGGCCTTTTAGTGTTGCATCAAAATGTTAAGTTTTAAGAGGAAGGGTTGTTCGGGCGGGTCGGGTTTATAAGGATTTTAACCCGACCCGAAAAACAAAAAACTCTAACCCTACCTGTCCTTAATAATCATAATAACACTATTTGAATTCCTTATTCGGTTCGGGTTATTCAGATAGGGTCGGGTTTTGAATACCCCTAGTTAGGAGGAATTCTTTGGGTTGAATGGTCCGACATATCCGGAGATTACTTTGGAATATTTGTGCACTTTCAAGTATGCACCTAAGCTATCAAAGGAAGATAGAGACACTATGAAATTCAAGGTCAGAGACGCTCCCTATTATTTCTCAATTTCATATTTGGCCCATTATTTGCATCTGTCTATGGATGGTGAGATTGACATTATGGGTAATGCCATTGAGCATTAAGCCCTTATTGGGAAGCCAAACACATAGTTTAATCCTTGTAACACCAAGTCAAAGAAGCTCCTCACACCCTTGCACCAGTACATACATAGAGTTATGACTTTATCGATTTTTATAAGGACATTTTGTCCTAATAATGTTACAACATCATATTTGTTTTTCCTATTTACCATGGAAAGAGGCATAAGGGTAAATGTTGTCCCATGGTTATATAAGCAAATGAATAAGTCTATTTCAAGTTTTGGGAAAAAGATCAGATTTTGGAGGTTTATTATAGTATTTATGACAACATTCCACATGCCACAGCTTCGGATGGGATTGCCTTTAGGGTCATCATATTTATTAGATAAAAAGGTGGTATAGAGGTGCAATATAGCGATTAAGGATCCTTCTTCAGAGAATGGGTTTGGGTTAAGGTAAGCAAATGAATTGAGTGCTTTTAGTAGTAATGATGAGATAGATAATGCTTTTGATAATGGTGTTAAGGATGAGGTTGCCCTACCACCACTTTCACCATCTAGAATGACTATACGTATTTTAGGCAGGAGGGTGAGACCAATATGGGATACAATTTTTTCTCCTCCAGACATGAGTCACCTCCCTTAGAGATCAGATTTGCCATCTTTTTCCACAGCTACTCCATAGTCAGCTCTTTTGCATTTGGATGCATCTACAATCCAAACATTGCTATTAGGGATTTAGTCTATAACTATAAATATTAGTGAGATGAGGAGAGAACAAGCTAATTTTTAAAAGTAAGTTTAGGAGAGGTTGGATTCATTAGATAATGGTTTAGTGGAGGCCAAAGCCACTATCTCTTATAATGAATAGCTTGTCATAGATATAGATCTTAATGTTCAGCGTGCTAGAGAGCGATTGTCAGTCACTAAGACTCAGATGGAGGATCTAAAGAAAAACACGATCATAGGACCAGAAAAGGCTATAAAATCCTTATAGGTACATCAGAAGAGAGTTCATGCACAGCTTGACAGGATGAGCAACGAGCTTAGAGGATTTTTTCCATTAGTGTCGGCTATCCCTCCTCCACATCTGAGGCAACTACTATAATGACTTTTGGTCTGTTTGTTAGGAAGTCTCTCAATCAAAAAAGTTTTATCTTTATCTTTATAGCTAATGTAGTAGAAATACTTATAGCATAGTATATTTTGTTTTTGATATTATTTTGGGAATTGTGTGGTTGAGCCATTGGCATGTGATAGGGTAGCTAATAATTGTCACAAATTTTAAGTATTTTATATTACACAACTTTTATGATATATTTGCATAGGTTTTGGATTTCATTTTCATTATGCATAAGTGCTGTTAGATTTTTGCTCATGCTTTATTTGGCACAATGATGGTTGATTTTGGCCAATTTTGAGAATATGGCAAGAATTTTTGTTTGTAGTGCACTAATTGGGAAGTTTGGAGAAAATGTAGGGCAAATTATTGTTGTTGTGTGTTTTATTTCTTTGCACTGTCAAATTTTTAAGTTTGGGATATGGTGCCCATACCAGTTCAATTTATCAAACCAGTTTTTAGTTTTTGTGTTTTTGTTATTTTTGTGCATTTTTGTGTTTTTAAAGTAATTCTTTTTTAAAATTTTGCATTATTTTCATTGTGTTTATGCCAAGTTTGTGCCTAGAATTTTGAGATAGTTATTTCTTGTTAATTTATCTCTAATTTAAATTTTTATTTCATCCTAGTAGTTTTTGGCTTTGAATGATTTTGATCTCGATTCTAGAAATTTGTGTTTCATTCAATTTTAAGTTAAGTAAGAAGTTAGTCTTGCTGTATCTTTGTTTGTTAGACTTCTTATATACCTTGATTATACTTTATAATTTTTAAATTTTGAGCACTTTGGGCCTATTTTAAAAATTGAAAAAAATCTAGTTGTAATTAGAGGATTAGATGAAAACTCATTAAGAGCACTAGAACCTTTTTGATTATCGGTCAAAGCGACCCTCGGATGAGACAAAACATAAAAAATGATTTAGGCAATTCTTCTTTGTTTAGCTTTCTAAATGACTTTCCTACCCTTATTTTATAGTCACTTGCTAGCCCGTTGAGCTTATTATGTTGGTATGCTAAATGTATTCTTGTTTTATTGTTACACACATTAAAACTACCTTTAGCTTAAAATGATTATTGCCTCCCTTTAGAAGAGTGGCCACTCTAGTAAGGTTGGGTTTGTATTTTGGGTAAAAAGGAGTTTATATTTTGTCAATCCTTGTTGTAAATTTCTATCTGAGGGTTGATTGGTTTGTGTGATAGAGAGTTGAGCCCATTTGGTGAAATAAGTTTAGGGTTGTCAAGGTAAAATATAAATTAGTTGTTTATTGGTCTTATACAAAGGGAGCTCAATTTAGTTCTTGTTGAAAACTACAAAAATGGATGGTTAAGTGCTTTATTTTGATTTTTGGTGGCTAGTTGGGTTTTGTTTAAAAATAATGCATTATAAGTTTTTCCTAGCCAACTAAACAAAATGTAAGTTTGGGGTATAAAATTTGGTGAAACATGAGTTCTTGCCTTGAGATGAATTTTGTTGAATATAAAGTTGGCACAAATTGTTTTTATTGAGTTGAGTTTGATGAGATATGATGCTATTAAGATCAAATTTTACAATGATGATGACATGCAATTGGGTTGGGAATATTTTTTTATTAGTTAGGTGAGTGTAGCTGGTTTTAGGCACTGACCATTTTTCTCTAGTGATTTGATCTTTCCTTGTTAGCCATTTTTCTTGAGCCTAATGTTATAACCATAATGTGAGACCTTTTGATTCTTGGTTTTTGTCTTGTCCAATTTAGCAGAAATGACCTTCTAGTAAGGTATGGTACGTAGGATGAGGCCTATGGTGTTTCTTAAGTTTCAAGTGGGAAGCTATGAGTGCATTTTTGCATTTGAGTTGAATTCTATTCCTAACTTTACAGCTAGAGTTTTGTTTGTAAATTTTAAAAATTCTATTTTGGCCTTTGCACACACACATAGAAATTGCCTAGTATCTTGTTAGTTTAGTGAGCTTTGGTATTTGTATGGTTACCTTTTTTCTCCTTAATTGGGATGACTCCCTATTTTCTTTTATTAAGATTGAAATGGTTGAGAATGTGGTTCATTTAATTTACTCGAGGATGAGTAAAATTTAAGTTTTGGATATTTGATAAGTCATAATTATTCTTATATTTTTGGATATTTTTTGGCATGATTTTGTATGTCATTTGTTTGTTTTAGTCTTTATTATTTTATGTTATTTTTATTTTGTTAGTTGATTATGTTTTTATAGTTTTTAATAATTTTTAGGTCAGTTGCAGGTATTTTGGAGAAATTAGGAGTTTTTTTAGAGATTTGGGGCTATTTCTAGGCTAAATTGGCAAGTGGGCAGAATTTACATTAAAACACAGTAGTTTTTTTACATTACACCATTGTGTTATCTAATTTTCAGCATCCCAAGTGATTCTCATATGATCCGCCTAAATTTATCCGAAATGTAGCTGTGTTTCTTACAAGAACATGGTTGTGTTTTTATCCAGTCTTTATATAAAAGCACCGTTTCATCTTCTTTAAGGAGAGGAAGCAAACATTTTAGATCTAGATTTATTTCTTCTTTCATTTTTACCATTTTCTTTTCTATTGTAAATACTTTAACTAGATTTATTTCAATACAAGTTATAGGTTAGGTTTAGATTTCTTTAAAGTAATAGTAGTTTTAGTGTTTATTTTGCTGAAGAGTTATTGGAGAAAGCTTGGATTCAGATTGAGACTTCATTAGTTACAATGGGCTTTTAGGTTAATTACTTATTTTTAGTAATATTTAGTTGGTAGTTTTATTGCTGAGGGATTTATGAATCCCTATATCTATGTAATGGATTGAACTTATTTCGATTTATATATGATTAAATGTTCTATTCTTCATTGTGATTATTTATTTATCTATTTTATTGAGCATTTGATCATTTTACTTCGTTGGATGAATGGTTATCATGCTTGAATAGAATGGGTATTATCATGCTCTATTTTAGTAAATCAATGGATGATTTTGGAATGGAGGCCTAAGGTTTATGGCTTATGTATTGTTAAACTCAGAATTAGTTAAAGAATAGTTAGATATTAGATTGTTGGCTCTGAAATGGGAAACTAATTTGTACCTAGGTCTTAGGACCCGTGCTTAAGCTAGCTATTTGATTGGCTCTAGAATGGAAAATTAGGTAGTTAGAGTAGTTGGCTCAAAATGGGAAACTTGGGTTTGGATGGGTTATTCACATTTAAGTTATATGATTCTTTATGCTAAAAATTCATTACATTGGGTATGGAGAGAATTAGAGTACCTTGGCAATGTTTTTAATGAATGCTTTAATCTTTAATTTCATTAGCATTATTTTTTTTATTTTGTTACTTAGATTTAGGACTCCCTTCAATTCAAACTTGGGGATTATCTCTGATTAATTCCACTCAACCATAGATATTTTACTTAGCAATCCATTTTCCCTTAGGTTTGATATTTTTGGGTTCTTAAATATATTCTCTTGTATTACTTAGCCGATCTAGTGCTTTTACTAGCATCCAATCAGAAATGTAACGATGTACGTAGTTGAGGTATCCTCACAGATTGATAGACTTAAACTTGTTCCTACATGACCCGATCAATTCGATTAGGTACTCGCCATTTATTTTTATTGTTAAACTCTTTGATAACATGAAAAAAACCAAAGGCCTCTGCCTTATTTTTTGTTGTTTCTTGCCTTTTAAGGAATTGGTTAGTCATGTATTAACAAGTATCTGTAGTAGAAAATATTCAAAGAAGGAAGGATAACAATGAAAAAATAATTGAATAATCAATATTCGTGATTCACATATTTGTGTATTAGATCAAAAAGGTCTTTTTTGATACTTAACTACAAAAAAGTTCTTTTTGAATGAAGTTATACAACACAATTTTGATTAGTGCCATGTATAATCTATAATGATAATGATAAATAAATAAAAAAAAATTCTTAATTGAACTTATTCTTTCATTTAGTATTTTTCACCACCAAGGCATCTTATAAATGAATTGTCTTCTATAAATATGATATCTATCTAGTATGATATATGAAATATATGATAAAGGTTGATTATCTGAGTATTTCTATTAATCAGTCATGTCATATAAGCCCAAGTCGAACATCCAATCGGTTGACTTATTTAAAAGTTATCTAACTTGAGTTAGGAGAATACAAATGATTTGATTTTTATTTTGGTAAACAAACAAAAGATTGAAATCATAGTTCAGTTGATTTGATGATTTTATAGATATATTTGACACTATAATTCTATACATATATAAAACTTAGAATGATTTTTCTCGAGCCATACAAGAAAAAAACTTCTTATACATTTCCATGGGGGAAGGGGTTTACCTTTATCCCAATGAGCCATTTATCGAATTGTTGCAATTGATGTTCAATCCCGAAGAGAAGGAAGTGATCTTCAAAAAGTGGGTTTTTATGATCCGATAAAAAATCAAACCTATTTAAATGATCCAACTATTCTGTATTTCCTTGAAAATGGTGTTCAACCTACAAGAACTATTTATGATATTTTAAGGAAGGTGGGGGGTTTTTACGAAACTTCGCCTTAATCAAATGCAATTTACTTAATAAAATAGAGGGTATAGGTAATTCATATACATATATAACTATAACTTTGTATAACATTTTCTCTACTATCCCCCCTTCTCTTATTCTATTCATACTCTACTGATACTCATTTTCTATTATAGATATGAAATGCTAATATAACTCTAACATAATTCTAATATAATTACAAAATTCTAACATAATTACAAAAATCTACATATATATATATTATAGAAATTATCAGAAATTCTATTTCTATTCTATAATTCTATTATTTTTATATTTCTTGTATTATTTATCTATTAAAAAATTTATTATTTTATTTATTCTATTTATTATTATTATTATTATTATTATTATTATTATTATTATTATTATTGAATTCCATGTTAATTAATTTTTTTGTTTTCTTCATTGTAATTTTTTCAATATATTTATATTTATATTGATAAGAGTATATCAAATAAATATAATCCGATATGTGTGTGTGTGTGTGTGTATATATATATATATACACTGTGACCCCAGTAAGTTTAGAACAAGGTTAACTGATAATAAGTAAATATTATATATCTGACAAAAGGTGCGGATCTCAAAACTCTGATTGTGAATTTCTCATGGTTTTTTCAAAGATTTATGATTTTGCAAGGGTTTTTAAGGGGTTTGAATAAAAGAGCACGAAAAATCATGATTTTGGTCTTTAATAATAACAAATAATCATCTATCATGTGTGGACAGTCATCTGGGCCATCTCTCTCTTGTCTAGGTCAGATTAAGGGCATTTTGTGAATTTTGAATTTTTACCTAAGGGACGGTCATTTGTCCCTAAATTTCTAGTTTTCCCATGTTTTGGTTTTTCAAAAAAGGGACGATAGATTTTAAAAGGATCAATCCAAATTTTGAGGGATTAATCCCTCTAGATTTGGAAAGTTATATTTGGAATTTAACTCTAACTCCCTATAGGTATAAAAGGTAAGGAATTAGGGTTTCCAAAGGAGGAAATCACTCTTGAGTATAGAGAAAATTCTTTGAGAAGAAGAAATTAATTCTTCTCTTTCTAAAAAGAAAAACTCTAACAATTCCTATGATCCAAACACACCATACCCATGAAAATCATTTAGTTTTCTGATACGCGAAGATCACAATTGGAGTAGAGATCTAGATTTTAAGAAATTCAGAGTTAGAGTATCTCTTGAGGGTAATATTTTAGGCTCTCTATCCATATTTTCTCTCTCTAAAATTTATTGTGCATGATGATGTTTGATTGCTGTTAAAGCCAATGTATTTGTGTGCTATGATTCGTTGATTTACATGTCTAAATTGAGTGATCTATAAATTTGGGTCAATATGTATGATAATAGCATAACTTAAGTATGGTTTCCTCCATTGTTGTATATTTCAAAGCTTTATTTTTTTTGTTATCCTATATTTTAATGAGATTAGATGAAGTTGATGTATGATTTAAGATTATAAACTTAGTTTGGCATGGTTTAGGCCTTAATATTTGAGTGTTTATTACTTGGTTGCAATTTTGTGTATTTTTGGGTGAGTTTACAGCTTCTTGTCCTATTCTTTAGTGATAGATGGGAATAAGCTCTCATAGAAGGTCGTCTGTCAATGCAATAGATGAGACATCGTGGGAGTTCCTTCTCATCTTGTCACTCTTGCAGCTATGGCCGTCTGTCACTCATCCAGGGGCGTTTGTGGCTAATTTTTATGCCTATTGTCATGTGTTTTATGCATGTTTTGTTATCCATATTACTTTTTTGGTCCCTAAAATGTTAATTTGTTATTCTTTATATATTTTAATTTTGTATGTGTGCTTAATTGAGTGAAATCTTTCTGTTTATTTTATTTTACTTGGATTTTTCTCATAATACTAATTTATTTTTTTGTGGTTTTATATGAGTATTTGATCTCATATGTTTTTTGGGAGACCTTGTGAGGAGTTATGCATTAGGAGTTGTGCCCTTGGTTGGTGGATGGCCTCACCTGCCCTTTTGGTTATTTCATGTATTTATTTCATTCATTTATTATTTAGTTTATTATTATTTTGTTTATTTAATATTTTGATGTATTTTTAGATGTATTTTATTTTGGGGATGTAATAGCTAGTAAAAATGGATTTTTTGGGCACGCTTAAAATGGAAAAGATGCTTAAAATGATTTTTATTAATTAATTTGAGTTTTTCCCTTTAAAATGGACCATTGTCCAATTTTCCAACCTAAAAGTCATGTAACAATAAAAAAGGGTTTTCTTAAAATATGCATGAGAGAATCAAAGTTCTTAACCCAAATGAACACCTCGATTTATGTATGATACTTAGTTTGCTTCTTTCTTTGGACGATTTGCTTTTGTAAGAGTTTAAATGGTTGTTTTAATTTGTTTATTTCATCGCTTTTATTGGTTGATTAGGGTGTTTATTTAATTTTATCACTTTACATCGTGTGAGAGAGAAGAGTGCATTAATTCTTAAAACCTTATTATAAAATGACACATAACTAAGGTGCCAAGTAAGAGTGATGTCCCAAACACCAATCTCTATTTAGGCATCAAAAAGGTTGAGAATCATTTTTCAATGTTTTGTTAGGTGGTGATTGTATAACACCTGCCTCTTTGAGCACATTTATAGATGCCTTTATAGGTTGACTACTAATAATAATTTGGGGTTGATCCTTTTTATTGTAAAGTAGCAAATTTTTGAGTTATAGTAAGCCTCTTTTAGTCTTGGGCCCTAAAAGTAGGCCTCCAAGAGTAAACCCAGAATGGAGTGTGGCTTCGATGTGCGTCATAGTGGTAACTCCATTGGGTATTAAAGAGACCTTGCTCCTAAAAGCATATTGGTTAAGTTCTTTATAATTGGGTTTTTGTTATTAGTTTTATCTCCTTTCAAAATTATATTTCTTATATACATCTTAGAGACTTAGAATTAAGTTAGGCATCCCTTTTTAGCCCTAGTGCTATCCTGAGGCATGCCCTATGTTCACTCAATGTAGGGAGGTGTCAAGGAGACCCACTAGCCTAAGTTTAGTACCATATGGTATATAAAATAGTGACCCATTGGTTGTTATTCTTGTGATGAGCTAGACCTATTGGCAGGGACCATGCTTTAGTAGCCCTAAAGTTTCATCATCCTAACTCAAGCCCATGTAATGAAAATAGCTCCTTCCCTAGTTTATATAACCATAATAACTTTTTTCTACTATATTGACCTTTATGTATTGACCAAACTCAAATAAATTAGAAGGGTACTTGTCAAAGGTCACCATGCCTTAGCGGGCTCAGCCCGATCTATATGAGTTAGTCAAAATATATAATGGTCAAAACCTATATGCTTGCACTTTTAATTAAAGAGTTTATGCTATCAATTTTTTTTTCGAGCACCATGCGTGTCCATTAGATACCCTGTTGACCCATGGGTTAAGCCCACTTAGAAAAGATATTATATGACCTCCTGTGTAGAAGTAATAATGTTGGAAGGTTATTATTATGCTTGCATGTGATTGTGATTGATGTCTAAAGAAAACATTCACTGCATCCAATCATTATGTATATATTGTGCTTATGCACATTCATCATGCATCACCCCTAAAATTTGATCCTTACAGCCATTATAGATTCATCTAGGTGGTCCAAAGGGTCAGACAGTCATCTTATTCGGGGCCAATGTTCAAGTCACCAAGGTCGAGTTTGAATTCAAAGTTAGGTTCAGAAGTCAATTTAGAGTTAAGTGTAAGCAGTTAAGAAACAAAGTTAGAAATTGATGATGAACAATTACATGAGATTGAGAGAGATATTGGTGAGACTAAGAGGTTTCCATCATTAAGGTAAAGGTTAGCCACTTCTATTGTTGGGCCCTCAATGACGAGGGACGAGTTGGATAGGCATGTATAAGAATTTGAGGAGAAGATGTTAGCTATAGTTGGCAGATTGGTGGCCTCTGCGACATCAAATACTAGATCTTAGCCTATAAAACTCACTCATCAGACAGTGAAGTTGGCCTATGTCATGGACACTACCATAATAGATGTTACTATACCTCGAGATCCGCTAAAGAGGGAGAGGAGACATGACCCTAAAAATGACTACATCGAAGAGAAAGATTAAGATTATGTTCCTCCTATGATGAGAATGAGAAGTAGAGTCTTAGTGCTGAGGATCTAGCCTTTAAAAAGATGGAAGAGGAGGTTGAGGCTATGTCTAGGCTACTATTACTAGTAGGGGAATGAATCCTAAGGATAGAGACTTAGATGGAGATGAGCCATTGCCCTAGAGGTTTAAGATGCTGACTTGGCAAGGTTCAATGGTACCTTAGATCCTTCAGCATATGTTAAGCAATATACACTTATCATGAAAGGGACTACCTTGACTAGAAAGCATAAGGTGGAGTATTTTTTTTTTTGAGTTTGACAAGGCTTGTGATTGATTGGTGTTATGAGTTGGATGCTTGCACTAAAGAGGATTGAAACTTGTTAACTGAGGAAATCTTTAAGCAGTATGACTGTGACACCAAAATGGAGGTTACTCTAAAAGACCTCAAGCTACCTCAGTAGAAATATGATGAATCCTTTCACGAGTACCTAACTAGGTGGAGGAATAGGGCAATAGAGATAAAGAAGAAGCCTGACACTGCTGACCAAATCAGTCTCTTTATTTGGAATGTAAGCCTATAACTGAGAGATGGTTTGAAAATGAAAGGTTTGAAAGACTAAGAGTTATTAAAGGACAGAGTCATAGAAGCTAAGGGAGAGTACCTAGCTAGAAGGGCAAACAATGAGGGTACCAAGAGGAACTTCGATAATAACAACGTAGTTAGGAACAGTAGTGAGTCAAATAGAACTAAAAAACTACAGAAGTGTCCTCTAAAGAGCCTAGTCAGAGGCATTATTCCAACCTTGGTAAGTCATTATCTTGGATGCTAGACCATTTGAGTAAGGAGGGGAAACTTCAGCCACTGCCATTAAGGCCTATAAAGAGTCAAGGGTTGCCTTATCATAGAGAAGATTAGTACTATATGTACCATTAGCATACTGGGCATTTAATTGACTACTGTCACACCTTGAGAAATAGAATTCGGGATCTAATAAATAGTAAACAAATTTTAGATCAAGAGAAGAGAGATAAGAAGAAGAAAGGAGGTTATAATACCGTGCCCCCTCCAGTGTTTATGATCAGGTCTAGCTTACCTGAATGGTATGTTATAAGAGACCTATATGGGAATAAGTATGTGGTCGTTACTTATTCCACCCCAAAGTAACAAAGCTAAGTAAAGAAAATCGACCAGCTTCAATGATTGATTGCTGGGATACCCTCACAAAGAGTGAAGATGAAGAGACTTTGGTGCCCATTGATATATGGAGTTCAACTAGTGAAAATGAGAAAGAAGTGAGGGAAGAAAAGAAGGTAAAGGTAGTCACTAGGAGTGGAAGGGTGGCCTCAAAGATTGAGAAGTAGTCGGCTCCTGTTGTAGTGTTGACGAAAAAGGAAGTCGAGGGTGATAAGATAATTAAATAGTTAAAAAAGATGCAGGCATAGATTTTTATTTGGGACTTGTTAAGATAATCTCCCTCATACGGGAAAAAGTTAGTGGAAGCCTTAACTGAATCTACTATTACCACCACTATTTCACCCTTTGAGCTATTAGATTTGGTCAAGGGAGGGATAGGAGAAAATGTTGTGTACTCTAATGCTGATTTAACTACTGAAGCTCAGGTAAATGGCAACCACACGGCTTGTATGATGGTAGATGATGGTTCTTTAATTAATGTATGTTCCTTGGTGGCAATTTGTACTTTTAGGTTAAATAAAAATATGTTGAGTAAGTTTGACTTGACCATCTTTGCTTGTGATAATTCTAAAAGGCAATCTGCTGGGACATTTAAGGCTATAGTGAAGATGGGGCCTATTGAGACCGAGGTTGAATTTGTAGTGTTGCCAATTCCTGCCAACTTCTCCATGCTGATAGGAAGGCTATGGTTTCATAAGTTGGGTAGGGTCGCTTCCATGTTACACTAGATGATTAAGATCCCCTATGATGGTCAAGTGGTAACTATTAAAGCTATAAGAGAGAACTAAGTGTATGTGTTTGAGATAGCAAAATAGCCTTTCAATGGGTTCCATGTATTTGTAATCGATGATAAAAAAGGTGAGAGTAGTTTCACTGATATCCCATAAGTGATCAATATGCTAAAGAAGATGAACTTCTTGCCAGGTATTGGTTTAGGTAAGAACTCCTAAGGGCTTCTGACTATTGTAACTGCCAAGGGTTAGGAGGATAAGAAAGGGTTAGGCTTTACTGGTCCTAATCGAAATGAAAAGAAGAAGGAAGTAACGAAAGGGATTCCCCACATCTCTCAAAGCTTCATGCTTGCTTCAAGCATCTGCCTTTATTACGGAGAGAATGAACCTCATTTTATGGGGGATGAGGTAGTGCTAGGTTTTGAGCTGGTCAATGATGTTTTTAATTAGGAGCAAGGGATTATCAAGCTAGTTGAGGGCTTCTAAGATGAAGAGATTCTCCCGAACCATTCATCTTAGCATAAAAAAGTGCCTGAGGAGGTCATGATAGATAAGTTGCTTATTGCTCAATTGAAAGGCAAAGGGAAGATAGAGGTTGAGGATCCACCCAAAGCTGAGACAGAGGCTGGAGAGACATCTAATGTCGCCAAAACTGAAGAGGATACCCTTATTGATATTGTTTATGTTCCTGAACTTTTGATTAGAATAATGATTGCTCTTTTAGTCATATTAATAAGATGAACAATTTTGCTTACTTGTGTGATGTTTCTTCTAATTTCAATATGCATAATCATGATCATAAACCATTCATATTTTACATTAACTCAACAAACACATTTTTATTTAAACTCAGAATGAAAGAAAACCCAAGAAAAATTTTATTGGCATCGGATATAACTACTGAACAAAGAGAAAATTTGAGAGAATATTAAAAAAATTAAAAAAGTCTTTGCTTAGACCTATGAAGACATGTCGGGGATAGATCAAGAGATTGTTGAACATGCAATTCCAACATATCCGAGGTACAAGCTAGTTAAATAAAAGCTCAGAAGGCTTAGACCAGAATGGGCTAAGAAGGTTAAATATAAGGTTAGGAAGGGAATAAAGGCTAAGTTCTCGACAGAAGTTTTGTACCTTATGTGGTTGGAAAATGTAGTTCCTATAGCAAAGCAAGATGGAAGAGTCAGGATTTGTGTAGATTATAGGGATTTGAACAAAGCTTTCCCTAAGGATGACTTTCCTTTGCCTCATATAGATGTTCTAGTTGATAGTGCCACCACATGTGCCATGTACAGCTTTATGGATGGGTATGCCAGGTATAATCTAATTCTAAACAAGATAGTAGATTGGATTAAAACAATCTTCATAACTGAATATGGTACATATGCCTATCGAGTCATGCCTTTTAGGGTTAAAAATGTAGGTGCCACTTACCAAAGAATGGCTACTAGGATACTGAATGACTTGATTCACAAGAAAGTGGAGGTATATGTGGATGACATGATGATCAAGTTGGTTACTCGAGAAGTTCACTTTGAAGTGTTGGAGAAGTTTTTTTAAAAGATCGATAAGTACAACCTTTAACTTAACCCCGAAGAAGTGGATCTTTGGGGTAACTTCATGTAAGCTTTTGGGGTATGTAGTGAGCCAAAAAGGTGTAGAGATAGATCATAATAAAGTAAGAGCCATTAAGGAGATGTTAGTACCCTAGAATGAAAAGGAGGTTAAATGGTTCTTAGGAATAATTCAGTACATAAGCATGTTTATAGCCAAATTGACTTTGATTTGTGAGCCTATAATCAAGCTACTTAAGAAGGAGCAAAAAGTGGTCTAGAATGAAAATTATCAAAAGGCATTCGATATCTCAGGTCGGTAAGCCTCTAATTTTGTATTTAGCCATAGAGGATAATTTAGTGGGGGCAATATTGGCTCAAGAAAATGGCTTTGGATTGAGTATACAATGTACTACCTCAATAAGAAGTTTCTCCTTTATGAAGTGAAGTATATAAAAGTTGAAAAGATTTGTCTAGTGATCATTTAGGCATTAAAGAAGCCAAGATATTACTCTTATTCTTATAGGATACAAGTCATGGCTAAACAAAATCCTTTTAGCTACCTACAAGAAGCACCCTCGCTCTTAGAAAAAATGGAAAGGTGGTTGATCCTTCTCTAAGAGTTCGATATAGAGTACGTCATTAGGAAAACCATTAAAGAGAGAGCAGTAGCAGAGTTCCTGGCTGATCAGCTGTTAGAAAGTGAAGAGATAACCTATGAGTTCCTTGATAAAAACATTGTAGCCATAACTATTTAGGGTTGGCAGATGTATTTTGATGGAGCTGTGAATAATAAAGGAGTAGGAATAGGAGCAATCTTGGTCACCCAAAAAGGAGAGAAAGTGCTATTAGTCAAGAAACAGAGATACAAGGCCATAAATAATGAAATTGAATATGAAGCTTACATCTTCGGGTTAGAAGCCTCGTTAGCTGTGGGGGAAAAATATGTAGAAGTATTTGGAGATTCATCTTTGGTAGTCTACCAAGTACGAGGTGAATGGTTAGCGAAGGAGGAATGATTACTACCTTATCTTGAGTGTCTGAAAGCTTTAAGCGATCAATTTGAGCTTTATACTTTTAGGTATATACTTAGAGAAGAAATTTATCTAGTAGATGCCTTAGCCACCTTAGTATCAATGTGGGATAATCTGAAGGGGGTAAGTATGAAGCCTGTACTAATTTTGAGTTCTAATAAGCCATGTTTTGAAGATGAGTAGATTATGGATATCGAGGTGGACGATGGGAAACCCTGGTACTATGAAATTCAAAACTACTTGGAAAGGTCAGTATTTCCTAAAAAGGCCATTGAAAAGACCAAAGGATGATCTATAAGTTGTCAACCAAGTTCATTACCATAGTAGGAGTGCTCTACAAGAGACAGCATGATGGAATCCAACTAAGGTGTTTGGATGAAAAAGAGGTGAGAAGGGTCATGAAAGAAGTACATGTGGGAGTGTGTGGAGCCCATATGAATGGTTTAGCTCTACCAAATAAGATCATGCATTAAGGATTCTTTTGGCTTATAATGGATACTAGAGACTCTAATTATGTTAGAGAATGTCAACTATGCCAGCAGTATGCAGACCTGAGGCATTTACCTATTTTTGAGTTATGCAACCTTACATCACCATGGCCATTCGCTACATAGGGTATAGACATCATGGGTATGATCGATGCACCCACTTTGAAAGGACACATATTTATTATAATGGCTATCGACTACTGTATGAAATGGGTAGAAGCATAATCTTTTAAGAAAGTAGATGTAAGGGATATGGCCAAGTTCATTGATAGGAATTTGGTATGTAGATATAGCTTGCCTCATCACATAGTGTCAGATAATGGGTTACAATTCTTTGGTGAAACTTGACAGATGCTAATTAAGTATGGAGTCCAACACCATAAGTCTTCTCCTTATGGACCTTAAACAAATAGAGTAGTCGAGGTAGCTAATAAGAATGTCACAAGAATTTCAGCTAAGATGGTTTAAACCTATAAAGGCTGGGCTGATAAACTACCCTTTGCATTATAGGGTTATAGGACCACAACCAGGACTTCAATAGGAGCTACTCCATTTTCCTTAGTTTAAGGGATAAAAGCAATATTGCTAGTAAAAATTGAGCATCAATCTTTGAGAGTCCAACACCATAAGTCTTCTCCTTATGGACCTTAAACAAATAGAGTAGTCGAGGTAGCTAATAAGAATGTCACAAGAATTTCAGCTAAGATGGTTTAAACCTATAAAGGTTGGGATGATAAACTACCTGTTGCATTATAGGGTTATAGGACCACAACCAGGACTTCAACAGGGGCTACTCCGTTTTCCTTAGTTGAAGGGATAAAAGCAATATTGCTAGTAAAAATTGAGCATCAATCTTTGAGAGTAGCTCTAGAAGCTGAGCTGCTAGAGATAGAATGGGCTAGATAGAGGTTGTTGTAGCTTAACCTACTAGATGGAGATAGGATGCGAGCATACTATCACAATCATATTTATCAAAAGAGACTAGCTCATTTATTTGGGAAGAAGGTTAAGAAGCACCCATTAAAGGAGGGAGATCTAGTATTCAAATAGATACGGCCTGAAATCCCAGATATCTGAAGCAAATTTAGGCCCATATGGGAAGGACCTTTCATGCTTAAAAATTTTTTTTCCAAGGGAGTTGCCATTTTATCAGGCAGTAATTACAATGAATTCAGAAAGCCAGTAAACATAGACAGATTAAAAAGTTTTTACAACTAAGACTAAAAAGAAAAAATATAAAATAAAATGCCCTGAGTCAAAAACCAAAAATGATAGCCTTGCATAACTTGGGCAGCTCGCCAGGGTGAAAACCAAAAAAAGGCATCCTAGGCAAAAATTAAAGGCCTGGATAAAATTAGACATGCACACTGCATTCTAGAATGTGAAAAATAAGCCTGGATCAAATTTCAAAGTAATTGCATTACTATAACACAATAAACTTTAATTGTGACTAACAGTTAAATGTGCCTATCTTGGAGGATGGGTGACCTATTGGGAAGTGTGAGTTAAACATACTGTGAGGTAGTCTGAGCTAAATGGAACCCAGTGGTACAATTTTAGGAGAAATTGAGGTTTAATAGGCCTCCAAATTAGCAAATAAAGAAAAATTTCACGGTTAATGAGGGGTTTGACCATAAGTTTAACTGAGCTTATGGAAGCCCTAAAAACCTCTAAAAGAGTTTCTATTTCACACAAATGCTATGAGTGGCCCAAATAAACCACTGACAGTGAAAAATGGTAGTTTCGGCAGTTTTAAAATTTCGATTTTCAGACCGATGACAATTGCCTTTGGAACTAAAAGTATATTAAAATGGTCTCAGAATTACCTGAAATTTTAAGAACACCTTCCTACATGCATTGGTGCATGTAGAAAAAACTTTTGAGTCATTCTGAAAACTAGAACATTAATTCCTGAAAAAGGGTGAAAATTGTTGGAATTTAACAGTTACATGCATCACATACATGAGCGGAATTTTAAAATTTTTTAACCATTAGATCTGATCTTGCCATGAATACACAATATAACTATATGAGAATAAGAAAAATCACCTTTGATTTTTGTTGAACAATTGATTTTACTTCGCACCAGGTTGTTGAAAACCACAGTGTCCAAAATCAAACACCCCTAATGAGTAATCCACACTAGAGAGGGATAAATTGAACCAACAAATTGGTGTAATACAAGGAGTGGCCGAAATCTAAGAGGCTAGCAATGGTAGTGGCGCAAAAAGGGAGAGAGAGATTAAGAGAAAAGACTTTCTTTTTGTTTTAATCACTTAACCCTTATTCTCATTAGTTGGCCTTTTATAGTTAGGTTAAAATTCCAACTCCTTAATGAGATTGGGCTCTTTAAAATTGCTGGAGAATTATTAATTGGACCTCTGGAATTAATTATAATCATTTGGGCTTAATTAAATTCAATTTAAACCTTTTCATAAAAGTCTATGCACAAAACCCACAAACTAGGCCCTTTGTACAACTAATTGGATTTAAATATCCAAATGGATTCCAAATCCAACCAAATTAAATATGTGGGTTCCATAACACTTATGTAACATATTTAAATTAATTTTGTCCATTAAATAGGCCATTAAGGCCTTCTGTTCTGAGGTAGGCGTGTGGCCCTTACAGAAGGGCTTCCGCCAACTGCTTCATTCCTTTGGCCTTTAATAATTGCTCCAATGGACTTATTAATTATTATACCAGTCCTATAACACTTATAGTAGTCCTACAATACTTATAAGACAATAATTAATCATGAAATACATTATTTCAATTAGGTCCAATTTTGCAGAACATTTCTCAAAAGTTTCGCGGACAATTTTATTTGATCATAATTAATTAAACTCTTTAATTAATTATTATCATATTCTCTTCTCTACCTTCATAATAATATCAAATATTATTATCCTTGTCATTTTACCATTTTACCCTTTTCTCTATATGTGTGTGACCTATTGGGTTCTTGTCCATGTTGGCAGTATAATATGTAATTGTGAGTTCTATTCAAAACTCACATGATTTAAACTCCTTTAAATCATTTTATCAATCTCTATTGATATTTTGATACATCATTATACAAGTTATGATTGACCTCTAGCTAAGCATCATGACTACCCAAATGTCAGGAAAGTCATGTGGTTTGATTGTACCCTTCCATAGAAACAGTTACTGTGCAATTACTTCTTTCACCACTCTTATCTCAATTAGATTCTGAGTATGGATTTCTGTCAACTCATATAAATCTAATTATGTATGTTCTATTAATTTAACCATTATTCCTAAAATGCCCTTCATGGATCTTCATCCATCTCGGCATATTACTCTGGCTAGAGATTCTATGAACAAGGCAATTATAGAATCATGCGAGATAACTTCCCTTGTTAAATCTGGGATGGTGAATCCTTTGTCAATCACTCAACTATCTTCAAGTAGGTCATGATATACCCAATCTCCTAATTATGTTCACTCCCAGTTGGAAGTAATCAGTTATGGAGTCAAAGTATACCACTTGCTACTTAAGATAACTTTGGTGATCTCAAGTCTAAGGATACTTGCACAACCGCTATAAAGAGATTCCTCACTGACATAGATTTAATATCCATATGAGGATTCTCTTTGCAGGTCTCCAATGAACTTGTTCCTCTAACAAGCATCCGAATGTTAGCTTTGATTATCATCCATAATCACAGTTATGAGAACCACTGCTTGAACCATTCAAGAAGCATAACATGTGCTAGTCTGTCCGAATTAACAATGTTCTATCTTGTTAATTATATGACTAGGGATATTTAGATATTAACACATTTTCATGCGATAGACATCTCACATCATGAACACCTTTATGATTGCCTTTGCACTGTGTTTATAATATCTAGGACTTTATTTATTAATTTAAGATTTACAAACTCATGTATTCAAACATAGCATTAATAAAGGAATGATGCCTTTTATTAAGAATATAAATTTCATACATATGAAAAACATCCCTATTATATGGGCTCTAGGGCATACTCTCTAACAAAAATAAAGGTTAAATTGGTTAGAGGACTTAAATGTCATATTTTAAGCGAATGAGGGCATAAACGTCATTAGGGTATGAGTTATGTTAGCCTACAAGCCTTGGTTTGGTGTGAATAATAGTAGGAGCCAATGAATGAGTGACAAGTGGCTTAAAAAATAAGCAATTGGATCCAATAGTAAGTAGAGAAATCTTGGTAATTGATCTGGGGTATTTAAAGTTACCCTAGACTACTCTATAATACTCCAAAATCTCCTCGAAATTCTATCATCTTTCTCCCCAAAACCTCCCAAATCCAAACCACCCTATACAAGCCATTCCACCATTTTTCTTTCTTCTTTCTTCAATTCCCACCAAATCAAAGACAAAAATTTTATCTAGATACATAAGAAATATCCCTCTTCATCCTAGAAACAAGATTAAAGTAAAAGGAAGTGGTGAAATCAAGTGTTGGAGGCGAGAGAAAGTTAACCTAACTTTCAAAATTTATGAATTTCTTGCAAATCTAATTGGGGCTTTTCATATAAACTTGTAGAGCATCATGGATAGGATCTTTTAGCATTGATTCCATGTTAGAATTAAAGCTTAAACTCGTGATTTTTATTCCTTTGAATTTTGGCCTAAAGAAGAAAATCAAGAAGATAAACAAATCAAAGAGGGAAAGGGCAAGGAGAAGAAAGTCTAAGTGATTCCAAGGCCATCTAAGGTTAGTGGATACATTCATACACTTAATTTCAATTTTATATGGAATTATAGTTAGGTTTACATTATGTAACTATGGTAATTCATGCTAAATGAGTAATTAAATTAAGATGACATGATATAATGATGAATAGACATAATATAAACTTAAATTAGTGGTGAAAACAACCAAAATAGGCATGAACCTATATTGGCCGAATGGGTTATCATGGTGTAATATGATAATTTAAGGCAATTGTAATGTGAAATGCATAATATAAACATCAGAGAACATGTTAGAATGCATTACAAAGGAAAAAAACATGTGAACATAATGTTAAGTATGTGTACATAATGATATTTATATGTATAACTATGGTTATGCATATAAAATGACTATGTAACCATGTAAGGATGCTAATAATGAAATTAGAAACATGTATGATATATAAACAAAGAGAAAACAATATCATAGGTATGTGGAAATAATGTGGCCGAATGAAATTGATGTTGAAAATCATGTGATATTATGTCATATATGGGTAATCACATGTGTACATGATAAAAACATGAATAGTAAATCATTATTTATATGAAATGATTATATTATAACATGACATCTTGTGAACATCATGAGAAAATGCATGATAAGTGACACTAAGTTCATAAAAGAATTGCCCTTAGTGTTTAGTGGGTAAGCCGGGATCATAAGATATAATGGCTAGCCATAGGGGCCTATATACCACGGTTGCACCATGAGTTTTGCTTCATTATATATTTTTTGGTTTGCCAGTATAATTGAATTTGGGACGCATGGTTATCTCAAGTAATCTGATCCCCACTCACATCATTAAAGTCCTCATTTTGTATATCTGGTTCGAGAATTTTCACTAGTTATACTAGGGAAAAAATCATAATTTCAAGAGATTCAGTGCCAAAATGAATTTTTATCAGTAAATGTGTTAGTCATGCAATTTATATGTGAAAAAGGTGAAAAGCCAAGTCAAATGGTTCAAAAGGGGTAAAAATATAATTATGTGAGAAATTAGGGACTAAATCGTAATTCAACACCATAAAATATGATTAATAGACTTAGAAGAGGCAAATAGATAAAAAGGGCAAAACCATAATTTTTGAAAAGTTCAGGAACCAAATTGTAATTTTTCACCACAAGTAGGAAAATAAGGACTAAAATGAAAATTTTACATTTATGGTAAGTAAAAGGTGAAATAGGGCCAAAATAGATGTAATTAAGTCAAATATAGTGGAATAAAAAGATATAGGTACCAAATCGTAATTTACTGTTTAGTTAAGTAAATTACTAAAAGAGTGAGGAATATGAACATATAAGTGATTAAATAAGGTAATTGAAACTAAAGAAATAAAATAGAAATAAAAGAGAAGAAATGGCTAAGTAAGGGTAAATTAGTAATTTGTGCTATATGTATTCTTTTGTTGAAATTTTGTGTAGTTATATCCACCACTAAGCAATAATGTTGCTTAGCATATTAGTTTATCATGACTTCGCGCAGGGACAAGTAATGAGCTCTTTGGATCAAAGACAAAGAATGACATGTACATATATGTAATAGACTTATTATTGTATACTTAGAACTAACGAGTTTTGTATGATATTGTAAACTGAATTAACTAGTGATATACTATATATGCATATAATGTGTGGTTTATGATTGTGTGATTGGGATGGAATTTTGGAAGTGTTTGTGTGACTGTTGAAGTCATGGAGGAGGAGAATTTGATTAGGTAACTAACTAAATCACATCGTAAAGTTTGGTACACATGATAGTATATCATCAAGGTATTAGGGTGTTATAGCACCTCTCATGCTTGCTGAGAATTTACACAAACAGAAGTCATTGAAAGACAAGAGTTGATGGAAAGTCAGCTATAGAGTACACTCACTATGGACTAGACATGTCTTTACTATTAGGATCTTCCATAACAAATCCTATCACCAAGATGGATATAGTGTCCCACCAGTTACACTATCCCCAAAGGTCACATTTTCAAACTTTTACTACTGATTGCCTTGCAAAACCTAGACTATCAGAGGTCAAAATGGAATACTGCTTAAGCTAAGAGTTATATAATGGTTAGAATGCCATTGTAGCAGTCAATGTTCATTTGGGCTACAACTAAGAGGACTCTTGGGTAATAAACCATACTCTTTAGAGTGTGGGATATTTCGATCTGGAACACATCCAAGAGGAATGTAGAGCTAATGTTGATAATAAGGAACTATCGGACAAGAGGTGAAAGCCTGATGATAATGAAAAATTTGGAAAGAAATAGAGTGAAATTAGATGTGTTAATAGCCTTGATGATGATGATTTTCCTTACATTAGTACCAATCTACAATATGGTGACATAGTCATTAGGAAGTGTACAGAATCTAGCCAAGATCACAGTACTTGTAGACACTAGGTCCTGAAGCGGCTCTTGATTAGAGTTACCTAATAAGGAAGTGGTTTCTCATAAATAGAAAAGGAATGGAAGTGCTAGGATTTCCTTGGGTTTTTAATATTCTTAAAATAACTTTTTTTTGAGCTATGCCCCTTTATCTCTTTCAAAAAAGCAAAATGAGGAAATTAGTTTCGAAAACTTGGAGTAGTCTAGAGTTTTATAGCCTTATATATGGCTACGGACCTTATAATTAGATGATTATAATTCCATTTGAATCTTAAGACATATACCTAAAACTTTGATGAAGAAACCCAAATTCAATTTAAGCCTTAAGATTCTCTAAATTAGGCTTGAACATGGATGATCCGAGTCTATCCCTGCACCTATACTAGTTCATAGTAATTTTGACATATCTCTCTCTATAGAGCTCATATTTAGATGAATCAAAATTTGATAGAAACAAGACTCATTTTGAATCAACTTTTATGAAGAGAGTATGACCTAATTCTAAACCCATTGTTCCTAGTAATTTGTCAAATTCAGAACATCAATTTTGTCCCTAAAAATTTCTTGGGAGCAGTCGTCAATATTTTGGCCATAAATCCTAATATATAAATCTAAATTGAGTGATTTTAATTTATTAGAGGGATAAGAAATATGAGAAAGATGCATAGAAGACACCTTGTCGATAAACTGGCATCTTCAAGCCTAAAATGGCAAAATATTTCGAATTAAAGGTCACTTGGCTGAGAAAAAGGGGACAAAAGTCAAAAGCCAACGGTAAAAGTCAAAGGTCCGTGAGTCACTCCCAAAATGCATTTTGCACCCACAAGTAAAGGAAAAATGTGGGGAAAAAAATCCCCTTTGATCTTATCTCATTTTGGGATTTGTTTTTGGGTAACTTAGCCCTTTAGGGTCTTTTTCTCTACTTTTTCTTCTTGATCTTCCCCTTCTTATTCTTTTTCTTCTTGTTGTTCTTGTTCTTGTTCATGTTCATATTCTTGTTCTTGTTCTTGTTCTTGTTCTTCTTCTTCTTCTTCCTTGAAAAATCAAAAATTTTACCTTCAAAAAATCATAAAAATTATAAAAAATTCATAAAGCGCTAAATTCCTAACTTTGATGGAACCGACACTGAAGGTAATATTCTCGAGCCCCTAAAACCTATAAATTTAATATTTAATTTTAATTAATTATGTAAATAATATTTTTACTTTTATATTTTATTAATTTTGTAGTTCTATTTCAACTTTATTAATTTTTTATTAGTTTAATTAATTGTTAAATATGGTAATTTGCTAGCTAATTTTGTGAATTAATTTATTAAATTAGCTTAATAAATTAATTATTTTATTATGTTAATTTTTTTAATTATTAATTTGTAAATTCTTTGTTTAATATATTACATTAATTTATTAGTTTATTTATTGAATTATTATTTTTTCTATTATTTTAATTGTTAGTGTTATTTTCTTATTATTGTTGTTAGCATGTTTAATATTTATTTTAAATGTGTTATTGTTAATTTAATTTTGCTTATTTATTTATTTGTTATTTTTTTTATATATAACCTCATATATTTTAATTAATATTATATTTATAATTGATGTTTAAGTTTTTTTGGCCCAAGAAAATTTGATTTTCCTTTTTTACATAAAAATCATTTTCTAGGTCCTTTAATGATGCTCGATTTGCCCTGTCACTAAAAAAATCCCTTTCCTCTTTATTTCTATTGGTAGGGGACCTTTAGCAACTAGAGTTTATGACGACAGTAAAAAATTGTCGTCCCTAAAAGTCCCAATCATGTCCCTCTTCGCTCCCATTCACGTCCTCACCTACTTGCTTCCTCTTTTAGTCCTTTTGTGCTTTAGCCAACTTTCTTTCAACAATTGTTTTTTTTTTATTTTTTTCTTTTTATTATATAAATTAATTATTTTATAAATATTAATTGTTAATTTATTCTTTTAATTTCATTATTTATTTATTTATTTGATTTAATATATTAGCTTATTTATCTATTAATTATGTCACTATGTTAACTTGTTTGTTTGCTAATTTGATTTTCATTAATTATATTATTTAATTCATTTTTAATTAATTTTCATTATTATTTTATTTAATTTATTATTAACTCACCTTATTATTTCCTGTCCTTTTGACCCATTCGTGCATTGGTTTGAGATGAGAACGAAGTGGAATAGTTTAGGATATTTTATTTATTTATTTATTTATTATTTAGACCTGTATTATTATTTTCTTTCATGCCATTACATAATTAATTGTAATAGGTAGTCAAAAATGGGTTTTAGCACGATAGTTAGAAAAATTCACTTTAAATATTTTCTACCTAATTAATTAGATTTTTTTACATAAAAATGAACTAATATCCTATTTTATTTCAAAAATCACACAAAAGAATTTTATAAATATTACATGAGAGAGCCAATGTTCTTAATTCAATAAATAGCCCATTTTATGCATGTTTTATTTGTTTTATTATTCTTTCATGCCTTGCTTCATTTGTTGTAAATAAATGATTTTTTCAAAGCTATAAGCTAAAATTGCATTAAATGATTTTATACAAGTTTGAGTGGGATTTTTCTATAATAAAAGGGACCAATGTCTTGATTTTCACCCATAAAATAATATGTAAAAATAAGGCTTTTCCCTATAAATACAAATGATTCTTTTTACCTTAAAACTGACTAGCATGATTCCTTTTTAAAAGCTGCGAGGGATCATTATCCCATTTTTATCCAAAAATACACCTAAAATGTTGTGTTTTTTTAAATATGCATGCAAGGACTAATGTCCTTATCTAAATGAACTCAATTAATTGCAGATTTATGTATGAATTAATTTTTACATTTATTCTTACAACACATTCCATGCTTTTATAGCTTTTGATATACATGCTTTACAGCTTTTCTTACATGTTTGAATGCGCCTTTATTTTTATAACATAGCTCATGTGGAAAAAGAGATAAAATAAATTAATCATTAAAACTTATTTATATAACATTAACTAAAGGTATAAATAAGAGTAAAGTCCTAACTATCTCTGGTTTCGAATTTATAAGGTTAGAACTCATTTTAAAATATTTTATTAGTTGGAGACTCTGTGATACCTGCCTTGTAATACCCTAATCCACTAACCATAGATAATCATCAATAATCA
Organism: Excoecaria agallocha; assembly: GCA_037975025.1. Taxonomy (NCBI): domain Eukaryota; kingdom Viridiplantae; phylum Streptophyta; class Magnoliopsida; order Malpighiales; family Euphorbiaceae; genus Excoecaria; species Excoecaria agallocha. The sequence goes on from CM075816.1 coordinate 44,962,344, forward strand.
ACATTAAACCTAGTAAAGACCAGGTAAAAGTAATAATAATAATAAGACAGGTCATAATTACATGCCACAATAAATTAAAATCAAACTTAAAAATAAGAAGGCCTAACATAATTGGCCAATAATATAAGGAAATCCTTAGACAACTGCACTTTGTTAGGTCCTCTCTTCAAGAGCTGTATAGCCACTATAGCTATCGATCCATTGGAGCTTATCCTAAAACCTACACGGATAAACAAACCCGTACTAAGCTATAAAGCTTAGCAGGGAACAAACTCTATAGATAACTTTCTTACATAATTCACCTCATTATATACAAGTTCCTATATAACACAGAATAACAAATGAGTCTATTATATTGATCATTTCACAATGAACATTTGGGGAAGTCCCTGAAACTTAGTAAGAATACCATATTTACTAATGTCTAGAGCATTTTGCAAAATATCTTTGTTCGAAACTTGTCAATTTACTAATCATCATCTTTATACTCTTCTTCCTTTAAACTAGCATGATTCATACCCTTCTTGATCCTCACTACTTCAGAATTCAGACATCAAGATTATTGATAGTACAAACTTTAACTTAATGCATTAATCACATGTTTACATAAGTTATGCATTCAACATTAAATCCATGCACACAAGAGTGCTTATGCCATGTAACAATCATAAAGTTATTGCTAGACATGATTTCATCATATATCTTTATACAGTTCTCATTTCAGGTTCATACAAGCTTATCCCTTAATCCTATCTTATCATTGCAATTTAAACATCAGACCACATCATATTATATCATGTTTTACTCTTTGGTTTATATCATAACCATACATATGCATATATATGTTTAAATGATCATATACATACTAATAGGTTTTCATGGCATTTCAATGAACATGTATTACATATCATGATTAATAGACAAAGTTTCCATACCATATGGAGACCTATCAAACTTTCACATACATAAAGATCATTATGCATACTATAGTTCGTGTAACTTTTAATACAATATTATAAACTTGTGGCCCATCTATTCACCGTAGAACCCATTGGTGGAACTAACTCACACCAATACACCACAAACCTTCCTCATAAATAGATGTAAGATATCATAATCATATAACACATAATATAGCATTTCATTTCATAGACATAGTTTATAGCCAACAAGAATTAGGATACAACACCATAGTAGGCCATTCATCATGCTTACATTACCTAAATGGAGAATCATTGCATGTTTTACTTTATCTTATATACATTTATCATCTTTCATAGGCTGCCTAAGTACTAGTTCAAAGGGGTGGATAGCTGGAGCAATGGATACTCGAAGGTATTAAACCATGGATATCCAAAGATATCAAACAATGGACCCAAATGGGTCAAACAATAGTTCCAACAAGGAATAAAGTATGGACCCAAAAGGGCCAAACGATGGTTCCATTAAGGAACAAGACCTAAACGGGATCAACTATGGCAGCTGCAACTATATCCCTTTAGGCATGCCTATCTAATCCACAACTGAACTAAGACCCGCAGGCTGAACCACTTTAAGAACATCTTTGATTTATCATATTATTCTTTAATTAGTACATCATTTGGCTAAAAGCCACAATTCATAAGAGAATGCATATCATTCTTATCATACATCAATGTTGAGCTTTAGGCTCTATTACACATGGATGCAGGTCATGTAACCACATAGTTGCATCAACATTATTCATACATGTCATAGTAGTTACATGATAATGCAATCATAATAAACTATTACTTTTATTTATCATTCTCATCATACCTAGTATTATGAATGAAGCCAGTAAGGCAATTATAAAAGTGTAGTTATTGCTATTAAGAGTCTTCATATGATTATATGCATGTCCATATATAATTATGAGCATATAAGGCAACTTGAATCATAGTAGCACATACCCTATAGGTACTTATATCAGATCACATAAGGAGTCGAACTACTCATCAAAGCATGGTAACATTAATTATTAAACATTGAATTACATAACTCATTGATAATTCTCATTGACGTACCTTATTACACTTTGTCATGAGCATCCTTCACATACTATCATAACTCACATCAAAACATAATTATTTAAAGCAATACTCATGCATTATGATCCAAATAGTAGTAATATGCGTAGGTTCTCTTATAACTTAAGGGTCAACATTTGTTCATAATTAGTCCCTTGATTCACTTCAATGGTCCATCAGATTATGGATAATAAGTTATACACCTTAACATAATCACATATACTTCAATCATCTTTACTTGTATTTTTCATCTTGTAACATTTTATACTTAGGTAGGTTATGTGTGATTATTTCATCTTAGTCGTTAGCACACTACTAACGGGCATATGCTAACCATAATATAATATAGGCACGAACAAACAGGCGAGTAGGTTATTATATATAAATGCTTATCATTAATTCTTCTTATGACCTTGAGTGTAGTCAAGCTCTTATAGTTTCATAATTTAACATAAATTATGATGTCTCATTTCTTTTAACTTGGATATGTAGCCTTGTACCTATTCTCTTATTATCACTAGGCTATGTCCTAGTATTCTCATGTCATTGTAGAGGAATATCAATGTGCAATATTTTTGGGCAAAGCCAAATCACATGTGTATAATCATTATAATACAATCAATTATAAGTGAACATTTTAATGTATTCTAATGTTAGTGTTCATTTGCTACCTATATTCTCATATATCATTTCATTTAATCATGCTTAGTATCACCACTTATCTATATTTTATACTTAAAATGCTTTAAAATTGCTTAAAAAGGTTTTAGACCAGCTTTGGTGACACTACAGGGCTTAAAAATCATGTTTGGGTCAAGTAGGGAAGTGTCAAGAGTCATAAGGGGTGTCACTACTCGTGAAAGGGAGCAAACTTCATGACTCATGCACTTGTTCATTAGTAACATATGTCACGAGTCGTGACAAGAGTCACGAGTCATGAACAATCATAGGCAGTTTTATGAGTTCAACTTGTAAATAATGTTTGACCAACCAAAAGGCATTTTTAGCAAAAATGGTCTTCTACAAACTTGTTCCACTATGTTTCTAGTTTCCAAAAAATCAAAAATAATCTTGATATCATTCCTATATTTTTAGATATTTACAAAAAACTGAGGTCTGCTCCTAGTGACTGGGCACAAACTATTCCAGAATTCAAACTAAAATATTACCTAGTTAGAGATAGATTTGGAACTTGGTTTCTTCATATGAAATATAGGTACGCAAGTCTATTTTTGAAATCAATGAGAAGCATTCAATTTTATTTTCTCTAGCTCAAATTATAAGCAAAATAGTCCAGATAGGTTTATAAGTCATAAAGAAACGTGTGATTCATGAAGGGATTTCACGAATGAAGTAAAGAGATGAGATTCATGACTCGTGAATAAGTTCACAAGTGAAGAAAAATGGATAAGGTTCATGACTCGTGAAGAGGTTCATGAGTGAAGAAAAATGACTATCTTTCACGACTCATGAAAGGGCTCATGAGTGAAGAAAAAGGGCTGCATTTCACGATTCGTGAAGGGACTCAGGAGTTGGACAAGAATGCACGTCTCGTGAAGGTATTCAAAAGTGATAAGCCAAAGAAGAATAGCACATTCATGAGTGAACTAGGGTAAATGGTGCACGACTCGTGAAGATATTCACGAGTTGGACACGACTCGTGAAGAAATTCACAACTCGGCACTGGCACTCACAAGGAAAATAGATCCAATCACAGTTCTTCAAAACTCATGTTAAAACTCCTGATTAAAAACCCAGAAAACATAACCCTAAATTTCTATAGATCCTTTTACAACTAACAAAAACCATCCTACCATACATAAAATCAACATAATAGTTCCATACCTTAATGAAGCTTCAAATCCAACTCCTTTACTCATGATTCCTTCTTCTCTTTAACTTGATTTATCTGCTTCTCTTTTCTCCTTGCACATGGTGACAACAACATGATCTTGTAATCCCTCATCACCAGGAATCATAAATTAAAAAGAAGATAAAGAAGAGATCTTCAAGGGAAAACATTACCTTTCATGTTAACTCATAAATCCTAGCATCCTTCTCCAAACCGTAGCCATACGGAGAGAGAGAGAGATCCCACAAAATGTCGATCTCCATCTCTCCCAAAAACCCTAATTTATTGAGTGAGATAAATATCTCACCAAGAGAAATTCCCAAAATACACTTATACACTTTGATCTCCTAAATTTCCATTTCATACAATTTAACCCCAAAACTTCTAATTTACTTCCAATTTCATACTTCCTTAAAATTACAACTTACCCATATTTAATTATATGCATACTAAAATTGCCAAAATACCCCTCTTGGGACTTAACCTCGATAATTGCAAAATAATCCAATTTTGCCTTAATTAACGATGGTCCTCATTAAATAACAATAATCTAATTAGGGTCATGATTGGGTCCTTACATGCCTTATGGTGCCCAGTAAATGCCCTCGTAGGTTGATTGCCAACAATGGAATAGGGATACCTCGAGATGTCATCTCATACCTTTTTAAGGCTTGAGGCATTGAGGATTGGGTTGAATCCCTATCCATTGCAAAGCGATCGGCCTTTACGAGTTAAATGAACCTTGATCAGGTCTTGAGTCCTAAAACGGGTTTTCAAGAGCAAATCAGATACCTATGGGGTTCGATGCGTGTCACAGTGGCGGCTCCACTGGGGACCAAGAGATTTTGCTATAAAAGAACTTTAGTTAATTTAATATAAACGTGTTCAGTGATTAAGATGTTTTATCTCTTTTCGAAAAATTTCATTGTATTGATGTTAGAGCCTTAGAATTAAGTTAGGCATCCTTCTTTTAGCCTCGGTGCATTCATAAAGTACGACCTTATGTTCACTCAATGTAGGAAAGTGTTAAGGAGGACCACCAGCCCAAGCCTCGTACCTTTTAGTATATTAAATGATGACACGATCAGTCGTCATGCTCATAATGAGCTAGACCCATTGGCAAGGACTATGCTTAGATAACCTTAAAGCTATATCACCGGACTAAAACCTATGTAATGGCATAGATACTTCCACTCGGTGGTATGCACCATAAAACATTGCTTGCAATGTGGGCTTTTATGTATTGAATAAGCCCTAATAAACTTAAATGTCTGCTCATCAAAGGCTTTCTTGCTCCAATGGGTGTATTTTAGTTTATTTAGATTATTTAAATATAATATCACCAAAATCCATTTGTATGCGCTTTAAATTAAGAGAGACCATGTTACCTACTTTTTGCTTTACATCATGCGCATTCATTAGGTTCCCTGTTAAGCCATGAGCTAATCCTACCTAGGAAAAAGATCGTACTGCCTCCTATGTGGGAGTAATAAGGTTGGAAGCATTTATTTTCTTTCTTTCACATATGGTTGTCCATGATGCATGTATATACATACATTTCTAATTAATAATAATAACTAACAAATGTGTATATTTTGTGTGTATAGATTTTTTTCTTGATGTAAGTAAATCTCATCTTTTGTATAATTTATGCTTGCATAAATCACATCCTAAAATGTAAATGTAAGCTAAAACATGTGAATCTTGTCTGCATGACTGGGCATGAGCATGTATTTCACTTTATGTGCAACAAAATAATGATATTTAATATAATAATGTAAAACACTTAAATTAATCCTCTTTTCCATGAAAATGTGTATATCTTGTTTGTGTGCCATATTCATGGATCACACGTGTGCCATGTATTATTTGTATGCCTAGCATGTATCATGCATCACTCTAACCTTTTCACCTTTTTTCTCAGCCATTCTAGATTACATATCTAGGTGGTTTAAGGGTCCTAGTGATCGCCTTATTAGAGAGCATCATTCAACACAGTTAAAAGCAGAGTTAGAATTAGAGATAGATCTAAGTTCACTTAATATTTTTGAATCAACTTCAGAAGTTATAGCCATGGTAGATCCATCACAGAAAAGAACTCTTAGTATTCAAGAGTTAGACCGAAGATTGGATGAATTTGAAAAAAGGATAAAGTCTATGATGACAAAAATGATGAGCACTCTGGAACAGCCTACTGGCCAACAAACTTTGGCAGCTACCACACATGGAGAACCTATTGTTATTGGAGGCACCTCAGCTGCTATTATTATAGGACCTTTTTTAATGGCTGAATCGAGGAGTCCTGGGCTAAGAGTCCCACCTATTAAGAAGAGAAAGTATAAGGGTGTTGTTCCTGAGAAGGATCTAATCTTTGAGGAAGAAGAGTAGCCCACAATGGCTTGAGTTCCAAAAAGAAAAGTAATTAGAATAGAGGATCCAGCCTTAAGAATGATGGAGGAAAATGTGAAGGCTGTGGCCTAATTAATGCCAATAGGTAAGGGTAATGACCAATAAGATAGGGATTTGGATAGCAAGGAAGTGTTACCTCAAAACTTTAAATTGCCAGACTTACTTAAGTTTGGTGGCACTTCTAATCCAATGGTCCATATAAAGTAGTACACCATAGTAATGAAAGGGACCACCCTCACTAAGCGATAAAAGGTTGAATACTTTGGCCTTAGTCTTATGGTCCCTTCCATTAGCTGGTACCATAGGTTGCACCAGGAAATAAAGGAAGACTGGGATAGGCTGATAAAAGAATTCTTAGAGTAGTATGATTATAGCACCAAAATGGAGGAGTAGGGTAATGAAGATGAAGAAGAAGCTAGAGATTACTGATCAGATTAGGTTTTTCATCTAAAATGCCAATCACTATCTCAAAGACGGGCTCAGAATGAAAGGCTTAAAGGATTTGGAATGTCTCAAAGACATAGCGATCAAAGCTGAAGTTCAATATCTAGAGAAGAAGATTAGCTCAGCTAACTCAAATTCTGGTAAGAATACAGGAAACAGTAGTAATAATGGGGATAGCAATGGTATAACTGCAAGAGTCTCAGCTAAAGGAATGGGAAAGCCACTGTCCTAGCACCTCGATCATCTTGTTAAAGAAGGGAAATTGCAACCTTTGCCACTTAAGCTGGCTGAGAGTCAAGGAAGGCCTACATATAGACTGGATTGGTACTATGCCTACCATAAGCACACGGTCCATAAAATGGATTACTACCATGCTCTGAGGAAATGCGTCCAAGACTAGGTTGACATTGAGCAAGTTCCAAGGAAGAGAAATAATTATCATAGGACTATGTCATCACTAGTTTCTGTGTCTGACTTAGGTTTATTAGAATGGTATATGCCTTGAGATTTCAATGGCATGTGGATATCTAGCCATTACTCTCAATTCCAATAAGAAACCATTTAGAGAGTTGCAGGATGTAAATGCCACCACTAATTTTTAGGGCACCATCCAAAGAAAGGAGAGCCTGAGATGCTGAAAGATCTTTCTTTTTGCTATCTGTGCCTGTAGTACAAAAGATATAATATAAGCCATCTTTTTGATAATGTAAATGTGTCTCTAAACAAAGTATATGTGTTCTCCAACCATGTTAATTATATGAGATTTTTTTATGTATACAATGTCTTATTTTTATTGCATCATACGTAGTAATAATTATAGCTTATCTCAAAGACATTAATTCAATAAGCATCGTTTTATTCAATCTCAAGTATAAAGGCATTTCGAGTGCATCCTTTTGCTCTTAAAGTGAGTCTTAAGAAGATAAAATAAAAAATAATTAAATCTCCACGTAAATTAGTAGAGACACTCTACTGGATGACAAGAACAATATAGCATCATATTCTCATCTTTCCAAATAGCAAACTTAACCATAAATCCCAACTCACCTAAAAAGCGAGCCTAAATGTTAAGCTCAACTTACCTAAAATAACCTGCTCAAAATTCCAAGAGAACCTATAAGGGTTGACTTACAACATGAGTTGGGTGCACACAAGATGTCACTCCCTGAGATTAAATAAACATTTGGGTTATTGTATTACATGTCTAGTCATAGCTACTATTATTGTCATATGATGCATGTAAATAGAGATGTATGGACAAGTTGGGCATATGCATATGGTTAACCCATTAAGAGAAACTAATGGCATGAATAAAGACACATGCTAGAGTGGGTTTAATTCTAAGGCAATGAAGGTAACACCTCATATGGCAAAGACTTCTTTCACCATTTTCAAGTGCTTGAGAGCATCAAATGGTATGTACAGTTTAAAAAGGGTAGATTATCTTTGGCTCGAACAAGATGGACTTTTTCCCCTAAAACAATAAGAGAACTTACAAAGAAGAAAAGGCAAGAAAAAAAAACTAAAGGAGATAATTAGAGAATGCTTGCCTAAAGATTGGGAACACTGAAAAAGATGCACGAGAATCATCTACTAGATTGCATCTAAGATTGAGTTCCCTAACCACTAATGGTGTAAGCTATACATTTCATGCACACATTCTTGCATGCTTGCATGCATTCTTGTACACATTGCATGTAGCTTTTATATATGTTTCCATGTACATAACCATATAGGTAATGTGGAAGCTAGCTTTGCTATTTACGCCTCAACGATTTGCCCGAGCCTTCATATATGACAGCCTAAAGACATGAGAATTTCTTGCATTAATGCAATGACCACTACATTGCTGCTCTTTTGCCAACTTCAGGGAATATTCCTAACTTAGTTTATCCTACCAAAACTCTTACACAATTTTCTTTTGCAGGTTAGAGGATCATTAACTCCCTGGTGCATTCCATGGCATCATCCTTTTCCCAATTTTAGGGATTATTTCTAGTGTAATTTATATTGCTATGCTATGCCCAAGATTTTGACATAACTTTCCATTATTTTCTAGGTTTGAGGATCACTGCTTCCCTAATGCATTTAAAATAACTATTGTAGTGCCATCCTTTTGCCAATCTTAGGAAGTACCTTTATTAAATTAGCTTGGGCCACAAGCCTAATTTATCTTATAAGGTTATGTCCCGAGATTTTGACATAATCATTTTTTGCCAATTTTAGATTCAAAGGCTACCTCTCTTCTTCAAATGCAAACCCAAGGACCACTATCTTCCCAACACATTCAAAATGATTGTGACTACCATGACACTGTCCTTTCCTAATATTGGGTTTGACCTCAATATGAGAAATTTATCTTTCATTTAAACATGAGCTAAATAAGAGGTGGACATGCTTTATCTTTGTCTGTTGAATTACATAATAGCCTTAGCTACACCTTACAATTTATAAATTTTGAGTACCTTGAGCTAGTCTTAAAATTAAAGAAAAAAAAACATTTTACGATCAAAAGGGTTGGGTATAACTCAATAAGAGCACTAGAACATTTTTTATTACCCATCAAAGCAACCTTGGGGTGAGATAGAGCCCAAAAAATGATTTAGGCAACCTTTCTTTGTATAGCTTTCTAAATAACTCTTCTTATTGAGGTTTCATAATCGCTTGTTAGCCCCTTGAGGCTTTATTTTAAGTATGCTAAATGTGTGATTGTTTTATTATTACACACATTGAAATGACCCCCGTTACCTAAAATGAATTTAGCTTTCCCTTAGAAAGGTGACTACTAAGGTGTATTTTCTTAATACCTTAGTTTTTAGGACATAGGTAGGGTGAGAAGGGTGTCAAACTCTGGGAATCAATTTAACTATAAGTGCCATCTTATGTTAACTGGTTAGATACTAAGATGGATAGGCAATGACAAATAAAATAGGGTTGGTTAAATTAAATTCTTACTTACTAAACTAATTATCTAATCTAGATTATAACTTCAAACAATTAGTATAAGCATTAGAATTACAAGACATCAATTGATCTTATAAAAATTCAAACAAACAAATAAGCATGTAATGAATGGAGACTAAGGCCTACTATCCCTAGATGCAACTTTCATTATCAAATAAGGGCATCCCCATTTAGAGTCCATAAGCACTCTCATGTTATTATAGAGATAGATGAGGACCATGAAGTTCTATGCCTATTTTTTAGCCCTTCAAAGTGAAACCCTTGTCTCCTAAGTGATTTCTAACTTTAAGTAAGTTTAGTTACCTTTCTCATTGTGAACAAATTGATTAACATATTACATATGGTGATCAAGCATACATAATCAATTAAGTACCCAAACAAAATTAAATCATTCATACTTAAAATAAGATAATTATATTAATAAAGATTAATTCATACTTGTAATTCTAACAAAATAGATTTAGCCTAGATACATGTTGGGAAAACAAATACACAAGGAAAAGAACTAATTTCAAGTAAATTTTAAAGCAAAAAGAGAAGAAAGAATGGTAGCAGACTCCTCAATGTTTCTTCAAAAAAATACTTGAGTGTTGATTTACCTCTTTTGATCTCTTATCTTCCTTGAAGTATTCTTTTTCCTTATAATCTTTCTAATTCATTTGGAAATTATATGGTAGTTTTTCCATATGTAAAATATGTCTATCTTCGTGTATTTATAGGCCTAAAGGTGCCTCAATTGGTGTCTCTTCAGAAAGGGTTGCAAATCTAAAAGGGTACATGAAAGGTTGTAATTGTTGGCCTTTGTGAGGAGTGTGCCAAGTTAGACAAGTCAGCACAGCTACGCTCTATAACAAGTCATTACCACTAGAATGAGTCAGCACCTTCAACTGCTTCACAAATTGGTTCAACATGGCACAAGTTGGGATGCTGAGTCCATGTAATGAGTCAGCACACCTTGTTACAAGTCAGTATAGGCTCTTAAACTTCTGAAATACCTTTTTTTTCTATACTTCAACAAAAATTCCCCTTATTTGTGCTTCATTTCATCCAATTAAGCACATTTAGCCTACAAAACAAAGAAGACCTAAAAAGTAACCTAAAACCTAACAAAATACATATATGAAATTAAAGAAATGATATAATAACACATAAAATGGCTATGCTTAATTGCATGACACTAGTGACCACCGTGGTAAAGCTAATTTCTCATGTCAAGAATAGGAAGAATAATCTCTACCAATCCTCTGCATAAAATTCACTCAAAGAAATCAAACTTATTTATAATAAACTCACAAAAGAAAAAGCAAAATAAAGATAAAGAAATGAAACAGAATGAGAAATCAGAAAAAGAAATAACAAAAAGGAAAAAGAGGGAAATAAGAAACCCTTAAAGTCAACATCACAAAAAGACAAAAAAATGAAAAGAAGAATGAGACCCTGACCAATTATCTCTTAAACAATCCCAAGTGAGTTAATCTCCAAAACAAAATCCAAAAGTCCTTGGATAGTGGAGAAATAGGTAGAGAATAGTCTTCGCATTAATTAAGAAAGCATAATGGTTAGTTTCCTCTAATGAACTGACCATTTTTTGTTAGCCACTCACCCAGGCCTAATGTTACAACCAATGTAAGACCTCTTGATTTATAGGTTTGGTCTTATCCAACCTAGCAGAGATGACCTTCTAGTAAGGTTTGATATGCAAGAAGAGGCATATGGTGTTTCTTAAGCTTCAAGAGGGAAGCCATGAATGCATTTATACATTCAAATTCAACCTCACATCTAGAATTTGCTTTTTTAAAATAAAATTTTGTTTTGGCCTTTAACACACATACACAAAAATTGATTGGTATTTATTGTGCTTATGTGTAAGTTCAGTAAGCTTTGGTATTAACACACCTATTCTCTTATCCCTCATTAAGAGCGGCCCCATTAATTTCTCTTATTGAGATTAAACTAGTTGAAAAAGTAGTTCATTTAGTTTATTCGATGGTAAATAAAATTCAAGTTCAAAACATTTGATAAGTTTCCATTATTTTAAACTTTGGATGCTTCTTGGCAAACAACTCTTTACATACATTGCTCACAATACTTGTCATATACATGATTGTACGTACACGTATGAATTTTGTGTTAGAGAGTATGCCCTAGAGCCCATGTAATAGGGATGTTTTTCATATGTATGAAATTTATATTCTTAATAAAAGGCATCATTCATTTATTAATGCTATGTTTGAATACATGAGTTTGTAAATCTTAAATTAATAAATGAAGTCCTAGATATTATAAACACAGTGCAAAGGCAATCATAAAGATGTTCATGATGTGAGATGTCTATCGCATGCAAATGTGTTAATATCTAAATATCTCTAGTTATAGAATTAACAAGATAGGACATTGTTAATTCGGATAGACTAGCACATGTTGTGCTTCTTGAATGGTTCAAGCAGTGGTTCTCATAACTGTGATTATGGATGATAATCAAAGCTAACATATGGATGCTTGTTAGAGGAACAAGTTCATTGGAGACCTGCAAAGAGAATCTTCATATGGATATTAAATCTATGTCAGTGAGGAATCTCTTCATAGCGGTTGTTCAAGCATCCTTAGACTTGAGATCACCAAAGTTATCTTAAGTAGCAAGTGGTATACTTTGACACCATAATTGATTACTTCCAACTGGGAGTGAACATAGTTAGGAGATTGGGTATATCATGACCTACTTGAAGATAGTTGTGTGATTGACAAAGGATTCACCATCCCAAATTTAACAAGGGAAGTTATCTCGCATGATTCTATAATTGCCTTGTTCAGAGAATCTCTGGCCAGAGTAATATGCCGAGATGGATGGAGATCCATGAAGGGCATTTTAGGAACAATGGTTAAATTAATAGAACATACATAATTAGATTTATATGAGTTGACAGAAATCCATACTTAGAATCTAATTGAGATAAGAGTGGTGAAAGGAGTAATTGCACGGTAACTATTTCTATGGAAGGGTACAGTCAAATCACATGACTTTCCTGACATTTGGGTAGTCATGATGCCTAGCTAGAGGCCAATCATGACTTGTATAATGATGTATCAAAATATCAATAGAGATTGATAAAATGATTTAAACAAGTTTAAATGATGTGAGTTTTGAATAGAACTCACAATTACATATTATACTGCCAACATGGACAGGAACCCAATAGGTCACACATATATAGGGAAAAGGGTAAAATGATAAAATGACAAGGATAATAATATTTGATATTATTATGAAGGTAGAGAAGAGAATATGATAATAATTAATTAAAGAGTTTAATTAATTATGATCAAATAAAATTGTCCGCGAAACTTTTGAGAAATGTTCTGTAAATTGGACCTAAATGAAATAATGCATTTCATGATTAATTATTATTGTCTTATAAGTGTTATATGACTACTATAAGTGTTATAGGATTGATATAATAATTAATAGGACCATTGGAGGAATTATTAAGGGCCAGAGGAATGAAGAAAGTTGGCGAAAGCCCTCCAAAAGAGGGCCACACGTCAACTCCATACAGAAGGGCTTAGAGGGATTTTTCTTGGACCAAATTAATTTATATATGTTACATAAGTGTTATGGAACTCACATATTTAATTTGGTTGGATTTGGAATCCATTTGGGTATTTAAATCCAATTAGATGCACAAATGGCCTAGTTTGTGGATTTTGTGCATGGTATTTTATGAAAAGATTTAATTTGGATTTAATTAAGCCAAAATGATTATAATTAATTCCAGAGGCCCAATTAATAATTCTCTAGCAATTTTAAAGAGCCCAATCTCATTAAGGAGTTGGAATTTTAACCTAACTATAAAAGGCCAACTAATGAGAATTAGGGTTAAGTGATTAAAACAAAAGGAAAGTCTTTTCTCTTAATTCTCTCTCCCTTTTTGCGCCAACTCCTAAGCTAGCTCTTGGGAATTTCGGCCAGCCCTATTTAAACACCAATTTTTTGGTTCAATTTACCCCTCTCTAGTGTGGATTACTCATTGGAGGTGTTCGATTTTGGACACTGTGGTTTGCGACAATCCGGTGCGAAGTAAAATCAACTGTTCAACAAAAATCAAATGTGATTTTTCTTATTCTCATATAGTTATATTGTGTATTCATGGCAAGATCAGATCTAATGTTTAAAAAATTTTAAAATTCCGCTCATGTATTTGATGCATGTAACTGTTAAAATCCAATATGGTATTAGAGCCAAGGTTTTGCCATGGATATACAATTCTATATTTTTCTGCGGAATAAGTTTTATTTTGTTTTGAGTTATTTATTTCATGAACTTTAAAATATTAGATTTGATTGTTCATGAATGAGAAATATTGATTTCTTTTTGTATGTGTGATCAAATAAATTTGGTGGAAACAAAAACGAAATTTTTGAATGATTAAGATTTGGGTTTGGCGTGAAACCCATTAGGGTTTGGCATGAAACCCTAGGTAATGTAGGGGCTGTTCTAATTTAATTTCTTATGGATCCATTTAAAAATCATTTTGATGATATTTTATGTGTTTAATATGTGATATTAAGCCGTAGGATCGATCGGAATTAAAATCGAACAAGTTTTGCATGAAAACTAGTTTTGTCAAAAAGTTCGATAAATTGGTGTTCTTCGTGTGTTCTTGATGTGTTCATGGTTAGAACGACTTTTGATCTTCTAAATTTGATATATATAATATATTAAAGTGTTTTTAATTAATTGGATTAATTAAATTGGGCCTTAAATTAATTTGATTAATTTTAATTTATTAAAACCACTTAATGGGCTTAATTATGTTTACGAACTTGGTTTAAATTAGTGAATGACTTGGTGGGCCCAAGGAGCTGATTTAAATTAACTATTATAAACATTAATTAAGTTTATTAATGGGTTTTAAGGGCTGGAGTGGGCTTGGCTCATTCCAAAAGGCCCAAATGGTCCAAATGACACAAAACTAGTTTGTGTGTGAACACACTTAGGGTTTTTCTTCTGTGGGTTTCGGCCTACACTTGTTTTAAGCCCAAAATTGATTCTTTTAATTATTTAATATGATTAATTAATTAAATAATCAATTTATAATTAATTAATAATCAATTTGATTGATTATTAAGGCAAGAACACATTCATGCAAAAAGGTTTCCTAAAATGAAAGTTTCCAAAATGGAAAAAGTTTCCTAATTTGATCACATCATTAAAATAACTCAAAATATAGTTTCAAAGGTTGAAACAAAGTTAGTAATCCATTTCTTTATGCATTAGAAAGGCATATAAGGGTGTATGATTGGCATGATGGATAGTTATGGACAAAGCCCAATATGATTGAGCATTATGCATGTTTTGGCCCAATGAGGACTTTCATGTCCCGGCTACTTGTTTTTGGTTTGTATTTCATTTCAACTTGTAATATGTAATTAGATTACTTAGATTAGAATTAGAAATATAGATGGAGACCATTTTCAAGGAGCAAGATGGACCGGATGGAGATCCAACAAGCTTGGAGATAATGTAATTATTTTTCTTATTTGAATCATGCATACTACCTAGGTGTGACCTTTTGATTTCCCTCTTGGCTCGGGGAAATCAATGTAGTGAAGTCCATAACTATACCATATTTGTATGCTTATATTTATGTGATAGATATAGGATGCATACCAATGTATGCCAACCATGTATGATGAGACTTAATTAACTAAAACCCTCAAACAAATACTAAGGTATATAAGCCTTCCATTAATTTGAGGAGAACCAGAGTTCTTTATAGTGTGGGTTGTTGACCACAGTCAAGCTCACATTATGTTGAATATGTTCAAATCTAATTAAATGGGTCATCTTAGCTAGCCTATTAGTTTGTTGACCACAGTCAAGGCTAATGGTTCTAAAGGCAAGATTAGGGAATGCATATATGATATGCATGCATCAAGAGTTGATAACCTAATGATCCAATAGTTGTGTAGAGACACAATTGGTATAGAGATACCTACCTTTCAAGGGTATGGAATTTGGCTTGTTGACCACAGTCAAGGTCAAATTACATATCAAGGATTGGATATTGGCCCACTAAGAAAACCATTGGGTTTTCTCGGATTATATAGTGAGGGCTAGTAATTCGCAATAAAATAGTGGGAGTAAATGGATTAATTAAAGACCTTATTAATGCATACATATATATGAACATACTCTCATATCTTTTCTTTTTCACATCTAGGTCATCATCATGAGCACATCAAACATTAATATACGATCAATCTTGGATAACAAGCTGGTTGGCAACAACTATTCTGACTGGATCAGGCAAGTGAGAATTGTTCTCAGAGCTGAAAAGATCCATTATGTCTTGGATAAAGATCCACCACCACTTTCATCAGATGATGCCATTGATGAGATCAAAGGCATTTATCGAAAATACATGGAGGATAGTGAAGCAGTAGCATGTCTGATGCTGGGTGCTATTGATGGAATATGACATGGTATGATAATCATGATAGCACAGTGGAAAAACAAAAATTTTATCATACATACCATACATATCCAAAGATAGGAACGAAAACATGCAATTTTAGGGTTTTGAAACTTACAATAGATGATGCCTTTTATTCTTTGATTTTTGTGATGTCCAGCAACCAAGATGCCTTTATCCACCTTAGTTCTCGATCACCAATGCCAAGGAACAGCCTTTTGCGCCACTCCCTCTATTCTCACACACACAATTACACCGTCGGCTTAAAAACGAGATTGCTAGATCTCTTTTTCGGTATTGTGTAAGGGTTATAGTTTGAAGCTACAAAACTTGATTTTGTACTTCTTTAGATTGCTATTACTGCTCAATAACACAAGAGAATGAGGAACAATCCTTTCTCCTTGTGAAAAATTGAACAAAAGAATTAAGAGAGAGAGAGTCACTATTCACGAGTTACTATTCACGAGTTACTATTCATGCCACAAAAAAATTAGGTTTTAGGGTTTTATTTCTTTTAATATATATGCTTGTCCTTTGGCAAGTCATTAATCTGAATTCAACTATCCTAAGATAATTAATTCAAACTCTATCACTTCCTAAAGATAAGTAATATATTTTGAATTAAACTCCTTTGAATTTAAATTCAAATTTGAAATAAAACATAAGACATTTAAATAAATGAAATCACTTAATTAAATATATAAGTGATTTAATTTAATTTAAATTCCTTTAGGCTTTAATATTCAATTAACTTAATTAACACAAGATAATTAATTAATTGAAATTTAAACCTTATGGGCTGAATTTCTCTCTCTCATGGACCAAAGCCCAATAGCAATATTATAACCCATTACATACATTAATTTGACTTTAATTAAAAGCCCAAATTAATGTCCAATACTTAATTTAAATATTTTAAGCCCAATGCTTTGTGTGCGATCCTATAGGTCCATTTAATGTTGGCAATGAATTAATAAATTAATTCAAAGGCTATATATATTCTCTAGCAAGATATTATAGCATTCCAAATTAAATGAAAATGCATATGGCATTTGGTGACCTAATGTAATTTTGCATAGTCCCTTACCCATAAATATCAGAATTAATATAAGGCATGGAACTAGTCATCCTTATATACATTAATTCATTTCTTGATATTCCAGTGACACTGAACTCTCAGATAAATAATGATTACTCATTATTTCATCTCGGTATGGCCATACACTTCTCAGTTCACTGATCAAGTGGCCGGTGATATTTTTCTCTCTTATCGAGAGGGGTAATCCCTTCACTTCTCTCATGCTCTCTAACATGAATCAGTGCATACCCAATCATACCCGTACTTGTCACTCTGTTACGAGCACGTTAGGTGTATGTCAAAGTACACAGTAATTCATAAAGAGTTTCATAGAGATTTCAGGTCTAAGAACTCCGATACAAAACTTGCATATGAGAAACACTTATGACTTGTACCATGTAGTGTTCTCATGAGCGGATCGAATCCAGATACCATGTTCTTTAACATGTATCTATGATCTCTGATTGACACTCTTGTCCTAATGATCCGTAAGACAGAACTCATAAGATCAGAGAGAGCATACTAGTCTTAATTCATTTGTTATTCCCATAACAATGACTGACTAGGGATATTTAGAATGATGTCTCATTTGTTTCAGGGTCTTACAATCCATGTGCCTCACACATGATAACTTAAACCGAAACGACATTCTTGGATAGTTTTATCAATTGATATGCGCAGGAATACAAAAGATAAAACTAATGCCTCATTTTATTAATTTCAAGTGTTACGTTACAATGCATTGGGGCTAGGGCTTACACTAACAATCTCCCACTAGCACTAGTCCCAATTGGGCATAGCCCTAAGACCGAACGCTCTCAAATGAGCTTCGTGCAGATTTGGACGTAACTGTTTCGTCAAAGGATCTGCTACATTGTCTTCACTTGATATCTTGCTAACCTTGACGTCCCCTCGATCAATGATTTCTCTGATCAAGTGGTACCTTCTGAGTATGTGTTTGGATTTCTGGTGTGACCGGGGCTCCTTGGCCTGTGCAATGGCCCCGTTATTGTCACAGAAAATTTCTAATGGATCTAGGATGCTTGGGACCACTCCTAATCCATTAATGAAATTTTTAATCCAAACAGCCTCTTTTGCAGCCTCACTTGCTGCAATATACTCAGATTCTGTAGTTGAGTCGGCAACGGTTTCTTGCTTCGAGCTTCTCCAGCTGACAGCATCACCGTTCAAAACAAAAACAAACCCAGATTGCGATCTAGAATCCTGAGTACTGGTCTGAAAAGCAGCATCGGCATAACCTTGTATGACGAGCTCTTCTTGACCACCATACACCAAGAAGTGATCCTTAGTCCTTCACAGGTACTTCAGGATCCCTTTTACAACAGACCAGTGCTTCTCACCAGGGTCTTGCTGAAACCTACTGGTTATACTCAGTGCATGAGCAACATCCAACCTAGTACATAACATAGCGTACATGATAGATCCAATAGCAGATGCATATGGGATTCTACTCATGTTGTCCCTTTCCTCTTTGGTTTTAGGGCACTGTTCTTTAGTCAAAGGAACTCCCAAAGCCAAAGGTATGTATCCTTTCTTTGAGTCTCCCATACTAAAACGCTTTAGTACTTTGTCTATGTACTTTTCTTGACTTAGTCCCAAAAGCCGATTCGATCTATCTCTATAGATTCGAATACCAAGTATTGTCTCGGTTTCACCTAAGTCTTTCATTGAGAAACATTTTCCCAACCATTGCTTAACCTTTTGCAATGTTGGAATATCATTCTCAATGAGAAGGATGTCGTCCACATATAGGACCAGAAACACTACTATGCTCCCACTAACCTTCTTGTACACACAAGGCTCATCTTCGTTCTTGATGAAGTCAAATTCTTTGACTGCCTCATCAAAGCGAAGATTCTAACTTCGGGATGCTTGCTTTAATCCATAAATGGATTTTTTAAGCTTGCATACCTTCTTAGGATGCTTGGGATTGACAAAACCTTCAGGCTGTGTCATATACACATCCTCAAGTAAATTTCTGTTGAGGAAAGCAGTTTTGACATCCATTTGCCATATCTCATAATCATGATATGCAGCTATGGCAAGCAAGATCCTAATGGATTTGAGCATGACTACAGGCGAAAAGGTTTCGTCATAGTCTACACCATGAGTTTGCCGAAAACCTTTTGCTACTAGTCTACCTTTGTAGGTCTTATCAGCTTTGAGTTTGAATAGCCACTTGCATTCAATTACCTTAGCACCTTCTGGTGGATCAACCAAGGTCCAAACCTGGTTATCGTACATTGATTGCATCTCCGATTTCATGGCTTCAAGCCAATTTTCCGAATCTGGGCTCTCAATAGCTTCTCGATAGGTAGTAGGATCCTCACGATCTACTAACTCAATAGTGTCACTGTCAGTGATTAGAAATCCATATCTCTCAATCTCCTGACGTACCCTACCGGACCTTCTAGGTTCTTGTGTAATGGGTTCTTGTTCCACAACTGGTTGTGAACTTGATCCCATTTCCAAACCATCCTCTATAGGAGTTTGTGGTGCTTGAATTTCTCCAAGTTCTACTTTACTCCCACTGTCTTTCTTGAGAAGGAACTCCTTTTCCAAGAAAACAGCCTTGCGAGCAACAAATACTTTGTTCTCGGCTTGTGAGTAAAAGTAGTATCCCTTTGTTTCTTTAGGATAACCCACAAATAAGCAGACAGTGGATTTGGACTCTAGTTTTTCAGATGTTAATTTCTTAACATGTGCTTCACAGCCCCAAATCCTGAGAAAAGACATATTGGGTTCTTTCCCAGTCCATACCTCGTATGGTGTCTTCTCAACTGCTTTAGTTGGAGTACGGTTCAATAGAAACGCAGCAGTTTCTAATGCATAACCCCAAAAAGAGATAGGAAGATTAGCTTGACTCATCATAGATCGAACCATGTCCAACAGAGTTCGATTTCTCCTTTCGGACACACCATTCCATTGAGGTGTTCCAGGAGGAGTGAGCTGTGAAATAATACCACACTCCTTTAGATGACTGTCAAACTCTTGGCTTAAGTATTCGCCACCTCGATTTGATCGAATGGCTTTTATACTTTTGCCAAGTTGGTTTTCTACTTCATTCTTAAACTCTTTGAATTTCTCAAAAGTTTCAGACTTGTACTTCATCAGATAGACATAGCCATATCTACTGAAGTCATCTGTGAATGTCACGAAGTAGCTAAAACCACCTCTAGCATGTGTACTTAAAGGTCCACATACATCGGAATGTATTAGTTCCAATAAGCCATTAGTCCTCTCGCTATTTTTATTAAAAGGACTCTTTGTCATTTTTCCATGCAAACATGGCTCGCATGTATCATAAGACTCTAAGTCGAATGACCCAAGCACTCCAGTTTTGTGGAGTCTTGAAATGCGTTTTTGGTTTGCATGTCCTAAGCGACAATGCCAGAAGTAAGTAGGGTTCAATTCGTTTGATTTAACCCTCTTTGTATTAATGTTGTATATGGACTCTTTGTTTTGTAAATCAAGGATATAAAGGCCATTTTGCAACATGGCATTGCCATAAGAAATGCCTTGGCGACGAATATGAGCATTGCCATTTTTAATAACAAAATCAAATTCATCATTATCCAAACATGAAACTGAAATAATGTTTCTGCTCATAGCAGGCACATAATAACAATTATTCAAAACAATACAAAGTCCGAAAGGTAAAGTGAGGTGATAGTCGCCTATCTCCATGGCAGCAACTCGTGCTCCATTCCCCACACGGAGGTCCACTTCATTCTTCCCAAGTAACCGCCTATTTCTTAACCCCTGCACATTTGAACAAATGTGAGAACCACAACCGGTATCCAATACCCAAGTGGTAGAAATAGAAAGGTTAACTTCAACAACAAAAATACCAGAACTGGACGCCTTGGCTCTATTCTTCTTTTGTTCTTCCTTAAAGAGAGCGCAATTCTTCCTCCAATGCCCTATCTTGTTGCAATGGAAGCAAGTGCTCTCACTCTGTTTGAGTTTTGGCGCCTTGGGCTTGGATTGGGCCTGAGGTGCACTCCCACTTGACTTGGGTTTTGCCTTTCCCTTTCCCTTTCCCTTAGCTTGTCCCTTCTTAATTCCCTTTTGAACCATTAGTACGGGATTGGTCTTTCGAATGTTTTCTTCAGCATTCTTAAGCATCCCATGAAGCTCAGTGACTGACTTGTTCATTGCATGCATGTTATAATTCATCACAAATGGATCATAAGCAGCAGGCAATGATCCTAAGATCAAGTCAGTGGCCAATTCCTTTGGCACTAGTACCTCAAGCTTCTCAAGAGTATCAAGATACCCTTTCATCTTGAGTACATGGGTACTAACAGGTGTACCCTCAGCCATCTTGCAAGAAATTAATGCCTTTGTTGTCACGAACCTCTCGTGACGAGCTTGCTCTTGGAACATCTCCTTGAGGTGCACCATGATCGCATAAGCCTCTTGGTCCATAAATTGCTTTTGCAATTCAGGCACCATAGTGGCCAGCATCAGACAGGTCACATCATTGGAGTCGCTCTTCTTGGTCTCAAAAGTTTCCTTTTGAACCGCAGAGGCGTTCCTTCCTGGTTCATCAGGCAAGGGTGCATCCAAAACATACGACTTCTTCTCTTGCTTAAGAACTATTCTTAAGTTTCGAGACCAGTCTATGAAATTGGTGCCATTCAATTTGTCCTTTTCAAGGACCGATCGCAATGAGAAATTGTTGTTTGAAGATGCCATTTTCAATCTACAATAAAATTTAGCAAGATTAAATGAGGTCTTATTAATGATCCCACAAACCGAATTAATATCCCTTTAAATAATTCGCGTTAGTGATTTAATGTGGGCCAAGATCCACTTTTCTCAACAACTTATTAGTCAAGCTGAGCTTGTACACCTAACAAGTTAAGTTACTTAGGTAGGAAAACTCCAATCATGTCTCGTACATGACTCTTGGATCAAATGGGCTAACATCTTAGGATGTTATAGCACAACCCATTTATTAGTTGCCTAGGTCCGGGCATCCCTTTCCATGATAAGTCCAACCTACATTCACAACCCATGCCTCACAAAGATAATCGGGAGCATCTAGGACTCCTAGTCTACGTGACCGATGATCGATGCCTTGACATGTTTCGAATTAGAAAGGCAACTTTGTGACTTACTATTTTTTAGGGATTCATTTTATTACGGCTTACATGGCATACGCTTTGTCATCCATACATAGCATGCATATATATATAATTGCATAAAGTAAAGCGTGACAAACATGGTCCCAAAAACTTACAACTAAGATTCTATACTATTACATAAGAATCTTCGAGTTGGGCTTCTCCACTCCGGTGGGCTTCGTCTTGATTTACAAAGTCTTCAAATAAATTCTATTCTAAGAAATAAATGAAACTTTTACAATAAAATATAATGGCTCGCAGGCCATATTTAATTACAAAAACCCAGGGCCCATGAATGCACCATGCATATCCATTCATCACACCAAACAAGCAAATAAATATACATAGCATTCATGGATCAAACAAAGTCCAATTTTAATTAGATTTAGCCAAGCCCATTAATGGAAATTGTGTAATTGAAGCTTTAAGAGATGACCCCGTGATGGGCCTGGGCCGAAGCCCAATGGACTAAATCCTCTTATTGAATAAGTTCTCTTAAAAGCCCAAAACACAAACTAGTTAGATTTGTGCTATAAGTCAACTCTAGCATAATTTCCAGTTTAGCCATTTTTAATTTTATGTCATACAGCCCATAAACATTAAAAATGCATATAATATGTGCTAACATGAATTAAAAATAAAATCATGAAGAACACATATATAGTACACGGCATTCATGCAAAAACAAACAAACAACAAAAACTAGTTGTTTAATGCTTATGTAATGCCATAAAATGCACAAACATTTAAATCAATTTTATGAGTCATTTAATAATCTAAATAATTCCATAAATATTGATTTAATATTCTGTACCATTTTAATCTAAATGTGTTTTTACCATTTTAATCAAAACATAACAAACAATGTTGATTAAACATGTAACAAACACAAACTAGACATAGTTTTAAGTGATTTTAAAATTAATCAATTAAATTGTCATGGACCAGAATTAAAACCAAATTTAAAACATGTCCAGACCTGATATTTAATCTTTAAAAATCACTTACAAACATCCCAAAAACGTTTTTACATTTAATTTTGAAAACTAGTTGTTAAAATAGCAATTTACATGCCAACTAGCACCTAGTTCCATAATTAACATGTACCACCAGGTATAAATAATTAAATCCGACCATTACCAGCCCTAATAACATCTTAGGACAGTATATTAACATGTCATATTAATTATAATACCTATCTAATCAATTAAAATCGTTTTTACACCAAAACAATGCAAAAAACTCAAAACAGAAAATTTCAGATTTGCATGTTTTCAAAATAACGATTTTTAATTAATTTTTTCATGCATCTAAAGCACTAAAATAAGCATGTCTAGGCTCTGATACCACTGATGGAATATGACATGGTATGATAATCATGATAGCACTGCGGAAAAACAAAAATTTTATCATACATACCATACATATCCAAAGATAGGAACGAAAACATGCAATTTTAGGGTTTTGAAACTTACAATAGATGATGCCTTTTATTCTTTGATTTTGTGATGTCCAGCAACCAAGATGCCTTTATCCACCTTAGTTCTCGATCACCAATGCCAAGGAACAGCCTTTTGGGCCACTCCCTCTATTCTCACACACACAATTACACCGTCGGCTTAAAAACGAGATTGCTAGATCTCTTTTTCGGTATTGTGTAAGGGTTATAGTTTGAAGCTACAAAACTTGATTTTGTACTTCTTTAGATTGCTATTACTGCTCAATAACACAAGAGAATGAGGAACAATCCTTTCTCCTTGTGAAAAATTGAACAAAAGAATTAAGAGAGAGAGAGTCACTATTCACGAGTTACTATTCACGAGTTACTATTCATGCCACAAAAAAATTAGGTTTTAGGGTTTTATTTCTTTTAATATATATGCTTATCCTTTGGCAAGTCATTAATCTGAATTCAACTATCCTAAGATAATTAATTCAAACTCTATCACTTCCTAAAGATAAGTAATATATTTTGAATTAAACTCCTTTGAATTTAAATTTAAATTTGAAATAAAACATAAGACATTTAAATAAATGAAATCACTTAATTAAATATATAAGTGATTTAATTTAATTTAAATTCCTTTAGGCTTTAATATTCAATTAACTTAATTAACACAAGATAATTAATTAATTGAAATTAAACCTTATGGGCTGAATTTCTCTCTCTCATGGACCAAAGCCCAATAGCAATATTATAACCCATTACATACATTAATTTGACTTTAATTAAAAGCCCAAATTAATGTCCAATACTTAATTTAAATATTTTAAGCCCAATGCTTTGTGTGCGATCCTATAGGTCCATTTAATGTTGGCAATGAATTAATAAATTAATTCAAAGGCTATATATATTCTCTAGCAAGATATTATAGCATTCCAAATTAAATGAAAATGCATATGGCATTTGGTGACCTAATGTAATTTTGCATAGTCCCTTACCCATAAATATCAGAATTAATATAAGGCATGGAACTAGTCATCCTTATATACATTAATTCATTTCTTAATATTCCAGTGACACTGAACTCTCAGATAAATAATGATTACTCATTATTTCATCTCGGTATGGCCATACACTTCTCAGTTCACTGATCAAGTGGCCGGTGATATTTTTCTCTCTTATCGAGAGGGGTAATCCCTTCACTTCTCTCATGCTCTCTAACATGAATCAGTGCATACCCAATCATACCCGTACTTGTCACTCTGTTACGAGCACGTTAGGTGTATGTCAAAGTACACAGTAATTCATAAAGAGTTTCATAGAGATTTCAGGTCTAAGAACTCCGATACAAAACTTGCATATGAGAAACACTTATGACTTGTACCATGTAGTGTTCTCATGAGCGGATCGAATCCAGATACCATGTTCTTTAACATGTATCTATGATCTCTGATTGACACTCTTGTCCTAATGATCCGTAAGACAGAACTCATAAGATCAGAGAGAGCATACTAGTCTTAATTCATTTGTTATTCCCATAACAATGACTGACTAGGGATATTTAGAATGATGTCTCATTTGTTTCAAGGTCTTACAATCCATGTGCCTCACACATGATAACTTAAATCGAAATGACATTCTTGGATAGTTTTATCAATTGATATGCACAGGAATACAAAAGATAAAACTAATGCCTCATTTTATTAATTTCAAGTGTTACGTTACAATGCATTGGGGCTAGGGCTTACACTAACAGCTATGTCCTCGGAGCTTTAGAAGCAACATGAAATGATGGAGCTAGAACCATCGTTTTGCATCTAGAGGAGCTTTATTCTTCTCAGGCTAGAACTGAGCAATATGAGATTGCTCGAGCTCTGTTTAGTTGCAAAATGGTGGAAGGCACTTCAGCTGCTACTCATGCATTGAAGATGTATGGGTATATTGAGCATTTGAGTAGACTTGGCTATGTTGTGGATAATGATCTATACATAGATTTAATCTTGTACTCGTTGGCTCCAAGTTATGCACCTTTCGTGCTTAACTTCAACATGAACAAGATCCAAGTATCCATTCCTGAGTTAATTAACATGCTCAAGATAGTTGATGGATCATTTAAGAAGGATCCAAAAAGTGTCATGGTTGTCACTTCTGCTAAAGGCAAGAAGCAGAAGAAGAAGATAACCAAGGCGCAGCCAAAGAATGGTGGGATCTCCAAGAAGAAGGTTGCCAAGAAAGAGAATCCCAAAGGAACTTGCTTCCATTGTGTAAAGGATGGTCATTGGAAGCGTAACTGCAAGGCCTATCTAGATTCTCTCAAGGAGAAGAAGCAAGCTGATGCTTCTACTTCAGGTATTCATATGATTGAAATTAATACTTATTCTATTTCTTCAAAACAATCTTGGGTATTAGATACCGGATGTGGATCTCATTTATGTAATGATCTACAAGGGCTTAGAAGCTTTAGAAGAGTTGGAAAGGCAGAGATATGTTTGCAGTCAGCTACTAGACAGAACATCTCTACAACAGTTGTGGGGACTTACTATTTGCCTCTTCCTAGTGGATTAGTACTAGAATTAAATAATTGTTATTATGTTCCAGCCTTATCCAAAAGTATTATTTCTTTCAGTCGTTTGATGAACGATTATGATATTTCTTTAAAGGACAAATGTTACATTTTTAAGAACAATATGTTTTATGCAAAAGCTATCATTGAGAATGGCATATTTGTTCTTGATTTAATTAAAGAAGTACATAATGTGAATACCAAGAGAATGAAACATGATAATCTGAATACCTCATACTTATGGTATTGTCGTTTAGGCCATATAAATGAAAAATGCATGACCAAGTTACACAAGTCAGGTGATTTAGGATCATTTGATTATGAATCATTTGATACATGTGAATCTTGTTTATTGGGAAAAATGACAAAAGCTCCCTTTATTGGTAAAGAAGAACGAGCTAAAATGGTTTTGGACTTAATACATTCAGATGTATGTGGTCCAATGACTACACATGCCAGAGGAGGTTTCTCCTACTTCATTACTTTCATAGATGATTATTCCAGGTTTGGATACATCTATCTAATGAACTATAAGTCTGAAGCATTTGAAAAGTTCAAAGAGTTCAGAAATGAAGTAGAGAAACAACTTGGCAAAAGTATTAAAACACTTAGATCAGATCGAGGTGGAGAATACTTAAGTCAAGAGTTTCAGGATTATCTTAGAGATAATGGGATTTTGTCTCAATGGACTCCTCCATATACACCACAACACAATGGTGTATCTGAAAGGAGAAATCGAACACTATTAGATATGGTTCGATCAATGATGAGCCGAGCGGACTTGCCTAAGTCTTTTTGGGGATATGCACTAGAAACTGCTGTTTATGTGTTAAACAGAGTTCCTAGTAAATTGGTTGATGTTATTCCATATGAGATGTGGAATAACAAGAAACCCACGCTTTCTCATATGAAAGTATGGGGCTGTCCTGCTTATGTGAAGAGGACAATGTCAGACAAACTGGATGTTAAGTCTGACAAATGTTTATTTGTGGGATATCCAAAAGAAACGTTTGGATATTATTTCTATCATCCCTTAGAACAAAAGGTATTTGTTTCAAGGCATGCTGTCTTCTTGGAAAGAGAATTTCTCCTACGAGAGGACAATGGGAGTAAAATTGAGCTTGGTGAAGTTCAAGACCCACAAATAGAAGATGATCAACCGATTGAACCCGGAACTGAATTTCATAATGATGAGATTACAGTTGAACCTAATTATACACAAAATCCTAGAAGATCTACTAGGATGCATTCTATCCCTGTGAGATATGGATTTCACGTTGATTCGAATAGAGGCATAACTATAGTAGAGGACAATGAGCCTACAAGCTATCAAGAAGTTTTGAACAGTTCAGAACGTGATTTACGGCTTAAGGCTATGCAGTTCGAAATGGACTCCATGTATGAGAATAAAGTATGGACTTTAACTCAACCACCTGAAGGGATAAAACCCATAGGGTGCAAATGGGTCTTCAAAAAGAAGACTGACATGGAAGGTAATATAGTTACCTATAAAGCTCGCTTAGTAGCAAAAGGTTATCGTCAAAAAGAAGGTATTAACTATGACGAAACTTTTTCTCCTGTAGCGATGCTTAAGTCTATAAGAATACTTTTAGCCATTGCAGCTCATTATGATTATGAGATTTGGCAAATGGATGTGAAGACAGCTTTCCTTAATGGAAATCTTTCTGAGGATGTTTATATGACACAACTAGAAGGATTCACATCAGGAAATGGCGAAAAGGTATGCAAGCTTCAAAGATCCATTTATGGATTGAAGCAAGCCTCTAGGAGCTGGAACATATGATTCAATGAGACAATCAAAGAGTTTGGTTTCTCACAGAATAAAGATGAACCTTGTGTGTATAAAAGGGTAAGTGAGAGTGCAATTGTCTTCCTAGTTCTGGGAATAAGGATCTATAGAGATAGATCCAATAGGTTGCTGGGTTTTTCTCAGAGTACATATATAGATAAAGTATTGAAGAGGTTCAATATGGATCTCTCTAAGAAAGGGTTTATACCCATGGTGCATGGGAAACACCTTTCTAAGTCTATATGTCTGCAAACACTAGAGGATAGAGAGAGCATGAACAGAATACCATATGCATCTGCAATTGGTTCTATCATGTATGCTATGTTATGTACACGTCCAGATTTAGCATTTGCTTTGAGTGTCACAAGCAGATTCCAATCCAATTTTGGAGAGGAACATTGGGCAGCTGTTAAGAATATTCTTAAGTACTTGAGAAGGACTAAGGATATATTCTTGGTATATGGAGAGGGTAGTTTGGAAGTAAATGGGTATACAAATGCCAGCTTCCAATCTGACAAAGATGATTGTAAATCACAATCTGGTTATGTGTTCATAATGGGAGGAGGAGTAGTTAGTTGGAAAAGTTCCAAACAAGAAACAACTATTGATTCCACGACGGAAGCTGAGTACATTGCTGCTTCAGAAGCAGCCAAAGAAGCTGTCTGGATCAAAAAGTTCATAACCAAACTAGGAGTGGTGCCTAGCATTGTTGATCCGATTCCTTTATATTGTGACAACAATGGAGCCATTGCGCAAGCAAAGGAACCACGGTCTCATCAGTGATCCAAACATGTTCTCAGATGCTACCATCTCATAAGGGAAATAGTAGCTAGAAATGATGTGAAAATAGAAAGGGTTCCCACAGATGACAATGTGGCGGATCCCCTCACTAAAGCACTTTCCCAGATAAAGCATGATCACCATATAAATAGCATGGGTCTGAGACATATGAGTGATTGGCTCTAGTGCAAGTGGGAGATTGTTAGAGAGTATGCCCTAAAACCCATGTAATAAGGATGTTGTTCATATGTATGAAATTTATATTCTTAATAAAAGGCATCATTCATTTATTAATGCTATGTTTGAATACATGAGTTTGTAAATCTTAAATTAATAAATAAAGTTCTAGATATTATAAACATAGTGCAAAGGCAATCATGAAGGTGTTCATGATGTGAGATGTCTATCGCATGCAAATGTGTTAATATCTAAATATCCCTAGTCATAGAATTAACAAGATAGGACATTGTTAATTCGAACAGACTAGCACATGTTGTGCTTCTTGAATGGTTCAAGCAGTGGTTCTCATAACTGTGATTATGGATGATAATCAAAGCTAACATGTGGATGCTTGTTAAAGGAACAAGTTCATTGGAGACCTGCAAAGAGAATCTTCATATGGATATTAAATCTATGTCAGTGAGGAATCTCTTCATAGCGGTTGTGCAAGTATCCTTAGACTTGAGATCACCAAAGTTATCTTAAGTAGCAAATGGTATACTTTGACTCCATAACTGATTACTTCCAACTGGGAGTGACATAGTTAGGAGATTGGGTATATCATGACCTACTTGAAGATAGTTGAGTGATTGACAAAGGATTCACCATCCCAGATTTAACAAGAGAAGTTATCTAGCATGATTCTATAATTGCCTTGTTCAGAGAATCTCTGGCCAGAGTAATATGCCGAGATGGATGGAGATCCATGAAGGGCATTTTAGGAACAATGGTTAAATTAATAGAACATACATAATTAGATTTATATGAGTTGACAGAAATCCATACTCAGAATCTAATTGAGATAAGAGTGGTGAAAGGAGTAATTGCACGGTAACTGTTTCTATGGAAGGGTACAGTCAAACCACATGACTTTCCTGACATTTGGGTAGTCATGATTCCTAGCTAGAGGCCAATCATGAATTGTATAATGATGTATCAAAATATCAATAGAGATTGATAAAATGATTTAAAGGAGTTTAAATCATGTGAGTTTTGAATAGAACTCACAATTACATATTACACTACCAACATGGACAGGAACCCAATAGGTCACACACATATAGAGAAAAGGGTAAAATGGTAAAATGACAAGGATAATAATATTTGATATTATTATGAAGGTAGAGAAGAGAATATGATAATAATTAATTAAAGAGTTTAATTAATTATGATCAAATAAAATTATCCGCGGAACTTTTGAGAAATGTTCTGTAAATTGGACCTAAATGAAATAATGTATTTCATGATTAATTATTATTGTCTTATAAGTGTTATAAGACTACTATAAGTGTTATAGGATTGATATAATAATTAATAGGACCATTGGAGGAATTATTAAGGGCCAGAGGAATGAAGAAAGTTGGCAAAAGCCCTCCAGAAGAGGGCCACACGCCAACTCCATACAGAAGGCATTAGAGGGCTTTTTCTTGGACCAAATTAATTTATATATGTTACATAAGTGTTATGAAACTCACATATTTAATTTGGTTGGATTTGGAATCCATTTGGGTATTTAAATCCAATTAGATGCACAAAGGGCCTAGTTTGTGGATTTTGTGCATGGTCTTTTATGAAAAGATTTAATTTGGATTTAATTAAGCCCAAATGATTATAATTAATTCCAGAGGCCCATTTAATAATTTTGCAGCAATTTTAAAGAGCCTAATCTCATTAAGGAGTTGGAATTTTAACCTAACTATAAAAGGCCAACTAATGAGAATTAGGGTTAAGTGATTAAAACAAAAGGAAAGTATTTTCTCTTAATTCTCTCTCCCTTTTTGCGCCAACTCCTAAGCTAGCTCTTGGGAATTTCGGCCAGCCCTAGTTAAACACCAATTTGTTTGTTCAATTTACCCCTCTCTAGTGTGGATTACTCATTGGAGGTGTTCGATTTTGGACACTATGGTTTGCGACAACCCGGTGCGAAGTAAAATCAACTGTTTAAGAAAAATCAAAGGTGATTTTTCTTATTCTCATATAGTTATATTGTGTATTCATGGCAAGATCAGATCTAATGGTTAAAAAATTTTAAAATTCCGCTCATGTATGTGATGCATGTAACCGTTAAAATCCAACATTTTGTACATATGTTGCATATATGACTCCTTGTACATACTCACACAAGTAATTTCTTACAAGGAAAATATAAATGAATTCCATGCATCGAAGTTGATTATGAGATAGCTTCAGACATTAGACAATCATACTATGAAAAACTCCTATGGGAGAAATCATACAAGAAAAATATTTGAGAAAATGAGGTCATCCACGCATGCCATGCTGGAAGCAATTTCAAAGGGATGACTATCTCACTAAAAAAAATCTTCATTGGTGGAAATCATGCAAATCCATAAAAAGAAAATCCCTCGTGGAGCTAAACCGTCAGTACACACTATTACTGGGGGCAATTAGGTAAGAATCTTTGTCCTAAGACGTACACCAAATATACAACATAATAAATGAGCAGAAAAAATTCAAATTCTTCGAATAAACAAAACTCAAATATAGAAAAAAATTCAAATTCCACAAACATATATAAACTCAAATGTACGAAAGACTCACATTCTTCAAATGTACAAAACTCCTTAGGCATACCATAAATCAGTGGCAAAGCTAGGATTTATAATTAAGGGAGGCAAAAATATAATATAAATGCTGTAAATAAATTGTTAAATAAAAGAGGGGGAGGTAATTGCCAGTAGTGTGTTAAGGAGATTATGTACATATTTATATACATACACATATATGTATGTATAATAAAAAATTTTCAAAAATTAAAAGGGGTAATTGCCCCCTTGCCTTGCATATGGTTGCACCACTGCCATAAATATAGGTGTACAGAGAAAATAAACTCTATCCAGCACACTGAAGGTTCCTAGGCCTTGAAACGTACTAAAAAATCCAAAAGCCTTCAACTGTACAAACTTAAGGTACATCTCAAAATGAAAAAAATTCAATGTATACAAATTGTAACAATTCAAAATACATTTCAACAATGTAAAAAACTCAATGTACATTCTAAAGTCAAAAATTCTCAAATTCAAAGTACACTAAATTGTGCAAAGTTAAAATACATTCAAAACATAAAAATTCAATGCAAAGTGAAAGTGTACAAATTCAAAATCCCCTCAAATTGTAAAAATGCAAAATTCACCCAAGTGTAAATACACACACTCAAACAAACATAAAAAATAAACCCCCGTAGGCATCAAAGTCTCTCTATGAGCATTAAGCCCAACAATTAAAGTCTCTATATGAGAATTAAAGCCTCTTTGTGAGCATTAAGCCCGAAATTGAAGTCTCTTTGTGAGCATAAAAATCTCTCAGTGAGCGTTAAGCCCCATAATCAAAGTCTCTCTAAGAGCATCAAGCCCTCTTAAGAGGCATGCAAAAACATAAAATTCTCAACCTTAAATTGCTCACCAAATAAAAAAAATCCAAATCCTAAAGTGCAAACCTAAAGTTTGAAATCTCTTAAAAGCACCAAAATTCCAAAATTTGAAATGCACTAAAACAAAAAAGTCTAGTAACAGACCAAAAGGCGCACATTCCAAATTAAAAAAAAAACTCAAAATTCCTTTGATAAGGTGCCTAAAAAAGTCTCTTCGAAGCAAGAAAACTAAAGTCCCCTTAAGAGGCATAAAAAATTTTAAAATCTATCTACCTCTCGGCAAGCACCAAATATCCCAAGTCTTTTAAAGTCTCCCTATGAGCCTCAAGGATCTCTCAAACATTTCAAAGTCTCTCCATAAATTTAAAGCCCTCATAAGAGGAATTTAATATCCTTCTTGCTATGATGCGTGTTGAAGCCCATAGGTATCCAGTTTGCTCTTGAAAACCCGCTTTTAGGACTTAAGATCGGATCAAGATTCATTCAACTTATAAAGGTTGGTTGCTTTGTAATGAATGAAGTTCAACCCAATTTGTGATACCTCAGGCCTCAAAAAGGTATGAGATAGCTACTCAAGTATCCCCATTAATTGTTGGTGATCAGTAAGTGAAGGCATATGCTAGGAACCATAAGGTAGGTATCATGGAGTTGCCACCTAATAAAATATTGGGAAATGAGTTCTAACCTTATGAAGTCAAAAATAAAGATAGTTCAGGACCTCACTTCTATTTATACTAGAGATATTTCATCTATTTTCTCACATGAGTTATTACGCTAGAAAAATTAAATGCATTCAATCATGTTAGAAAGCTGTAAAGTATGGCATTTGAAAACATTAAAGGATATAAGAATAAATGCAAAGATAACATCATACACAAATCGGGAGATTAATTGAATTCATTTGGATAAGGATATTAATCCTCGCATGCATATTTACAAAAAGGCATCATTTTGGGTGTGTTATGGATAAAAATGGAGTAATTGATCCCATACGACTTTGAAAAAGAGAATCGTATTAGTCTATTTTGAATAGAAAATCATTTGCATTTATAAACGGAAATCCATAATTTACATGTTATTTTGTGGGTGAAAATCAGGACATTGGTCCCTTTTATTATAGAAAAATCCCACTCAAACTTGTATAAAATCATTTAATGGGTTTTTAGGTTTTTTTCAAACAAAAACATTTGTTTGTAATGAAAGATTGATAAAATAATAATAATGTTGAAAGGAAAGCATGCATAAATTTGGTTATTTATAAGATTAGGAACATTGGTTCTGTCATGTGTATTATTGAAATTCTTTTATATGATTTTTTTGGAGTAAAATAGGATATCTGTCCATTTTATGAGAAAAATCCATTTAAATTAAGTAGAAATAGTTTTGGTGTTATTTTTAATTAAAGCATGTAAAAAACTATTTCTTTACTAGCTATTACATATTCACAGGAAATAAAAGGAAAATTAAATGCAGGCCCAAAATGATGGTAAATAGGAAAATAAATTTTATACTAATCTACTTCGTCTTATTCTCCAACCCAATTCGTTGTGCCAATGAGTTGTCTGTATTAAAAAGAAAAACACAAATAATGTGAATTAATTGTAAATTAAATTAAATAGTAAACAATAAATAAATAAATAGTTAATTCCAATAATTGGATAAATAATTAATATTAAGCATCTTATATAAATTATATGATAAACAACAATATTAATAATAATAAGATTAATAATAGATAAATAAATAACCACAAATTAATGTGGATAGCAAATCAATTCAATGTTAAATAAATACAAAAATAAATACAAAAAAACAATTATTTAATAATATAAATATAAATAATTAATATTAGAGATCATGAAAATAAAAGAAATGAGTTAAGGGAGTGAGCTACACGAGTCAACGGAGTGAGTCATATGCTCTATTCACAGACCTGGTCCGTGAGTTAACAATGACTCAAAGACCGTTGACTTTTTCATTGACTTTTGACTTTTACCCTCCTTTTTCTTA
The DNA here is from genome assembly GCA_037975025.1 of Excoecaria agallocha. Taxonomy (NCBI): domain Eukaryota; kingdom Viridiplantae; phylum Streptophyta; class Magnoliopsida; order Malpighiales; family Euphorbiaceae; genus Excoecaria; species Excoecaria agallocha. The sequence continues at coordinate 44,996,982 of CM075816.1, forward strand.
GCCAATTGACCTCTAATCCAAAATCTTTTATACTTTTTAGACCTTAAGATGACATGTTTTCAACAAAGTGTCTCTTAGAAATTTGTTTCCCTATGTCTTATCTTTCTAATAAAGCTAAAATCAATCAATTTGGATTTTTAGATTAGGATTTATGGCCAATATACTGAGAACTGATCCTAGGAAATTTTAATGGATAAAACTAGTGTTTTAACTTTGAAAACTTGCTGGGAACAATGGGTTTAGATTTAGGTTATACTATCTTCATGAAAGTTTCTAAAAAATGAGTCTAAGTTCTTTTAAAATTTAATTTAACTCAATATGAGATCAAAATAGGGATTTATGCCCAAAATAATATAGACTGGTCTAGGTACATGGACAGATTCAGGTCATCTATGTTCAAGCCTAATTTTGAGAATCTTAAGGAATGAATTAGGTTTAAGTGTCTCCACAAAAGTTGTATATATATGTCTTAAGATTCAAATGGATTTAGAATCATCTAATTATAAGGTCTACAGGCTTAGATAAGGCCATAACACTCTAAATGGCTCTATGTTTTCAAAACCGATTTTCTGCATTTTGCACCGTTTTAAAGAGAAAAATGGGTGGGGCTACAAAAAACTATTTTAAGAACATAAAAAGGTTGATAAAGCATAGCACCTCCATTCCTTGTCAATTTATGAAAAACTATTTCCTCATCAAGTAACTCTGATCAGGAGCTACCTCAAGACCGAGTGTTTATAGTTGTCCTAAATTTTAGGGAACTTTGTGCCTAAGTGAGCTAAAATTCAGAGTAAAGGATAGAAGATGCATACCTGAGGTAGTGAGCTTCTGATTGTATTAAACATGTACCACTTGGGTAGTGAGTCTCTGGTTTGGTAGTTACCATCAGCCTGCTGATATTTTAACCCTTGATTAAGTAATTACTGTCAACTTATCGAAATTTTAACTCTTGATAGGTTGTAGCAGGTGGTTTACTGTCGACTTGGTGATGTGTTAATCCTTTATCAACTAAGTAGTTTACTATCAACTTGGTGACCTTTTAACTCTTAATCGGTTGGAGTGGGTGGTTTACATCAACTTTGCGACGTGTTAACCTTTGATCAACTGAGTAGTTTAACGTCAACTTGGCAACGTTTTAACTCTTGATCGATTGGAGCGAGTGGTTTACCATCAACTTGGTGACGTGTTAACCCTAATTTAATTGGATAATTTCCATCATCTTATTGATGTTTCAACCATAGTCAAGACATCTGATTTGGCACCAACTTGTCGATGCATAAAATCAAGGAGGATGACATTTGATTTGGCTCTAGTTTGTCGGAACATAAAATCAAGGAGGATGACATCTGATTTGGCTCTAGCTTATTGGTGTATAAAATTAGGGAGGATGACATCTGATTTGGCTCTAGCTTATCAGCATATAAAATCATGAAGGATGACATCTGATTGGGCTCTAGCTTGTTGGAGCATAAAATTAGGAAAGATGATGGACTAAATGCCTTGCGAGAGGAGTCTTGCTTTTCATGGATGTATCACCCCTTAATAGGATTTAGGTACCTATGAAAGGGATCTTCATGTTAGTACACTATCATAACAAAAGGAAATTCATGCTTTTTTTTATAGATTTGCATGATTGCTTTGATAAAGATCCATCTTTGAGTAAAGGGCCCATCTTGTTGGTAAATGCCCTCAAGCATGACGTACGAAAATGCTTTTGCTTTATGAAATATTCTTTTTGCTTTAATTAGATCAATATGTCCTATGGAAGTTTACTTTTTGGTTTCACTACCTATTGCTTGGAATTATCCTATGACTAGTCTCGACATGCGAAATTCCTCCTTATTTTCCTTGCAAGAAATTACTCACGTGAGTAGTTACAAGAAATTATATAAGTTCTGGATGTGTCCAAAATTCATATGTGTATGCGTAATATGTATATGAGTCTTGTGCAATGAGTGCCACATGTGCGATGTGTGCAAAGAGGTCTTGAAGCAATGCATTCATAGTTGAGATTCAATCTTAATTAGTTATAATGTGTCTATCCTCAAATGTCGAAAAGAAAGGAATGGCCTTTGAAACTATGCTTTTGTCTTATTTCTTACTTTATGCCAGCCATGTAAGCTTCAATTTAAGTTTTCTATTTTCCTTTCTTTATCTCGATTGGTTCATGTGAGCCTATTTCTTATGTAATACTCTGTTGGAAATAGATCGGTTACATACTTCACATACATAAGTGAAAATTAAATTTTTTAACCAATATAACAGATCTTGCCATGAATATACAATATATATATATATATAATTGAGAATAAGAAAATCACCTTTGAGTTTTGTTGAACAATTAATTTTCCTTCTTACCAGGTTGTCGCAAACCATAATGTCCAAACTTGAACACCTCCAATCATGACCCACACTAGAGATGAACCAAATTAACTAGATCTAATGGGAATACAAGGAAGCCAAAATTCCCTTGATGCTAGCATGGGGAGACAGCTTGGGAAGGAGAAAAAGAATAATAAGACACTTAACCCTAATCCCACTTATGTTAGGATTTTATATATAGATTAAAAAAATCCACTCCTAATAAGATTAGGTCATTTAAAATTATAGAGAAATACTAAATGGCCTACTAAAAATTGATTAATTAATTTGGGCCTAACTAAATCCAATTTTTAGGCCCTTTCATAAAAGACCTTACATATAACCCATAAAATGGACCCCCTATGCACACACTTGGATTTAATTACGTAAATGAACTTCAAATCAAACCAAATTAAGTATGGGGGCTCCATAACACTTATGAAATATATCTAATTTGTTTTAGTCCAAAAATTAGGCCTCTAAGGCCTTTTGTATGGGTTCTGCGTGGAAGCCTTCTTATAAAGGGCTTTTGCTCAGAAACCAATCTTTTGGACCAATAATTATTTCTCTAATGAACCTATTAACATTATTTTAGCCCTATAATATTTATAGTCCAATAATATTTAATTATGAAATACAATATTTCGATTAAGTCCATTACTACAGAACATTTCCAAAAAGCTCTGCGAACTTTTCTATATATGCATAATTAATTAAACTCTTTAATTAATTATTTTCTTATTTATTTTTGTTCTCTTATAATAATATCAAATATTATTATCCTTTTCATTTTGCCATTTTATCCCTTACTCTATATGTGTGTGACCTATTGGGTTCCTTTCTATGTTGGTAATATAATAAGTAATTAAGTGTTTCGCTCAAACTGAGGCTCTTCACCAAGAATCCTAGTTGAACTGTGACTCTTATGATTTAAACTCTTTTAAACCATTTTATAAATCTCCAATTGATGTATTCATGATACACTATTATACAAGTCATGAGTGGCCTCTAGCTAGGCATCATGACCACCCAAATGTTAGGAAAGTCAAGTGATTTTGACTATACCCTTCCATAGAACAATTATTGTAAGGACCCAATCATGACCCTAATTGGATTACTGTTAATCAATGAGGATCATCGTTAATGAAGGCAAATTTTTATTATTTTGTAATTATCAACGTTAAATCCCAAGAGGGGTATTTTGGTAATTTCAGCATGTAAGTATATGAGTTAAGTTAAATTATAAGTAAAGACAAGGATATAATTGAAGTAAATTAGAAAGTCTTGGGGTTAAGTTGAAAGAAATTGAAATAATGGGGGTTTAATTGTGTATAAGGGTATAGTGGGAATTTCCCTTGGTGAGATATTTACCCCACTATAAATTAGGATTTTGAGGGAGATGGAGATCGGCATTTGAAGGATCTCTCTCTCTCTCTCTCTCTCTCTCTATGGTCATGGTTTAAAAAAGAAGCTTTAGGGTTTTGGTGTTTTGGCATGAAGGTAATGTATCCCTTCCTTAGATCTCTTCTTCCATGCTTGATTTATGATCTTAGGGTTGTAGGAAGAAATGATGAGTCATGTGTGTTGCCTCTGTGTATAAGGAAATGAAGGAGAAAGAGGGCTAGATCAATGAATTTTGAAGGAGATGCAGCTTGATTTGAGTTATGGGATTTATTTGGAAAAGTTATTGTATACATTTCCCATCTCTTGTTGTATGTGTTTCTTTGTGAGAATAAGGGTTAATCTAGTATGTTTTGATGAGTATAACATGATTAGTGACTTAAATGATCATATAATAAGTGGGAAAGTGAGATTTAGGTTTTAAATCCATGTTGTGCATGATCGGGATTCTAGTTTTTCTTCTTTCCTTCCCACCCATGGCCACGTACCCTTTTCTCCTTGAGAATGCGTGGCCACTCACTCCCTTTCTTGTGTTAACACACGGCCACGTGTGAGTTTGCTCTCCCTAACCTATGGCCACATGTGTTGGTTCTTCATAACACCCACGGCCACGCATTGATTGCCTTTGAGGATGCATGGCCATGTGATGCTCTTCTCTTTGGAAATACGTGACCACGTGATGTTTTCTTCTTCCAACACACAGCCACGCATGTGTTTTCTCTTTGGAAACACATGGCCACATAATGCTTTCCTTCTTCTCACCCACGGCCATGTGATGTCTCTCTTCTCTTTGTACACGACCAGTTATGCTTTACTCTCTGAAAATACATGGCTAACCCTTATTTCTCTGTATGAAATGCTTGACTAACCATGCTTCATATGTACTCTTTTATTCATTTGAGTATATTCTCACCCCAAGATTTAAGCCATGTAATTAGATATTGAACACAATATTATGTGTTCTATAAGATCCTGAAGAGAGCAAGAATTGAGATAATTGGATTAGTAGTCAGTATGAGCGATGGTAAATAGCTATTAAATGGAGATGGATATGTTATTTTTTGCTAAGGGAGTAATAGATTATGAAAGTCTTTTCTAATGCTAAAGTCTATAAAGACATGATTCAGAAGGACATGAATATAGCACGAATTATTATAGAAATTAAAAGACATAAAAAGATATTATAATAGGATGAAGATTGAATTAAGTTGTAATTCATCCAAAGTCACCTACAAATGAATGAAGCATGATCGCTTAATATGAAAGTATATATATATATACCTTGTTATACACATATTAGATTGAAAGGCTTTAAAACAATAATCTTATAGATATGACTTGGAGTCCACTCGAACTCTAATTAGAAGAAGTTATAGGTAATGATGCTAAAATAATTAGGTTTCAAAAATATGTTTTAGTGCTTAATAGCCAAAAACTAAGAAGAGTGAGAAGAAATACAGTAATCACAAGAGTTTATGCTATTTGATATGCCTTTATAGTATAGCACAAAGTATATGCTCGGCCAAAGAAAAAGGGTTCTACCTAAACACTATACTTTGACGATCCTTTCCAAAGACATGAGAATAATATGATTTAGCCTAACTGATAAGAAAATAGTTGTAATGTTACATGTAATCTAGTAACTGTAAACATACATGCTAATTAATGTATTTTACACACAAGTATAAGGTATGTAATACACCTAAGTTAAAAAGAGAAGGAAGGTTTTAAGGGATATTATAACACTATAAAAGCTTGATTATACTTCAAGTTATAATGGGAATTAATGGCGAGCCTTGATGTAAAGGATCAAACTTGTCTGTTATTCATACCCCATGATGTACAAATGAAAGTCATAGTCTCCAAGTATTGTTCTAACATTTAAGATGAGATAATCTTATACAACTCACCTAAGAAAGTAATGTTATAAAATAGAAAGAACAATCAGATGATCATGATACATGTGATAATGTTAAGGTAGATAATCTATTGCCTATGATATATTAGACTATAGAAGTGAGCTACAGGGGCTAAAGATAAATAAGTGTTGACCTTAAGCTATATAAGAACATAATCATTCTATCATATGGATCATGACTGTTGAGTGCTACAAAATATGGTTATGTCATTATGTGATTAATTATAAGAATAGGGAAACTACTCACAACAAGCAGTAACAAGGTACGTCATCGAGAACTATTCGTGGGTTATGTAAGTGTATGTGGTAAAATGGATTTGAGCATGCTATAATGAGTAGCTTGATTTAATATGTGAACAAGTTGAGTGATAGGACACGACATGATATATGAATGAACACATACAGTGTCTGGCATGCATATTGGATGTATTTCATGTTATAAGCACAGAGGTACATGGTGAATGGGATGTATACATAATGTACGATATGGCATAAAAATATATATTCATGATATATGACATGTTTGTCCATGGTATAAGTTGCGTATGGCACATGGCATAACAATCTATAGAAGATTAAACACGTGTTCATGACATGTCTCATGTATACTAGCATGTAATATAATGATATGTATACATACAACATGAGAAAAGGAAATGTAACATGTTGAAATGCATATAACATGACATGTAATTTAATATGGGAAGTGCATGATGCTTGCCTTTCATGCATGATCTAACATGAGGCAAATGTAATGTCCATGTGCATATGTGTACAATGGCATACATGAGGCAAAACTCAATGACTAATGTGTACATGTTACAATACACATTGATTCATTCATACTAGGATACATGGTAACTATACACATATCATGGATTCTTACATATGCATGCTACATGTATTTTAATACATACTTATGATAGTGGATGTATATTGCTACAATGTATATTAATATATACATGCAATGATGGATGTAAAGCCAATGTGATGGCAAACGTGTATATACACATGCTATAGTGTACGTTACGTGCATGCAATAGCACATGCCAATATGTACACACTATAACACATGAATATTTTAGTGTACATGCCATAACTCATGTATATTCATATGTACAAGCTATAATAGGCAATAGGTGCTTACACATTCAAGTTGTGCCAAATTTCAACACATTCATGTTAAAATGCACGTTTACATGACACCATATACGTGCCAAAATGTATGTCTATATACTCATACTATATCACATGTCCAGATGGACATGCATGGTAGATATATGTCATATCATAACGTATGCTCGGATTCTCATCAATGTACACTTGTGATAGTGAATATTTACATGTATAGGCTAATATGCATATGGTAGATGCTATGGAGAATGCCTATATACACATGTTATGATGTATGCTAATACATATATGATGTGAAAAGCATCATTACATATATGTAGGATAGACATATGTGCGTGTCATGATATATGTCAACACACACATGCTATGACATACATGCACATTAGATATATGTTCGTGTCATGGTATTGTTAATTTATTATTATTTATACTTTTTCATATGGTAATGTTGTATATAGGATGATGTATAAGAATGAATATGTTAGAGATGCATGGATCAATCATTGCATTATGACAATGATGCATGAGCATAATATATTATATGTGTTAATACATGAGATGTGAATGATACATACATTGTGTGTGATGTATAAGCATGTTAGGCATACAAATGATGCATTGGATGGATAAGAATATAGTGTATTCATGTGATAATATGTGATGCACAAAGTGTACATGACACATAGACATGCTAGATACACATATGATGCTTGGCATATGTATAATGCATGACATATGAATTTGTAATACACATGATGCATGGAGAATATGTTTCACATTAATGCATAGGTGCGATGTACATAAATGACATTCATATGATATGTGACTTAGTTGTTAGCACGAAACATAATTATGTATAATATACAAGTGATGCATGAGCATGACATGCATACGATGCATGGAAGAATTATATACATAGAATAAAATGTACAAGCTAGAAACAATTTAATCCAAAATGTACATTTACAGCACATAGAATGAAACATACATATTTTTATGGTAGAGAAAATTTACACATAGAATACATGTGTTTCCCATTATCATATTATTATTATTGTGTTTACACACGAAATGAAATGCATAAACATGCACATTTTTATGGCACAAAATTATGCACACAAGATTTACATAGTTTAATTTTTATGCAAGCAAAAATCATATACACAAGATGAGATGCACATTCATCAAAATTTTATCCACAAAAAGCATGCCTATTTCATTAGCTATTATTATTAATTTATAATTAATTAAAAATACATGTACATATACACAACATGAACAAACACATCCAAGGGAAAAGGAAAAATCCTCCCAACCTTATTGCAGCCACACAGGAGGTCATGCGGTCTGTTTCCTAGGTGGGATCAGCTTATGGGTTAACAGAAACTCAATAAACACGTATAGTGCATGGTGGAAAATCAACAACATGGTCTCTTTTTATTTAAAGTGCATATGAATGGATTTGGCCATTGTGTATTTAAATAATCCAAATAAACTGAAATGCGCAGACCAGGCCATAAAAGTTTTTGATGAGTAAACATCTAAATTTATTGGGATTTATTCAATACATAAGGGCCCATATCACAAGCAAGGTATTATGGCACATGCCCTATAGTGAAAGTATCTATGCCATTACATAGGCTTAAGTTCAATGACTCAACTTTAGGGCTACCCAAGCGTGGTCCCTGCCAATGGGTCTAGGTCATCACGAGAATGACAACCAATTAGGTCACCATTTAATATACCAAAAGATATGAAGCTTGGACTTGTGATCCTCCCTAACACTTCTCTATAGTGAGTGAATGAAGGGTCATGATTTGGGAATACATCGTGGTTAAAAAAGGGATGCCTAACTTAATTCTAAGTCTTTAGCATAAATTGAATGCAGTTTTTTAAAAAGAGATAAAACATTTTAATCTATAAACTCATTTATATTAAATCAACCAAATGTACTTTCAAAGCAAAATATCATGGTCACTAGTGGAGTCACCATTGGGTAGGCATTTAGGTTGCTCTCAAACACTCACTTTTAGGACTCGAGATTGGATCAAGGTTCATTCAACTTGTGAAGGCCAATTGCTTCACAATGGACGAGGATTTAACCCAATCCATGATGCCTCAAGCCTAAAAAATGCTTGAGATAGCGACTTGAGGTATCCCCATTCATTATTGGTGATCAACCTACGAAGGCTTCTATTGGGCACCACAAGGAAAGTATCATAGACTTGCCACCCAATAAAACATTGGGAAATGAGTTCTAATCTTATAAGGCCAAAACCAAAGATAGTTTGGGACCTCACTCCTATTTATACCTTTGGTTAATGTTATATAAATGAGTTTGAGTGATTAATATATTTCATCTATTTTCTCGCACGAGTTAATATGCTAGAAAAATAAAGCGCACTCAAGCACATTGGAAAGTTGTAAAGTATGCCATTTAAAAGCATTAAAGGATATAAGAATAAATATAAAGATAAAATCATACACAAATTGGGGGATTAATTGAATTCATTTGGATAAGGACATTGGTTCTAACATGCTTATTTACAAAAAGGTATCATTTTGGGTATGTTTTGGATAAAAATGGGGTAATTGATCCCTTACGGCTTTGAAAAAGAGAATTGTATTAGTTTATTTAAAATATAAAACCATTTGCATTTATAAACAAAAATCCTTAATTTACATGTTATTTTATAGGTGAAAATCGGGACATTTGTCCCTTTTATTATAGAAAAATCCCACTCAAACTTATATAAAATCATTTAATGGGGTTTTAGGTTATCTTTCTGATAAAAACACTTGTTCGTAATTGGTTATTGGTCAGCAAGTGCACTAAATTGACAAGCAATAAAATGAGGTATTTTTAAGACTCGCAAGTATCGAACCCTAGGGAATAAGATTTATGCAATAAAAATGATTGATTGGATTTACGTGTTAAAGAATTACCTAATTGTTGTTGTTTGTGTTCTAGTTAGCACTATTGACAATTTATGTAAGGTAAATTAAGCACAAAATATAAAATAATTAAGATGATAGAAGTAGAAATTGTGAAATGTATAAAATTAACAATGGCTAAAAATGTTGTTTAGGAATCTAATCCTCCCCATTCCCATGCAAGGTTCATTTTAACATAACATTAATGTATTTCAGATGTGGAAAACCGATCTATACCCCTAGTATCCCATTCGGGAGTTTACTACTCTAACTGCCTAATATCCCATTCTAGAGCCTATTCGATAACTAGCATAAGCATGGGTCCCAAGACCTAGGTATGAACTAATATCCCATTCGGGAGCTTACTAATCCAATACCTATTCATTTTCTTCAATTTTTCTGATTTTTACAACACATAAACCCTAGATCTAACAACTCCTATTCTAAAAATACCATAAAAACTACAGCATATATGAAGAAAAATAGAGCATGCATGGTATAACTATTAAACAAGCATCCATCCATCAACTTGAATAAGATCAATAGCATAAATACTTGTATAACAACCATACCAATATAAGCATAAGAGAAAAGAAATATCTGAAACATATATTTAAGAAAATAAGTCCATATCCTTACATGGTTAGGGGATTTAAAGTTCCCTAAACAACAAAAGAATTACTCACAACTCAAAATGAAAATAACAAGGAAAAGATAAAAAGAAACTATAAAACCCATTTAGAAGTGTTGATCTGAAGTTGTAGTAGCTTCTCCTTTTCTTCTCCAAGCTTGGTCTTGATTGAAAACTTAACATTTTTTCTATATCTAAAACTATGACTATGTATTTTTGTATTTTGGTATAAACTATTTTGAAAATGTAAACTTCCATAAGTAAATCTATAGAAACTAAGTATATAAACCCTAAAAATATAAAGAACTACGAGCTAAACTACAGAGAAAAACCCTACTATTCAAAAACCTAAAAAGATCTCCTTTAAAGCCAGATATAATGTAGCTTTTATATAGGTCTGCAGAGGGATACGATGGAGATACTTTTGTCTCAATTGCGTTAAGTTAGTTAAAATATTATTGTAGCTTTAGGACGTGGTTGAGACACTTTTATCTCATTGAGCGCACCTTTCTAGACTAAATCATCCTTAAACTCTACATTGGATATGGTAGAGACAAATAGTCTCAGTCAAGTCCCTTGGTGAAATGGTGTGTTTTGCAATTCTGCAAGGCACACAGTTGAGACAAATGGTCTTAATCGAGTACAAGTCAACTTTTTTGGACAAAAATCAAAATTGCACCGTTAAATACATAAAAACTTCATAAATTTTAAGCTAACCTTATTTGGCATAAAATAAGAAATTTAACACTAAAAACATTAAAAAAACATGCAAAATGAGATGAAAACCTAGATAAAAATAAACTAAAAATAAACACTAAATCAGAGTTATCAGTAATGAAAGATTGATAAAAGAATAATAACACTGAAAGAAAAGCATGCATAAATTGAGTTATTTATTAGGTTGGGAACATTGGTTCTTTCATACATATTTGTGAAATTCTTTTGTGCATCTTTTTTTGGTGTAAAATAGGAAATTGATCCATTTTATGAGAAAAACCCATTTTAATTAAGTAGAAATAGTTTTTGCATTATTTTTAGCGTATAAAAAACTATTTCTTTACTAGCTATTACATATTTGCAGGAAATAAAAGGAAAATTAAATACAGTTCTAGAATGATGGTAAATAGGAAAATAAATCCTATACTAATCTACTTCCTCTTATTCTCCAACCTAATTCACCGAGCCAATGAGTTGTGCATTTTAAAAAGGATAAAAAATAATAATGTGAGTTAATAATAAATTAAATCAAATAACAAATAATAAATAAATAATTAATTATAATAATTAGATAAATAAATAATATTAAGTATGTTGTATAAATTATATGATAAACAACAATATTAAGAAACATAAGATCATAATAGATGAATAAATAAGAAAAAAATTAATGTAGATAGCAAATAAATTCAATGTTAAATAAATACATGAATAAATACAATAAAACAATTATATTAATGATATAAATAAAAATAATTAATATTAAAAATCACGAAAATAAAAGAAATGAGTCAAAACAGTGAGCTACACCAGTCCAAAGAGTGAGTCACGACTCAAGGTCTAAGGCAGCAAGTCAAGGGAGTGAGTCACGACTCAAGGTCTAAGGTAGCGAGTCAAATGAGTGAGTCACGACTAAAGGTCCAAAAAAGTGAGTCAAATGAGTCAAAGGAGTGAATGACAAATCAAGATCCAAAGGAGTGAGTCAAATGAGTCAAGGGAATGAGTAACGACTCAAGGCCCAAGGGAGTAAAACGAGTCAAGATCCAAGGGAGTGACTCATTCAGGGTCCAAGAGAGTGAGTCAAATGAGTCAATGGAGTAAATCATGACTAAAGGTCTAAGGAAGTGAGTCAAACGAGTCAAGGGAGTGAATCACGACTCAAGGTCCAACGAAGTGAGTCAAATAAGTCAAAAGAGTGAATCACGACTCAAGGTCCAAGGGAGTGAGTCAAATAAGTCAAGGAAGTGAGTCACAACTCAAGGTACAAGGGAGTGAGTCAAATGAGTCAAGGAAGTGAGTCACGACATAAGGTCCAAGGGAGTGAAGGGGGAGTGACTGGGGCTTTTAACAATAGGAGTTTTTAACTGTCACCATAAACTCATGTTGCTAAAGGTCCACAACAACAAAAGGGTAAGCTTAAAGGGAAACATTTTAGTGATAGAGAAAAATGATTGTCGTTAAAAAACCTAACAAAGCAACTCACGTAGGAACTAAAAGAATAAAACGTTTTGGCCTAAGAAAACCTACCAAAATAAACCTTAAATAACATACATAATAAAATACTAATTAAAAACTATAATAAATTATGTAAAAATAAAAAATAAATAAATAATTTAATTAAACTAATATAGTTAACAAATTAGCAAATTAACAAGCAAACCAATTTCATTAACATATTAAATAAACAAATAACAAATTAATAGAACAATTAAATTAATAAATAATATAATATATTAAGATAATTAACAAATCAATATAGTAAAACAAATAATTAACAATAAATTTATATAATGATACAATTAATTTATTGAGTAAATCTATTAAATTAATTCACAAAATTAGTTAATAAATTACCATATTTAACAATTAATCAACAAATGTGTGAAATTCAGAATATATTAAGGTAGATCTATGAGATTAATTAAAAAATAAATTAAAAATAATTTTTATATAATTAATTAAAACTAAATATTTAATTTACGGGTTTTCTAGGAATCGAGAATATTACCTTTAGTTCGGTTCCATCAAAGATCGAAGAAACGAGTACTTTTGGCTTTTTCCCGATTTTTGCTGATTTTTTTAGAACTTTTTGAAGTTAAAATTATTTAATTTCCATAGAAAAGGAAGAAGAAAGAAAAAGAGAAATTGAGGAAGAAGAAGAAGAAGAAGAAGAAGAAGAAGAAGTAAAAGGAGGAGAGAGAGGCCAAGGGATAAGTTTTACCTTTAAATATCCCAAAATAGGATAAGGGTTGGTTAAAGATATTTTTCCCACCAATTTTTCCCCATTTACGTGTTGGATTTTAACGGTTACATGCATCACATACATGAGCGAAATTTTAAAATTTTTTAGCCATTAGATTTGATCTTGCCATGAATACACAATATGACTATATGAGAATAAGAAAAATCACCTTTGATTTTTGTTGAACAGTTGATTTTACTTCGCACCGGGTTGTCGCAAATCATAGTGTCCAAAATCGAACACCTCCAATGAGTAATCCAACTAGAGAGGGATAAATTGAACCAACAAATTGGCGTTTAACTAGGGCTGGCCGAAATTCCAAGAAGCTAGCTTGGATTTTGCGCAAAAAGGAGAGAGAGAATAGAGAAAAAGACTTTCTTTTTGTTTTAATCACTTAACCCTAATTCCTCATTAGTTGGCCTTTTATAGTTAGGTTAAAATTCCAACTGCTTAATGAGATTGGGCTTTTTAAAATTGTAGGAGAATTATTAATTGGGTCCCTGAATTAATTATAATCATTTGGGCATAATTAAATCCAAATTAAATCTTTTCATAAAAAACCATGCACAAAATCCACAAACTAGGCCCTTTGTGCATCTAATTAGATTTAAATACCCAAATGGATTCCAAATCAAACCAAATTAAATATGTGAGTTCCATAACACTTATGTAACATATATAAATTAATTTGGTGTATGAAATGGGCCATTAAGGCCTTCTGTATTGGAGTAGGCGTGTGGCCCTTACAGAATGGCTTCCGCCAACTTTCTTCATTCCTCTGGCCCTTAATAATTCCTCCAATGGACCTATTAATTATTATATCAGTCCTATAACACTTAAAATAGTATTATAATACTTATAAAACAATAATAATTAATCATGAAATACATTATTTCATTTAGGTCCAATTTACAGAACATTTCTCAAAAGTTCCGCGGATAATTTTACTTGATCATAATTAATTAAACTCTTTAATTAATTATTATCATATTCACTTCTCTTCCTTCATAATAATATCAAATATTATTATCCTTGTCATTTTACTATTTTATCTTTTCTCTATATGTGTGTGACCTATTGGGTTCCTGTCCATGTTGGCAGTATAATATGTAATTGTGAGTTCTATTCAAAACTCACATGATTCAAACTCCTTTAAATCATTTTATCAATCTCTATTGATATTTTGATACATCATTATACAAGGCATGATTGGCCTCTAGCTAGGCATCATGACTACCCAAATGTCAGGAAAGTCATTTGGTTTGACTGTACCCTTCCATAGAAATAGTTACCGTGCAATTACTCCTTTCACCACTCTTATCTCAATTAGATTCTGAGTATGGATTTCTGTCAACTCATATAAATCTAATTATGTATGTTCTATTAATTTAACCATTGTTCCTAAAATGCCCTCCATGGATCTCTATCCATCTTGGCATATTACTCTGGCCAGAGATTCTCTGAATAAGGCAATTATAGAAACATGCGAGATAACTTTCCTTGTTAAATCTGGGATGGTGAATCCTTTGTCAATCACTCAACTATCTTCAAGTAGGTCATGATATACCCAATCTCCTAACTATGTTCACTCCCAGTTGAAAGTAATCAGTTATGGAGTCAAAGTGTACCACTTGCTACTTAAGATAACTTTGGTGATCTCAAGTCTAAGGATACTTGCACAACCGCTATGAAGAGATTCCTCACTGACATAGATTTAATATCCATGTGAGGATTCTCTTTGCAGGTCTCCAATGAACTTGTTCTTCTAACAAGCATCCACATGTTAGCTTTGATTATCTTCCATAATCACAATTATGAGAACCACTACTTGAACCATTCAAGAAGCATAACATGTGCTAGTCTATCCGAATTAACAATGTCCTATCTTGTTAATTCTATGACTAGGGATATTTAGATATTAAGACATTTACATACAATAGACATCTCACAGTATGAACACCTTCATGATTGCCTTTGCACTGTGTTTATAATATCTAGGACTTCATTTATTAATTTAAGATTTACAAGCTCATGTATTTAAACATAGCATTAATAAATGAATGATGCCTTTTAATAAGAATATGAATTTTATTCATATGAAAAACATCCCTATTACATGGGCTCTAGGGCATACTCTCTAACAATCTCCCACTTACACTAGAGCCAATCACTCATATGTCTCAAACCCATGCTATTTATATGGTAATCATGCTTAATCTGGGAAAGTGCTTTAGTGAGGGGATCCGCCACATTGTCATATGTAGGAACCCTTTCTATTTTTACATCATTTCTAGATACTATTTCCCTTATGAGATGATAGCGTATGAGAGCATGCTTGGATCGCTGATGAGACAGTAGTTCCTTTGCTTGCGCAATGGCTTTATTGTTGTCACAATATAAAGGAATCGGATCAACAATGCTAGGCACCAATCCTAGTTCAGTTATGAAATTTTTGATCCAGACTGCTTCTGAAGCAGCAATGTACTCAGCTTTCGTCGTGGAATCAGCAGTTGTTTCTTGTTTGGAACTTTTCCAACTAACTGCTCCTCCTCCCATTATGAACACATAACCAGATTGTGATTTACAATCATCTTTGTCAGATTGGAAGCTGGCATCTATATACCCATTTACTTCCAAACTGCCCTCTCCATATACCAAGAATATATCCTTAGTCCTTGTCAAGTACTTAAGAATATTCTTGACAGCTGCCCAGTGTTCCTCTCCAAAATTGGATTGGAATCTGCTTGTGACACTCAAAGCAAATGCTACATCTGGACGTGTACATAACATAGCATACATGATAGAACCAATTGTAGATGCATATGGTATTCTATTCATGCTCTCTCTATCCTCTAGTGTCTGCGGACACATAGACTTAGAAAGGTGTTTCCCATGCACCATGGGTATAAACCCTTTCTTAGAGAGATCCATATTGAACCTCTTCAATACTTTATCAATATATATACTCTGAGAAAGACCTAGCATCCTATTGGATCTATCTCTATAGATCCTTATTCCCAGAATATAGGATGCTTCTCCAAGGTCATTCATGGAGAATTGCTTGGATAACCATATTTTAACAGATTGGAGAAGAGAAATGTCATTTCCCATGATCAATATGTCATCTACATATAGAACTAGGAAGACAATTGCACTCCCACTGACCCTTTTATACACACAAGGTTCATCTTCATTCTGTGAGAAACCAAACTCTTTGATTGTCTCATTGAATCGTATGTTCCAGCTCCTAGAGGCTTGCTTCAATCCATAAATGGATCTTTGAAGCTTGCATACCTTTTTGCCATTTCCTGATGTGAATCCTTCTAGTTGTGTCATATACACATCCTCAGTAAGATTTCCATTAAGGAAAGCTGTCTTCACATCCATTCGTCATAGTCAATACCTTCTTTTTGACGATAACCTTTTGCTACTAAGCGAGCTTTATAGGTAACTATGTTACCTTCCATGTCAGTCTTCTTTTTGAAGACCCATTTGCACCCTATGGGTTTTATCCTTTCAGGTGGTTGAGTTAAAGTCCATACTTTGTTCTCATACATGGAGTCCATTTCAGACTGCATAGCCTTAAGCCATAAATCACGTTATGAACTATTCAAAACTTCTTGATAGCTTATAGGCTCATTGTCCTTACTCAAGTTATGCCTCTAACCGAATCAATGTGAAATCCATATATCACAGGGATAGAACGCATCCTAGTAGATCTTCTAGGATTTTGTGTATAATCAGGTTCAACTGTAATCTCATCATTATGAAATTCAGTTTCTGGTTCAATCTGTTAATCATCTTCTATTTGTGGGTCTTGAACTTCACCAAGTTCAATTTTACTCCCACTGTCCTCTCGTAGGAGACATTCTCTTTCCAAGAAGACAGCATGCCTTGAAACAAACACCTTTTGTTCTAAGGGATGATGGAAATAATATCCAAACGTTTCTTTTGGATATCCCATAAATAAACATTTGTCAGACTTAACATCTAGTTTGTCTGACATTGTCCTCTTCACATAAGCAGGACAACCCCATACTTTCATATGAGAAAGCGTGGGTTTCTTGTTATTCCACATCTCATGTGGAGTAACATCAACCGATTTACTAGGAACTCTGTTTAACACATAAACAGCAGT
This sequence comes from Excoecaria agallocha, assembly GCA_037975025.1. Lineage (NCBI taxonomy): Eukaryota > Viridiplantae > Streptophyta > Magnoliopsida > Malpighiales > Euphorbiaceae > Excoecaria > Excoecaria agallocha. The sequence continues at coordinate 45,014,458 of CM075816.1, forward strand.
TTCTAGTGCATATCCCCAAAAGGACTTAGGCAAGTCCGCTCGGCTCATCATTGATCGAACCATATCTAATAGTGTTCGATTTCTCCTTTCAGATACACCATTGTGTTGTGGTGTATATGGAGGAGTCCATTAAGATAAAATCCCATTATCTCTAAGATAATCTTGAAACTCTTGACTTAAGTATTCTCCACCTCGATTTGATCTAAGTGTTTTAATACTTTTACCAAGTTGTTTCTCTACTTCATTTCTGAACTTTTTGAACTTTTCAAATGCTTCAGACTTATATTTCATTAGATAGATGTATCCAAACCTGTAATAATCATCTATGAAAGTAATGAAGTAGGAGTAACCTCCTCTGGCATGTTTAGTCATTGGACCACATACATTTGAATGTATTAAGTCCAAAACCATTTTAGCTCGTTCTCCTTTACCAATAAAGGGAGCTTTTGTCATTTTTCCCAATAAACAAGATTCACATGTATCAAATGATTCGTAATCAAATGATCCCAAATCACATGACTTGTGTAATTTGGTCATGCATTTTTCATTTATATGGCCTAAATGACAATGCCATAAGTATGAGGTATTTAGATTATCATGTTTCATTATCTTGGTATCCACATTATGTACTTCTTTAATTAAATCAAGAACAAATATACCATTCTCAATGATAGCTTTTGTATAAAACATATTGTTCTTAAAAATGTAACAACATTTGTCCTTTAAAGAAATATCATAATTGTTCATCAAATGACTGAAAGAAATAATACTTTTGGATAAAGCTGGAACATAATGACAATTATTTAATTCTAGTACTAATCCACTAGGAAGAGGCAAATAGTAAGTCCCCACAACTGTTGTAGAGATGTTCTGTCCAGTAGCTGACTGCAAACATATCTCTGCCTTTCCAACTCTTCTAAAGCTTATAAGCCCCTGTAGATCATTACATAAATGAGATCCACATCCGGTATCTAATACCAAAGATTGTTTTGAAGCAATAGAATAAGTATTAATTTCAATCATATGAATACCTGAAGTAGAAGCATCAGCTTGCTTCTTCTCCTTGAGAGAATCTAGATAGGCCTTGCAGTTACGCTTCCAATGACCATCATTTCCACAATGGAAGCAAGTTCCTTTGGGATTCTCTTTCTTGGAAACCTTTTTCTTGGAGATCCCACCATTCTTTGGCTGCGCCTTGGTTATCTTCTTCTTCTTCTGCTTCTTGCCTTTAGCAGAAGTGACAACCATGACACTTTTTAGATCCTTCTTAAATGATCCATCAGCTGTCTTGAGCATATTGATTAACTCAGGAATGGATACTTGGATCTTGTTCATGTTTAAGCATGAAAGGTGCATAACTTGGAGCCAACAGGTACAAGATTAAATCTATGTATAGATCATTATCCATAACATAGCCAAGTCTACTCAAATGCTCAATATACCCATACATCTTCAATGCATGAATAGTAGCTGAAGTGCCTTCCACCATTTTGTAGCTAAATAAAGCTCGAGCAATCTCATATTGCTCAATTCTAGCCTGAGAAGAATAAAGCTCCTCTAGATGCAAAATGATGGTTCTAGCATCCATCGTTTCATGATGCTTCTGAAGCTCCGAGGACATAGCACCCAGCATCAGACATGCTGCTGCTTCACTATCCTCCATGTATTTTCGATAAATGCCTTTGATCTCATCAATGGCATCATCTGATGGAATTGGTGGTGGATCTTTATCCGAGACATAATGGATCTTTTCATCTCTGAGAACAATTCTCACTTGCCTGATCAAGTCAAAATAGTTGTTGCCAACCAGCTTGTTATCCAAGATTGATCGTATATTAATGTTTGATGTGCTCATAATGATGACCTAGATGTGAAAAAGAAAAGATATGAGAGTATGTTCATATATATGTATGCATTAATAAGGTCTTTAATTAATCCATTTACTGCCACTATTTTATTGCGAATTAATAGCCCTCACTATATAATCCGAGAAAACCCGATGGTTTTCTTAGTGGGCCAATATCCAACCCTTGATATGTAATTTGACCTTGACTGTGGTCAACAAGCCAAATTCCATACCCTTGAAAGGTAGGTATCTCTATACCAATTGTGTCTCTACACAACTATTGGATCATTAGGTTATCAACTCTTGATGCATGCATATCATATATGCATTCCCTAATCTTGCCTCTAGAACCATTAGCCTTGACTGTGGTCAACAAACTAATGGGCTAGCTAAGATGAACCATTTAATTAGATTTGAACATATTCAATATAATGTGAGCTTGACTGTGGTCAACAACCCACACTATAAAGAACTTTGGTTCTCCTCAAATTAATGGAAGGCTTATATACCTTAGTATTTGTTTGAGGGTTTTAGTTAATTAAGTCTCATTATACATGGTTGGCATACATTGGTATGCATCCTATATCTATCACATAAATATAAGCATACAAATATGGTATAGTTATGGTCTTCACTACATTGATTTCCTCGAGCCAAGAGGGAAATCAAAAGGTCACACCTAGGTAGTATGCATGTTTCAAACAAGAAAAAAAATTACATTATCTTCAAGCTTGTTGGATCTCCATCCAGCCCATCTTGCTCCTTGATAGTGGTCTCCATCTCTATTTCTAATTCTAATCCAAGTAATCTAATTACATATTACAACTTGAAAAGAAATACAAACCAAAAACAAGTGGTCGGGACATGAAAGTCCTTATTGTGCCAAAACATGCATAATGCTCAATCACATTGGGCTTTGTCCATAACTATCCATCATGCCGATCATACACCCTTATATGCCTTTCTAATGCATAAAGAAATGGATTACTAACTTTGTTTCAGCCTTTGAAACAATATTTTGAGTTATTTTGATGATGTGATCAAATTAGGAAACATTTTCCATTTTGGAAACTTTCATTTTAGGAAACCTTTTTGCATGCATGTGTTCTTGCCTTAATAATCAATCCAATTGATTATTAATTAAATATAAATTGATTATTTAATTAATTAATCATATTAAATAACTAAAAGAATCAATTTTGGGCTTAAAATCAAGGGTGGGCCGAAACTCACAAAAGTAAACCCTAAATGTGTTCACACACAAACTAGTTTTATGTCTTTTGGACCATTTGAGCCTTTTGGAATGAGCCAAGCCCACTCCAGCCCTTAAAACCCATTAATAAACTTAATTAATGTTTATAATATTTAATTTAAATCAGCTCCTTGGGCCCACCAAGTCATTTACTAATTTAAACCAAGTCCGTAAACATAATTAAGCCCATTAAGTGGTTTTAATAAATTAAAATTAATCAAATTAATTTAAGGCCCATTTTAATTAATCCAATTAATTAAAAACACTTTAATATATCATATATATCAGATTTAGAAGATCAAAAGTCGTTCTATCCAAGAACACATCAAGAACACACGAAGAACACCAATTTATCAAACTTTTCGACTAAACTAGTTTTCATGCAAAACTTGTTCGATTTTAATTCCGTTCAATCCTACGGCTTAATATCCCATATTAAATGCATAAAATATCACCTAAATGATGTTTTAATGGATCCATAAGAAATTAAATTAGAACAGACCCTTAAACCACCTAGGGTTTCACGCCAAACCCAAATGGGTTTCACGCCAAACCCTAATCACAATCCGTCAAAAATTTCATTTTTGTTTCCACCAAATTTATTTGATCACACATACAACCAGAAATCAATATTTCTCATTCATGAACAATCAAATCTAATATTTTAAAGTTCATGAAATAAATAACTCAAAATAATAACAAAACTTATTCCGCAGAAGAATATAGAATTGTATATCCATGGCAAAACCTGGCTCTGATACCATATTGGATTTTAACGGTTACATGCATCACATATATGAGCAAAATTTTAAAATTTTTTAGCCATTAGATCTGATCTTGCCATGAATACACAATATGACTATATGAGAATAAGAAAAATCACCTTTGATTTTTGTTGAACAGTTGATTTTACTTTGCATCGGGTTGTCACAAACCATAGTGTCCAAAATCGAACACCTCCAATGAGTAATCCACACTAGAGAGGGATAAATTGAACCAACAAATTAGTGTTTAACTAGGGCTGGCCGAAATTCCAAGAAGCTAGCTTGGAGTTGGCGCAAAAAGGAGAGAGAGAATAGAGAAAAAGACTTTCTTTTTGTTTTAATCACTTAACCCTAATTCCTCATTAGTTGGCCTTTTATAGTTAGGTTAAAATTCGAACTCCTTAATGAGATTGGGCTCTTTAAAATTGCTGGAGAATTATTAATTGGGCCCCTGAATTAATTATAATTATTTGGGCTTAATTAAATCCAAATTAAATCTTTTCATAAAAGACCATGCACAAAATCCACAAACTAGGCCCTTTGTGCATCTAATTGGATTTAAATACCCAAATTGATTCCAAATCCAACCAAATTAAATATGTGAGTTCCATAACACTTATATAACATATATAAATTAATTTGGTACATGAAATGGGCCATTAAGGACTTCTGTATTTGCGTAGGCGTGTGGCCCTTATAGAATGGCTTTCGCCAACTTTCTTCATTCCTCTGGCCCTTAATAATTCCTCCAATGGACCTATTAATTATTATATCAGTCCTATAACACTTATAGTAGTCTTATAACACTTATAAAACAATAATAATTAATCATAAAATACATTATTTCATTTAGGTCCAATTTATAGAACATTTCTCAAAAGTTGATCATAATTAATTAAACTCTTTAATTAATTATTATCATATTCACTTCTCTTCCTTCATAATAATATCAAATATTATTATCCTTGTCATTTTACCATTTTATCCTTTCTCTATATGTGTGTGACCTATTGGGTTCCTGTCCATGTTGGCAGTATAATATGTAATTGTGAGTTCTATCCAAAACTAACATGATTCAAACTCCTTTAAATCATTTTATCAATCTCTATTGATATTTTGATACATCATTATACAAGTCATGATTGGCCTCTAGCTAGGCATCATGACTACCCAAATGTCAGGAAAGTCATGTGATTTGACTGTACCCTTCCATAGAAACAGTTACCGTGCAATTACTCCTTTCACCACTCTTATCTCAATTAGATTCTGAGTATGGATTTCTGTCAACTCATATAAATCTAATTATTTATGTTCTATTAATTTAATCATTGTTCCCAAAATGCCCTCCATGGATCTCTATCCATCTTGGCATATTACTCTGGCCAGAGATTCTCTGAACAAGGCAATCATAGAAACATGCGAGATAACTTCCCTTGTTAAATTTGGGATGGTGAATCCTTTGTCAATCACTCAACTATCTTCAAGTAGGTCATGATATACCCAATCTCCTAACTATATTCACTCCCAGTTGGAAGTAATCAGTTATGGAGTCAAAGTGTACCACTTGCCACTTAAGATAACTTTGGTGTTCTCAAGTCTAAGGATACTTGCACAACCTCTATGAAGAGATTCCTCACCGATATAGATTTAATATCGATGTGAGGATTCTCTTTGCAGGTCTCCAATGAACTTGTTCTTCTAACAAACATCCACATGTTAGCTTTGATTATCTTCCATAATCACAGTTATGAGAACCACTGCTTGAACCATTTAAGAAGCATAACATGTGCTAGTCTATCCAAATTAACAATGTCCTATCTTGTTAATTCTATGACTAGGGATATTTAGATATTAAGACATTTGCATGCAATAGACATCTCACATCATGAACACCTTCATGATTGCCTTTGCACTGTGTTTATAATATATAGGACTTTATTTATTAATTTAAGATTTACAAACTCATGTATTTAAACATAGCATTAATAAATGAATGATACCTTTTAATAAGAATATAAATTTTATACATATGAAAAACATCTCTATTACATGGGCTCTAGGGCATACTCTCTAACATTACGAGTGTAAATTGCACTTTGAGAGTGAGTCACGATCTTCACCCATGGACCTAGTCCATGATTTAATAATGACTCACGGACTGTTGACTTTTTGCTGACTTTTGACTTCAACCCTCATTTTTCTTAGCCAACTAACCTCTAATCCAAAATATTTTGTCATTTTTAGGCCCGAAGATGACATTTTTTTTTCAAAGTATCTTCTAAACTTTTGTTTCCATATATCTTAGATTTTTAATGAATAAAAAATCATTTAATTTGGATTTGTATATTGAGATATGTGGCCAAAATACTGAGGACTGCTCTTAAGAAATTTTTAAGGAGAAAATTGGTGTTTTGACTTTGAAAAATTACTGGGAATAATGGGTTATGAAATAGATCATACTATCCTTATGAAATTTGTTCCAAAATGAGTCTAGTTTCTATTAAAATTAGATTTAACTCAGCATAAGCGCTACAAAGGGAGTTATGCTCAAAATACTACAGATTAGTCTAGGTACAGAGATAGATTCAGGTCATCTAGTTCAAGCCTAATTTTGAGAACCTTAAGGACTGAATTGGATTTAGGTTTCTTCATCAAAGTTGTATATATATGTCTTAAAATTCATATGGTTTTAGAATCATCTAATTCTTAACCCATTGTTGTCAATAATTTTTCAAAATTAGAATATCAATTTTATCACTAAAAATTTTCTAGGAGTAATCGTCAGTATTTTGGCCATAAAGCCTAATCTGCAAATTCAAATTGAGTGATTTTTTATTATTAGAAAGCTAGGAAATAAGGGAACAATTGTCTAGAATACACCTTGTCAAAATAATGGCATCTTTGAGCTTAAAAATGGCAAAACATTTTGAATTCGAGGTTAGTTAGCTGAGAAAAGGGGATAAAAGTCAAAAGTTAATGGTCCATGAGTCACTCCTATAGTGCATTTTGCACTCAAAAATAGGGAAAAATGTGGGAAAAATCTTAACCTATTTTGGGATATTTTTTTGGGTAACTTAGCCTGTAAGGGCCTTTTTCTATCTCCTTTTTCTTCTTGATCTTCCCCCTTTTCTTATTCTTCTTCCATGAAAAATCAAGAATTTTAATTTTAAAAAATTGTAAAAAATCAAAAAAAATGGGAAAAGGCCATAGAGCGCTAAATCCCTGTTCTTAATGGAATTGACACTGAATGTAATATTGTTGAGGCCTAAAAACCCATAAATTTATTATTTAATTTAAATTAATTATGTAAATAATATTTTTAGTTTATTATTTTATTAATTTTGTTGATCTATTTCAACTTTATTAATTTCTTTTATTAGTTTAATTAATTGTTAATTAATTGTTAAATATGGTACTTTGCAAGCTAATTTTTTGAATTAATTTATTAAATTAGCTTCATAAATTAATTATTTCATTATATTAATTTTGTTAATTATTAATTTGTAAATTATTTGTTTAATATAATAAATTAATTTATTAATTTATTTGTTTATTTACTATATTGTTACTTTTGCTATTATTTTAATATTTAGTGTTATTTTCTTTATTATTGTTATTATCATGTTTAATATTTATTTTAAATGTGTTATTATTAATTTAATTGTCCTTACTTATTTATTTGTTATTTTTTATATATAATCTCATATATTTTAATTAATATTATATTTATAATTGATGTTTAAATTTTTTTTGGTATGTTTTTTTTGGTTTAAGAAAATTTGTTTTTCTTTTTTTACATAAAAATCATTTTCCGGATCCTTTAGTGATGCCCGATTTTCCCTATTGCTAAAAAGATCCCTTTCCTCTTCATTTTTTATTTGTGGGGGACCTTTAGCGACTGGAGTTTATGATGATGGTTAAAAACTCCCATCGCTAAAAGTTCCAGTTATGTCCTCCTTCACTCCCACTCGTGTCCTCACCTACTTGCTCCCTCTTTTTGTCCGTTTGTGCTTTGCCAACTTTCTTTCAACAATTTTTTTTATTTTTATTATATAAATTAATTATTTTATAATTATTAATTGTTAATTTATTCTTTTGATTTCATTATTTATTTCTTTGTTTAATATACTAGCTTATTTATCTATTAATTGTGTCATTATATTAGCTTGTTTATTTGTTTGTTTGCTAATTTGATTTTCATTAATTATATTATTTAATTCATTATTAATTAATTTTCATTATTATTTTATTTAATTCATTATTAACTCACCTTATTATTTTATGTCCTTTTGATGCACGTAACCCATTCGCACATTGGTTCAAGAAGAGAACGAAGCAGAATAGTTTATGATATTTTATTTATTTATTTATTTATTATTTGACCTTTATTATTATTTTATTTTGTGTCTTCAAATAATTAATTGTAATAGCTAGTAAAAAGTGGATTTTAGCATGATAGTTAGGAAAATTCACTTTAAATATTTTTTACCTAATTAATTGGTTTTTTTACATAAAAATGGACTAATTTCCTATTTTATTCCAAAAATCACACAAAAGAATTTTATAAATATTGCATGAGAGAAGCAATGTTCTCAATTCAATAAATAGCCCATTTTATGCATGCTTTATTTTTTTTATTATTCTTTCGTACCTTGCTTCATTTTATCGCAAATAAATGATTTTTTCAAAGCAATAAGTTAAAAACTCATTAAATGATTTTATACAAGTTTGAGTGTAATTTTTCTATAATATAAGGGATCAATATCTCGATTTTCACCCAAAAAATAATATGTAAAAATAAGGCTTTTTCCTATAAATACAAATAATTCTTTTACCCTAAAATTTACTAACACAATTCTTTTTTAAAAGTTGCTAAGGTTTATTATCCTATTTTTTATCCAAAAATGCACTTAAAATGTCGCCTTTTGTAAATATAGATGCGATGACCAATGTCCCCATCCAAATGAACTTAATTAATTCCACGATTTATGTATGAATTCATTTTTAAATTTATTCTTATAATGCATTCCATGCTTTTGTAGCTTTTGATATACATGCTTTATAACTTTTCTTACATGCTTGAATGTGCCTTTATTTTTCTAGTATAGCTCATGTGAGAAGAGAGATAAAATAAATTAATAATTAAAACTCATTTATGTAACATTAACCTAAGGTATAGATGAGAGTGAAGTTCAAACTATGTTTAGTTTTGGCTTCTTAAGGTTAGAACTCATTCCCAATATTTTATTAGGTGGTGACTCCATAATACCTGACTTGTGGTGCCCAGTAGAAGCCATCGTAGGTTGATTGGCAACAATGGAATGGGGATACCCTGAGATGCTGTCTCATACCTTTTTTAGGTCTAAGGCATTACGAATTGGGTTGAATCCCTATCCATTGTGAAGCAACTAACCTTCATAAGTTAAATGAACCTTAATCCAGTCTCAAGTCCTAAAAGTGGGTTTTCAAGAGCAAACCAAATACTTACAAGATTCGACGTGAGTCACAATACTAAGCTGAAATATCTCCAAGATAGACTCGTACATATGAAACATAGGCTTTAAGTAAATAAGGGACTCCTCACAAATGCATATTTGCCAAAAATTCCTCAAGAGGAATGTTGTTGCAAGAGCAGTAGTTGCACCCACAAATTGCCTTAGCCAACACAATTAAAAGGTTAGGTATGTCTTCAGATGACATCGATCAAATACTACTCAATCTTCTTTGATTCTGTATGCTGACAAGCTGTCATTGATAAAATACAATGAATTATTTTGATTCTACATATCGACAAGTTGGTGCTAATAAAACACACTCAAACAACCTGATTCTACATGCCGATAAGCTGGCACAAATCAGATTTAATCAACTCATCTTGATTTTACATGCCTAAAAGTTGGTGCTAATTAGATAGTCAATCCAGGGTTAACACATTAATAAGTTGATGTTGACTACCTGAACTAGGGTTAATGCATCGACAAGCTGACGATAACTATCCAACCAAGAGACTTACTGCCTCAGATGATGGTACGTGTTTTAATCAGTTAAGATACTCATTACCTTAGATGGTGATGATGGTATGTGTGTTAATCAACCAATAGACTTTTATCAATCGAGACACTCACTTCCTCAGATGATGGTACGTGTTTTAAATAATCAAGAGATTTACTGCTTCAGATGGTACATATTTTAGTCAACCAAGAGATTTGCAGCCTTAGGTACGCTTCTTTTTCCTTTCACTCTAAATTTTGGCTCACTTTGACATTAGTGCACCAGTTTCCCAAAATTAAGGGTAGACATTATAACCCGAGGTGCAGTTCTGGCAATAGGTTACTCAATAATGAGGAAATAGTATATTTCTGGCAAAAGGTGCAGTTATTGGAGCTTCGGTTGTGAATTTCATACAATTTTCTCAAAGATATATGATTTTTCAAGGGTTTTTAAAAGGTTTAACAAAAGAGCATGAATAATCATAATTTTGGCCTTTGGTAGTGATGGAAGGTCATCCGTCATCTAAGGGATAGTCATTTGGGCCATCTCTCTCCTATCGAGGTCAGATTAGGGCATTTTTATGACTTTTAAATTTTTGCCTGAGGGATGGCCATCTATTTGTAGGGATGGCTGTCTATGTCTAAATTTCTAGATATTCACATTTTGGTTTTTAAAAAAGAGAAAGATAGATTTTGAGAGAATCAATCCAGATTTTGAGGGTTTAATCCCTCTAGATTTTAAAAGTTAGAGTTGGAATTCAACTCTAACTCCTCTTAGGTATAAAAGGAAAGGAATTAGGGTTTCTAAAGGAGGAAATCACTCTTGACTATAGAGAAAATTCTTGGAAAAAAAATAATTATTCTCTCTCTAAGAAGAAAATTTCTAACAATTCCTTTAATCCAAACACACTATACACACGAAAATCATTTATTTTTCTGAAATATGAAGATAATAATTGGAGTAGAGATCTGGAATTCAAGAAATTCAGAGCTAGAATATCTCTTGAGGGTAATATTTTAGGCTCCCCATCCATATTTTTTCTGTCTAAAATTAGTTGTGCATGATCATGTTTGATTGCTATTAAAGCTAATGTATTTGTGTGCTATGATTCGTTGATTTAGATGTCTAAATTAAGTAATATATAAATCTGGCTTAATATACATGATGATGGCATGATTTGAGTATGATTTCCTCCATTATTGTATATTTCAAAGCTTTATTTTTGCTTTGTTATCTTGGACTTTAATAAGATTAGATGAAGTTGATGACTGATTTAAGGTTATAATCTTAGTTTGGCATGTTTTAGGCCTTAATATTTTAGTGTTTATTGCTTGGTTGCAATTTTGTGTGTTTTTAGGTGAGTTTATAGCTTCTTATTTTGTTCTTCAAATCGGAAGAAGCTCTCATGGATGGCCATCTGTCAATGCGATAGATAGGACGTCATAGGAGTTCCTTCTCGTCTCATCACTCCTTCAACTATGGCTAACTGTGACTCATCCATAGGCAGTTGTGGCTGATTTTTAGGCCTATTTTCATGTGTTTTTATGCATGTTTTGTTATCCATATTATTTCTTTGGTCCCTAAAATGTTAATTTGTTATTCTTTATATATTTTGATTCTTCATGTGTGCTTAATTGAGTGAAATATTTTTGTTTATTTCATTTTATTTGTATTTTTTCTCACAATGATAATTTATTGGTTTTGTTTTTTGGGTTTTATGTGATTATTTTATCTCATATGCTTTTGGGAGACCTTGTAAGGAGTTATGCATTAGGAGTCGTGCCTCCGATTGGTGGATGACCTCACTTGCCCCTTTAGTTATTTCATACATTTATTTCATTCATTTATTATTTGGTTTATTATTATTTTGCTTATTTAATATTTTGATGTATTTTTAGATTTATTTTATTTTAAGGATGTAATAACTAGTAAAAAAGGATTTTTTTGGCACGCTTAAAATGGAAAAGACACTTAAAATGATTTTTAATAATTAACTTGAGTTTTTCTCTTTAAAATGGACCAATGTCCAATTTTCCAACCCAAAAGTCATGTAATAATAAAAAAAATGGATTTTCTTAAAATACGTATGAGGGAATCAAAGTTCTTAACCTAAATGAACACCTTAATTTATGTATGATACTTAGTTTGCTTCTTTCTTTGGACGATTTGCTTCTGTAATAGTTTAAGTACTTGATTTAATTTGTTTATTTATTTACCGTATTTTTTGATTGATTAGGATGATTATTTAATTTTATCGTTTTGCATCATGTGAGAGGAGAGTGGATTAATGCTTAAGACTCTATTATAAAATGACACATAACCAAGGTTCCAAGTAAGAGTGATGTTCCAAACACCAATCTTTGTTTGGGCATAAAAAAGATTGAGAATTATTTTTTAAGGTTTTATTGGGTGGCGACTCCATGACACTTTCCTCTTTGAGCTATTAGCAGACGCTTTCATGGGTTGACTACCAAAAATAATTTTTGATTGATCTCTCTTTATTGTGAAGTGGCCAATTTATGAGTTATAGTGAGCCTTTTTCAGTCTTGGACCTTAAAAGTAGGCCTTTAAAATTGAACCCAAACGCAAGCGTGGCTCCGACATGTGTCACAGTATAGATATGTATATATGTCTACATACACATATGTATATATGTGTGTGTGTGTGTGTGTGTGTGTGTGTGTGTGTGTGTACATATACATATATATGTATACATATATACATAACTTATTCAAATAATAAACCATCAATAAGTTCAATTCCTAAATCATTATCTACACGAAATTTAGAGTTAAGAGAAGTAGATTTTAATACAAGTATTCCAAGACCATTATATACAGAAGAAAAGGAGATTGAATATTTTATTAGTCCTAGTAGATCACAAATGGAAGCTTTTTCTCAAATTAATTAGTAAATATGACTAATTTTGAAATACATAAAGAATTTTTAAGAAATAAATTAAAAGCAGAATATAATATACAAAAGGTAGAATTGTATTTTAATAATTTTCCCCAGGAAGAATTAAATAATTTTAGAAATTTATGTTATAATGAAATGGAAGATAAAAAAATAAATATTCCTTTATTTTTATGGTTTGAAAATTATTGTAATTATAATAATATAAATTATACATTTCAAAAAGAAATTAACATATTTTCAAAAATAGGAAAATAATGCATTACTATTGAAGGAGAATCAGTAATATCTATGCATCCTCTATTCGAAAGTATTAAATTAAAAAATAATGACAAAACTTATTTTAGTGAACCATTTAAATAGATAAAATCAGATAGCAAAGATGTAGGAAAAGATTTACAACATGTAATTTTACAAAATAATTTTTCTAATCAAATACTTGATACTATAGCTAGTCAATTAAATAGTATAGAAGAAATAGTTCAAACTCCTAAAATACAAAAAAGATTTAATTTCAATATCTAAACCCTAAGCAAAGTCATCATCCACCAAATAAGAAGCAACTTTATTTAAACCCTTTGAATTTTTGCAGGAATATTTATTAATTTAAAAGATTAAGATCATGTATTAAGAAAAATAAAAGAGAAATTAGCATAATTAAGCATTAAAGATAAACAAATTATGATACTAGATGAAGAAACTACATCAAAAATAAAAAAATATATAGAAGATCAGCTTAGAAATAATAGTTTAGAAGAATTTTCAATTAAAATAATTACATTTTGATACTTATATGCCTACGCTAAAAATTCAAAATTATTATCCTAGACCTAGAACTCCAGATACTCAATATGAAGAAAGAAATTATAAACCATGATATGACGACACTTCTTTATATGAATAGAACATAAATGGTTTAACAAAATATCAAATATTAAATTTATTACAAGAAATGACAATGTCAGTTAGTGCTTATAGATCAAAAGGAAATAGTGAATCACCTATAGCTCAAATGATATTATCGGGATTTACTGGGCAATTAAAAGGTTGGTGGGATCATTATGTTGTAGATATGGATAAAACACATATTATCGGCACAAAAAAGAGTAGTTAAAATGAAAATTAATACACAAATAGAAATTGAATAGGATGACATAATAAATACTTTATTATTTTCTATTACCAAAAATTTTGTAGGAGATCCTCATTTATATCAAGAAAGAAGCTCCGAAATTCTTCAAAATTTAACGAGTCCAAAATTACAAGATTTTAGATGGTATAAAGATTTATTCTTAACAAAAGTAATGACTAGAACAAATTGTAATAATATCTATTGGAAAGAAATATTTATAATATGATTGCCAACATTGTTTGCAGAAAGCGATAGGAATAGATTATAATGTAACAATACCATATAATGAGTTAACTTATGGACAATTAATAAATATTATTAATATAGAAGGATTAGCAATTTGTACTGATTTATAATTTAAAGCAAAATTGAAGAAAGATAGTATAGTTGGAAGAAAAGCATTATGATCTTTTTGTGAACAATATGGTTATCAGCAGATTAGAGTTCCATCTTCTATTAAAAGAAAAATAAAACCTAAAAGAAGGTATATTCATAAGAAAACAAATTATACACAAAAACAAAATTATAATCAAGAAAAACCAATTAAGAGAAAAACAACATACAAAAAATCTAAACCAAAGACAAATAAGAAAGATATAGTAATTTGTTACAAATATGGAAAACAAGGACATTATTCAAGATATTGTAGGGTAAGAAAACGTATTAATAATTTACATGTCTTAGAGGAATTAAAAAATGGGATAGCAAAAATTATAATTAATGAAACCTCTAGCAGTAAACAAGAAATCACTAATTATTTAGAAAATGATTTAAATGTAATAAGTGAAGAATCTGATACTAATAGTACTGCTAGTGAATCAGAATCTTGTAGTTGTCTAAGACCTTTTTAGTGTAATAATATAAATATCCTAAGTAATGAAAAAGAATTTTTGTTAGATAAAATAGATGATATGGAAAAAAAAGGAAAATATTTTCTTAGATTAAAAGAAGTAATAAGTACAAAAGAAAAGAAAGATTTTACACCGTATAATTTAGTATAATTATGTAAAAGATTTAAAACAAAAAAGGAATCAACTATACAAGACCTCCAAGAGGCTATTAAAATATTAAAACAAGAAGCAAAAATTTTAAAAGAAAAAGTACAAAATTTAGAAGAAAAAAGTCTAAAGGTTAGCCTTAGTAATTTAGTAAAAAAAGATAAGAAATTAAAAGGTATAACATCATCGATTGTAACTATTAGAGATTTATAAGATGAATATATTAATAGTATATCTTAGGTAAATTATAAAAAGTGGCATATAAAACTAGAAATAATTATTAATAATGATTTTCATTTAATAACAATAGCTTTAATAGATAGTGGAGCATATTAGAATTGTATTAAAAAAGGATTGGTTCCAACTAATTATTATGAATAACTTTAAAAATATTAGGCACCGCTAATGGATCTAAAATAATAATTAATTATAAATTATCAAAAGTTAAAATTTGTAATAAAAGATATTATTTTAAAACTAATTTAGTTTTGGTAAAAAATTCAAATTCACGAGTTATATTGGGAACATCTTTTATTAATATGTTATATCCTTTTTAAGTATGTGATAATGGAATTAAAATAAAAATCTTAGATAAAGAATTTCCTTTTGAATTTGCATTTCTTATAGTATCTAGAGAAATTAGTCAAGTAAGAAAAAATATTTAAGAAATTAATTTAATAAAAAATAAACAAAAGCACATTAAATTTTTAATTCGAGAAATAGAAGGAAAAAGAATAAAAGAGCAATTAGATAGTTCAGAAATAAAGCAAAAGATAAAGGAATTTGAAAATACATTTTCAAAAGAAATTTGT
Source organism: Excoecaria agallocha (assembly GCA_037975025.1). NCBI lineage: Eukaryota > Viridiplantae > Streptophyta > Magnoliopsida > Malpighiales > Euphorbiaceae > Excoecaria > Excoecaria agallocha. Next base: position 45,030,169 of record CM075816.1, read on the forward strand.
GCCCCAGTTCCTAATGCTTTTTGGAATAGAAAATAACATATAGTAAAATGAAAGAAAAATTCCAACAAAATCTCAAGCTATTAAAATGTCAGCAGAATTAGAAATATTTTGCAGAAAAGAAATACAAGATTTTAAAGATAAAGGACTAATAAGGAATTCTAAATCTCCATGGTTTTGTTCAGCCTTTTATGTTATGAATGCAAGTGAAATAGAAAGAGGAACACCTAGGTAGTAATAAATTATTAACCATTAAACGTAGTTTTACAATGGATAAGATATCCCATACTATATAAAAAAGATTTATTAAAAAATTTATACAATGTAAATATTTTTTTCAAAATTAGATATGAAATTAGGTTTTTCGTAAATACAAGTTGATGAAGAAGATAGATATAAAATGGGATTTAATGTTCCTTTTGGACACTATGAATGAAAGGTCATGTCTTTTGAGTTAAAAAATGCCCCTTTATAATTTCAAAATATTGTGAATGATATATTAAGACAAAAATATGAATTTTCTATAGTATATATTGATATGTACTTATTTTTTTTAAATTCAATAAATTAGCATATAAAACATTTAAAAAGATTTTTCAATTTAATTCATAAAAAAGGATTAGTTGTTTCTGCACCAAAAATGACACTTTTCCAAAGTAAAGTTAGATTTCTAGGACATGACATAGATCAGGGAACTATAAAACCAATAAATCAAAGTTTAAAATTGACTAATAGATTTCCAAATGAAATAAAAGATAAAAAATAGTTGCAATGATTTTTAGGATATTTAAATTATGTACATGATATTTTCAAAGATTTAGAAAAATTATGTAAACCATTATATAACATGTTAAAAAAGAAACATGAACCTTTGATAGAAAAATTTACTAATATGGTAAAAGAAAATAAAGAAAAAATAAAAAATCTTCCATGTTTGGATATTCCTCCCTAGAAACTTTTTTAATAATTAAAACAGCTACTAGTAATATAGGATACGGAGGAATTTTAAAACAAAAGAGAAGAGAACATAATAAAGAAGAATTAGTAAGATTTTATTTAGGAAGCTGGAATCAAAATCATAAGAATTATTCTACTATTAAAAAAGAAATATTAAGCATTGTTTTATGTATCAAAAAGTTTGAAGATGATTTATATATGAAAAGTGTTTATTGAGGATTGATTGTTTATCAGCAAAATATGTTTTAGAATAGGATGTTAAAAATTTAATTTCTAAACAAATATTTGCAAGATGGTAGGCTTTATTAAGCAATTTTGATTTCAACATAGAATTTATCAAAGGAAAAAAAATAATAGTTTACCTAATTTTCTTTCATGTGAATTCCTATAGGAAAAATGAGTTCAAATAAAAGAATTTTGATGAAAGCTACATTATCATCAAGAAATACATTATCATTAGGAAATTATCAACATAATATCCTAATTACTGCTCCTCCCATTAAAACTATTACACCTATCCCTAGACTAGTCTATTCAACTCTAACTTTTTCAATTTACAACCTCAAACCTTTTCACCTTCAACTCCTCCTAGACCATATTCCTCCACTTTTGCTTCTCTATCTTGTCCCTCTTCCTCTATTATAAATCTCCTTCTCCATCCTTAACTACAAATTCTTCTCCTTATTTTCTAAACCAGAAAAGTAATTATTCATCAAAGAATTAGAACTAGAAGAACTTAACCTATCAGAAAATCAAATTTTTTATAGGTTAATTGATTATATTTTCCCTAATAGTTGGTATTTTTATGAAAAAGATCAAAGTAAGTAAAGAGAGTATTATGAAGCAATTTTAGTTGATATTGGTTTAGTCAAATATAACATAATTATGCTTTAAGAGAGAGAAATAATTAGTTATAGTAAGGTAAAAATTATAACTGTTATCACACAATCACAATGGGGACACATACCCTATCTTCTAAAGATGATATTAGGATATTTGGCTAGAATGTGTTGGGTTTTGAAATATTAAAATTAAAATTTGTAGCGAAAAAAAAACCCACCACGGATCTAAGCGATCCAATTGATTCAATAGGAAGAGAAGTGTAACAATTACTAACCTCTTGAAGCACAGATAAATTGAATTGTAGGTGTGACCTCATGCGAAAGAACACCATCTACCGGTATCCACATGTGAATGCAATGAAGAGAATCATCCGGGGTTCTAGCTCCCTTTCTCGGTAGCTAGGGTTTTTTTCTCTCTTTCTTAAGGTCACAGAAGAAAATTGATTTTTCTTTTTGTTTCTATCTTAAGTGATGGCTACCACTCACACTTTTATACTTAAATTAGGGTTTAATATATATATATATATATATATATATATATATATATATATAGTTGACCTAACCCTAATTTAGAGAGATAAAACTTCGGGCGCACTATTTTTTATTAAAATAAGAAATACTTTATTTCTTATTTAAAATAAGAATGATAATATTAATCTTAAATATTATTATTATTATTATTATTTTGTTTATTTCGAATTTTAATTTGAAATGCCCAAATTAATCCTTAGTCCATTCATTACATTTTATGTGTATGACCCAAGAGGGTCATATTATATTTGTAGTGTGTAAGGACCCAAAATAGGCCCTAGTAGAATTTAAGGGCAATTTCATATTATTAAAGTCTAATTGAGTATTATTTGATGAATTATTAGGAGCTAAGCTATTAATTGGGGCAAAAATATTATTAAATTATCAATAATTATGTGATAAATGTGTAAATTATATGGTATGAATTTTATAAGGTCATAATTAAATTATTATTATTGGTTTAATAATATTCAAGGGTGTAATTGAAGTAAAAAGTATTAATTTGGGGTAAATTTATAATTATGGCATCTTTAGGGGCAAATGTGAATAAATGAATAATTGAGGTGTCAATTTAAGTGAAGGAATAAATAGAAAGGTTGATTTAAGAAAAAGAGTTAGTGGAGGGGTCACTTTATAACATGCAAAAAGGTGTGTGTCATCATTATGACATGCAAATTTTCAAGGGACTGAAGAGGGAATTTTTCCTTGTTTGTATAAAAGAGAAGATGTAGTGGGAGAGAGAAAAGAAAGACATTTTTTGCTGGTGTGGCAAGCTTGGGCGGCATCTCTCTCTCAAAGAATCCCTTTCATCTTTGTTCTTTCTTTGTGAAGATTAAACCTTACACCTCAATTTTATTTCCAAGAGTTGGATGCATGTGTTATGATATGAGATAATCTTTGAACTCAGTTACTAAGGTAAGAAGAAATTAAACATTCTCATCTTCTTCTCCTTCTTTATCAATGGAAAGATTGTACACTTTGATAGAAAGTAGAATTCTGGAATTTATTACAGAAATGTGTGCCTTGTTGTAGAGGAAGATTGTAATAAGAAGAGTAAGGGCAAAGGAGTTTTTGAAGGAGTAGAGATTTTGTTGTTTTCGCTAAGGTATGGGAACTTAGGGTTGTTCATATTGCATGTGAAATTATCTGCTGGAAAATGTTGTGGTTGACTTGAAATTTTGAGAAAAGTAAAGAGAACACAAGATAAGAGATGCATGTGAAGTTATGGTGTGATTCCTTTGATCTAGTGACAGAAATTTTAGTGTAAGTTAAATTTGAGAAAACATTATGTAAAATGATCAGAATGATGTAAGTTTAATTTCTATAGAAAAATAGACTTCTAAATCTACACTTCTTAAGAATAAAGTTATGCCTAAATCGGTCTCTAATTATATGAAAATTTAGGGTTAAACCTAGACTAGTTCACTGGATTGTTCACATAAATAGTGTTTAGAAAAACGGGAATATCTGGAGCTTGAAATTAGATATTTAGATGATTCAAATTAGGTGTTAAAATAGACATCCAGGAAAATATTTCATAAGAAGAAATCACATTCAAATTCTATCTCTAATTGGGTCATAACCCAGCTTGAAAATTGGACAAGGGTGCAGTCTTGTACTCATGAACAGTCTATAGTAATTTCAATATATCTCGAGTTATAGAAATGATATTGAAAATATTTTTGATGTTCTAGAAACTAGAAATTATATCTACAAATATTTAGAAGATGACTTTTTCTAAAAAGGCCGTTTAGTATGTCAAAAATGAAGTACAAAGTGAGTTTGTTAAGCAGTTTGCAGGATTTTGGGAACAGGGTGAAAAATCCGTATGGCCAAACATACTGTCGCGAGCGCGACACTTGCTGCGAGCGCAACACCATGATTTTTGCCCATAACTTTGCTTTTTATTCCCTTTTATCAGTATATTTGGCTACCCCCATGTGATACATATAAAACTGAACAAAATAGGCCTTGAATGCAAGTATACGAGAGCTATAGACTTGTGTGTGTATAAATTTGTATCAAAGGATTTATATAGGGGTTTGCATGATTTGTATCATTTACATTGAAAATTGTCTATGAATGTATACTTATGCATCATTGAAAATGTGCATTAATAGTTAAGTTATAGCACCATGAATAATTATGAAATTTTTTATTAATCATATATGTGTATGATAATATGATTGTGATATGATGTGTTGCTTAAAGATCATATGTTCAATTATAAGTTCACGATGAAAGGTATGTTTAATTATCAGTACTCGAATTACTATATGAATGCATGAATGCATACTTAAACACTGGACAAGTGTGTACTATAATATGATTATATGCAAGTGCGAGGTGTAAGATATAAATACATACATGATAGTTAATAATTAAAAATGCTACTCATGAATGTTCTATTGATGCTAGAGTATGTGGACCTAGAAAATGAAAGCATATCATGTTATGTATGTTTGTATGCAATGACGTTACTATTTTATTGGTTGCATATTGATGAACTTGAAGTTATTGTACTTAGTTATATAACCTAGCTTTGATTGGGCTAATATATATATATATATATATATATATATATATATATATATATATATATATATATATATATATATATATATATATATACGTACATGAATGACTAAATCTTTGCTATTAATCTAACAAGGTTAATGGTTTTTATAGTTGAAATGGCAACCTTACATATATAAAGAAGTAATGTGATTAGTGAAATATATGAATGTCTTTACTTAATTGAAATGACATGATTAGGCATATGCGCTATTACATGTTAGCATTCTATAATACAAATCTACAGTGTTATAGACTAAATTATAGAATTCTTATTAAATTATATAATAGCAGTGTTATATGAGAATACGTACACAAGTGTATGCATTAGAGAGGGAGTATTTTGTCATGTGATAGTTACATGAGCAAATTGTATAAATTGTTTTATGAATTATGCATATATGTTGATGCAATAGAGAAGATATATATTCGTACATGATTATGCACATGAGCAAATAGTATAATATTGATACAACCATATTATACGAAATAGTTACATGATTGAAAAAGATTTCAAATACAGAATAGTAATACCCAATAGTGAACATGTATATGTTTACCTTGTATATAGTTATATAAGAGTATACATGTGTATACATGTACATGAATGAATAGATGAAAGATAAAGTAAATAGATTTTATTGCCAGTGATGAGTCTAGGAAGTGGATAGATAGGCATGCCTATAAGGGTACCTTGCAGCTGCTTCTGAACATTTAGACCTATTTAGGACCACTTGAATTTAAAAGTATAGTGACCCTATTTGGGTTTAAAAGTTAAAGTTAATTTAAACAACCCTCGTGTGGGTTGTAGCCGACCCCGCTTGGGTCCGCTTGATCGGTCCATGTTATTTGATCGACCTCATTTGGGTCCATGTTATTTGTTCGACCTCATTTAGGTCCACCGATTTATCATACAGTTTTATCCCTACAAGGGATCATAGTTTAATACCTTCGGGTATCTTAATTGTACCTTCGGGTACTACCATATAACCCGTTATACACCTCTTTAGAATAATGCAGGCTTTATTATCAAGGTTAAGAAAAGTTTAATAAGGCATGCAAATTCTTATTTGACTTTATACTATTCTACATATGAAATTCCTTTTGTTGCATACAAAACCCATGTCTAAAAGAATGCTCAATAGTATATATATCTATACTGCTAGTATAAAAAAAATGCATGTTAATTGCTAAATGCTCTCTACATATATGTCCTTTATTTTTTTATATGTATTACATTGTATGAGTTATGCTATAACACCCATTGATTTGGAAATATGTGTTTTCCTATGCTTATATATGTATTCACCTTGTTACATGTACCTATTCTTTAACGTGTATTTGTTATGTTTGGTTGATAGGCTTATTCTTATGATGCATCTAGTATGTTATAACATGGATAACTTATGGAATATAAAGTAAGCCTATAGTAATATTATAATCTCACGTTAATTGGAAGTGTTGAATTGTTGTATAATTCTAATGTGTATATATTATAGACATACAAGAATAGAGGTAAGTTAATTTCAACACTTGTGAAGATTGTTTATGAAATTAAAAATAGATAACTATACTCTTATAATTAAGCATTGATTAATAAAATAATAATATTATCAATGGTTGAACTATATGATTTTTATATGTGAATGTAGATGGTTAATTTCTTTCTTTTCCTAAAATAAAATCATTGTTATATTTGAAGCATGTTGGGTGCTTGTTGACGATCACTGTGAGTGGTCGTTTATCATGATTTAGTTCCCCACTAAGCTTTATAGCTTAGCACGGGTGTTTCATCTGTGTAGGTTACAAGGCTAGGACTTTCTCTCAAGATTGATATCTGTAGCAGGCTGGCCAACACAAGTCTTTGAAGAATATAAAGTATATAGTCCTCTTTTTGGTTCCTTTTTGTATTTCGAGGGTTTTATGTTGTGTTGGAAATCTTGTAAAAGTACAACTGTTTTTTTAAGATGTTATCAGTGGTTATATTTTGTAAAGAGACTCTAATGTATATTGTGAAGTCTTAATAGTATAGCACTCTTATGGATTAAGTATGGATATCAATTCTCTATATAGTTGATATATGTTTTTATTGCTCAGTAAAACATGTGTAATGAGATGGATAAAATGATATGTATAGATTATAGGATAAGGATGCTACATAGTGGGCCCTAATCCCATCCGTAGTGGGCCCTAATCCCATCACAATCCCATAAGTCATAAGCGGCCTCTAGCAAGACATTATGACTACCCAAATAATATAAATATCGGTAATTCAATTTTAATCTAATAGAACATGTTATAATCCCTTTGTCACATGATATCTTGTTTGAATATAAGTTATGGTCCATGTCAAACTTATATAGTCCAAACATATAATTTCTCGATCACTAAGTAGACTGATAATATCAAATGATATTGATCGCTCCATCAATTCATTTGAGCATGGCCATGCATTTCTCAATCCTACTTATCGAGAGGGCCAATAGATATCTCTCTAATAAGAGAGAGACAAATTCCTTCTTGATTATTCACTATCCTCTGCATGATTCTCATTATGTCCAATCATAATCTTTATAATTATCTGATTAAAGATCATGTTTGATTGTGTCAAAACATAATGTTCGTCATGTAGGATACTGTGATAATCTAAGGATCGATAACATAACTATTGTGAGATCATTAATGACATTAACCCATGTAGTATCTCATTGTGGGTTTATCCTGTATTCTATTCTTTAACAAGTACTTATAAGTTTAATTCATATCACTATATATAATCATCCCATGATTATCGATCAAACTTATACTAGTCTTTGTTTATCATTATTCATTTAATGATAAATGACTAGGGGTAGTCTAAATACCATTAGTTTGTTATTTACAAATATTATTATGACTTAACATGCCAACAATATAATAACATGAAGAAAATCCAAATTTATAAAATGAAATGTCATATTACATAAAGGGCCTAATGTTTTGCCTAGGACATAACCACTAATAGAATGGTATGTAGCTATTATGACTATAAAGAAGCATGGTTCAAGGCATTTTATTTAAGGAATTTCCAACACTCTTGGTTCTTTCATTTTTCACACAAATTTGGCAACATTCTTCTTGTAGACATTATGACCTGAGGCAGCCTAGATCAAGGTTACCCATGGTGAGGATGTAACATATAGCTAACAATAGGCTCACATCTTGAAGCTCTAATCGTGAACTTTTCACTTTTTCATAAAGATTTTTCATGATTTTCTAAGTATTTTGAAATATTGCCAAGTATTTTAGTAAAATGTGTATAACTAGTTTTGGACCTTTAGTGGTGGCAGACGGCCATCTGTCACATGAGGTGTGCCCGTCTATGGGTCATTTTCTCCTGCAAAGGCTAAACCAATAGCATTTTAGAAAATTCAGGGTTTAGTGATGAGGGTGATGGAATATGACATGGTATGATAATCATGATAGCACAGCGGAAAAACACAAATTTTATCATACATACCATACATATCCAAAGATAGGAACGAAAACATGCAATTTTAGGGTTTTGAAACTTACAATAGATGATGCCTTTTATTCTTTGATTTTGTGATGTCCAGTAACCAAGATGCCTTTATCCACCTTATTTCTCGATCACCAATGCCAAGGAACAGCCTTTTGCGCCACTCCCTCTATTCTCACACACACAACTACACCGTCGGCTTAAAAACGAGATTGCTAGATCTCTTTTTCGGTATTGTGTAACGGTTATAGTTTGAAGCTACAAAACTTGATTTTGTACTTCTTTAGATTGCTATTACTGCTCAATAACACAAGAGAATGAGGAACAATCCTTTCTCCTTGTGAAAAATTGAACAAAAGAATTAAGAGAGAGAGAGTCACTATTCACGAGTTACTATTCACGAGTTACTATTCATGCCACAAAAAAAATTAGGTTTAGGGTTTTATTTCTTTTAATATATATGCTTATCCTTTGGCAAGTCATTAATCTGAATTCAACTATCCTAAGATAATTAATTCAAACTCTATCACTTCCTAAAGATAAGTAATATATTTTGAATTAAACTCCTTTGAATTTAAATTCAAATTTGAAATAAAACATAAGACATTTAAATAAATGAAATCACTTAATTAAATATATAAGTGATTTAATTTAATTTAAATTCCTTTAGGCTTTAATATTCAATTAACTTAATTAACACAAGATAATTAATTAATTAAAATTAAACCTTATGGGCTGAATTTCTCTCTCTCATGGACCAAAGCCCAATAGCAATATTATAACCCATTACATACATTAATTTGACTTTAATTAAAAGCCCAAATTAATGTCCAATACTTAATTTAAATATTTTAAGCCCAATGCTTTGTGTGCGATCCTATAGGTCCATTTAATGTTGGCAATGAATTAATAAATTAATTCAAAGGCTATATATATTCTCTAGCAAGATATTATAGCATTCCAAATTAAATGAAAATGCATATGGCATTTGGTGACCTAATGCAATTTCGCATAGTCCCTTACCCATAAATATCAGAATTAATATAAGGCATGGAACTAGTCATCCTTATATACATTAATTCATTTCTTGATATTCCAGTGACACTGAACTCTCAAATAAATAATGATTACTCATTATTTCATCTCGGTATGGCCATACACTTCTCAGTTCACTGATCAAGTGGCCGGTGATATTTTTCTCTCTTATCGAGAGGGGTAATCCCTTCACTTCTCTCATGCTCTCTAACATGAATCAGTGCATACCCAATCATACCCGTACTTGTCACTCTGTTACGAGCACGTTAGGTGTATGTCAAAGTACACAGTAATTCATAAAGAGTTTCATAGAGATTTCAGGTCTAAGAACTCCGATACAAAACTTGCATATGAGAAACACTTATGACTTGTACCATGTAGTGTTCTCATGAGCGGATCGAATCCAGATACCATGTTCTTTAACATGTATCTATGATCTCTGATTGACACTCTTGTCCTAATGATCCGTAAGATAGAACTCATAAGATCAGAGAGAGCATACTAGTCTTAATTCATTTGTTATTCCCATAACAATGACTGACTAGGGATATTTAGAATGATGTCTCATTTGTTTCAAGGTCTTACAATCCATGTGCCTCACACATGATAACTTAAACCGAAACGACATTCTTGGATAGTTTTATCAATTGATATGCACAGGAATACAAAAGATAAAACTAATGCCTAATTTTATTAATTTCAAGTGTTTCGTTACAATGCATTGGGGCTAGGGCTTACACTAACAGAGGGATGGCTGACCCTTATTAAGGGACACTCGTCTCTAGCTTGAAACCCAGACTTTCACACTTTTCTAAATTTTAAAAGAGGAAGTTTGATTAGAAAGGATTTCTTTTGGATTTAGGAGATTTTATCTCTATATTTAAGGAGATTTGAGTTGGAATTGAACTCAAACTCTCCCTTTGGTATAAATTCTTAAGCTTAGGGTTTTGTTGGGGGGAATGATTATTTTATAGAGCCACCTTTAGAGAAGAAGAAAATCTAATTTCTCTCTCTCTCTAAAAAACTCTATGCTCTATCAATCTTTATTGAACACACATACCACATACAAACAAATTTCATATCTTATTTTGAGAATCAAGGAGCACGATTCAGAGTAGAGATCTAAACTACAGAATTCATAGAGTTAGAATATCTCTTAAGGGTAACATTATTGGCTCACTCTTACTTTCTCTTTCTAAAATTTAATTTGCATAGTTACATGATTCTTTGATGCATATTGGTATGTTTTAATCATTATACTTGAGTAACATGCATATTGACGTAAAGTATGATTCATTTTTGGATTGTTTCATATGAGAGAGGCATGATATGTCCTTTTATTTCCTATATTGTTGTATATGTGAAGCTTCTATATTGCCCTTTTAATCATATAAATATGTGCCTTTTATTTATTTTATGTTCGATTCATTGTTATAAACTATTCCTTGTGTTAGAGAGTATGCCCTACAGCCAATGTAATAGGGATGTTTTTCATATGTATGAATTTATATTCTCAATAAAAGGCATCATTCATTTATTAATGCTATGTTTAAATACATGAGTTTGTAAATCTTAAATTAATAGATGAAGTCCTAGATATTATAAACACAGTGCAAAGGCAATAATGAAAGTGTTCATGATGTGAGATATCTATTACATGAAAATGTGTTAATATCTAAATATCCCTAGTCAAAGAATTAATAAGATAAGGCATTGTTAATTCGGACAGACTAGCACATGTTATGCTTATTGAATGGTTCAAGCAGTGGTTCTCATAACTATGATTATGGAAGATAATCAAAGTTAACATGTGGATGCTTGTTAGAAGAACAAGTTCATTAGAGACCTAGAAAGAGAATCCTCACATGGATATTAAATCTATGTCAGTGAGGAATCTCTTCAAAGTGGTTGTGCAAGTATCCTTAGACTTGAGATCACCAAAGTTATCTTAAGAAGCAAGTGGTATATTTTGACTCCATAACTGATTACTTCCAACTGGGATTGAACATAGTTAGGAGATTGGGTATATCATGACCTACTTGAAGATAGTTGAGTGATTGACAAAGGATTCACCATCCCAGATTTAATAAGGGAAGTTATCTCGCATAATTCTATAATTGCCTTGTTCAGAGAAATTCTTGCCAGAGTAATATGCCAAGATGGATAGAGATCCATGGAGGGCATTTTGCGAACAATGGTGAAATTAATAGAACATACATAATTAGATTTATATTAGTTGACAAAAATCCATACTCAGAATTTAATTGAGATAAGAGTGGTGAAAGGAGTAATTGCACGGTAACTGTTTCTATGGAAGGGTATAGTCAAACCACTTGACTTTCCTGACATTTGGATAGTCATGATGCCTAGCTAGAGGCCAATCATGACTTGTATAATGATGTATTAAAAATATCAATAGGGATTGATAAAATTATTTAAAGGAGTTTAAATCATGTGAGTTTTGAATAGAACTCACAATTGCACATTATACTGCCAACATGGACAGGAACCCATTAGGTCACACACATAGAAAAAAAGGATAAAATGGTAAAATGACAAGGATAATAATATTTGATATTATTATGGAGATAGAGAAGTGAATAAGATAATAATTAATTATAAAGTTTAATTAATTATGATCAAGTAAAATTGTTCGCTGAACTTTTGAGAAATGTTCTATAAAATTGGACCTAATTGAAATAACGTATTTCATAATTGATTATTATTGAACTATATGTGTTATAGGGTTGATAAAATTGTTTGAGAGTATGCCCTAGAGCCCATGAAATAGGGATGTTTTTCTTATGTATAAATTTATATTCTTAATAAAATGCATCATTCATTTATTAATGCTATGTTTAAATACATGATTTTGTAAGTCTTAAATTAATAAATGAAGTCATAGATATTATAAACACAGTGCAAAGGCAATCATGAAAGTGTTCATGATATGAGATGTCTATTGCCTTAGATCTCAATCACCAATGTCAAGGAATAGCCTTTTACGCCACTCCCTCTATTCTCACACACACAATTGCACCGTCAGCTTAAAATCGAGGTTGCTAGCTCTCTTTTAATGTATTGTGTAATGGCTATGGTTTGAAGCTACAAAATTTGATTTTGTACTTCTCTTAGGTTGCTATTACTACCCAAGATCACAAGAGAATGAGGAACTATCCTTTCTCTTTGTGAAAATTGGCTAAAAGAAATTCTTGAGAGAGAGAGAGTTTCATGCAAAAACCATAGAAGAATTAGGGTTTTGTGTTTTCTCTCTCATTCAATATATATCCTTTTATTTTTAAGTGATAAATCTAAAATCAAATACTTAAAGATAATTGATTTCAGCCTTTATCACTTCCTTAAAATAAGAGATATATATTGATTTAAATTCTTTTGAATTAATCCAAGATTAAAACATAAGACATATTAACCAAATAAATCACTTAATAACCAAACAAGATTAAAATTCCTTTTTATTTTCTTTAGGAATTTCGGCCACTAATATTCATAATTAAGAGATTTAATTTGATCAAGTCTTTTAGACTTTAATACTCAATTAATTAAATTAATATAAGACATTTAATTAATTGAAATTAAATCTTATGGGCTGAATTTTTCTCTCTCATGGACCAAGGTCCAATAGCAATTTTATAACCCATTACACACATTAATTTGACTTTAATTAAAAGCCCAAATTAATGCCTAATACATTATTTAAATATTTTAAGCCCAATGCTTTGTGTGCGATCCTATAGGTCCATTTAATGTTGGCAATGAATTAATAAATTAATTCAAAGGCTATATATATTCTCTAGCAAGATATTATAGCATTCCAAATTAAATGAAAATGCATATGGCATTTAGTGACCTAATGCAATTTTGTATAGTCCCTTACCCATAAATATCAGAATTAATATAAGGCATGGAACTAGTCATCCTTATATATATTAATTCCTTTCTTGATATCACAGTGACACTGAACTCTCAGATAAATAATGATTACTCATTATTTCATCTCGGTATGGCCATACACTTTTCAGTTCACTGATCAAGTGGCCGATGATATTTTCTCTCTTATTGAGAGGGGTAATCCCTTCACTTCTCTCATGCTTTCTAACATGAATCAATGCATACCCAATTATACCCGTACTTGTCACTCTGTTACGAGCACGTTAGGTGTATGTCAAAGTATACTGTAATTCATAAAGAGTTTCATAGAGATTTTAGGTCTAAGAACTCCGATACAAAACTTGCATATGAGAAACACTTATGACTTGTACCGTGTAGTGTTCTCATGAGCGGATCGTATCCAGATACCATGTTCTTTAACATGTATATATGATCTCTTATTGACACTTTTGTCTTAATGATCCATAAGACAGAACTCATAATATCAGAGAGAGCATACTAGTCTTAATTCATTGTTATTCCCATAACAATGACTGACTAGGGATGTTTAGAATGAAATCTCATTTGTTTCAAGGTCCTACAACCATGTGCCTCACACATGATAACTTAAACCGAAATGACATTCTTGGATAGTTTTATCAATTGATATGCACAGGAATACAAAAGATAAAACAAATGCCTCATCTTATTAATTTCAAGTGTTTTATTACAATGCATTGGGGCTAGGGCTTACACTAACAATCTCCCACTAGCACTAGTCCCAATTGGGCATAGCCTTAAGACCGAACGCTCTCAAATGAGCTTCGTGCAGATTTGGATGCAACTGTTTCGTCAAAGGATCTGCTACATTATTTTCACTTGCTATCTTGCTAACCTTGACATCCCCACGATCAATGATTTCTCTGATCAGGTGGTACCTCCTGAGTATGTGTTTGGATTTCTGGTGTGACCGGGGCTCCTTTGCTTGTGCAATCGCCCCATTGTTGTCACAGAAAATTTCTAATGGATCTAGGATGCTTGGGACCACTCCTAATCAAGAAATGAAATTTTTAATCCAAACAACCTCTTTTGTAGCCTCACTTGCAGCAGTATACTCAGATTTTGTAGTTGAGTCGGCAACGGTCTCTTGCTTTGAGCTTCTCTAGCTGACAGCACCGCCATTCAAAACAAAAATGAATCCAGATTGTGATCTAGAATCCTGAGTGCTGGCCTGAAAAGCAGCATCGACATAACCTTATATGACGAGCTCTTCTTGACCACCATACACCAAGAAGTGATCCTTAGTCCTTCGCAGGTAATTCAGAATCCCTTTTATAGCAGACCAGTGCTTCTCACCAGGGTCTTACTGAAACCTACTGGTTATACTCAGTGCATGAGCAACATCCAACCTAGTACATAACATAGCGTACATGATAGATCCAATAGCAGATGCATATGGGATTTTACTCATGTTGTCCCTTTCCTCTTTAGTTTTAGGGTACTTTTCTTTAGTCAAAGGAACTTCCAAAGCCAAAGGTATGTACCCTTTCTTTGAGTCTCCCATACTAAAATGCCTTAGTACTTTGTCTATGTACTTTTCTTGACTTAGTCCTAAGAGCCGATTCGATCTATCTCTATAGATTCGAATACCAAGTATTGTCTCGGCTTCACCTAAGTCTTTCATTGAGAAGCATTTTCTCAACCATTGCTTAACCTTTTGTAATGTTGGTATGCCATTCCCAATGAGAAGGATGTCGTCCACATATAGGACCAGAAATACTACTATGCTCCCACTAACCTTCTTGTACACATAAGGCTCATCTTCATTCTTGATGAAGTCAAATTCTTTGACTGCCTCATCAAAACGAAGATTCCAACTTTGGAATGCTTACTTTAATCCATAAATTGATTTTTGAAGCTTGCAAACCTTCTTAGGATGCTTGGGATTGACAAAACCCTCAGGTTGTGTCATGTACACATCCTCAAGTAAATTTCCATTGAAGAAAGCAGTTTTGACATCCATTGCCATATCTCATAATCATGATATGTAGCTATGGCAAGCAAGATCTAATGGATTTGAGCATGACTATAGGCGAAAAGGTCTCGTCATAGTCTACACCATGAGTTTGTCGAAAACCTTTTGCTACTAGTCTACCTTTGTAGGTCTTATCAGCTTTGAGTTTGAATAGCCACTTGCATTCAATTACCTTAGCACCTTCCGGTGGATCAACCAAGGTCCAAACCTGGTTATCGTACATTGATTGCATCTCGAATTTCATGGCTTCAAGCCAATTTTCCGAGTCTGGGCTCTCAATAGCTTCTCGAGAGGTAGTAGGATCCTCATGATCTACTAACTCAATAGTGTCACTGTCAGTGATTAGAAATCCATATCTCTCAATCTCCTGACGTACCCTACCAGACCTTCTAGGTTCTTGTGTAATGGGTGTTTGTGAACTTGATCCCATTTCCAACTCATCCTCTATAGGAGTTTGTGGCGCTTGAATTTCTCCAAGTTCTACTTTACTCCCACTGTCTTTCTTAAGAAGGAACTCCTTTTCCAAGAAAATAGCCTTGCGAGCAACAAATACTTTGTTCTCGGCTTGTGAGTAAAAGTAGTATCCCTTTGATTCTTTAGGATAACCCATAAACAAGCAGACACTAGATTTGGACTCTAGTTTGTCAGATGTTAATTTATTAACATGTGCTTCACAGCCCCAAATCCTGAGAAAAGACATATTGGGTTCTTTCCCAGTCCATACCTCGTATGGTGTCTTTTCAACTGCTTTAGTTGGAGTACGGTTCAATAGAAACGTAGCAGTTTCTAATGCATAACCCCAAAAAGAGATAGGAAGATTAGCTTGACTCATCATAGATCGAACCATGTCCAACAGAGTTTGATTTCTCCTTTCGGACACACCATTCCATTGAGGTGTTCCAGGAGGAGTGAGCTGTGAAATAATACCACACTCCTTTAGATGACTGTCAAACTCTAGGCTTAAGTATTTGCCACCTCGATCTGATCGAATGGCTTTTATACTTTTTCCAAGTTGGTTTTCTACTTCGTTCTTAAACTCTTTGAATTTCTCAAAAGTTTCAGACTTGTACTTCATTAGATAGACATAGCCATATCTACTGAAGTCATCTGTGAATGTCACGAAGTAGCTAAAACCACCTCTAGCTTGTGTACTTAAAGGTCCACATACATCAGTATGTATTAGTTCCAATAAGCCATTAGTCATCTCACCTTTCTTATTAAAAGGACTCTTTGTCATTTTTCCATGCAAACATGGCTCGCATGTGTCATAAGACTCTAAGTCGAATGACCCAAGCACTCCAGTTTTGTGGAGTCTTGAAATGCATTTTTCATTTGCATGTCCTAAACGACAATGCCAGAAGTAAGTAGGGTTCAATTCATTTGATTTAACCCTCTTTGTATTAATGTTGTATATGGACTCTCTGTTTTGTAAATCAAGGATATAAAGGCCATTTTGCAATATGGCATTGCCATAAGAAATGCCTTGGTGACGAATATGAGCATTGCCATTTTTAATAACAAAATCAAATTCATCATTATCCAAACATGAAACTGAAATAATGTTTCTGCTCATAGCAGGCACATAATAACAATTATTCAAAACAATACAAAGTCGGAAAGGTAAAGTGAGGTGATAGTCGCCTATCTCCATGGCAGCAACTCGTGCTCCATTCCCCACACGGAGGTCCACTTCATTCTTCCCAAGTAACCGCCTATTTCTTAGCTCCTGCACATTTGAACAAATGTGAGAACCACAACCGGTATCCAATACCCAAGTGGTAGAAATAGAAAGGTTAATTTCAACAACAAAAATACCAGAACTGGATGCTTTGGCTCCATTCTTCTTTTGTTCTTCCTTGAAGAGAGCGCAATTCTTCCTCCAATGCCATATCTTGTTGTAATGGAAGCAAGTGCTCTCACTCTCTTTGAGTTTCTGCGCCTTGGGCTTGGATTGGGCCTGAGGTGTACTCCCACTTGACTTGAACCGAGCCAAGTCATTCTTGGGTTTTGCCTTTCCCTTTCCCTTTCCCTTAGCGGGTCCCTTCTTAATGTCCCCTTGAACCATCAATACAGGATTGGTATTTCGAATGTTCTCTTCAGCGTTCTTAAGCATCCCATGAAGTTCAATGACTGACTTTTTCATTGCATACATGTTATAATTCATCACGAATGGATCATAATCATCAGTCAATAATCCTAAGATCAAGTTAGTGGCCAATTCCTTTGGCACTTGTACCTCAAGCTTCTCAAGAGTATCAAGATACCCTTTCATCTTGAGTACATGGGTACTAACAGGAGTACCCGCAGCCATCTTACAAGAAATTAAGGCCTTTGTTGTCATGAATCTCTCGGGACGAGCTTGCACTTGGAACATCTCCTTGACGTGCACCATGATCGCATAAGCCTCTTAGTCCATAAATTGCTTTTGCAAGTCAGGCACCATAGTGGCCAGCATCAGACAGGTCACATCATTGGAGTCGCTCTTCTTGGTCTTAAAAGTTTCCTTTTGAATCGCAGAGGCGTTCCTGCCAGGTTCTTCAGGCAAGGGTGCATCCAAAACATACGATTTTTTCTCTTGCTTAAAAACTATTCTTAAGTTTCGAGACCAGTCTATGAAATTGGAGCCATTCAATTTGTCCTTTTCAAGGACCGATCGCAATGAGAAATTGTTGTTTGAAGATGCCATTTTCAATCTACAATAAAATTTAGCAAGATTAAATGAGGTCTTATTTATGATCCCACAAACCAAATTAATATCCCTTTAAATAATTCGCGTTAGTGATTTAGTGTGGGATAAGATCCACTTTTCACAACAACTTATTAGTCAAGCTGAGCTTGTACACCTAATAAGTTAAGTTACTTAGGTAGGAAAACTCCAATCATGTCTCGTACATGACTCTTGGATCAAATGGGCTAACATCTTAAGATGTCATAGCACAACCCATTTATTAGTTGCCTAGGTCCGGGCATCCCTTTCCATATTAAGTCCAACCTACATCCACAACCCATGCCTCACAAAGATAATCGGGCACATCTGGGACTCCTAGTCTACATGATCGATGATCGATGCCTTGACATGTTTCGAATTAGGAAGGCAACTTTGTGACTTACTATTTTAGGGATTCATTTTATTACGGCTTACATGGCATACGCTTTGTCATCCATACATAGCATGCATATATAACTAATTGTATAAAGTAAAGCGTGACAAACATGGGCCCAAAAACCTACAACTAAGATTCTATACTATTACATAAGAATCTTCGAGTTGGGCTTCTCCACTCCGGTGGGCTTCGTCTTGATTTACAAAGTCTTCAAGTATATTCTATTCTAAGAAATAAATGAAAATTTTACAATAAAATATAATGGCTCGTAGGCCATATTTAATTACAAAAACCCAGGGCCCATGAATGCACCATGCATATCCATTCATCACACCAAACTAGCAAATAAATATACATAACATTCATGGATAAAACAAAGTCCAATTTTATTTAATTTAGCCAAGCCTATTAATGAAAATTGTGTACTTGAACCTTTAAGAGAAGACCCCGTGATGGGCCTGGGCCGAAGCCCAATGGACTAAATCCTCTTATTGAATAAGTTCTCTTAAAAGCCCAAAACACAAACTAGTTAGATTGTACTATAAATCAACTCTAGTATAATTTCCAATTTTGCCATTTTTAATTTTATGTCATTAAGCCCATAAACATTAAAAATACATATAATATATACCAACATGAATTAAAACACAAAATCATGAAGAACATATATATATGGTACACGGCATACAAATAAAACAAACAAACAAACAACAAAACTACTTGTTTAATGCTTATATGATGCCACAAAAATGCACAAATACTTAAAACAATTTTATGAGTCATTTAATAAATTAAATAAGGTCATAAATATTAATTTAATATTCTGTACCATTTTAATCTAAATGTGTTTTTGCCATTTTAATCAAAACAAAACAAACAATGTTGATTAAACATGTAACAAACACAAACTAGACATAGTTTTAAGTGATTTTAAAATTAATCAATTAAATTGTCATGGACCAGAATTAAAACCAAATTTAAAATATGTCCAGACTTGATATTTAATCTTTAAAAATCACTTACAAACATTCCAAAATCGTTTTTACATTTAATATTTAAAACTAGTTGTTAAACATACAATTAACATGCCAAAATGCACCTAGTTTTAATATTAACATGTACTTTCAGGTATTAGCAATTAAATATGACCATTAATAGCTCCTAGAACATCTTAGGACAGTATATTAACATTTCATATTAATTATAATACCTATCTAATCAATTAAAATCATTTTTACACCAAAACAATGCAAAAAACTCAAAACAGAAAATTTCAGATTTGCATGTTTACATAATGACGATTTTTAATTAATTTTTTCATGCATCTAAAGCACTAAAATAAGCATGTTTAGGCTCTGATACCACTGATGGAATATGACATGGTATGAATGTGATGATAACGCAGCGAAAAAAAAAATTTTTCATCATACATACCATACAAATTCGAAGCAAGAAACGAAAACATGCAATTTTAGGGTTTTGAAACTTACAACTTTTGATGCCTTTTAAATGTTGAATTTGGTGATGAACAGAAACTAAGATGAATTTTTCCACCTTAGATCTCAATCACAAATGCCAAGGAACAGCCTTTTACGTCACTCCCTCTATTTTCACACACACAATTGCACCGTCGGCTTAAAATCGAGGTTGCTAGCTCTCTTTTAATGTATTGTATAATGGCTATGGTTTGAAGCTACAAAATTTGATTTTGTACTTCTCTTAGGTTGCTATTAGTACCCAAGATCACAAGAAAATGAGGAACTATCCTTTCTCCTTGTGAAAATTGGCTAAAATAAATTCTTGAGAGAGAGAGAGAGTTTCACGCAAAAACCATAGAAGAATTAGGGTTTTGTGTTTTCTCTCTCATTCAATATATATCCTTTTATTTTTAAGTGATAAATCTAAAATCAAATACTTAAAGATAATTGATTTCAGCCTTTATCACTTCTTTAAAATAAGAGATATATATTGATTTAAATTCTTTTGAATTAATCCAAGATTAAAACATAAGACATATTAACCAAATAAATCACTTAATAAATAAAAGCATGTGCCGAAATTCCTTTTTATTTTCTTTAGGAATTTCAGCCACTAATATTCAAAATTAAGAGATTTAATTTGATCATAAGTCTTTTAGGCTTTAATACTCAATTAATTAAATTAATACAAGACATTTAATTAATTGAAATTAAACCTTATGGGCTGAATTTTTCTCCCTCATGGACCAAGGTCCAATAGCAATTTTATAACCCATTACACACATTAATTTGACTTTAATTAAAAGCCCAAATTAATGCCCAATATATTATTTAAATATTTTAAGCCCAATATTTTCTGTGCGATCCTATAGGTCCATTTAATATTGGCAATGAATTAATAAATTAATTCAAAGGCTATATATATTCTCTAGCAAGATATTATAGAATTCCAAATTAAATGAAAATGCATATGGCATTTAGTGATCTAATGCAATTTTGTATAGTCCCTTACCCATAAATATCAGAATTAATATAATGCATGGAACTAGTCATCCTTATATATATTAATTCCTTTCTTGATATCACAGTGACACTGAACTCTCAGATAAATAATGATTACTCATTATTTCATCTTGGTATGGCCATACACTTCTTAGTTCACTGATCAAGTGGCCGATGATATTTTCTCTCTTATTGAGAGAGATAATCCCTTCACTTCTATCATGCTCTCTAATATGAATCAATGCATACCCAATCATACCCGTACTTGTCACTCTGTTACGAGCATGTTAGGTGTATGTCAAAGTACACAGTAATTCATAAAGAGTTTCATAGAGATTTTAGGTCTAAGAACTCCGATACAAAACTTGCATATGAGAAACACTTATGACTTGTACCATATAGTGTTCTCATGAGCGGATCGTATCCAGATACCACGTTGTTTAACATGTATCTATGATCTCTTATTGACACTCTTGTCCTAATGATCCGTAAGACAGAACTCATAATATCAGAGAGAGCATACTAGTCTTAATTCATTGTTATTCCCATAACAATGACTGACTAGGGATGTTTAGAATGAAGTCACATTTGTTTCAAGGTCCAACAACCATGTGCCTAACACATGATAACTTAAACCAAAACGACATTCTAAGATAGTTTTGTCAATTGATATGCACAGGAATACAAAAGATAAAGCAAATGCCTCATCTTATTAATTTCAAGTGTTTTATTACAATGCATTGGGGCTAGGGCTTACACTAACCCTTATAACTATGATTATGGAAGATAATAAAAGCTAACATATGGATACTTGTTAGAAGAACAATTTCATTGGAGATCTGCATAGAGAGTCCTCACATGGATATTAAATCTATGTCAGTGAGGAATCTCTTCATAGCAGTTGTGCAAGTATCCTTAGACTTGAGATCACCAAAGTTATCTTAAGTAGCAAGTGGTATGTTTTGACTCCATAACTGATTACTTCCAACTGGGAGTGAACATAGTTAGGAGATTAGATATATCATGACCTACTTAAAGATAGTTGAGTGATTGACAAAGGATTCAGCATCCCGAATTTAATAAGGGAAGTTATCTCGCATGATTCTATAATTGCCTTGTTCAGAGAATCTCTGGCCAGAGTAATATGCCAAGATGGATAGAGATCCATGGAGGGCATTTTGGGAATAATGGTTAAATTAATAGAACATACATGATTAGATTTATATGAGTTGACAGAAATTCATACTCAGAATCTAATTGAGTTAAGAGTGGTGAAATGAGTAATTGCATTGTAACTATTTCTATGGAAGGGTATAGTCAAACCATTTGACTTTCCTGACATTTGGGTAGTCATGATGCCTAGCTAGAGGCCAATCATGACTTGTATAATGATGTATCAAGAATATCAATAGGGATTGATAAAATGATTCAAAGGAGTTTAAATCATGTGAGTCTTGTATAGAACTCACAATTACACATTATACTGCCAACATGGACAGGAACCCAATAGGTCACACACATATAGAGAAAAATGATAAAATGGTAAAATTATAAGGATAATAATATTTAATATCATTATAGTGATAGAGAAGTGAATAAGATAATTATTAATTAAAGAGTTTAATTAATTATGATCAAGTAAAATTGTTCGCGGAACTTTTGAGAAATGTTCTGTAAAATTGGACCTAATTGAAATAATATATTTATAATTAATTATTATTGGACTATAAGTGTTATAGGGCTGATATAATAATTAATGGGTCCACTGGAGGAATTATAAAGGGGCCAGAGGAATGAAGTTGGCGCAGAAGCCCTCCAGAAGAGTGCCACACGCCAACTCCCTAGTAGAAGGCCTTAGAGGCCTATTTCTTGGACCAAGTTAAATTAAATATGTTACATAAGTATTTTAGAGCCTACATGTTTAATTTGGTTGGATTTGGAATTCATTTGGGTAATTAAATCCAAGTGTTTGTACAAAGGGCCTAGTTTGTAGGTTTTGTGCACAATCTTTTATGAAAAAGCTTAAATTGGATTTAATTGAGCCCAAATAATTATAAATAATTCCAGAAGCCCAATTAATAATTCTCCAGCAATTTTAAAGATCCCAATGTCATTATGAAGTTGGATTTTTAACCTAACTATAAAAATCCAAATATTGAGGAATTAGGGTTAAGTGAGAAAACACTTAAGAAAGGGTTTCTTCTTTTTCTCTCTACCCTAGCAGCCACCTCCCTTGCTAGCTCAAGGGATTTTTGGCCAGCCCCTTGTCCCTTACCAATTATTGGTTCATTCTATCATTCTCTAGTGTGGATTACTCATTGGAGGTGTTCAATTTTGGACACTGTGGTTTGTGACAACCCGGTGCGAAGGAAAAACAACTGTACAACAAAAATCAAAGGTGATTTTTCTTATTCTCACTAATATGAATATTGTAAATTCATGGCAAGATCAATAATATTGGTTAAAAATTTTAAATTTTGCTTATGTATAAGATGCATGTAACCGATAAATCCCAATATAATTAATAGGTCCATTGGAGGAATTATAAAGGGCCATAGAAATGAAGTTGGCACAGAAGCCCTCCAGAAGAAGGGCCACACGGCAACTCCAAACAGAAGGCCTTAGAGGCCTATTTCTTGGACCAAATTAAATTAAATGTGTTACAAAAGTATTTTGGAGACTACATATTTAATTTAGTTGGATTTAGAATTCATTTGGGTAATTAAATCCAAGTATATGTACAAAGGGCCTAGTTTGTGGGTTTTGTGTATAGTATTTTGTGAAAGGGCTTAAATTGGATTTAATTGAGGCCAAATAACTATAAATAATTCTAGAAGCCCAATTAATAATTCTCCAGCAATTTTAAAGAGCCCAATCCCATTATGAAGATGGATTTTTAACCTAACTATAAAAATCCAAGTGATGTGGAAATTAGGGTTAAGTGAACAATTAAGAGAAATAGTTTTTCTCTCCTCCAAAAACCCTAGCCACCACTTCCCTTTGCTAGATCAAGGGATTTTGGCCAGCCCCTTGTACTCTCCTTTGCTGGTTCATTCATTCCTTCTCTAGTGCGGATTACTCATTGGAGGTGTTCGATTTTGGACACTATAGTTTGCAACAACCCGGTGAGAAAGAAAATCAACTGTACAATAAAAAATCAAAGGTGATTTTTCTTATTCTCATTAATATGTATATTATAAATTCATGGCAAGATCAGATATATTGGTTAAAAATTTTTAAATTCTGCTTATGTATGAGATGCATGTAATAGAAAATTCCCAACATAGTATCTAAGACTCGGTTTTGCCATGAATATACAATTCTATAATTTCCACGGAATAAGTTTTATTTTTGAGTTATTTATTTCATGAACATTAAAATATTAGATTTGATTGTTCATAAATGTGAAATATTAATTTCTGGATATAACTGTGATCAAATATATATAACAGAAACAAAAACAATTCTTTTGAGAAAAGGATTTTATGTTTTGTATGAAGAGCTTTTAATTTTAGGGGTTGTTCTAAATTAATTTTTTATAGTTCCATTATAAGATCATTTAGATGATAATTTATGTGTTTAACATGCGATATTAAGCCATAGGATCAAACGAAATTAAAATCGAATAAGCTTTGCATGAAAACTAGTTTAGTCGAAAAGTTTGATAAATTGGTGTTCTTCGTGTGTTCTTGATATGTTCTTGGTGTGTTTTTATTTAGAACATTTTTTAATCTTCTAAATCTGATATATCTGATATATTAAAGTGTTTTTAATTAATTTTATTAATTTAAATGGGCCTTAAATTAATTTGATTAATTCTATTTCATTAAAACCACTTAATGGGCTTAATTATGTTTACCGACTTGGTTTAAATTAGTGAATGACTTGATGGGTCAAAGGAGCTGATTTAAATTAAATATTATAAACAATGATTAAGTTTATTAATGGGTTTTAAGGGATGGAGTGGGTTTGTCTCATTCCAAAAGGCCCAAATGGTCTAATAGACACAAAACTAATTTATGTGTGAATACATTTAGGGTTTAATTTGGTGGGTTTCGGCCTGCCCTTTATTTTAAGCCCAAAATTGATTCTTTTAATTATTTAATATGATTAACTAATTAAATAATAAATTGATAATTAATTAATAATCAATTGAATTGATTATTAAGGCAAGAACACATGCATGCAAAAAGGTTTCCAAAAATGAAAGTTTCCAAAATGGAAAAAAATTTCTTAATTTGATCACATTATTAAAATAACTCAAAAGTACGTTTCAAGAGTTGAAACAAAGTTAGTAATCAATTACTTTATGCATTAGAAGTGCATATAAGGGTGTATGATTGGCATGACGGATAGTTATGGATAAGGCCCAATGTGATTAAGCATTATGCATGTTTTGGCCCAATGAGGACTTTCATGTCCCGGCCACTTGGTTTTGGTTTGTATTTCTTTTCAAATTGTAATATGTAATTAGATTACTTAGATTAGAATTAGAAATAGAGATGGAGACCACTATCAAGGAGTAAGATGGGCCAGATGGAGATCCAACAAGCTTGAAGATAATGTAATTATTTTTCTTGTTTGAATCATGCATACTACCTAGGTGCGACCTTTTGATTTCCCTCTTGGCTTGGGGAAATCAATATAGTAAAGTCCATAACTATACCATATTGGATGCTTATATTTATGTGATAGATATAGGATGTATACCAATGTATGCCAACCATGTATGATGTGACTTAATTAACTAAAACCCTCAAACAAATATTAAGGTATATAAGCCTTCCATTAATTTGAGGAGAACCAGAGTTCTTTATAGTGTGGGTTGTTGACCACAGTCAATCTCACATTATATCATATATGTTCAAATCTAACTAAATGGGTCATCTTAGCTAGCCCATTAGCTTATTGACCACAGTTAAGGCTAATGGTTCTAGAGGATATATGATATGCATATATGATATGCATGCATCAAGAGTTGATAACCTAATGATCCAATAGTTGTGTAAAGACACAATTGGTATAGAGATACCTACCTTTCAAGGGTATAGAGTTTGGCTTGTTGACCACAATCAAGGTCAAATTACATATCAAGGATTGGATATTGGCCCACTAGGAAAACCATCGGGCTTTCTCAGATTTTATAGTGAGGGCTATTAATTTGCAATAAAATAGTGGGAGTAAATGGATTAATTAAAAACTTTATTAATGCATACATATATATGAACATACTCTCATAAGTTTTCTTTTTTACATATAGGTCATCATCATGAGCACATCAAACATTAATGTACGATCAATCTTGGATAACAAGCTGGTTGCCAGCAACTATTCTGACTAGATCAAGCAAGTGAGAATTGTTCTCAAAGCTGAAAAGATCCATTATGTCTTGGATAAATATCCATCACCACTTCCATCAGAAGATGCCATTGATATGATCAAAGGCACTTATCAAAAATACATGGAGGATAGTGAAGCGGTAGCATGTCTGATGTTGGGTGCTATGTCCGCGAAGCTTCAGAAGCAACATGAGATGATGGATGTTAGAACCATCATTTTGCATCTTGAGGAGCTTTATTCTTCTCAGGCTAGAGTTGATCAATATGAGATTGCTCGAGCTCTGTTTAGCTGCAAAATGGTGGAAGGCACTTCAACAGCTACTCATGCATTGAGAATGTATGGGTATATTGAGCATTTGAAAAGACTTGGCTATGTTATGGATAATGATCTATACATAGATTTAATCTTGTACTAGTTGGCTCCAAGTTATGCACCTTTTGTGCTTAACTTCAACATGAACAAGATCCAAGTAACCATTCCTGAGTTAATCAACATGCTCATGACAGCTGATGGATCCTTTAAGAAGGATCCAAAAGGTGTCATAGTTGTCACTTCTGCTAGAGGTAAGAAGTAGAAGTAAAAGAAGACAACTAAGGCACAGCCAAATAATGGTGGGATCTCCAAGAAGAAGGTTTCCAAGAAAGAGAATCCCAAAGGAACTTGCTTCCATTGTGGAAAGGATGGTAATTGGAAGCGTAACTGCAAGGCCTATCTAGATTCTCTTAAGGAGAAGAAGCAAGCTGATGCTTCTACTTCAGGTATTCATATGATTGAAATTAATACTTATTCTATTGCTTCAAAACAATCTCGAGTATTAGATACCAGATGTGGATCTCACTTGTATAATGATCTACAGGGGCTTAGAAGCTTTAGAAGAGTTGGAAAGGCAGAGATATGTTTGCAGTTAGCTATTGGACAAAACATCTCTACAACAGTTGTGGGGACTTACTATTTTCCTCTTCCTAGTGGATTAGTACTGGAATTAAATAATTGTTATTATGTTCCAACTTTATCCAGGAGTATTATTTCTTTCAGTTGTTTATTGAACGATTATGACATTTCTTTAAAGGATAAGTGTTGTTACATTTTTAAGAATAATATATTTTATGCAAAAGCTATCATTAAGAATGGTATATTTGTTCTTGATTTAATTAAAGAAGTGTATAATGTGGATACCAAGAGAATGAAACATGATAATCTAAATACCTCATATTTATGGCATTGTCATTTAGGCCATATAAATGAGAAACGCATGACAAAATTACACAAGTCAGGTGATTTGGGATCATTTGTTTATGAATCATTTGATACATGCGAATCTTGTTTATTGGAAAAAATGACAAATGCTCCCTTTATTGGTAAAGGAGAACGAGCTAAAATGGTTTTGGACTTAATACATTCAGATGTTTGTGCTCCAATGACTACATATACCAGAGGAGGTTACTCCTACTTCATTACTTTCATAGATAATTATTCTAGGTTTGGATACATCTATCTAATGAAATATAAATCAGAAGCATTTGAAAAGTTCAAAGAATTCAGAAATGAAGTAGAGAAACAACTTAGCAAGAGTATTAAAATACTTAGATCAGATCGAGGTGGAGAATACTTAAGCCAAGAGTTTCAGGATTATCTTAGAGATAATGGAATTTTATCTCAATGGACTCCACCATATATACCATAACATAATGGTGTATCTGAAAGGAGAAATCAAACACTATTAGATATGGTTCGATCAATGATGAGCCGAGCAAACTTGCCTAAGTCCTTTTGGGGATATGCATTAGAAACTGTTGTTTATGTGTTAAACATAGTTCCTAGTAAATCGGTTGATGTTACTCCATATGAGATGTCGAACAACAAGAAACCCACGCTTTCTCATATGAAAGTATAGGGTTGTCCTGCTTATGTGAAGAGGACAATGTCAGACAAGCTAGATGTTAAGTCTGACAAATATTTATTTGTGTGATATCCAAAAGAAACATTTGGATATTATTTCTATCATCCCTTAAAACAAAAGGTATTTGTTTCAAGGCATGCTGTCTTCTTGGAAAGAGAATTTCTCCTACGAGAGGATAGTAGGAGTAAAATTAAACTTGGTGAAGTTTAAGACCCACAAATAGAAGATGATCAACTGATTGAACCCGAAACTAAATTTCATAATGATGAGATTACAGTTGAACCTGATTATACACAAAAACCTAGAAGATCTACTAGGATGTGTTCTATCCCTATGAGATATGGATTTCACATTGATTCGAATAGAGGCATAATTGTAGTAGAGGACAATGAGCCAACAAGCTATCAAGAAGTTTTGAATAGTTTAGAACATGATTTATGGCTTAAGGTTATGCAGTATGAAATGGACTCCATATATGAAAACAAAGTATGGACTTTGACTTAACCACCTGAAGGGATAAAACCCATAGGGTACAAATGGGTCTTCAAAAAGAAGACCAACATAGAACATAATATAGTTACCTATAAAGCTTGCTTAGTAGCAAAGGGCTATCGTCAAAAAGAAGTTATTGACTATGACAAAACCTTTTCTCCTGTAGCGATGCTTAAGTCTATAAGAATACTTTTAGCCATTGCAGCTCATTATGATTATGAGATTTGTCAAATGGATGTGAAGACAGCTTTCCTAAATGGAAATCTAATTGAGGATGTGTATATGACACAACTAGAAGGGTTCACATTAGGAAATGGAGAAAAGGTATGCAAGCTTCAAAGATCCATTTATGGATTGAAGCAAGCCTCTAAGAGTTGGAACATATGATTCAATGATACAATCAAAGAGTTTGGTTTCTCACAGAATGAAGATGAACCTTGTGTGTATAAAAGGGTTAGTGGGAGTGCAATTGTTTTCCTAGTTCTATATGTGGATGACACATTGATCATGGAAAATGACATTTCTCTTCTCCAATTTGTTAAAATATTGTTATCTAAGCAATTCTCCATGAAAGACCTTAGAGAAGCATCCTATATTCTAGGAATAAGGATCTATAGGGATAGATGCAATAGGTTGCTAGGTCTTTCTCAAAGTACATATATAGACAAAGTATTGAAGAGGTTGAATATAGATCTCTCTAATAAAGGGTGTATACCTATTGTGCATGGGAAACACCTTTCTAAGTCTATGTGTCCGTAGACACTAGAAGATAGAGAGAGCATGAATAGAATACCATATAAATAAACTCTTTAATTAATTATTATCATATTCTCTTCTCTACCTTCATAATAATATCAAATATTATTATCCTTGTCATTTTACCATTTTATCCTTTTCTCTATATGTGTGTGACCTATTGGGTTCCTATCCATGTTGGCAGTATAATATGTAATTGTGAGTTATATTCAAAACTCACATGATTTAAACTCCTTTAAATCATTTTATCAATCTCTATTGATATTTTGATACATCATTATACAAGTCATGATTGGCCTCCAGCTAGGCATCATGACTACCCCTCTAGCTAGGCATCATGACTACCCAAATGTCAGGAAAGTCATGTGGTTTGACTGTACCCTTCCATAGAAACAGTTACCGTGCAATTACTCCTTTCACCACTCTTATCTCAATTAGATTATGAGTATGGATTTCTGTCAACTCATATAAATCTAATTATGTATGTTCTATTAATTTAACCATTGTTCGTAAAATGCCCTTCATGGATCTCCATCCATCTCGGCATATTACTCTGGCCAGAGATTCTCTGAACAAGGCAATTATAGAATCATGCGAGATAACTTCCCTTGTTAAATCTGGGATGGTGAATCCTTTGTCAACCACTCAACTATCTTCAAGTAGGTCATGATATACCCAATCTCCTAACTATGTTCACTCCCAGTTGGAAGTAATCAGTTATGGAGTCAAAGTATACCACTTGCTACTTAAGATAACTTTGGTGATCTCAAGTCTAAGGATACTTGCACAACCGCTATGAAGAGATTCCTCACTGACATAGATTTAATATCCATATGAGGATTCTCTTTGCAGGTCTCCAATGAACTTGTTCCTTTAACAAGCATCCACGTGTTAGCTTTGATTATCATCCATAATCACAGTTATGAGAACCACTACTTGAACCATTCAAGAAGCATAACATGTAATAGTCTGTCCGAATTAACAATGTCCTATCTTGTTAATTCTATGACTAGGGATATTTAGATATTAACAAATTTGCATGCGATAGACATCTCACATCATGAACACCTTCATGATTTCCTTTGTACTGTGTTTATAATATCTAGGACTTCATTTATTAATTTAAGATTTACAAACTCATGTATTCAAACATAGCATTAATAAATGAATGATGCCTTTTATTAAGAATATAAATTTCATACATATGAAAAACATCCCTATTACATGGGCTCTAGGGCATACTCTCTAACACCAAACACTTTTTTACATTTGATTTTGAAAACTAGTTGTTAAATAAACACATATCATGCAAACTAGCACCTAGTTTCAAGATTAACATGTACGATAAGGTATGAATAATTAAAATCGACAATGAACAGCTCTAAGAACATCTTAGGACAGTATATTAGCATGTAAATGTAATTATAATATCTAACTAATCATATAAAATCATTTTTACACTAAAACAATGCAAAAAACTCAAAATAGAAAATTTCAACATTGCAGTTTTATGCAAGAACGATTTTGAATCAAGATTTAATGCATCCAAAGCACTAACATAAGTGTGGCTAGGCTCTGATATCACTAATGGGATATCACATGGCATATACATGATGATCACGTAGAAAAAAATTAAAAATTTAGATTATACATGCCACACAATATACAACAAAGAATCGAAACATGCAATTTTAAGGTTTTTGAAAACTTACAAGTTTAGATGCACTTCAAAACTTAATTTTGAAGATGACCAGCATATAAGATGGACTTATATACCTTATATCTTGATCACCCCAGCCCAAGGAGCAGCCTTTACACCACACCACTCTATGATCACACACACACTCGCAAAGATGACTTAAAACCAAGAGTGCTAGCTCTATGTTTGTGTATTTGGCAATGGGAATGGTTCAAATCTATAAGATCTTATCTTGTTCTTCTTTTTGGTTGCTATTGCTACCCAAGAACACAAGAGATGAAGAAAGAATTCTTTCTCTTGAGAGTGGCGGCACTAAAGAGATAAATTGTCACCCAGGTCAAAAATAGAACTAATTAATTTATATCATCCATTTAAGAAAAATGTGAATGCCAAAATCCCCTTGGAAAAAGGAATATTTTTCAGCCTCCATCACTTCCTAATTAAGTGATTTAAATTAATCAAACTCTATTAGGATTCAAATTCAAATGGCATTAGTCATTTAAGCAAAATGTATCACTTGTTTAGGATTTAACATATGCTGAATTCAACTAGGAAACTAGCTTGAATTTCGGCCATAACAATCCCTATTTGAGTGTTGCTAATTGATTCATATACTATTTAAGAATTAAACTCAGTTACCTTAATTATACATAGATAATTAATTAATTAAAATAAACCTAGCAAATGCCTAATATCTCTCTCATGGACCAACTGTTTAATAGATTTGCCTTAAATAGCTAGCTATTTGAGGCAAAAAACTGTTTACGAGAATCAGTCCAGCTCTACTGCATTAGTGATCCAATTAGCAATTTTAACACCCATTACATACATTAATTTGACTTTAAATAAAAGCCCAAATTAATGCCCAATACACTATTTAAATATTTTAAGCCCAACCTTTGTGTGCGATCCTATAGGTCCATTAAATATTGGCAATGAATTAATAAATTAATTCAAAGGCTATATATACTCTCTAGCAAGATATTATAGCATTCCAAATTAAATGAAAATGCAAATAACATTTAGTGACCTAATGTAATTTTGTATAGTCCCTTACCCATAAATATCAGAATTAATATAAGGCATGATACCAGTCATCCTTATATATACTAATTACTTTCTTGATATTCCAGTGACATTGAGATCTCAGATAAATAATAATTACTCATTATTTCATCTCGATATGGTCATACTTTTCTAAGTTCACTGATCAAGTGGCCGATGATATTTTCTCTCTTATAGAGAGGGGTAATCCCTTTACATCCCTCATGCTTTCTAACATGAATTAGTGCATGCCCAATCATACCCATACTTGTCACCCTATTACGAGTACGTTAGGTGTATGTCAAAGTACACAGTAATTCATAAAGAGTTTCATAGAGATTTCAGG
Source organism: Excoecaria agallocha (assembly GCA_037975025.1). NCBI lineage: Eukaryota > Viridiplantae > Streptophyta > Magnoliopsida > Malpighiales > Euphorbiaceae > Excoecaria > Excoecaria agallocha. The sequence continues at coordinate 45,062,688 of CM075816.1, forward strand.
TTTAAGAACTCTGATGCAAAACTTAAACACGAAAAACACTGATGACTTGTACCATGTAACGTTCTCATAAATGGATCAAATCCAGATATCATGTTCTAAACATGTATCTATGATCTCTGATTGACACTCTAGTCCTTATGATCCATAAGACAGAACTCAACTTATCAGAGAGAGCATACTAGTCTTAATTCTTTGGTTATTCCCATAAGTGTGACTGACTAGGGATATTTAGAATGAAGTCTCAATTGTTTCAAGGTCTTACAACCATGTTCCTCACACATGATAACTTAAAATGTAACATTCTTGGATAGTTCTATCATTTGATATACATAGGAATACAATAGATAAAACAAATGCCTCATTTATTAACTTAAGTGTTTTATAACAATGCATTAGGGCTAGGGCTTACACTAACAGTGCCTTCTACCATTTTTGCAGCTAAATGGAGCTCGAGCAATCTCATATTGCTCAATTCTAGCCTGAGAAGAATAAAGATCCTCTAGATGCAAAATGATGGTTCTAGCGTCCATCATCTCATGTTGCTTCTGAATCTCTGAGGATATAAAATCCAGCATCAAACATACTGCTGAATCACTATCCTCCATGTATTTTCGATAAGTGCCCTTGATCTCATAAATGGCATCATCTGATGGAAGTGGTGGTGGATCTTTATCCAAGGCATAATGGATATTTTCAGCTCTGAGAACAATTCTCACTTGCCTGATCCAGTCAGAATAGTTGCTGCCAACCAGCTTATTATCCAAGATTGATCGTATGTTAATGTTTGATGTGCTTATGATGATGACCTATATATGAAAAAGAAAACATATAAGAGTATGTTCATATATATGTATGCATTAATTAGGTCTTTGATTAATCTATTTACTCCCACTATTTTATTATGAATCAATAACCCTCACTATTTAATCCGAGAAAACCCGATGGTTTTCTTAGTGGGCCAATATCCAATCCTTGATATGTAATTTGACCTTGACTGTGGTCAACAAGCTAAACCCCATACCCTTGAAAGGTAGGTATTTCTATACCAATTGTGTCTCTACACAACTATTGGATCATTAGGTTATCAATTCTTGATACATGTATATCATATATGCATTCCCTAATCTTGCCTCTAGAACCATTAGCCTTGACTGTGGTCAACAAGCTAATGGGCTAGCTAAGATGACCCATTTAATTAGATTCGAACATATTCGATATAATGTGAGCTTGACTGTGGTCAACAACCCACACTATAAAGAACTCTAGTTCTCCTCAAATTAATGGAAGGCTTATATACCTTAGTATTTGTTTGAGGGTTTTACTTAATTAAGTCTCATCATACATGGTTGGCATACATTGTTATGCATCCTATATCTATCACATAAATATAAGCATAAAAATATGGTATAGTTATAGACTTTACTATATTGATCTCCCCAAGTCAAAAGAAAAATAAAAAGGTCATACCTAGGTTATATGTATGATTCAAACAAGTATAAATAATTACATTATCTTCAAACTTTTGGATCTCCATCCAGCCCATTTTTCTCCTTGATAGTTATCCCCATTTCTCTCTCTAATTCTAATCTAAGTAATCTAATTACATATTATAATTTGAAAAAGAAATACAAACCAAAAATAAGTGGCCGAGATATGAAAGTCCATATTGGGCCGAAACATGCATTATGCTCAATCACATTGGGCCTTGGTCCATAACTATCCATCATGCCAATAATACACCCTTATATGCATTTCTAATTCATAAAGTAAAATAATATAATGAAGTACTAACTTTGTTTCAACTCTTGAAACATACTTTTGATTTATTTTAATTATGTGATCAAATTAGGAAACTTTTATTTTTTGAAACCTTTTTGTATGCATGTATTCTTGCCTTAATTATCAATCCAATTGATTATTAATTGATTATTTAATTAATTAATCATATTAAATAATTAAAAAATCAATTTTGGGCTTAAAACAAAGGGTAGGCCAAAACCCACACTATCAACCTTAAGGTGTGTTCACACACAAACTAGTTTTGTGTCTATTGGACCATTTGGAATGAGCCAAGCCCACTCCAGCCCTTAAAATCCATCAATAAACTTAATTATAGTTTATAATATTTAATTTAAATTAGCTCTTTGGCCCCACCAAGTCATTCACTAATTTAAATCAAGTCCATAAACATAATTAAGCACATTAAGTGGTTTTAATGAATTAGAATTAATCCAATTAATTCAAGGCCCATTTTAATTAATCCAATTAATTAAAAACACATTAATATATCAGATTTAGAAGATTACAAATTTTTCTAAACAAGAACATACCAAGAACACCAATTTATCGAACTTTTCGACTAAACTAGTTTTCATGCAAAACTTGTTCGATTTTAATTTTGTTTGATCCTATGGCTTAATATCAAATATTAAATGCATAAATTATCATCAAAATAATTTTAGAGTGGATTAACAAAAATTTAATTTAGAACAGCCCCTAAAATTTATTGAAAAATCAAAGCCATTCACGCCAAAGCCATTACTCTTTTATCAAAAGAATCGTTTTTATTTTTCGTTTTATATATTTGATCTTATACATCCAAAGATTAATATTTCTCATTCATAAACAATTAAATCTGATATTTTACAGTTCATGAAATAAATAACTCAAAAATAATAATTATTTCGCAAAATATAGAATTGTAGATTCATGGCAAAATCAAGGCTCTGATACCATGTTGGGAATTATCGGTTACATGCATCTCATACATAAGCAGAATTTAAAATTTTTTAACCAATAGATTTGATCTTGCCATTAATTTACAATATACATATTAATGAGAATAAGAAAAATCACCATTGATTTTTGTTGAACAGTTGATTCTCCATTCTCACTGGGTTGTCGCAAATCACAGTATCCAAAATTGAACATCTCCAATTAGTAATCCACACTAGAGAAGGATTGAATGAACCAACAATGGAGTAACACAAGGGCTGGCCAAAATCCCTTGATGCTAGCAAGGGGTGTGGTGGCTAGGTTTGAGAGAGTGAGAGAATTTCTTTTCTCTTAATTGTTCACTTAACCCTAAAATTCCTATCAGTTGAATTTTTATAGCTAGGTTAAAAATCCAACTTCATAATGGAATTGGGCTCTTTAAAATTGCTGGATAAATATTAAATGGGCTTTTGGAATTATTAATAATTTATTTGGGCTCAATTTAAATCCTTTCATAAAATATGTAGGATCCATAACACTTATGAAATATATTTAATTTTTTTGGTCCAAGAATTTGGCCTCCAAGGCCTTCTACCAAAAGGTGGCATGAAACCCTTCCTCTGGAGGGTTTTTGCACCAAAATCATTTCTTTGGGCCTCTTTTAATTTCTCTAATGGATCTATTAATTATTATATCAGCCCTATAACACTTATAGTCTAATAATAATTAATTATGAAATACAATATTTCAATTAGATCCATTTTACATAACATTTCTAAAAAAGTTTTGCGAACAATTTTACTTGATCATAATTAATTAAACTCTTTAATTAATTATTTTCTTATTCACTTCCCTGTTTCCATAATAATATCAAATATTATTATCCTTGTCATTTAACCATTTTATCCTTTTCTTTATATGTGTGTGACCTATTGGGTGTCTGTCAATATTGGCAGTATAATATGTAATTGTGAGTTCTATTCGAAACTCACATGATTTAAACTTCTTTAAATCATTTTATCAATCCCTATTGATATTTATGATACATTATTATACAAATCATGAGCGGCCTCTAGCTAGGCATCATGACTACCCAAATGTCAGGAAAGTCAAGTGGTTTGACTATACCCTTCCATAAAAATAGTTACCGTGTAATTACTCCTTTCACCACTCTTATCTCAATTAGATTCTGAGTATGGATTTCTATCAACTCATATAAATCTAATTATGTATGTTCTATTAATTTAACCATTGTTCCTAAAATGCCCTTCATGGATCCCTATCCATCTTGGCATATTACTCTAGCCAGAGATTCTCTGAACTAGGCAATTATAGAATCATGCGAGATAAATTTCCTTAATAAATCTGGGATGGTGAATCCTTTGTTAATCACTCAATTATCTTCAAGTAGGTCATGATATACCCAACCTCCTAACTATGTTCACCCCAGTTAGAAGTAATCAGTTATGGAGTCAAAGTATACCACTTGCTACTTAACATAACTTTGGTGATCTCAAGTCTAAGGATACTTGCACAACCACCATGAAGAGATTCCTCACTGACATAGATTTAATATCCATATGAGGATTCTCTTTGCAGGTCTCCAATGAACTTGTTCCTCTAACAAGCATCCACATGTTAGCTTTGATTATCATCCATAATCACGGTTATGAGAACCACTGCTTGAACCATTCAAGAAGCATAACATGTGCTAGTATGTCCGAATTAACAATGTCCTATCTTGTTAATTCTATGACTAAGGATATTTAGATATTAACACATTTGCATGCGATAGACATCTCACATCATGAACACCTTCATGATTGCCTTTGCACTGTGTTTATAATATCTAGGACTTCATTTATTAATTTAAGATTTACAAACTCATGTATTGAAACATAGTATTAATAAATGAATGATGCCTTTTATTAAGAATATAAATTTCATACATATGAAAAACATCCCTATTACATGGGCTCTAGGGCATACTCTCTAACACCAAACACATTTTTACATTTAATTTTGAAAACTAGTTGTTAAATAAACACATATCATGCAAACTAGCACCTAGTTTCAAGATTAACATGTACGATAAGGTATGTATAATTAAAATCGATAATGAACAGCTCTAAGAACATCTTAGGACAGTATATTAACATGTAAAAATAATTATAACATCTAACTAATCATATAAAATCATTTTTACACGAACAATGCAAAAAACTCAAAATAGAAAATTTCAACATTGCAGTTTTATGCAAGAACGATTTTGAATCAAGATTTAATGCATCCAAAGCACTAAAATAAGTGTGGCTAGGCTCTGATATCACTAATGGGATATCACATGGCATATACATGATGATCACGTAGCAAAAAAATTAAAAATTTAGATTATACATGCCACACAATATACAACAAAGAATCGAAACATGCAATTTTAAGGTTTTTGAAAACTTACAAGTTTAGATGCACATCAAAACTTAATTTTGAAGATGACCAGCATATAAGATGGACTTATATACCTTATATCTTGATCACCCCAGCCCAAGGAGCAGCCTTTACACCACACCACTCTATGCTCACACACACACTCACAAAGATGACTTAAAACCAAGAGTGCTAACTCTATGTTTGTGTATTTGGAAATGGAAATGGTTCAAATCTATAAGATCTGATCTTGTTCTTCTTTTTGGTAGCTATTGCTACCCAAGAACACAAGAGATGAAGAAAAAATTCTTTCTCTTGAGAGTGGCGGCACTAAAGAGATAAATTGTCACCCAGGTTAAAAATAGAACTAATTAATTTATATCATCCATTTAAGAAAAATGTGAATGCCAAAATCCCCTTGGAATAAGGAATATTTTTCAGCCTCCATCACTTCCTAATTAAGTGATTTAAATTAATCAAACTCTATTAAGATTCAAATTCAAATGGCATTAGTCATTTAAGCAAAATGTATCACTTGTTTAGGATTTAACATATGCTGAATTCAACTAGGAAACTAGCTTGAATTTCGGCCATAACAATCCCTATTTGAGTGTTGCTAATTGATTCATATACTATTTAAGAATTAAACTCAGTTACCTTAATTATACATAGATAATTAATTAATTAAATAAACCTAGCACATGCCTAATATCTCTTTCATGGACCAATTGTTTAATAGATTTGCCTTAAATAGCTAGCTATTTAAGGCAAAAAACTGTTTACGAGAATCAGTCCAGCTTTACTGCATTAGTGATCCAATTAGCAATTTTAACACCCATTACATACATTAATTTGACTTTAAATAAAAGCCCAAATTAATGCCCAATACACTATTTAAATATTTTAAGCCCAATCTTTGCGTGCGATCCTATATATCCATTAAATATTGGCAATAAATTAATAAATTAATTCAAAGGCTATATATATTCTCTAGCAAGATATTATAGCATTCCAAATTAAATGAAAATGCAAATGACATTTAGTGACCTAATGTAATTTTGTATAGTCCCTTACCCATAAATATTAGAATTAATATAAGGCATGATACCCGTCATCCTTATATATACTAATTACTTTCTTGATATTCCAGTGACATTGAGATCTCAGATAAATAATGATTACTCATTATTTCATCTCAATATGGTCATACTTTTCTATGTTCACTGATCAAGTGGCCGATGATATTTTCTCTCTTATAGAGAGGGGTAATCCCTTTACATCCCTCATGCTTTCTAACATGAATTAGTGCATGCCCAATCATACCCATACTTGTCACCCTATTACGAGTACGTTAGGTGTATGTCAAAGTACACAGTAATTCATAAAGAGTGTCATAGAGATTTCAGGTTTAAGAACTCTGATGCAAAACTTAAACACAAAAAACACTGATGACTTGTACCATGTAACGTTCTCATAAATGGATCAAATCCAGATATCATGTTCTAAACATGTATCTATGATCTCTGATTGACACTCTAGTCCTTATGATCCATAAGACAGAACTCAACTTATCAGAGAGAGCATACTAGTCTTAATTCTTTGGTTATTCCCATAAGTATGACTGACTAGGGATATTTAGAATGAAGTCTCAATTGTTTCAAGGTCTTACAACCATGTTCCTCACACATGATAACTTAAAATGTAACATTCTTGGATAGTTCTATCATTTGATATACATAGGAATACAATAGATAAAACAAATGCCTCATTTATTAACTTAAGTGTTTTATAACAATGCATTAGGGCTAGGGCTTACACTAACAGTGCCTTCTACCATTTTGCAGCTAAATGGAGCTCGAGCAATCTCATATTGCTCAATTCTAGCCTGAGAAGAATAAAGATCCTCTAGATGCAAAATGATGGTTCTAGCGTCCATCATCTCATGTTGCTTCTGAATCTCTGAGGATATAAAATCCAGCATCAAACATACTGCTGAATCACTATCCTCCATGTATTTTCGATAAGTGCCCTTGATCTCATAAATGGCATCATCTGATGGAAGTGGTGGTGGATCTTTATCCAAGGCATAATGGATATTTTCAGCTCTGAGAACAATTCTCACTTGCCTGATCCAGTCAGAATAGTTACTGCCAACCAGCTTATTATCCAAGATTGATCGTATGTTAATGTTTGATGTGCTTATGATGATGACCTAGATATGAAAAAGAAAACATATAAGAGTATGTTCATATATATGTATGCATTAATTAGGTCTTTGATTAATCTATTTACTCCCACTATTTTATTACGAATCAATAACCCTCACTATTTAATCCGAGAAAACCCGATGGTTTTCTTAGTGGGCCAATATCCAATCCTTGATATGTAATTTGACCTTGACTGTGGTCAACAAGCTAAACCCCATACCCTTGAAAGGTAGGTATTTCTATACCAATTGTGTCTCTACACAACTATTGGATCATTAGGTTATCAACTCTTGATACATATATATCATATATGCATTCCCTAATCTTGCCTCTAGAACCATTAGCCTTGACTTTGGTCAACAAGCTAATGGGCTAGCTAAGATGACCCATTTAATTAGATTCGAACATATTCGATATAATGTGAGCTTGACTGTGGTCAACAACCCACACTATAAAGAACTCTAGTTCTCCTCAAATTAATGGAAGGCTTATATACCTTAGTATTTGTTTGAGGGTTTTAGTTAATTAAGTCTCATCATACATGGTTGGCATACATTGTTATGCATCCTATATCTATCACATAAATATAAGCATAAAAATATGGTATAGTTATGGACTTTACTATATTGATCTCCCCAAGTCAAAAGAGAAATAAAAAAGGTCATACCTAGGTTATATGTATGACTCAAACAAGTATAAATAATTACATTATCTTCAAACTTATTGGATCTCCATCCGGCCCATTTTTCTCCTTGATAGTTGTCTCCATTTCTCTCTCTAATTCTAATCTAAGTAATCTAATTACATATTACAATTTGAAAAAGAAATACAAACCAAAAATAAGTGGCCCGAGACATGAAAGTCCTTATTGGGCCGAAACATGCATTATGCTCAATCACATTAGGCCGAAACATGCATTATGCTTAATCACATTGGGCCTTTGTCCATAACTATCCATCATGCCAATAATACACCCTTATATGCATTTCTAATTCATAAAGTAAAATAATATAATGAAATACTAACTTTGTTTCAACTCTTGAAACATACTTTTGATTTATTTTAATTATGTGATCAAATTAGGAAACTTTTTCCATTTTGCAAACTTTTATTTTTGGAAACCTTTTTGTATGCATGTATTCTCGCCTTAATTATCAATCCAATTGATTATTAATTGATTATTTAATTAATTAATCATATTAAATAATTAAAAAATCAATTTTGGGCTTAACACAAAGGGTAGGCCAAAACCCACACTATCAACCTTAAAGTGTGTTCACATACAAACTAGTTTTGTGTCTATTGGAACATTTGGGCCTTTTGAAATGAGCCAAGCCCACTCCAGCCCTTAAAATCAATTAATAAACTTAATTATAATTTATAATATTTAATTTAAATTAGCTCTTTGGCCCCACCAAGTCATTAACTAATTTAAATCAAATCCATAAACATAATTAAGCACATTAAGTGGTTTAATGAATTAGAATTAATCCAATTAATTCAAGGCCCATTTTAATTAATCCAATTAATTAAAAACACATTAATATATCAGATTTAGAAGATTACAAATTTTTCTAAACAAGAACATACCAAGAACACCAATTTATCGAACTTTTCGACTGAACTAGTTTTCATGCAAAACTTGTTCGATTTTAATTTTGTTTGATCCTATGGCTTAATATCAAATATTAAATGCATAAATTATCATCAAAATAATTTTAGAGTGGATTAACAAAAATTTAATTTAGAACAGCCCCTAAAATTTATTGAAAAATCAAAGCCATTCACGCCAAAGCCATTACTCTTTTCTCAAAATAATCGTTTTTATTTTTCGTTTTATATATTTGATCTTATACATCCAAAAATTAATATTTCTCATTCATAAACAATTAAATATGATATTTTACAGTTCATGAAATAAATAACTGAAAAATAATAACTATTTCGCAAAATATAGAATTGTAGATTCATGGCAAAATCGAGGCTCTGATACCATGTTGGGAATTATTGGTTACATGCATCTCATACATAAGCAAAATTTAAAATTTTTTAACCAATAGATTTGATCTTGCCATTAATTTACAATATACATATTAATGAGAATAAGAAAAATCACCTTTGATTTTTGTTGAATAGTTGATTCTCCATTCTCACCGGGTTGTTCGCAAATCACAGTATCCAAAATTGAACATCTCCAATTAGTAATCCACACTAGAGAAGGATTGAATGAACCAACAATGGAGTAACACAAGGGCTGGCCAAAATCCCTTGATGCTAGCAAGGAGTGTGGCGGCTAGGTTTGAGAGAGTGAGAGAATTTCTTTTCTCATAATTGTTCACTTAATCCTAAAATTCCTATCAGTTGAATTTTTATAGCTAGGTTAAAAATCCAACTTCATAATGGGATTGTGTAAGGACTCAAATTAGGCCTTAGTAGAATTCAAGGACATAATCCCAATTATTAATGTTTAATCAAGCTTAATTAGATGAATTATTATAAGCTTATATATTGAAGGATAAACTAGTTATTTATTTATGTGTGTAATTGAAATAATATTTTATTTCAAGGATCAATTGGGATATAAGTGTTATTAAGTTCGATAATTGTGATAAATGTGTAAGATATATGGTATGAATTTTATAAGGTCATAATTAAATTATTATTGTTGGTTTAATAACATTCAAGGGTGTAATTGAAGTTCAAAGTATTAGTTTAAGGGTTAATTTGTAAATTCAGCATCTTAAAGGTCAAAGGTGAATAAATGAATATTTGAGAGGTTAATTTAAGAGAAAGAATAAGTGATTAGGTTGATTTATAACATGCAAAAAGATGTGGGTTGATTAAAGGACATGCATTTTGTTGAAGGATCAAAGAGGGAATTTTCCTAGCTATTATATAAAGTCTTTTGCTAGTGGAATGAAAGAAAAACTCTTTGAAATGGTGGTGAACGAAATCTTAGAGAGAGTTACAGCAACTTCATTTTCTTCTTCATATTTCTTAAAGCCATAGATGAATTCTCAAGGTCTTGTTGAAGAGGAATTGTTGCATGTTGTTCAATCTAGATCATTAGTATAACTATAAGGTAATATCCTAACTTGATAGTTCATCTCTTCATCTTCATCTCTTTCTTAATTTGATTGATGATGGATGATTGTTGTTGTATGTATGAAATGATGTAAAGGAGAGAGAAAAGGTGAAAGAAGCAAGGAAAAGGGCTTGCAAGGGGTTTAAGACAAAGGAATTTTCAGCTAAGGTATGGGAATGTAGGTTGTTCATATTGCATGTGGAATTGGTTGCTGAATTTGGATGTAATTTACAGAAATTGAAGTTACGTTTTTTTTTCTGGTTTTTGCTGGGTTTTCGGGTTGATTTTGGAAGAACGAATTTCATCAGTTGTGAGAGTCAGTGCCGAGTCGTGAAGCACTTCACGAGTCGTGAACTTTTGTCCGACTCGTGAAGCTCTTCACGTGTCGTGAAATTCTGCCCTTTTTCACCACTCGTGAGCCCCTTCACGAGTAGTGAAATGCTGCCTTTTTTCTCTACTCGTGAGCCCCTTCACGAGTAGTGAAATGCTGCCTTTTTTCTCTACTCGTGAGCCCCTTCACGAGTCGTGAAATGTTTCCCTTTTACTTCACTCGTGAGCCTCTTCACGAGTAGAACGTTTCTTCACGACTGATTGACCTATCTGGATTGTTTTACTCATAAGTTGAGCTACAGAACAGCAAATTGAGTGATTCTTTTTGCGTTGGAAACTAGACTTCCATACCTATATTTAATATGAAGAAACCTAAACTTAAATCGGTCTCTAAGTATATGGAATTTAGGGTTGAATTCGGACTAGTTTCCTAAACTGCTCACAGAAACAGAATTTACTATTATGTGCATATTGTTGCTACACTTGATAATATGATTTCTTTAATAAATTGAGAGAGGTATTTGTTTATGTGACAGTAAAGTTAATTGGTTAAAGCATGTAATATGGCTATCCATGAAGGATTTATATGAATACATATGCATTCAATTGTGTATATCAATAAAGACTAATGATGAAATATCTAACTTATACATGTAAATAGTTTTGTACATGATTGTCACATGCCAAATTGATATATATATTATACACATGTAACCTTATGACATGAAAGTGCACATTTTGACATGTATTTATGCTATGAAATAAGGACTGCAATAGTATGACCTTGGCATGTGTATATGCCCATATGGAAACATGTTGACATTCTGTATAGCACATGATTTTAATGATGATAAAGATATATATATATACATATATATATATATTTGGTAAATATGCTCATATGAGTAAGTCTACTATATGCGAGTGTACCCACAGGTACGTACATCTATGATTATGTACATGAGTGTATGAGCATGAATTTGTACTATGAGATAGAAAATGTTTTAGCATGACTGTGAACATGTGAGATGCTTAATGTGATTTGTGGATTATGTGAACATATAAACATATGTCTATAAATATAATATGATCTTACATGATTGGGTTTGACTGTTGAAAGAAGTTTGAGAGTAATGATTCAAAGAAAATGAGTAAAGTGAAATGTATGAATACGTCTTTACTTAATTGAAATGATATGATTAAGCATATGTGTGGTCACATGATAGCAGGCTAAAATACAGATCTATAGTGCTATAGACACCATTATAGAAATTTTATTAAAGTATATAATGGTAATGTCATACAAGACTATGTATACAAGTGTATGCGTCACAGAAGGAGTATCTTGTCATGTGATTATTATATGAGAAAAGTGTATAATTGTTTATGATTAGTGCATATATGTATATGTACTAAAGAAGATGTATATATATATTTTACATGATCATGTATGGGTACAAATGGCATTATATAAGTATAATCTTGACATACGAACTAGCCACATAAGTGAATATGATTACAAGAACAGAATAGTATTACCCAACAGTGAAATGTTCACCGGTTTACAGAAAGTTATACATGAACATGAGTATGAGTACATTGTTCATAGTTATACAAGAGTATACATGTGCATATAAGAATATGAATGAATAAATGAAAGATAAAGTAAATAGATTTTATTGCCTGCGTTGAGTCTAGGAAGTGGATAGATAGGCATGCCTATAAGGGTACCTTGCAGCTGCAGAAAAACTTGTGCCTTCGGGTACCATCGTTCAACCCCGTTTGGGTTGTAGTCAGCCCCGTTTGGGTGACTAAACAATTTGTGCCTTCGGGTACCATCGTTCAACCCCGTTTGGGTTGTAGTCAGCCCCGTTTGGGTGACTAAACAGCTTGTGCCTTCGGGTACCATCGTTAAGCCCCGTACCTTCGGGTACCATAGATACACCAAAACTTGTGCCTTCGGGTACCATCGTTCAACCCCGTGTGGGTTGTGGTCACCCTGTTTGGGTGGCTAAACCAATTTGTGCCTTCGGGTACCATCGTTCAACCCCGTTTGGGTTGTAGTCAGCCCCGTTTGGGTGACTAAATAGCTTGTGCCTTCAGGTACCATCGTTTAACCCGTTATCCACCTCTTTAGAATAGTGCAGGCCTTATACCAAAGTTAAGAATAGTTTGATGTTAATTTAAAGCTTTATAAAGCATAACAATTCATAAATTGATTTCAGAATCTAATTTATATGTGAAATTCCTTTACAGCACAAATGGAAATTATGGTATTAAAAGATGTTACAATATACACTTATGCATGATTATCGCATATAGAAACAGTACGTACAGAGTTATAAAAATGAACTAGTGCATCACTAATATATAATTATGAACTATATTAGAGATAGTATGTTCTCTAAAGCAAATGAATATAAGAGTTTATGAATGGGTATTCATGTTGGTGATTGCTTTTCAAATTAATATAGTTGAGTTATATGTTTTCCTTATATTTACTCGTTCTTGCTCTTGATTAAGAAATGATGTATATTGTCTTGTGCATACACATAAAGCATTTACAGATTTACAAGAGATAAAGTTCACATGAAAATGGTATTGGATATAAAAGCAAGCTAGAAATTCTATGTATGCATTGGTACAATAAGTAATTCGAATATATTTCTTGATTGATAAATGATGAACTTTCATAGTACTAATGCCTTGTTTTACTTGCGAATATTTATATGTGAATGTTGATCATAGCTTATATGTGAATGTTGATCATAGCTCATATGTGAATATGTATATGCTTATATTCCTATCTTATATGAAAAAGTGGAAGGAATGACTAAGTATAAACAGTAGTAAAATAATCAATGAATGAATCGCAAGATTAAAGGACAATTATGCTTATATGGTTAATTGTTGAGTATAAGTTATACTTTATAGTTTATAATGTATGCTTGTTGACGACCACTGTGAGTAGTCGTTATCATTTATAGTATTCCCCACTAAGCTTTATAGCTTAGCACGGATTTTTGTTTATCCGTGTAGGTTGGGAGAACAGGACTTTCTTCCAGGTCTGTTTTCTGCAGCAGGTTAGCCAACACAAGTCTTAGAAGATTGATATTAGAGTCTTCTTTTTTGTCCTTATGATTTGTAGTTGTGGAAACTCTAAATATGTTGGAAATTTTGTATTTACTACAGATGCTTTGTATATGTAATATTTGATGTTAGTAAGTTGCACCTGTAAGTGAAGCTTCTAATAGTTAACTTTTGGATATCTGTTTAGTGGATTATCAGATGAAATGTTGATAAGCATGCTTGATTAATATTAATCACAGTGTTATAGCTAAGTACAGGGTAAGGGTGTTACAGATTGGGCTCTTTAAAATTGCTGGATAAATATTAAATGGGCTTTTGGAATTATTAATAATTTATTTGGGCTCAATTTAAATCCTTTCATAAAATATGTAGGATCCATAACACTTATGAAATATATTTAATTTTTTTGGTCCAAGAATTTGGCCTCCAAGGCCTTCTACCAAAAGGTGGCATGAAACCCTTCCTCGGAGGGTTTCTGCACCAAAATCATTTCTTTGGGCCTCTTTTAATTTCTCTAATGGATCTATTAATTATTATATCAGCCCTATAACACTTATAGTCTAATAATAATTAATTATGAAATACAATATTTCAATTAGATCCATTTTACAGAACATTTCTAAAAAAGTTTTGCGAACAATTTTACTTGCTCATAATTAATTAAACTCTTTAATTAATTATTCTCTTATTCACTTCCCTGTTTCCATAATAATATCAAATATTATTATCCTTGTCATTTAACCATTTTATCCTTTTCACTATATGTGTGTGACCTATTGGGTGTCTGTCAATATTGGCAGTATAATATGTAATTGTGAGTTCTATTCGAAACTCACATGATTTAAACTTCTTTAAATCATTTTATCAATCCCTATTGATATTTATGATACATTATTATACAAATCATGAGCGGCCTCTAGCTAGGCATCTTGACTACCCAAATGTCAGGAAAGTCAAGTGGTTTGACTATACCCTTCCATAAAAATAGTTACCGTGTAATTACTCCTTTCACCACTCTTATCTAAATTAGATTCTGAGTATGAATTTCTGTCAACTCATATAAATCTAATTATGTATGTTCTATTAATTTAACCATTGTTCCCAAAATGCCCTTCATGGATCCCTATCCATCTTGGCATATTACTCCAGCCAGAGATTCTCTAAACTAGGCAATTATAGAATCATGCGAGATAACTTTCCTTAATAAATCTGGGATGGTGAATCCTTTGTTAATCACTCAATTATCTTCAAGTAGGTCATGATATACCCAACCTCCTAGCTATGTTCACCCCCAGTTAGATGTAATCAGTTATGAAGTCAAAGTATACCACTTGCTAATTAACATAACTTTGGTGATCTCAAGTCTAAGGATACTTGCACAACTGCCATGAAGAGATTCCTCACTAACATAGATTTAATATCCATGTGAGGATTCTCTTTTTAGGTCTCCAATGAACTTGTTCTTCTAACAAGCATCCACATGTTAGCTTTGATTATCTTCCATAATCACAGTTATGAGAACCACTGCTTGAACCATTCAAGAAGCATAACATGTGTTATTCTGTCCAAATTAACAATGTCCTATCCTGTTAATTATATGAGTAGGGATGTTTAGATATTAACATATTTACATGCAATAGACATCTCATATCATGAACACTTTCATGATTGCCTTTGCACTGTGTTTATAATATCAAAGACTTCATTTATTAATTTAATATTTAAAAATTCATGCATTTAAACATAGTATTAATAAATGAATGATGCTTTTTATTAAAAATATGAATTCATACATATAAAATACATCCCTATTACATGGACTCTAGGGCATACTCTCTAATAGATGCAAGAGAAATTTTTAGTAAGGTTCTTTCTGCCTACCAAGATGGCAAATATAAGGAACAACATGAGGCTTGGGAGAGGTTTAGGAGACTTCTTAAGAGTGGCCCTCATCATGAAATAGCCATGCATCAAGTAATGCCTACTTTTTATGCAGATGTAAACTAAACAACTTGATCTCTGTTGGATGTAGCTTCAAGTTGGATTTTTACAAATAAAGCTACAGAGGAGGCATTTTTACCACTGGATGAGATGACTATGAATGAAACACAATGGGCCAGTATAAGAGCCACAACTAAGAGACAGGGTTTATATAGTGTGATAAAGCATCCATGCTTAGAGCTTAAATAGAACTCCTAAAAAAAGAGTTAAGTGGACTTAAGGTACAAAATGTAACAATTGTTTCTTAAGAAAGTAGATGTTTTAATGGAGGCAATGTAGTAAGTTAAAGGTGAATGAGGCTTATACTCAAGGAAATAGAGATGTCATTGCCATTCATGACTTCAAGATGAATAACCCCTTATAGTAAGCTCCTCAGCATTTTCAGCCACTTCGTTTTCAAGCAAGGCCATCACCTCCTATAGAGAAAAAACATAGTATTAAAGAGATGTTTGCTAATTTCATGACTCAGCAAACACATTTTATGTCTAGTCAATATGCAAGGTTGAAAACCTAAGAACAATGGAACCAAAATTGGGATGCTTCTGTGAGGAATCTTGAGACATAATTGAGGCAATTGGCTAATTCTTTATTGAATAAAGCTCAAGGGACATTTCCATCAACCGTGGATAGGAATCCTAAGGATGAGGCTAAGGCAATTTTATTAAAGAGTGGTAAGTAGTTGGACAATGCACAACCAAATAAGCCTTCTTCAATTGAGACAGAGCCAACCATGCAGGTAAGTAACTCTAACTCTTAAAATGCTGATGAGATGGCACCTATCAAGGATAAAGGTCAAGTGATTTTAAACTCTAATGCTTGAATGGATAAATCTATATTACCTTTTCCTTCACTACATAGGAAAGAGAAAAATAATGGGCAATTAGAAAAGTTCTTGAAAATATTTAAGAAATTACATGTAAATTTACCATTTGCTAAAGCTTTCCTTTATATGCCTAAGTATGCAAAATTTATGAAGGAACTTTGCTCAAACAAAAAGAAGCTAGAAGAGGTAGTGACTGTTCAACTATTAGAGAACTGTAGTGATTTAATTTCTAATAAAATTTCTAAGAAATTAGAGGATCCAGGCACTCTCGTCTTACATTATGAGTTAGGATATAATTTTGTCGGTAATGTTTTATGTGATCTAGGTGCAAGTATAAATTTAATACCCTATTCAATTTGTAGGAAATTAAACTTAAGAGATATTAGGGAGACTTGCGTGATGCCTCAGCTAGCGGATAAATCAATGAAAAGACCAAAAGGAATTATTGAGGACCTACTAGTGAAAGTTGTCAATTTTACCTTCTTTGTGGATTTTGTAGTTATGGAGTGGAGAAAGATAAAAAGGTGCCACTTATAGTGGAAAAATAATTCCTAAACACTGCAAGAACTTTGATTGATATATATGAACAAACCGTCACTCTTTAGTTCAATGAAGAAGAGATGGTATTCGATGTTAATAAAGTGATGAAGCATCCTTCTTATGACTTTGAAGAAGCTGTGTATTTCATAGATGTTATTAAAGATTGTACTGAGGAGATACAAAAGGAATTACTCCTTGATGATCCATTAAAGAGTTATTTAATGCACTCTAATCTAGATTAAGTTTTGAGTGAAGATAACAGTGAGTTAAGGTAAGAGCTAGAAAAGGATCATGTTGTAAGTGAAAAAGGAAGATTCAGTAATGGAGCTTTTAGAAAATTAGAAGAAATTCGACTTAAAACCTTTACCATCCCATTTTAGTATGTATTTTTTAATGGTGATACTAACCCAATGATACTTTCTTCTCATTTATTAGGTCTTAAAAAGGAGATGTTAATTTTGGTGCTCAAAAAGAATATTAAGGCCATTGGTTGGGATATCAAAGATTTGATAGGAATCAGCCTCGACTTTTATCCACATCAAAATTTAATGGAAGGTGATTACAAGCTCGTGCCACAATTTTAATGGAGGCTCAACCCAGCTATGCAAGAAGTTGTGAAGAAAAAGGTTTTAAAACTCTTGGATACAGGTATTATTTATCCAATTTCTAATAGTAAATAGGTGAATCATGCCTAATGTGTGCCAAAGAAAGGGGGGAAGATGGTAATAACTAATAAACTTAATGAATTAATTCCAACTCATACAGTTACGAGCTAAAGAGTGTGTATAGATTGTAAGAGGCTCAATAAGGCCACTAGGAAAGACTATTTCCCTTTACCCTTTATTGATTAAATGTTAGAAAGATTGGCATGAAATAAATTTTATTGTTTCTTAGACGGGAATTCTAAGTATATGCAAATTCTGATCGCACTCGAAGATCAAGATAAAATTACTTTCACTCGCCCTTATGGAGAATTTGCCTATATATGCATGCCTTTTGGGCTATACAATGCACCAACTACATTTTAGCGATGCATAATGGCCATCTTTCATGATTTTATAGAAAAATTCATGTAAGTATTTATGGATGATTTCACAATTTATGGGAGGGAGTTTTAGAGTTGTCTAGCCAATCTTGATAAGATTTTAGAAAGGTGTAAGGCCACCAACTTAGTGCTTAATTGGAAAAAAAATGGCACTTTATCATACGTAAGGGCATAGTTTTTGGTCATAACATTTCAGAGAGGGGCATTGAGGTTGACAAGGCTAAAGTGGAGCTTGTTGAAAAACTTCCCCTTCTGACCACTATTAATGGTGTTATGAGTTTCTTAAGACATTCTAGGTTTTATTGTTGATTCATTAAATATTTTTCAGAAATAGCAAAGCCTTTTTCTAATCTTTTGATAAAGGATTTTGCATTTAATTTTTTTAATGATTGTTCCCATACTTTTAATACTTTAAATTGATTTTAGCTTCCATCATTACCTCACCAAGTTAGGTACAGCCCTTTGAGATCATATTTAATGCTAGCGATTTTGCTGTTGGAGCTGTATTCGGGTAGAGAAAATACAAGATTTTTCACACTATTTATTATGCAAGCCACACCCTTACTAGAGCACAAATGAATTACACAACCACTGAGAAGGAGCTTTTCACAACTGTGTTTGCCTTTGAGAAGTTTTACCCTTATTTGCTTGGAGCTAAGGTGATAGTTTGGTCGGATCATGTGGCTCTATGACATCTTTTTGCTAAAAAGGACTCTAAGCCTGGATTGATTCGATGGGTACTTTTACTGCAAGAGTTTGATGTGAAAATCAAGGATAAAAAGTGAGCTAAGATCTTTATAGCTAATCACTTATCAAGATTAGATTGTGAACATATTGAAAAGGGAGAAATTCTTATCCTATTCCCCAATGAGCAAATTTGTGCAATATTTTTTTATTATTATGTCTATCCTGTGGTATGTGTATATAGCTAACTATCTTGCAGTTGTTTATTTTGAGGCCCCAAAACACACCCTTGTTGAACTTGAATATGCTTAGGATGTATTAGGCAAACAACATAAATGGAGAATAAATTAAAGTATAGAAAAAGAACCTAAAGGGAATTAATTTAAAAGTTAAGGGCAAAATGGTAAATTAAAGGTGTGACATCTATTTGTATATGTAGAGAGACATGAAATGAGGACTTGATTGAAATTTAAATTATAAATTACATTCCAAATGTGAGAACTTAAATAAGAGGAGGGTGAGTGCAAATTCACATTAGTCAAACAATGGGCTAATGAAGGAAAGACATATAGCATCTATAGAAAAAATGAAGAAAAAGCACAAAAAGAAAAAGGAAAAAAATATGCCTTTTTAGTTTGTTTGGTCAGCATTTTTATTGTCTGAAGTGAAAAAATTCTTTCCTCTTTCTTCTCTCAAGCTACACACTAAGATGTGTGCTATAGGTTTAAAGTAAAACCAAACTAAGTGTGAAGAATCCTAGGTGAGTTTTATGGGATTTATGTATTCCTTTTCTACTTTTTTATTGTACTATAAGAAAATATGTAAAGATAAGGATGGAAATTGATCTATATACATTATTAGATGTGTTTTAGTTGGAGAATCTAGCAAAACCAAAAGGAAGGAGAAGAATGTTGGATTTTAACGGTTACATGCATCACATACATGAGCGGAATTTTAAAATTTTTAACCATTAGTTCTGATCTTGCCATGAATACACAATATAACTATATGAGAATAAGAAAAAATCACCTTTGATTTTTGTTGAACAGTTGATTTTACTTCGCACCGGGTTGTCGCAAATCACAGTGTCCAAAATCGAACACCTCCAATGAGTAATCCACACTAGAGAGGGGTAAATTGAACCAACAAATTGGTGTTCAACTAGGGCTGGCCGAAATCCAAGAGGCTAGCAATGGAAGTGGTGCAAAAGGGAGAGAGAATTAAGAGGAAAAAACTTTTCTTTTGTTTTAATCACTTAACCCTAATTCTCATTAGTTGGCCTTTTATAGTTAGGTTAAAATTCCAACTCCTTAATGAGATTAGGCTCTTTAAAATTGCTGGAGAATTATTAATTGGGCCTCTGGAATTAATTATAATCATTTGGGCTTAATTAAATCCAAATTAAATCTTTTCATAAAAGACTATGCACAAAATCCACAAACTAGGCCCTTTGTGCATCTAATTGGATTTAAATACCCAAATGGATTCCAAATCCAACCAAATTAAATATGTGAGTTCCATAACACTTATGTAACATATATAAATTAATTTGGTCCAATAAAAAACCCTCCAAGCCCTTCTGTTTGGAGTTGGCGTGTAGCCCTCTTCTGGAGGGCTTCCTCCAACTTCTTCATTCCTTTGGCCCTTTATAATTTCTCCAATGGTCCTATTAATTATTATATCAGTCCTGTAACACTTATAGTAGTCTTATAACACTTATAAGACAATAATAATTAATCATGAAATACATTATTTCATTTAGGTCCAATTTACATAACATTTCTCAAAAGTTTCGCGGACAATTTTATTTGATCATAATTAATTAAACTCTTTAATTAATTATTATCATATTCTCCTCTCTACCTTTATAATAATATCAAATATTATTATCCTTGTAATTTTACCATTTTACCCTTTTCTCTATATGTGTGTGACCTATTGGGTTCCATTCAATGTTGGTAGTATAATATGTAGATGCAACAGCTTGCTTCTTCTCCTTAAGAGAATCTAGACAGGCCTTGCAGTTACGCTTCCAATGACCATCTTTTCCACAATGGAAGCAAGTTCCTTTGGGATTCTCTTTCTTGGCAAACTTCTTCTTGGAGATCCCACCATTCTTTGGCTGCGCCTTGGTTATCTTCTTCTTCTTCTGATTCTTGCCTTTAGCAGAAGTGACAACCATGACACTTTTTGGATCTTTCTTAAATGATCCATCAGCTGTCTTGAGCATGTTGATTAACTCAGGAATGGATACTTGGATCTTGTTCATGTTAAAGTTAAGCACAAAAGGTGCATAACTTGGAGACAACGAGTACAAGATTAAATTTATGTATAGATCATTATCCATAACATAGCCAAGTCTACTCAAATGCTCAATATACCCATACATCTTCAATGCATGAGCAGCAGCTGAAGTGCCTTCCACCATTTTGCAACTAAATAGAGCTCGAGCAATCTCATATTGCTCAGTTCTAGCCTGAGAAGAATAAAGCTCCTCTAGATGAAAAACGATGGTTCTAGCATCCATCATTTCATGTTGCTTCTGAAGCTCCGAGGACATAGCACCCAGCATCAGACATGCTGCTGCTTCACTATCCTCCATGTATTTTCGATAAATGCCTTTGATCTCATCATTGGAATCATCTGATGGAAGTGGTGGTGGATCTTTATCCAAGACATAATGGATCTTTTCAGCCCTGAGAACAATTCTCACTTGCCTGATCCAGTCAGAATAGTTGTTGCCAACCAGCTTGTTATCCAAGATTGATCGTATATTAATGTTTGATGTGCTCATGATGATGACCTAGATGTGAAAAAGAAAAGATATGAGAGTATGTTCATATATATGTATGCATTAATAAGGTCTTTAATTAATCCATTTACTCCCACTATTTTATTGCGAATTAATAGCCCTCACTATATAATCCGAGAAAACCCGATGGTTTTCTTAGTGGGCCAATATCCAATCCTTGATATGTAATTTGACATTGACTGTGGTCAACAAGCCAAATTCCATACCCTTGAAAGGTAGGTATCTCTATACCAATTGTGTCTCTACACAACTATTGGATCATTAGGTTATCAACTCTTGATGCATGCATATCATATATGCATTCCCTAATCTTGCCTCTAGAACCATTAGCCTTGACTGTGGTCAACAAACTAATGGGCTAGCTAAGATGACCCATTTAATTAGATTTGAACATATTCGATATAATGTGAGCTTGACTGTGGTCAACAACCCACACTATAAAGAACTCTGGTTCTCCTCAAATTAATGGAAGGCTTATATACCTTAGTATTTGTTTGAGGGTTTTAGTTAATTAAGTCTCATCATACATGGTTGGCATACATTGGTATGCATCCTATATCTATCACATAAATATAAGCATACAAATATGGTATAGTTATGGACTTCACTACATTGATTTCCCCGAGCCAAGAGGGAAATCAAAAGGTCACACCTAGGTAGTATGCATGATTCAAACAAAAAAAATAATTACATTATCTTCAAGCTTGTTGGATCTCCATCCGGCCCATCTTGCTCCTTGAAAATGGTCTCCATCTATATTTCTAATTATAATCTAAGTAATCTAATTACATATTACAATTTGAAATGGAATACAAACCAAAAACAAGTAGCCGGGATATGAAAGTCCTCATTGGGCCAAAACATGCATAATGCTCAATCACATTGGGCTTTGTCCATAACAATCCATCATGCCAATCATACACCCTTATATGCCTTTCTATTGCATAAAGAAATGGATTACTAACTTTGTTTCAACCTTTGAAACTATATTTTGAGTTATTTTAATGATGTGATCAAATTAGGAAACTTTTTCCATTTTGGAAACTTTCATTTTAGGAAACCTTTTTGCATGAATGTGTTCTTGCCTTAATAATCAATCAAATTGATTATTAATTAATTATAAATTGATTATTTAATTAATTAATCATATTAAATAATTAAAATAATCAATTTTGGGCTTAAAACAAGTGTAGGCCGAAACCCACAGAAGAAAAACCCTAAGTGTGTTCACACACAAACTAGTTTTGTGTCATTTGGACCATTTGGGCCTTTTGGAATGAGCCAAGCCCACTCCAGCCCTTAAAACCCATTAATAAACTTAATTAATGTTTATAATAGTTAATTTAAATCAGCTCCTTGGGCCCATCAAGTCATCCACTAATTTAAACCAAGTCCGTAAACATAATTAAGCCCATTAAGTGGTTTTAATGAATTAAAATTAATCAAATTAATTTAAGGCCCATTTTAATTAATCCAATTAATTAAAAACACTTTAATATATCATATATACCAGATTTAGAAGATCAAAAGCCGTTCTAACCATGAACACATCAAGAACACACGAAGAACACCAATTTATCGAACTTTTCGACAAAACTAGTTTTCATGCAAAACTTGTTCGATTTTAATTCCGTTCGATCCTACGGCTTAATATCACATATTAAACACATAAAATATCATCTAAATGATTTTTAAATGGATCCATAAGAAATTAAATTAGAATAGCCCCTACATTACCTAGGGTTTCACGCCAAACCCAAATCACTTTTCTTCAAAAATTTCGGTTTTGTTTCCACCAAATTTATTTGATCACAAATACATCCAAAAATCAATATTTCTCATTCATGAATAATTAAATCTCATATTTTAAAGTTCATGAAATAAATAACTCAAAATAAAACAAAACTTATTCCGCAGAATAATATAGAATTGTATATCCATGGCAAAACTTGGCTCTGATACCATGTTGGATTTTAATGGTTACATGCATCACATACATGAGAGGAATTTTAAATGTTTTAACCATTAGTTCTGATCTTGCCATGAATACACAATATAAATATATGAGAATAAGAAAAAATCACCTTTGATTTTTGTTGAACAGTTGATTTTACTTCGCACCGGGTTGTCGCAAACCACAGTGTCCAAAATCGAACACCTCCAATGAGTAATCCACACTAGAGAGGGGCAAATTGAACCAAAAAATTGGTGTTCAACTAGGGCTGGCCGAAATCCAAGAGGATAGCAATGGAAGTGGTGCAAAAGGGGGAGAGAATTAAGAGGAAAAAACTTTCCTTTTGTTTTAATCACTTAACCCTAATTCTCATTAGTTGGCCTTTTATAGTTAGGTTAAAATTCCAACTCCTTAATGAGATTGGGCTCTTTAAAATTGCTGGAGAATTATTAATTGGGCCTCTGGAATTAATTATAATCATTTGGGCTTAATTAAATCTAAATTAAATCTTTTCATAAAAGACTATGCACAAAATCCACAAACTAGGCCCTTTGTGCATCTAATTGGATTTAAATACCCAAATGGATTCCAAATCCAACCAAATTAAATATGTGAGTTCCATAACACTTATGTAACATATATAAATTAATTTGGTCCAAGAAAAAACCCTCCAAGCCCTTCTGTTTGGAGTTGGCGTGTAGCCCTCTTCTGGAGGGCTTCCTCCAACTTCTTCATTCCTTTGGCCCTTTATAATTTCTCCAATGGTCCTATTAATTATTATATCAGTCCTGTAACACTTATAGTAGTCTTATAACACTTATAAGACAATAATAATTAATCATGAAATACATTATTTCATTTAGGTCCAATTTACAGAATATTTCTCAAAAGTTCCGCGGACAATTTTATTTGATCATAATTAATTAAACTCTTTAATTAATTATTATCATATTCTCCTCTCTACCTTTATAATAATATCAAATATTATTATCCTTATCATTTTACCATTTTACCCTTTTCTCTATATCTGTGTGACTTATTGGGTTCCTGTCCATGTTGGTAGTATAATATGTAATTGTGAGTTCTATTCGAAACTCACATGATTTAAACTCCTTTAAATCATTTTATCAATCTCTATTGATATTTTGATACATCATTATAAAAGTCATGATTGGCCTCTAGCTAGGCATCATGACTACCCAAATGTCAGGAAAGTCATGTGGTTTGACTGTACCCTTCCATAGAAATAGTTACCGTGCAATTACTCCTTTCACCACTCTTATCTCAATTAGATTCTGAGTATGGATTTCTGTCAACTCATATAAATCTAATTATGTATGTTCTATTAATTCAACCATTGTTCCTAAAATGCCCTTCATGGATCTCCATCCATCTCGGCATATTACTTTGGCCAGAGATTCTCTGAACCAGGCAATTATAGAATCATGCGAGATAACTTCCCTTGTTAAATCTGGGATGGTGAATCCTTTGTCAATCACTCAACTATCTTCAAGTAGGTCATGATATACCCAATCTCCTAACTATGTTCACTCCCAGTTGGAAGTAATTAGTTATGGAGTCAAAGTATACCACTTGCTACTTAAGATAACTTTGGTGATCTCAAGTCTAAGGATACTTGCACAACCGCTATGAAGAGATTCCTCACTGACATAGATTTAATATCCATATGAGGATTCTCTTTGCAGGTCTCCAATGAACTTGTTCCTCTAACAAGCATCCACATGTTAGCTTTGATTATCATCCATAATCACAATTATGAGAACCATTGCTTGAACCATTCAAGAAGCATAACATGTGCTAGTCTGTCCGAATTAACAATGTCCTATCTTGTTAATTCTATGACTAGGGATATTTAGATATTAACACATTTGCATGCGATAGACATCTCACATCATCAACATCTTCATGATTGCCTTTGCACTGTGTTTATAATATCTAGGACTTCATTTATTAATTTAAGATTTACAAACTCATGTGTTCAAACACATCATTAATAAATGAATGATGCCTTTTATTAAGAATATAAATTTCATACATATGAATAACATCCCTATTACATGGGCTCTAGGGCATACTCTCTAACAAAGAAGGAGCTAGTTTAGACCAATTTTGAGATACGGGTGTTCATATTCTCTTTATTAAGTGTTTAAATTGATTCTAGTTGATAAATATATTGTAGATAACCTATAATTTATGTTAGAGTTAAGGAATAATGTCTAGATGAACATAAATGGTGATTAATGTCTTGGAAAGTGACTTAGTGAAAATATGCTTTAAGGTTCACTTGAACTAGTTTTAGTTTAGAGGCCATAACTCTTATTGTAAATGTCTAAATGAAGTGATCTTTATTGGAGATGAAAGATATGACATATCTTTACAATGTTGTAGAAGAAACCAAAACCTAATTCTGCATCTAAATCCTCCATAGTGCAACTTAAATTTGAGTGATCACTATTGCCCTACCATCTAGAATAGTTCTCACTAATTTTTAATTATCATGAGATTTAAAAGTTAGAATGGAGTGATTTTTAATGTTTGGAAACTTGAAACCCATAGAAACAACTTTGTAGAAGACTACTTTGCCTAAAAACATCATTTTTATGTCAATATTTCATTAAAAAGTGAGGTAGAATAGCTACCAAAATCAACTCGGTAGGGACACACTTCATCCCTATCGAGTCAAAAGTCCCTGGAATAAACAGAATGAATCACCTCGATAGGGACGCCCATGATGCCAATTGAGTTTCACATCATCTCCACTGAGTTATCCATCATCCTAGCTAAGTTACATGCTTTGGGAAGAGGCAAAATTAATTAGGGACAAACCTTATCCCCACCAAGTCACCCTCATTTAAGGCCAAACTAGAGTTTTATGCCCTAAAACACTACCATAACTCACCCAAATGTTTCCAAACATATTTAAAGCACCTTAAACATGAAATTAAGGGTAATTGGTGGCATAAAACATATATAGATTAGAAGAATATGTATGATTAAAGTGTTTTAACTAGGTGATGCATATGTATATGAAAGTTTGTAAATCATATGAATATAATATAAGGATTAATGTTACATCATTTTGATCACCTATAAATGATTGTGTGCACATAAGTGTACAAAGTAAAGAAATGAACATAAGTGACATAGTGATATTAATGCATGCCTTAATATGCATTGTTTTAATCATTGTAATTGCATTTATGTAATATTATTAAGTGACTAAAGAGTCTTTGATAGCCTTAATTATTCATGGTAGTGGATAGATAGGCATGCCCACAAGGGATAGTGATTATAGCTGTTAAGGTTGGCACTGAAAGGTGTCAGTGCTCTAATACATATTGGTACCTAGTGACTTAAGACTTATATCTCAAGTGTTTGATGTTGCTTACTAGTATCTAGTTTTTATTCTCGTTATCCACAATTAATGGGAATTCGGGTAGTTAAAAATTGATAAGATGAGTGAATAATCATGTATGATCAATAGTGTGCATGTTTTAGTGCCTTAGTGTAATGTTAGTGTTTCTTATTGACATTGCTGGTATGATTGGATGTGCTAATGGTATTTAAGTTCTGACACCCTACATTCATTCATACTTCCTTATATCATGGAATATTATTAGTGTTATCACATAGCTATATGACTACATTTCCTATCATGTGTGATGAGTCAATAGTCTAAGTTAGCATTCTGTTTTCTATATCTACTTTAATATGGCTAGGTTACTATTCATTTGGTATAAATTTTAGCAATATGATGGCTTGTAATTCATGCTTTCTAAAGTTACAAATGATCGAAATTCACACTCCCAAATAGCAACCTCTACCTCCAATACTCCAACAACATACACAACACTTCTAATGTCAGCCCACAACTCATTCACACAATACAAATATCACATCACATATATTGTCCACTTCACTAACATTTACCATTCATTTACACACCATAATACATACACCAAGTCCACAAAACATACATTAATTTCTAACTACCTAAAACATGTATAAATCAAAAGTACATATTTCAAAAAGCCTT
This sequence comes from Excoecaria agallocha, assembly GCA_037975025.1. NCBI lineage: Eukaryota > Viridiplantae > Streptophyta > Magnoliopsida > Malpighiales > Euphorbiaceae > Excoecaria > Excoecaria agallocha. Next base: position 45,090,458 of record CM075816.1, read on the forward strand.
CACCTGTGCATGCTACCATGTCTTTCTTTGCTCGTCTTCAATTTACTTATCCCTGCGTGCAGTCAAAATAAACCACATGCTAAGCAACATTCTGGCCTAGTGGTGGATACAACTACACAAAATTTCATCTAATAAAGTAAAATTACCATTTTACCCCTAATGTTATTTTTAGTTAATTAACTTAAAATTTATTCTTTAAATATCTTAAATTACTATTTAATGCTTTGTCTATTTATTTTCCTCATTTAAATTCACTTAATTCTTTATTTAAATGGTTAATTACCATTAGGTCCTTAAACTTTCTTGTTATCATATGTTACCCTATTAGACTTTAATTTTAACCCTTCTTGTTTCTTTTAACTTTTATTTCATCTTAAGTGGTAAATTTTCATTTTGGTCCTTATATTTTCTTATGAAGTGGCAAATTATGTTTTAGTTCCTGAACTTTTCCTTATTTATGATTTTCCCTTTTTTACTTATTTGACTCATTTAACTCTTTTAATCATATTTCTAATGGTAGATTACGATTTTACCCATGGTTTTCTGTATAATTACATTTTTTCCCTTTTTAACCCATTTAACTCCATCTTTCATCTTTTCCATTATCTTATTACATCTTTTAGGCATAATTTGCTATTTAGTCCTTAATTTTTCATATAATTACAATTTTGCCCTTCATAGTTCCAAGTGGAAATCCTCAAACCGAATATACAAAACGAGGACTCTAATACATCTAATGGACTAGAAGGACCACTTGCCATAATCCTGCTACTCCAATATGAGTGGAGGGACCACTTGCTGTGATCAAGCTACTCCACAATGTGTGTGCTGGCTATTCCATAATGTGTGTTATTAAACTAATCTCATGGTGCTACCATAGTTATATGTGTCCCTATGGCTAGCCATTATATCCTATGATTCCTAATTACCCACTATATACTAAAGGAAAATGTATATATTTATTTTACATTATGTTTCTATATATTTATCCATATTATTCACATTATGCCATAAATACCAAATACTTATTTAGCATCCATTTAGGCCTAAAAATCATACATTCATCATGTATACATATAATATCACATGAAAATAAATGAAACATGTAATTATCTTCATATTCATCATTTGGCCCTATTATGTCCCCACATATACAATGTGATTCTTTCTTCATTTACATGCTATATGTGCTTTTAAACTCATTTCAATCATCCATATATGATGAAATTCATCTAGTTTACATTAAAATTCCTAAGCTACCTTTAATTCCATCGTTATGTTTATTAGTATATAATTATGTCTACTTGTTATTATTAATTCTAATCAATTATGTTGCATTCTTTATGCATCATATTATGTATTTCTTATTAACTATGCCATTAATTACCAAAATACCTCATATCATCCTTAAGTACATAATTCGACCACTATGGGATTTCTCATTCCTAAATTATTTTCTCCACTACTTCACATTCATATCCTATTAATTCATCATTTTATCAAGTTATCTTAATTTATTTCACATTTCTACTCAATTTCCTATAGTTAAATAGTGCAAATTTTAGGTAAATTTCAAGAAAATAAATGAAATTAAGTGTAATTTGTATCCACTAACCTCAATATGGTTTGGAAATAACCTACTCCTACTTCTCCTCTCCTTACTTTTACTTGCCTTCCTCTTTCCTTTGAATTTCTTCTTTAGGCCGAATTAAGGAGGGTGGAATTAGTGAGTTTATGCTATGAGTTTAAATAAATAAAAGCTACTAAACAACTATATTAATCATGCTCTACAAGCCTATAACAAAATTCCCAACTAATTCTAACAAAAACTCAAAACGTTACCTAATTAGGTTAATCTTTTCTTATTAGAATTTATCCACTTCTAAGCCTTCTCTTGTTTCACTTTAATTTCTAAGATGTAGAGAATGATTTCTAGTGTGTATGGGTGATATTAAGGCTTGAGATATGGTGGGAGGAAGACAAAATGAAGAAAAATTTATGGAAAAGCATATGAATGCTTGGTTCGAATATCTCGAGGAAAAAGGAGGAAATTTATAGATTTTTGGGCAGAATTACAGATTATTCTAAACCTGTCTCGGCTGCCCTTAAGTTCATCAAATCTTAGCTTATTTTTAAGCCACTTGTCATAATCTCATTGGTCCATCAAAATTTTTATGCTATCCTAATGCATGTAGGTGATTATGGCTTATTTATAATTACATTTATGTCCTTATATATTTAAAATATGGCAATTAAGCCCATTAATTAATTTAATCTCTATTTTTTCCATTTTTGAAAATCGATGTTCTTCTCATCAAAATTCCCTAAAATTTTTCCTTATATGTAATAACATATGAAGGAGGGTGTTTCTAAAATTTCAGGTCATTTTGATATTGTTTTGATATACTTTCAGCTCCAGAGGCAATTTCAGTCGATTTAAAATTCTAAATTCCAAAATTGTCAGAAAAATTATTTTCCATTTCTAATAGCGTATTTATGCCATTTATAATGGATCTATTTGATTAGAATAATTTTTGAAAGTTTATAGAATATTTTTGAGTCTTATCAAAATTTTTGCCAACCCTTTTTATATTGTTGGGCAAATTATTCTCTATTTGATTTGGGGACCTAAATGAGATCCATTTCTTCTCAAATTGTACCAATGGACTCCATTTAACGCATATTATCTCACCTAATAGTTAACTACACTTCCCTAATAGGTCACCTATCCTCATATTTCTCTAGGTTGAGCACATTTAACACTTAAGCATTTGTAAATTTCTCTATACAATACTATACTACTGTAGTCATTATGATAACTATCCTAGGGTTACTATACATAATCTATAATGTATGATGCATGATGGATGAAATTTTAGGGTGTTACATTTCTCCCCCACTAAATAAAAAAAAAAATTTCATCCTTAAATTTACCTAAATTGAAGAGTTAAGGGTACTTCTATCTTATGGCTTCCTTTGGCTCCCAAGTCACTTATTCCATGTTATGACATGTCCATAGTACTTTGACAAGTGGAATCTGCTTGTTCCTCAATTGCCTAGTTTCTTTGGCAAGAATTCTCACTGGTTCCTTATCATATGACAAGTAGGCTGCAGTTGGACTTCTTTTAGTGTGATGATATGTAAGGGATTGAATTGATATCTCTTTAGCATTGACACATGAAATACATCATGAATTCTTTCTAATTATGGTTATAGTTTTAACGGTAAGCCACTGGTCTTATCCGCAGCAATACCTCATATGGACCAATAAATTTAGGACTGAGCTTTCCCTTTTTGCCGAATCTTAAGTTTTTCCTCCATTGTGAAATGACTGGTGTTTAGCAAGTGTACTAGATCGGATAGTAATATAGGAAAATATAAATTAAGACCCCAAATATCAAACCCATGAGAAACTATGTAAGTGCACTTTGTTTCCAATTTTAGAATGAATATTATGTGCAAAGAGTAAAAGAAATACCAACTTTTATGATGTTGAAAAGAGAATTAAACTAAGAAATGAAACATCAAATAACTAAAATAATAGAACTAATGCAATTAAATGATTAAAACTAATCTTAAACAAAGCAATTAATAAAAGTTGGTAAAAATCAATAATAAAGACAACTTTTGCTAAAAGACTATCTACCTTAACTAATATTGCAATGACTCAGCTAAAAAGAATACAAGTGATTATGGAAAACCAGTGATATAAAGCTAGATAGCTTATTTAGATTATCATTCTAAGCATTAAATCCTTTTATTAAGAACAATGTAATACTTAGCTTAAAGATCCAATTTTAAACTCCTAAACATCCATTAAACTCTTTTTCAAGCAAATTTAATTTCAGTATATCCTTAGTTCAACTCTTTTTAATCTTAATCCACTTTTACTAACATACAATTATCTCTAGTTCAAAACATAACCATACATTAATACCAATGAATCAATATCATAGATCATAATTGAAGTCAATCATCAATCATTTATCAAATACATTAATAATCAATCCAATAACAATCGAGGATAAGAAATTGCTCAAGAACAAAGAAAAAATAAAGTATGTATTTAATGAAAGCACAACTAAGTCATTACAATAAGAGTTAAGGATTTAATTATCCTTTAGAAAATGTTAAGAAAACTACTCACACTTCATATTAAAAACTGAACAAAATAAATAAAGATGATACAAACTCATAGAATCAAGAAACTCCCTTGATAATTATGCAGAATCCCAAGCATAGCTTCCCAACTCTAAGATTTTGTCTCTTCAATATAAAAATTAAAACTAATGTAAAACTAAACTAATGAAAATTTTTAAATAGAATGGCTCCTCTAGTCTTGGTTCCTCATTTACTCTTCATAGCCTTAAAAAAGGAGAATTTATGCACCTTGTGACTTCCTAAACTGATAAAATTTGAGTTTTACAAAAATAACAAGTCTTTTATCGACTAAACACGACACACACTTAGGAGAGTGGCCTTGATTATTCGGAAGAGTGCTTAAATGCTCAGGTGAGTGCCTCCTCCACTCGGGAGAGTGCTTTCCTCTTGGAGAAAATATAAATTTGCCTTAGGAGAGTGGCTAAAACACTTAGAAGAGTGTCAAGGCACTTAAGAGAGTAATAAAATCACTCAGGCAAGTGACTCTTTCCTATTCTTCATGAGACAAATTCCATCTTTTCCTTAAATTACAACTTTATCCCTAAACGTCTCATTTCTTCAATTTAACCCGTTTTTTGTTCAATTTAGACCTAAAAAACAGCAAAAATAACAATTAAACCTAAAAGAATATAAATTAACTAATTAAATTTAAAATCAAATAAATTAATACTAATTTAACTAAATTAAACACACTAAAAACACTTATCAAATACCTCACACTTAGTCTTTGCTCGACCCCAAGCAAATTTGAAAAAACCAACTCCTTAAAATTATCAAACTTCAACAAAGAAATATGAAAATCAAAACCAAGCTTAGTAATTAAAAAGAGCACTCAATAAAATTCCAACAAGAGTAAATTAAAACAAAATAATATGAGCTAGTTTCCTCTGTGTGTGTACAAGACCAAATCATTTTAAGCAAGTTAAAAAAATCAAAATAACAATGCAAATTCATAGTCAATTTTAGGAATAATGTACACCTAAGTGTACATGTGGTTTCACACTTAAAACTTTAGAAAAAACATAGGCCTCTCCTTTAGCATTAGAACCCAAAGGTCATCTTCGCTAACCAACTTAAAAGCAAACATAGAATCACTTAGGTCTTTAAATGTTGTAATGGGGTTAGTGTTGGGTTTTGAAATATTAAAATTAAAATTTCCAGTGGAAAAAGAAACCCATCATGATCCAAGTGATCTAATTGATTCAATCGAAAGAGAAGTGTAATGATTACCAACCTCTCAAAGCGCAGATAAATCGAATTATAGGTGCGACTTCACACAAAATGACACTTTCTACTGGTATCCATATGCAAATGCAATGAAGAGAATCGCCCGAGGTGCTAGCTCCCTTCTTTGGCGACTAGGATTTTTTTTCTCTTTTGAGATTACAGAAGAAATTGATTTTCTTTCTCTTTCTCTCTTAGGTGGCAGTTACAACTTATTCTTTTGCTTAATTAGGGTTTTATATATACATCTCTCTATATATATAGTTGACCTAACCCTAATTAAGAGAGAGAAAGCTTCAGGCCCACTTTTCTTATTAAAATAAGAAATACCTTATTTCTTATTTAAAATAATAATATTAATCTTAAATATTATTATTATTATTATTATTATTTGTATTTTGAATTTTAATTTATCACAAAATAAAATTCGAAATGCCCAAATTAACCCTTAGTCCATTCATCACATTCTATGTGTGCGACCCAATAGGTTCATATTATATTGGCGGTGGGTCCCAATCCTATCAAGGGCCCACAAGTCATAAGCGGCCTCTAGCAAGACATTATGACTGCCCAAATAATATGAATATTGATAATTCAAATTTAACCTAATAGAACATGTTATAATCCCTTTGTCACATGATATCTTGTTTGAACATAAGTCATGGTACATGTCAAACTTATATAGTCCAAACATATAATTTCTCGATCATTAAGTAGATTGATAATATCAAATGATATTGATCGCTCCATCAATTCATTTGAGAACAATAATGCATTTCTCAGTCCTACTTATTGAGGGACCCAATAGATATCTCTCTCATAAGATAGGGACAATTTCCTTCTTGATTATTCACTATCCTCCACATGATTCTAATTATGTCCAATCATAATCTTTATGATTATCCAATTAAAGATAATGTTTGATTATGTTAAAATATAATATTCGTCATGTAGGACATTGTGATAATCTAAGGTCTAAGGATCGATAACATAACTATTATGAGATCACTAATGACATTAACCCATGTAGTATCTCATTGCGAGTCTATCTAGTACTTTGTTATCTAACAAGTATTTATAAGTTTAATTTATATCACCATATATAATCGTCCCATGATTATCAATCAAACTTATACTAGTCTTTATTTATCAATAATCATTTAATGATAAATGACTAGGGATAGTCAAAATAACATTAAATTTTTTTTACAAACATTATTATAATGTAACATGCCAACAATATAATAATATGAAGAAAACCCAATTTTACAAAATGAAATGTGGCATTATATAAAGGGCCTAATGTTTGGCCTAGGGCATAACCACTAATAGTTAGGGTGTTGGTTATCAAAGAATGAACAATAGATAATAAAAAAACAATAGCCACTCTATACTTGAATAGACCATGTTTCAAAATGTTAATCTTCTAAGCACAACCCCTTTTTCCATACTTGCTTACTCAATCATATGCATTTTAAGCACTTTTTAGAAGTCACAACTCATTTTCCCTTGTAAGCACCTCACACTTAAGATTTTGTCATGTACTGCTAACTTTATTGTAAATTTTCTTCTTTTTTTTTTCAATGAAGGTAGTCACATAGTACAAGGGTAAATTACAAGGTATATCAATATTGTAACTTGACTTCATCTTAGTCATTACTAAATATCTCAAATTATCTTACTACACCTTTCACATGACCAAATTCCAATTAATTTATTTAAACTTAGAGTGGTAGTTCTTAACAGGGAAGATAATATCTATTTAGGCTATATGGTAATAACAAAATAGGTGTAACAAGAAAAATTAAAAAGGGAAGACTTTAGCATGCCTCATTAGGCTAAAAATGGCTAACAAGGGATAAATATATCAAAAGGATAGGAAATAAGCTAAGATATGTCTAAACAAGAAACATATTGCCTAAATCACTTTCTAAGTTGTTTGAGTTGCTTTTATGCTTTGAAGGGTGATGAGGAAGGTTTTAGTGTTCTAAAATTCCTCACTTAACTAAATCAATGCATTTGTTTTTTCTTCTAATTAAAAACTGGTCTTAAGTGCTCATACATTGGAAACTCATAAATGTAAGTCAAGTTGAATGTTAAGCTACCCAAAATTTTATTAAACAACTTCCTTACCTTAGTGCTAAACAAAGAATTTTGACTAATGCACATTCTAAGTTCAAGTTCAACTAGTTCAATTTTTGAGAGTAAAACTAGGGCAAACTAAGTCTAGTGTAAGTTAAATGACAAATTTGAACTAACTAAATTCTTAGCACAACCGACTACTTGAAACTAAATGATTATTATTACTACTAACTAATTATAAAGTCTTTGCAGATACTATTAAAAAAATAACTTAAACATAAAAACCAAAGCTAAAGTACTAAAACAAAAACAAACTGCAAAATCAACAAAAGAAATTTCATGAATAAAAGAGGAGTGTGAAAACTAGTCTACTTCCAGAACAAAATTAAGCTTGGGTAAGCTCTACCCCATTCCCAAAATTTTGTTTTCCTCTATAAATTAGTGCGGTGCTAGAGGTGGTGGTCGAAATCTTTTCTAAAAGCAATGGACAAACCACTCAAAATCCTACCTATGCTCATTAATGCTCTTTTGCATCGCATCCATTCTACCTTGCATGTTATCAAATCAAACATTAATTCGATTTAGAAGGTTAATCGCCTAGGGTGTAATGGCATCTTCAGCTTGGGTGCCTCTTGGTGCTCCTCTGCTTCCTCAATTTCCTCATCTTGATGCTCATTGACCTAAATTCCATTCATGTATAAATATTATACTTAACTATCCAATTACGACAAGGTTTAAGTTACAAGATCTTCATTCACACATTGAGTAATCTATGTACTCGAGATCACCTTTAAGAGGGTGTCCTAAATCTATGTGGTGTACAACTGTTGCAAAATAGTACCAATCGATCCAATAGAAATTTCCTTGACAGTGAGAGGATTCCTTTGTAACTCTTTAATCTTTTGAGCTATAGCTACTACACCATTAATGGAGATTCCCTCAACCATGCACCTTAATAACATAATTTCTGTTGAATTTACTGCACTGAGACTGCCAAGGCAATTGAAGATGTTGATGGAAAGATACAAGGACACACAAGACATGATCTCTCAAAGAGTGACATTTAATCTTACCTCCTTTCCATTGCACTGGATCAATTAGATCTCAAATAATTTCCCAATTCTCATGCGAGGTAGCATTGGGTAATTCACCAATGGCATTCTTCGGGAAGCCTAAATGTGCAGTGAATTGAGGAAAATCCATTATGTAACCCTTCCTCCCTAACTTGAAATTTACTATACCAAGATCTCCCTCCCCCTTAATGTAACACTCAAAGGAATAAAAAAACTCCTTTGCGAGGGAAGGATACACTTATGGCCTCTTCTCAATGAAATCGGTCCAACCGATGGTTTTGATTGAAGGTAGAAATTGATCTTATAGGCTTTCATCAGCTATATTTAAGTAAATGTCACTCAAGTATACAGGCTTGACATAGGTACATGCACTAAAGTGTTCATACAATGAGTGTTTCCCCTTATCCACATACATTAGGATGTGCAAACTAGAAGAGCTTGAAGCTTTAGCATGTCTAGCTTTCTTAGGAGGCACTACACAAGATAAAATAGCTTAGATAAGTGATAATCATAGTGTAAGTTTAGTAAAGATGGAATTTTATCATAATGTAGCATGTGGTAAACATGGAGCTAAATGTGACTAAGATTGACAACTCAATACTACCATTCAAGCATATTAAGTTACATTACCATCATAGCTAAAGCATATTAGACATTGATATTAACAAACAAATAACAAGTGAGAATGAGCTAATGAAATATGAGATCAAATGAACATGGAAATAGCTAGGGAAATTCAAGCTAAAAATGAAATTCTAGTTATTAAAGCATTTTATCAAACATCTTATGCAAGACCAATTTGAAATCCAAATTATACCAAGATTGAAAATATGCAATACGAGAATGCACCCAAAAAGCTCAATAGATGAAGAATGCAATAGCATCATAAATTAAAGTTCAATTACAAGTGGAAACTAACTCTATGAAACACAAATCTAAAGCAAAAATAAGAAATCTCATAATGTAAATGTATAATTAAAGAATTATAGGTCACTTAGGTTGATTTAAACAACAAGGATGCAAAATCTAAGCTTGAAATAATAGCACTCGGGAGAGTGAAATCTTCGTGGTGGGTGAGTGAGAGAATATGTGAATGAGTGTGCGTAAGAGTGAATGAAAAAAAAGTGAGAGATTGGGCTTTTAAAGGAGAAGCACTAGAGTGAGTGAAGAATTACTCAACCAAATGAGGGGTCATGGTTTAAAAGGGAGGCATGAAGGAAAAAAGAAAACAAGCTATAAGAATGGACCATAGCGGGAGCACTCGAGAGAGTGGAGAATACCACTCGGCAGAGTGATGAGAGGCTAGACTAAAAGGCTAAGAAAAGGCAAGAAACACTCAAGAGAGTGTTAATTCACTCAAAAGAGCAACTAAGCACTTGGGAGAGTGACCACCGAGTGTCTCATGGCTGTCCCCTCTCTTAAAACAAATTCCTTTTTGATTGCAACTTTAATTTCTCCATTGAATATTTGTTTTACTAATTGCTTCACTCCTATCTTAAATAACCTTTGAATCTCTAAATCACACCCCTTAAGATAACATTGAACCACTTTTTTGCATCCATTTAAGTAAAACATTCTTTAAACAAATTTATGTCTAAACTCATATAACAGCACATAACACTCACTCAATCTCAATTTTTACCTCAAATAACAAATCTCCCTTTCTTAAATCTTACTTAAAACCATGTCAAAATCTCATTCAAGCCTTTAATCATATTAAGATCACAAAGAATGCACTCAGTAGACAATGCTCCCTTTTAATTCATGAATCAAAAACTAAGTCAAACCGAACTAAAATAAACTAAAACCTGTGTAACAAAAGCACTCTAAAACATAAAAACAAAACCAATAAAACAAAAATTGAAAGCAAAGAATATAAAGAGTTAAAGAGCTTAGTTTTTAGTTTAAAAAGTCCTCAACTAGACTTGAACCCTTGTATCAGTTGTGAAACACCATGGTTGCCTCAGCAACCTCCATTTTCCCAACTTGATACTATTTTAATATGTGACCATTGACTTTGTATTCATGCCCATCCTTCGAACTCTTGATAGTCACTACTCCAAAGTCATTGCTTGATAACACTTGACATGGCCTAAGCCATTTGGATTTCAACTTTCTTAGAAATAACTTCAAATGACTATTATAGAGCAAAACCAACATCCTGGGAGCAAATTCCTTAGGATTATATTTTTTGTCATGCCACCGCTTCATTTTTTCCATGTAAAGGGCTAAATTGTTATAAGACCACTGTCAAAATTCCTCTAGTTCATTGACCTAAAACTTTCTCTTGTCTTCTGCACATCTCAAATCAAAGTTAAGCAATTTTATAGTGCAATATGCCTTATGCTCCAATTCAACCGAAAAATGACACAATTTCCCAAAAACTAATTGTAGCACCCTCTATGCAAAACCCTATTTATCTGATAATTTGATTACTATTAATCATGCTTATGCAATATTTTTGTTTATCTATCATTTTACCCTTAATCATGTCATACTGTTCATAAACTTATGTATGTGCTACTAATCTATTCCTGTATTGTATTTCATACTTAGTATCGTGCATACTATACTATATGAATATTACTTTATGTATATCACATGCACGCATACTCTTCTTAGCTTTACTATTTGTGAGTCACAACATTTCATAAGTTATATACATCTTATAACATAACTGGCCATAAAGCAAAACATATGATAATACTAATACAAAAAAAAAACATCCTACATCAAGATTAACAGTTAGTAGTTGGCCCTTCATGATGTAGAGATTGTCCCTGAGCAAAAGTCTTGGTAACGGTACCTACATGGATAAATAACCCGTGCTAAGCTATAAAGCTTAGTGGGGAATATCTATAGATAGATGACCACTCACAACGGTCATCAAAATATACATACTATGTGTATAATAAATAACATGTACAACATATCATATCAATAATAACCAATACTTTAAAGCATAAAACATATACTTATGTACCTAAACATTGTACCCAAAAGAGTAACAAATATTCTCATATTCATAATTCATATAGACAGCAATTTCCCATATAAACATATTTAAATGAAACATAATTCCTGTGGGTAAACCAATAATATAATCCATAACATCAATCTTTAGTCAAATAACTTTAACTGTTTAATTTTGATCATTACTATGAATAACATTTAGCTTGCCTTAGCTTTATCAGTGGATAACAGGAACTATGGATACACATCGGTATCAAAAAGAAGGATATCCGATGATATCAGATCTATAGACCCATACGGGGCCAAACTGTACTATGGACCGATCAAGCAGACCCAAATGGGGTCGCCTATCAACCCAAACGGGGCTGATCATGATCCAAACGGGATAATATATACTATGGACCAAATTGGGCCAAACTATGGCAGCTGCAATTTCCCTATAGGTGCCTATCTATCCACATCTAAAACTCTATCACAGGCAGAACTATATTCGTGTTCAATTCACATATTAAGATTGTATTCATAGTATACTATTTGTACATATATAGAGTCTTGTAAAACTATAAGTTCTCTGGTGCATAAACAGATATATGCACATTTCATAAGCCAAGTTACACAATTAGCTCATCCATTTAGTGTAACTATAAGTCTGCATCATGACATATAGGCATGACATATAATCATCATATCATATACTTCATCATGTTCTCATTAAGTGTCTCACATGTTCATAGTCATGCCACAACATTTTCTATCTCATAGGGAAATTACATGCTCATACATTCATGTACATAATCGTAAATGTACATACCTGTAGGTACATTCGCATATAGTATGCTTATTCCTATAAGCATGTTTACCAATATAAATATATGCATTTATCACCATTTAGATCATGTGCACTTTTATGTCATAGGATTACATATGTACACATCAATTAGGCATATGACAATCATATACAGGTTTAATTACATGTGTAGGTTAGATATTTCATCACTAATCTTTATTCATACACACAACGAATGTAAATGTATGCATATAATTCTTTCATCGATAGTCATATTACATGCCCTGTCCAATTTATTTTATTATCATAAAACAACTATTCATCTCAATTTAATTAGTAATCATAGAGTCAAGTGCATCAATGAACTGTATAGGGCAGCATTTCAGACTCAACTTGTGAGCCACATTTGGAAAGGGAAAAGTCATTTTTTTGTCAAGATGATCTCCATAATTTTATTCCCCTATGTATCTAGTTTCCAAAGCATCAAAATTCATCTCCATATCTGACCTATAGCTTGAGTTATTTGAAAAATACTATAGGGTGTTTTAAAACCAAATCGTGTGGATTGTCATTTAGAAAAATTTATAATGTAAAATTTAGAAGGATTTAAACCAATATTTCTTCATCAAATTTAGACTTTCATGCCTCTAATTTTTCTAGAATTTCATTTTGTAACATTTCAACATCTCTACAAAAAGATATGCCCATTATTATAAATTCTGTTTTTGTGTGCAGTCTAGGAAACTAGACGAGATTCAATCAGAAATTCCATGTAATTAAAAGCAGATTTAAGTCTAGGTTCCTTCACATGAAATTTAGGTATAGAAGTCTATTTTCTAATGCAAAAATAATGATTCAATTTTCTGCTCTATAGCTCAACTTATGAGTAAAACATTCCATATAGGTCATTCAGTCTTGACGATATGTTCGACTCGTGAAGAGATTCACGAGTGAAGCTTATAAGGCTAATACTCACGTCTCGTGAAGAGGTTCACGAGTGGAGAAGAAAAGCTATACTTCACGACTCGTGAAGAGGTTCATAAGTTGGACTAAAATTCACGACTCGTGAAGATCTTCACGAGTGAACCCAACATTCCCAGAGGAAGAAGATGCACGACTCGTGAAGAGCTTCACGAGTTGGACAAAAGTTCACAACTCGTGAAGACATGCACGGCTCGGCAAGGACAATCTTCTTCAACCTCACATCGTTAAAATCCAGCAAAATGTAACTTTGAATTCTGTAAATCATACCCAATTCCAGCAATCAATTTCACATGCAATATGAACAGCCTAAATTCCCATACCTTGGCTGACAAACCCAATGTCTTCAACCTCTAGCAATACCCTTTCCTTTGCTCTTCCTTCCTTCCTCTTCTCCTTCACAAAAATCATTGAAATTCAAATTTCTAGCACTTAGTTAACGTTCTTCTCAGTCCAAATGAAAAGAAGAAGAAAAAGATGATGAAGGGTTCAATTAACAGTTTAATTACCTTAAGTTTAATACATTGTACTCTTGATTAACCAACTAAAATTATTATCTAATTGCTTGAGATGAATCAATGGGAGTGAGAGAAAGATGAGATGAAGATTTTATGGTTTTCTCTACTTCACATGCCGATCAGAACACAACTACACGACACCTCCATCTCCACTAACTCTAGCCTCTTATACCAACATAGAAAATCCCCTCTTTAGTCCCTTGAAAATTTGCATGTTAAACTTTAACCTCTCAATTTAATTCCTTTCAAACATTAACCTATCCATTTATTCCTTCTCCCAAATTGACCTTTAAACAATCATTTCTATCCACATTTGACCCTTGAGTTTCCAAAATAATACATTTACCCCGAATTAACACCTTTTACTTCAATTGCACCCTTAATTAACATTAAACCATGCTTTAAAATTTTATTTTCATGTAAATAACATAATAACATGATAATTTACCCCCTCTTGACCCATACTTATACAAATTCCTCATTTAATTTAATCTTAATCAAATAAAAATTCCATTCAAATATGCAAATTAAATTAGGGTCATGTTAGGGGCCTTACACTAACCTATATGGAGACATGTGTATAAGGGTTTTAAATGCAGTTTTATAGGCCTAAAGAGCCTCATCTAACTTTGGATACCAATCTTTTTTATAATTATTCGCGGTTTTCTCTAAGATTGATTTCAACTCCCTATTAGACACTTCTACTTGCACATTTGGTTGAGGATGATATGGGGTAGTTATCTTATGCTTTACACCAAATTTTCTAAACAATGTTTTAAATTGATAATTGATAAAATGTTTGCCCCCATCACTTATAAAAGCCCTTGGTGTCCTAAAACTAGTGAAAATATTCTTCCTAAGGAATTCAAGTACAATTTTAGCATCATATGTCCTAGTAGCTATTGCTTCTGCTCATTTACTTACCTAATCTATAGCAACTAGGATATATTCAAACCAAAATTAGTTCAAAAATGGCCCCATAAAATCAATTCCCCAAACATCGAAAATCTTTACCTCTAGCACATTATTTGTTGGCATCTCATCTCTCTTAGATATATTTCCTACACGTTGACACCTATCACATAATTTTATGAAAGATTTAACATCAGAAAAAAGAGAAGGCCAAAAGAAACATGACTGTAGAATTTTTTGCACAGTACGATTTGCTCCATAGTGGCTTCCAACCTCTTTTCCATGATATTGTCTCATTATATGCTTTTACTCCTCCTCTGGGACACATCTTTTAAGAACTTGGTTCGAAAAAATCTTAATCAAATAAGGGTCATCTCATAGATAATGTTTTGTATCTGCTTATAATTTTTTCTTTTGTTGTCAAGTGAAATCCTTTGGAAGTTAGCCTCCTATAAAATAATTGGCAATATTAGCATACCAAGGGGTTAAAATTTCACATGCATATATAGCACAAATATGTTCATCAGGAAATAAATCAAAAGTTTCCCCTTTTCCAATTTTAGCATGATGCAATCTAGATAGGTGTTTAGCTACAAAATTCTCAGCTCCTTTCTTATCTTTAATTTCCACATCAAACTGCCGTAACAGCAAAACCCATCTAATAAGCCTCGGTTTGGAATTTGTCTTAGCAAAAAGGTTCCTTAGAGCCACATAATCCGTTTACACCATGACTTTAGAACCAAGGAGATATGATATGAATTTCTCAAAAGAAAATACTATTGCCAAAAGTTCCTTCTCTATGGTGGTGTAATTCACTTGAGCTCCAGTGAGTGTGTGACTCGTATAGTAAATGGTATGAAAAATCTTCTCCTTCCGCTGGCCTAGAATCACTCCAACTGCATAGTCACTAACATCACACATTATTTCAAATGGTAAAGTCCAATCCGGTGATGCTATGATTGGAATTGTGATTAGCTTATGTTTCATTAAGTTAATGGCCTATAAACACTTATCATCAAAATTAAATGTATCATCTTTAACCAATAAATTTGAAAGCAGTTTAGCTATTTTAGAAAAATCCTTAATAAACTGACGATAAAAATCGACATGACCAAGGAAACTTCTAATGTCCTTAACACTCGTAGGTGGAGGTAATTTATCAATCACATCTATTCGGATATCTTATGCCCTAACACTATCCCTTCTCTCACCATAAAGTGACATTTTCCCAATTAAGAACAACATTAGTTTCTTGACACTTTTCTAAGACCAAAGAAAAATTAGATAAAAATGACTCAAAATCACGACCATATAATGTAAAATCATCCATAAAAACCTACATAAATTTCTCAATAAAATCATGAAAAATAGCCATCATTCATATTTGAAATGTAGTAGGGGTATTACAAAGACAAATGGCATTCTTCTGTATGAAAATATACCATAGGGCCAAGTGAATGTGGTTTTTTCTTGGTCTTTTAAGGCTATAGGAATTTGCATATATCCTAAATAACCATCTAAAAAGTAGTAGAACATATTCCCTGCCAATCTCTCTAACATTTGGTCAATAAAAGGTAAAGGAAAGTGATCCTTTCTAGTGGCATTATTCAATCTCATATAGTTTATACATACTTTCCATCCCATCATTGTGCGTGTTGGGATAAGTTCATTATTTTCATTAGTCACAATAGTTATTCCCCCTATTTTAGGTACACATTAGACAGAACTAAGCCAACTACTATTAAAAATGGGATAAATAATACTTACATCGAGTAGTTTAAGTACCTCCTTTTTACTACATCTTGCATTGCTGGATTTAGTCTCCTTTGGGGTTGTACCATCGGCTTGAAATCATTCTCTATAGGTATCCTGTGTGTACAATAATTAGGGCTAATTCCCATTAAATTGGACATCTCATAATTGATGGCTCCTTTATGCTTTTTCCATACTTCTATAATCATTTCCTCCTCCAAACTCGTCAAAAGTGAAGAAATGATTACTGATTTTGCATTATTTTCCATAAAGGCATATTTTAAATAAGAGAAAAGAGTTTTAAGTTCAATCTCTCTTAGGAGGGGACAACTCATCCTCTTTTGTTTCTTCCTCTTTATGTTCTTTTTCTAACTCTTCTATCAGCTCTTTTTCCTTCTTCTCAACTCCCTTCTTATTCTTTGGATACATTAAACAATCCTTAAGCTCGTCATCCAATAAAATTTCTTCTTACTTTTCCTCCACACATTCTTGAATACCATCTATGAAGTAAATGAACTCTTCAAAATCATAGGAATTGTGTTTTATCACTTTATTTATATTAAAGACCATTTCTTCCTCATTGAACCTTAAAGTAACCGTTTGTCTATGTACATTTATTAAAGGCTTTGCCGTAAAAAATGGCCTTTCCACTATCAATGGTACCTTGCGATCCTCATTCATGTCCATGACTACAAAATCAATCGGAACTATAAAATTTCCCACTTTTTCCAATAAGTCCTTAATAATACCCTTAGGTCTTTTTACTGATCTATATGCCAACTATAGCATCATTTGGGTTTCCTTGATATCACCTAAATTCAATTTACTGCAAATTGAATAAGGCATTAAGTTAATACTAACACCCAAATCACATAATGCATGTCCAATAAAATTTCCTCCTAATTCAAATGGCAAAGTAAGACTACTAGGATCCTCTAATTTTTCAAAAAAATTTTTCATTAAAATTACACTACAGTTTTAAGATAATTGAATCATTCTTACACCCTCTAGCTTTTTCATATTAGAACATAACTCTTTCATAAACTTAGCATATTTAGACATTTGCATTAAAGCTTTAGCAAATGGTATATTTATATGCAACTTTTTAAACATGTCTAAAAATCTTGTTAATTGTTCATTATGTTTTTCCTTCCTAGCTAGAGATGGATAATGTAATCTAGACTCATTAATCACAGTAGAAACAAGTTTTTCCTTACCTTTGCTTTTCTCAACAATAGGTGATATCTCATCATTAAATTTAGGTTTAGAAATACTTACCGCTGGTGTTGATTCCACCAAATCCAAAGACTTCTTACCATTTTTGGCTTCTTTCACCTCATTCCCACTTCTTAAGGTTATTGCCTTGGCATCTTCTCCATATTAGATTGGAAAAGTGCTATATGTACTATTTGAGATAGAGTTAGCAAGTTGCCCTACTTGATTTTCTAAATTCCTAATTGAACCATCTTGATTTCTCATCCAAATATTTTGTGATTTTCACCTAGCATCTTGATTAGCCATAAATATGGTATGGGCAGTCATAAAGTTAGCAAACATGTCCTCTAAATTGGGTTTTCTATCCTATATAGGTTGAGGTCTAGCCTGAAAACCTAAGGGTTAATATGTGGATGGGTAATATGGTTGGACTTAAGCTTGGTCAAGTTAGTGGTTGTTGCTATGAAAAACTATATTTTTATTAAATAGAGCCCTAGGTTGATTATTAGATATAAATGCATGGCTCCCCTTTTTCAATAAAAAATTAAGGTGATTTCTCCACTCAGTAGTATAGGTATTGCTATAGGGGTTTAATGCATTTACTTCTTCTACTAATGTACCTAAGCTCTCTTTACTTTTATATTTAGGTGCTATATGTGTCCCAGCATAAGTGTTACATGTTTGAGATAAAGATGACACATTTTTAACTTGAAAATCTCTTACTTACTTTATTAATGCATCTATTTGTCCCTTAGTGTGGCTACCTCATCCACACTATGTACAACTTGCTTTTTCTATGTGGTCCTCACACTTTCCCATTGAGCATCATTAGTGGCCATCTCATCCAAGAGTAGGAAATCTTCTTCAGGGATCTTGTTCATGAAACTTCCATTTGAAGTTGCATTTAGGAGCGATCTTACAGATTTATTCACACCTACATGGAAAATATATATTAGTTTATAAACAACAATTTCATGATGTGGAAAACTCTTTAAGAGTCTCCTAAATCTTTTCCAAGCCTCATGGAATGGTTCCTTATATAATTGATGGAAATTATGGCTCTTATTCCTAATACTAGATATTTTGGTAAGAGGAAAGAAACAGCATAAAAATTTTTCTTGTATTTGTTGCCATAAATGAATTGATTTACTTGGTAGCATTTGCAACCAATCCTTTGCCTTACCAATAAGAGTAAAAAGGAATAACTTAAGTCTAATGGCATCCATAGACACACTAGGTATTTGAATCGTATCACTAATTTCTAAAAAAAATATCTAAATGCGGAGTAGAGTCCTCTATCTTTGATCCAAAAAATTGATTCTTTTGGACCATATTAATGGTAGTAGGTTTTATCTCAAAATATTGATTATGAGATATCCTAATGGTTCTATGATCCTCATTCCACCTAGGGATAGTATAATCTCTAATGGTTCTAGGACTAAATCCATCCCCTTGACCTTTATCATGGTTAATTTTTCCTTCTATCCTAGGGTGTGGATCATTCATTGGTGGGTCATAGAAAGGGTGGTTTTAAGATTGTTACATTCCTGCTCTACCAAATTCATATTTATTTGCTTTAATCTCCTAATCCTATGGAATATCCTCTTAATTTCAAGGTTAAAAGGTAAAATTGGATCGCATCTTACCATAAACTATTGACACCTATAAAGAATAAAAGAATAAATTAAATAAAAGAATAAAGAATAGAGAAAGAAGAAGAAAGACACACAAAATTCACTTTCAAAATCTAAAAACAAATGCCAATGTTTCCCCAAAAAATTTATCATTGTCTAGCAAGTGTACTAGATCAGCTAGTAATATAGGAAAATATAAATTAAGATCCTAAATATTGAACCCAAGGGAAACTGTGTAAGTGCACTATATTTTTTATTTTAGAATGAATATTGTGTGCAAAGAGTAAAATAAATCCTAAGTTTTATGATGATGAAAAGAGAATTAAACCAAGAAATGAAACATCAAATAACTAAAATAATAGAACCAATGCAATTAAATGATTAAAACTAATCTTAAAAAAACAATTAATAAAAGTTGGTAAAAATCAATAATAAAGACAACTTTTGCTAAAGTACTATCCACCTTAAATAATATTACAATTGTTCAGCTAAAAGGAAAACAAGTTATTACGGAAGACTAGTGATATAAAGCTAGATAGCTTATTCAGACTATTATTCTAAGCACTAAATTCTCTTATTAAGAACAATTTAATACTTAGCATAAAAATCCATTTTTAAACTCCTAAATATCCATTAAACTCCTTTTTAAGCAAATTTAATTTCAGTCTATCCTTAGTTTAACTCTTCTTAATCTTAATCCACTTTTACTAACATAAAATTATCTCTAGTTTAGAACATAACTATACATCAATATCAATGAATGTTGTGCTTTTCCTAAAAAGCTTTAATACTGTAAGTATACGGTGTACCGATTATAGTACTTCAGATATCGATCCCACGAGGAATGTTGATTAACATTGTACACTATTACTACTTAATTTTAATCTTGTTTACAATGCTCATTAATTTGTAAGTTAAAACTATTATTAAAACTACACTACACTAAATTAAATATTATTCTACCTTAATGATGATCAGAGAAGACTTATGAATGTAATATACATATATATATGGAACTTGTTAGTTTTCTCTTATTTAGAATTTAATCTTTATCATACAAGCCAAGTTGAAATAATGTTCTATGTCGTAGCTCTCGTATCTAGACTAGATTATGCCTCAAACATGCATTTATGGTTCTAAATCGCAGCTCTCGCATTTAGACTACAATTACATAAACACACATTCAAAGAATAAAAACCAACCTATAACAACTATCTCCACATGCAATCTCTCAAACTATGCTTTGATAATGAATTTTCTATTAACTTTTAGAAAGATGTTGCTCTCGCTAACTCTCTTACTCATAACCACTATGATGATTTTCAGAGAAAGAATTGCCATCTAAGGTCGTCTTCCTTAACTTATAATGATACTAATAAAGTTTTAATAGCAAATTCTACATATAAAGATAAATGAATAAATATGATTATTGACATTCAAATTACTAAAAGGAGTTCATAATAATAACAGAGAATAAGTAAAGATTAGAAATAAAAGAAGGGGATCTCTTAACCCTTCTTCCTTTCGCCTAGTGTATTCTTCTTCCTTGTATTTGCCTTCTTTTCAAGCCATAAAACTTAAACTAAAACCTATAACTATATTCTATAATTACATTTTTAAATAAGAAAAATAAATGATAGATCTCTCTCTTGATTATAACTTCTAGGGTATTTATAGATTTTCAAGCATCAAGTCCCTTCAAGTGCCCCTCCATAGGTATGCAACCCTTGGTGAAACTTGGTGTCCTTTTAGATGACTTTTCAAGATTAACTACCTATAATCGCCCTCTGTCGCGATCACGGCACCTGTCGTGCTCATGACAAATCATGCTTATTCTTTGCACCTTTCTCTTCCTCATCTCTTGCCCTAGACATGCATCCCTTGTCGCGCTCGAGGTATATGTCATGCTTATGGTAGGGCTTCTTCTTCATTAATTTATTAGTGCTTCCAAATTTGCCCATTTGAGCTCCAAATTGATTCCTTAACTCCTATAAAACAAATAAAAAAACCAAGAACATACAAAACACATAAAATCAACAAAATACACATAAAATACCAAAATATTAAATACTATATTTAATAAAACTAAACACACATACACACTATTTATGAGCTTTTCACGCTCATTTCAATTCCCCACACTTAAACCTTTGATTGTCCTCAAACAAAGCTTCAAGATGCATAAGAAAATAACATAGCACAAACATAAAACATAGAATATAGAGTTCTTTATCTTGAGATTCTCACAACTTAACAAATGTAGGGTTTCCTTAACATATTAATTATAAGTCAATGTCAACAAATACAAAAAAAAAATCATGGATCTACAAGGTTTAATACTCATATGCAACCAATAAGATAAACAAGAGAATGTAAAGTACAAATATATAAAGCTCTTAAAAACCATTAATTCTTATAAAATGTACTGTAACCTAGCAAGTAGTACAAAATGTAGAGTTATTCTCTCATAATTTTTGCCTCACATCACTCAAATGTTTAATGGATTATGTTTAACTCATACTTCCTCTTGTACCACCACATACCATAGGCTTGTATTAAATAATAATCTCCATCACTAGCATAGATTAATGCACAAAATTAAATAATAATCTCCTTGTCGCGCTCGCAGCATATGTTATGCTCGCTACAGGGCTTCTTCTTCACTCCTTCCTTAGTGCTTCCAAATTTGCCCATTTAAGCTCCAAATTGATTCCTTAACTCCTATAAAACAAAGAAAACAACCAAGAACATACAAAACACATAAAAGCAATAAAATACACATAAAATACAAAAATATTAAATACTATATTTAATAAAACTAAACACACATACACACTATTTATGAGCTTTTCAAGCTCATATCAATGAATTAACCTAAGAACATGCATATCATAGATTATAATTGAAGTCAATCATCAACCACTAATCAAATAAATTAATAATCAATCCAATAACAATCAAGGATATGAAATTGTTCAAGAACTAAGAAATAATCAAGCATGAATTTAATGAAAGAACAACTAAGTCATTACAATAAGAGTTAAGGATTCAAGTATCCTTTAGCGAAAGTTAAGAAAACTACTCACACTTTATATTTAAAATTGAAAAAAATAAAGATGATACAAACTCATAGAATCAAGAAACTCCTTTGATAATTCTACAAAATCCCAAGCACAGCTTCCCAACTCTAAGCTTTTGTCTCTTCAATATAAAAACTAAAACTAATGTAAAACTAAAAATAATGATGATTTGTAAATAGAATGGCTCCCCTAGTCTTGGTGCCTTCTCCATTCTTTATAGCCTTTAAAAACAAGATTTTACGTGCCTTGTGACTTTCTAAACTGAGAAAATTTGAGTTTTAATGAAATAGGAAATCTTTTATCAAATAAACATGACACACACTCAGGAGAGTGGCCTTGATCACTCAGAAGAGTGCTTAAATGCTCAAATGAGTGCCTCCTTCTCTCGGAAGAGTGCTTTCCTCCTAAAAAAATGTAAATTGTCCTTGGGTGAGTGGTTAAAACACTCAGAAGAGTGTCAAGGCACTCGAGAAAGTAATAAAATCACTCAGTTGAGTGACTCTTTCCTATTCTTCACGAGAGAAATGTCATCTTTTCCCCAAAATTATAATTTTACCCCTAAATTTCTCCTTTCTTATATTTAACCCTTTTTCTGTTTAATTTAGACCTAAAAACATCAAAACTAACAATTAAAGCTAAAATCAACTAAATTAATACTAAATTAAACACAAAAAATACACTAAAAACATAGTATAATTCACACTTATCAAGAAACTTTCAAGAACACCTTATCTCCCACGTTAAACTCTATATCTTTTCTTTTCAGGTCTGCATAGAATTTCTAACTATCGACAGCTACTTTCAGGTTGTGTTTGATCAATTTCACCTTCTCCTCGATTTCTTTAATTAAGTTTGGTCCCACTAGTTTGCTTTCACTTAATTCAGTATAACATATAGGAGTCCTGCATTTCCTCCCATATAGTGCCTTAAATGATGCCATTTTGATGCTAGACTAGTGACTATTATTATATACAATTTTTATTAATGGAAGATATTTCTTCTAATTATTCCCAAACTCGATTATACAACATCTTAACATATCTTCTAATATTTGTATCACCGATTTGGATTGTCTATCTGCCAATGGATGGAAGGTGGTGCTATAATCCAAGCGGGTTACCAATGCTTCTTGAAGCTTTTACCAAAATTTAGATGTAAACCAAGGATTTCTATCTAAAATGATGAAAATAGGAACACTATGTACTCTTACTATTTCATTAATGTAAACTTTTGCCATTCTAGTTAGTGGAAAATCAATTCTTATTGGTATGAAATGTGTAGACTTTGTTAATCTATCAACTATCACCCAAATAAAGTTGTGTTGCCTTCTGATGAGTGGTAATCTAAACACGAAGCCCACGATGACACGTTCCCATTTCCATTCTGGTATAGTGATGGGTTGTAATAAGCTCGAGGGAACCTAACATTCAGCTTTTACTTGATAACATGTCAGACATCTAGTCACGAAGTCTACTATCTCCCTTTTCATCCTTAGTGACTAGTAGGTTGCTTTTAAATTATGATATATCTTATTGCTGCCTTGATGCATGATGTATTTACTATTGTAGGCTTCTATTAAGGTGTTCTTCTTTAATTTTGCATTGTCTGGTACACAAATCCTCCTTTTATAGTATAAGCAGTCATCACAACCTAGGGAGAATTCATTATCTTTCCTAGTTTGTATTTGAGATATGATAGATACTAACCAATCATCTTGCTTCTGGGTAGCTTTCACCTATTGTAGCCAATTAGGTTTTACTTGAATTTTAGCTATTCGTGCTCCATTTTAAGCTTAGCTCTCAAGGGTGATAAGTATTTTCTAGTAAGTGCATTAGCTACTATATTTACTTTACTAGGGTGGTAATCAATTAAGTAGTCATAATCCCTAATAAGCTCCAACCAACGGCTCTATCTCATGTTGAGTTCTTTCTGAGTAGGTAAGTATTTCAAACTTTTGTGATCAATGTAGATGTAACATTTTTCACCATATTGGTAATGGCTTTAAATCTTTAATGCGAATATAATGGTTGCTAACTCCAAATCATGGGTAGGATAGTTTCTTTCCTGAGTTTTAAGCTGCCTAGAAGCATAAGCTACCACTTTGCCTTCTTGCATTAATACACATCCTAACCCATTTTTGGAAGCAACACTATAAATAACATAAGGTTTACCCAAGGTGGGTTGTGTAAGCACTAATGCTTTAATCAACATGTTTTTCAGCTTCTCAAAACTTTTTTTACACCAATCAGTCCACTCGAACTTTGCATTCTTCTGCAATAACTTGGTTAGTGGAGTGGCTATCATGGAAAACCCTTTAACAAATAATCTTTAATAGCTAGCCAAACTAAGAAAACTTCTGACTTCTGTAACATTTTTAGGTCGTTTCCATTCTAGGATAGCTTTAAACTTTTTATGATAAACATTAATCCCTTCTGCTAAAACCACATGGCTGAGTAAAGTCACTTCATTCAATTAGAAGTCACACTTGTTAAACTTTGCATATAGCTTCATATCTCTCAAAGTTTGTAGAATGATTCTCAAGTGCTTATTATGTTCCTCTAGGGTTTTTTAATACACTAGTATGTCATCAATGAATGCTACCATAAACTGGTCTGAGTATGGATGGAAGATGCAGTTTATCAATCCATGAATATTGTTGGTACATTAGTAATGCCAAATGGCATAACTAGGAATTCATAATGTCTATATCGGGTTTGGAAAAGCAGTGTTTGACATGTCTACTCCCTTAACTAAAAGCTAGTGGTAGCTTGATTTCAAATTGATTTTTGCAAATATAGATGCACCTTTCAATTGATCAAATAAGTCATCAATCCTAGGTAGAGGATACTTGTTCTTGATAGTAACTTTATTCAACTGCCTGTAGTCGATACATAACCGCAATGATCCATCGTTCTTTTCACAATCAGTACTGGTGTTCCCTAAAGCGATACACTTGGGCTGATGAACCTTTATCGAGTAATTCTTGTAACAGGATTTTTAGCTCTTTCAACTCTATGGGTACCATTTTATAAGGAGCTATAGAAATAGGAGCAGTGTCAGGAGCAGTGTCAGGCATCACATCATGGAACACCCTAATCCACTAACCATGGATAATCATCAATCATCATCATCATAAACCTATTAAAGGTCAGGCATAAATAATAATAATAATAATAAGATAGGCCATTATTACATGCCACAATAAAATAATCAAGCTTATCGATAAATAACCATAACATAAATGGTCTTCAAGTATCCAGAAATCCTCAAGACAACTACATCTTGCCTGATCCTCTGGAGCTTAACTTGAACCTACATGAATAAAGAAACCTGTGCTAAGCTATACAGCTTAGTGGGGAATAAAACTCACTATACATATATATAAATATAACCTCTTTCTACAATTCATCACATACATGTATAAAACTTTCACAATCACACAGGATAACAGATGAGTCTATTATATTCTTCATTTCATAAATAACATTCTTAGGAGAGTCTTCCAACATACTAATGAGTATCATGTTTAGAATAATTGAATGCTTTATGCAACTCATCTCACTTCCTAAAAGCTTAGCCATTCATCACTATCACCATCACCATCACCATCACCATCACCTTACCCTTTTATCATTTTCTTACCTTAGTATAATTCATGTATCTTATAATCCTTTTTAATCAATAGGCTAGACATCATAGTTATTAATGGTATAAGATTTCCACTTATTGTATTAAATCATATTGTCACCTAAGATAGGCATTCGACATTAATTCATAATATAAAGGCGTACTTAAGTCATATAACATCTACAATTAGTCCTGGTAGGCATAATTACTTCATATATATCATATAATTCTCGTATTAGATTTGCAAACTTTACATCCTTTATGTTATCTTAGCATGGTAACCTAATTCTCTTACAATCATCACTCTATGTCATGCCTTGCACTTAGTTAAATGAATGTTATCATTATGTCTACACGTGTGTGAGCATTTATATATATAAATAAATATACTGGCGAAGTTGCATGTGATAACAAAGAACAAGCCTTACATATCATGATTATAAGAGAAAGTCTCGATGTCACATGTATGCATTTTATAAATAGAGTACATGAAACTTAGTGTACATTTTATAGTTCATATAACTTCTAGTACAATATTGAACACTTTAAGGTCCATATAATCTCTGTGGAATCCCATTAGTGGATCCAACTCACACCGGCACTCATTCAGAAACCTTCCTTAATTGGTATGAGACATCTCAATCATGTATTACATAGCATGACATTTTATTTCAAAAAAATAGTTTATAGTCGAAAATAATTTAAGAAAATCAAATAATAGGTCATTCCTCATGCTTACATCACATAAATGGAGCAATTAATGCATGTTTTACTTTATCTTGTGTATATTTTATCATCTTTAATAGCCTGCCTAAGTACTAGTTCAAAAGGTGGATAATGGGAGCAATGGATACCCAAAGATATCAACTATGAATATTCAAAGATATCAAACAATGGACCCAAACGGGGTCGAGCAATGGTTCTAGCAAGGAACAAACAATAGACCCAAATAAGGTCGAACGATAGTTCCATTAAGGAACAAGACCCAAATGGGGTCAACTATAGCAACTGCAACTGTATCCCTCTAGGCATGCCTATCTAATCCACAACTGAACTAAGACCCATAGGCTTAACCATTCTTAAGCATATTTTGATTCAACATTCTTTTCTTTACTTAATACAACATCTTTACTTAATGCCATTATTCATATAAGAGTGCACGTTATTCTTATCATACCGTAATATTGAGCTCTAGGCTCCAGTACACTGAGATGCTATCATATGATTATATAGTTGTATCAACTTTCTTTCATTCATATCATGATGGTCACAGATTTATGAAATTAATAATAACATGTAATCTTTCATTATTAGCATTATGCGTGTCCACATTTGTATATACATATATATGCAGTTTAAATCATAAAAATACAGGCTTTCATTGCTCATACTTGTTCACATATTGAATTAAGCTACTCATCATAGCATGCTCATACCAACTATATAATATATAGTACTTACATAACTTATAGAGAGTTTTTGATGACATTCCTTATTATTGCTCGTTATGAATAGTTTCCCTATTCTTACACTTATTCACATCAATATGTAAACACACACACACACACACACACACATACATATATATATATATGGCAACACTCAAGCATTTATGATCCATATAATAAAATAAGTAGGTTCTCTGACAGCTTAAGGTCAACACTTGTTCATATTTAATCCCTTGAACTTTCATGATTCACCAGAGCAGAAATAACAAGTTATACACTTTAACATTGTCATATATACTTCCATCATCTTACTTGTATTTTTCATCTTATAATATTTTATACTTAGGTATGTTGTGTGAGATCATTTCATCTTAGTCGTTAACACACTACGGATGCTCTTGTGCTAATCGTACTGTATTATAGGCATGAACAAACAGATGAACATATTATTACACATTACTGCTAATCATTAATTCTTCTTGTGACTTGGGGTATAACCAAGCTTCTATGATTTCAAAATTTAACATAAGATGTGATGTCCCATTTCTTTTGACTTGGACATGCAACCTTATGACTATTCTCTCATTACCACTAGGTTAAATAATAGTATTTTGGACAGAACCATTCCTTGACCTAGTGCATACCCTATATTGATTTTATAAGACACATTGAATAACATATCATTTAAGTTACTATATTACCTTAGGTTATTCTCAGTTCGATGCTCATTAGGCCTTAACATACCTTTTTGTAATATAATTTATATTAAGTTTGCCATGTGCAAACCCCTTTAATTTGGAGTTCAAGTGAACCATTATTACTTAACTCAATGTGCTTGATTACCTTAAGCTTTTCACTCTCTATATATGTATGGAGGTTCCTCAATTGAGTGATCGTGCCTTATGCACCTTTGGGTAACTTACAACTTAATTCAACCTTCATCCTATTATAATAGCTTTTTATGTCTTTTAATTTCTATAACAATTCATGCTATAATCATGTCTTTCTGAATCATATCTTTATGGACTCTAGCATTAGAATAGACTTTCATAATCTATTACTCCCTTAGTAATCAAATAACATATCAATCTCCATTTAATAACTATTTACCATCACTCGTACTGACTACTAGACCAATTATCTCAAATCTTGCTCTCTTCAAGATCTTATGGACCACATAATACTGTATTCAATATCTAATTACATGGCTTAAACCTTGGGGGTGAGAATATAGTCAAATGAGTGAAAGAGTACATATGAAGCATGGTTGGTCAAGCATTTCATACAGAGAAAGGAGGGTCAGCCGTGTATTTCGAAGGAGAAACGAATGATTAGCCGTGTATTTTGAAGAAAAAACATACATGTGGCCGTGTGTTTTGATGAACAAACACACACATGGCCATGTGTTTTAAAGAACAAACACACACGTGGCCATGTGTTTTGAAGAACAAACATGCATGTGGCCATGTGTTTTGAAGAACAAACACTCATGTGGCCATGTGTTTTGAAGAACAAACACACACGTGGCCATGTGTTTTAAAGAAGAATGATCACGTGGTCGTGTACATCATAGAAGAAACATGGTGAGTAGCCACACATTTTACATGAAGAAGGAGTGTGTGGCCGCGTGCAGGAAAGGAAGCAAACATGCGTGGCCACACATGGTGAAGAAGAAAATCACACGTGGCCATGCATTGTGAAGAAGAACAAAATCCTGATTATGCAGACATGAAATTTAATCACAAATCTAACCTTTCAACTTACTTAAATGATCATTCAAGTTTCTAATCATGTTATAATCATCAACAGCTACTAGATTAACCTTTAATCTCACAAAGAAAACCCATACAACATAAGAAGGAAAATATACACAATAACTATTCCAAAACAAATCTCATACCTTAAATCAAGCTTTATCTCCTTCCACATCCACTGACCCATTCTTGAGATTATCCTTCCCTCTTACATAAGAAGATAACAATCATAAACCCTTTAACCCTAAATCCAGAAGTGAAACACAAACCAAAAAGAAAGCAAGAGGAAAACATCACCTTTAAGGATGCCTAAAACCCTAGGCTTCCTCTTCTTTATCTCGTAACCAGAGAGAGAGAGAGATCAATCAAAAATATCGATCTCCATCTCTACTAAAAACTCTTAATTTATTAAGTGGGATAAATATCTCACAAGGAGAAATTTCGAAAATTTCCTTATACATTTTAACCCCTAAAAACTCATTTTCTTAACATTTAACCCCAAACTTCTTATTTAATTCAATTGCATCCTTCCTTACTATTTTAGCTACACTTCAATACACATGTACATAATTACCATTATACCCTTTATATGACTTAACTTCGTTAATGCAAAATAATCTAATTTTGCCTTATTAAATCTTAATACTGATTAATTAACTATAATCCTGTTAGGGCCATGATTGGGTCCTCACACATCAATAGTGAACTCAACTTGCCTTTCTAGTTTAAACCCTAGTAAGTCATTAGGGAAAACATCGGGGAAGTCTCGGATAGTGGGAACATCATTGATTTTTGTCTTCTCTTCCTTAGCTCCTGTTACATAAGCTATATAAGCCTCACACCCTTTCTTGATGCATCTGTTTGCTGCAGTTGCCAAAATGACATTTGATAAGAAATCAGATCTTTCACCCATAACTATGATTTCCTGTCCTTTAGGAGTTTTCAATGTTATTCTTTTCAACCGGCAATCAACTATCACTTGATATTTGTTGAGCCAATCCATTCCCAAGATAACATCAAACTCATATAAAGGAAGCACAATCAAGTTTGCAAGGAAGGTAATTTGTTGTATTTAGATAAGGCAATCCCTATAAACTATATTTACCTCTACCTTATGTTCTAAAGGATTTCTCACTAATAGATCCTAGTGTAACTGTAACTTAATTAAACCCTTCCTATGTGCAATCTTAGTGCTAAGATATGAATGAGTTGACTCGGGGTCTATTAAAGCATAAAATAGAGCAACAAATAAGTAAAACTTACCTACAATGATGCCAGTGGCATTTTGGTCTTCTCTAGCTCTCACTGCATAAGCTTGAGTAGTTGGTAACCTATCAGTAGCAAAAGGCATCTGTACACTCGCACTAGTACATGTAACATTATTGGGTCCACCTCTGCAGTGGCCTTTAGGTGTTACAGTGGTAGGTCTGCTAGTAGGAGTAACTAATGGAGTAGTCTAGGCTTATGGACAATCTCTCTACAGGTGTTCCATTGACCCGCATCTCAAGCAAGCTCCAATAATCTCCAACATTCATCTAGATGGCAGCGTCCCCAATGCTCATAGTTAGGGTTATCAAATCTACTAGAGCCTCATAGTGTGCTAGCAACAGAAGTTGTAAGTGGAGCAGCTCTAGCTGTAGACTTCTGACTAGATACTGGAGTAGCTATGGAAGCCTATGAAGGAGCTGTAGAACTCCTAGGTTTCTTGCTAAATTTACTAGATGTCCATATAAAAGGTTTCTTTTTATGTTGGGATCTAGCCCATCAACTGGATTCTTCACCCTCAATCGCTTTAATTTTTATAGCTACTTTGAGTAAAGTTCTCCTATAAATGTATTCATGAGTTGCTACTTCCTTTTTGATGTTATTATGAAGTCTCCTCGTAAACAACTGGCACATCTTTATAGGTGGTACATTATAATCTTTCAAATAGGCACTGAGTCTTTCAAATTCCCTATCATACTCTTGCACTGTGTAGGTACCCTGGCGTAGTCGCCAAAATGCTGCCTCCATGGGTTGTTGGTATTCTTTCCCAATATATTTTCCCTAAATTGTTGAAGGAAGAAGGACCATGTCAACTGTTCTACCGGTGTGTACCATGTCACTATATCCCACCATGTGCAAGCTGGGCCTTAGAACAAGGCAACTGCCCCCTATAACATCTCTTCTAGAGAACTGTGCATGATTTCAAATAGCCTTTTAATCTTGTTGAACCGCTCTTCACCTTCTATAGCAGTTACTTGTTCTCTTTCATAAAAGTCTTTCACCCCTAGCTTCTTTAGCTATTATAATATAGTTTTTTTAGACAATTAAGGTGGTGGTTATTGTTATGGTTGTGGAGTAGCTTGGGTCTATAATCACTGATATAAAAGATCCACCACCATTTGTGCAAAGTCTAAGGGTGTATGTGCAGCTAGCTGTTGTGCTTGTGGGGCTGGTGGCCATGTGTGCTGACTTGGTAGGCAAGACTGAGCAGTAGTAGTCATCTCGTTAATTGCTAGCAAGACAGAGGAGCAAAACTAGCCATCTCAACCCCTTGTTTGTAATTGGAGACCATAACTATCATTGAAATAGACAAAGGGACAGGTAAGATTCAACTTCAAATTTATTCACTCTCATGTGGCATGTACATGTATCCATTCAATCATTCATTCACACTTATGTGTTTGCTCTGATCTTAAGATTGGCTAAACCTGCTCTAATACCACAAAATGTGACACCTTATGTTCATTCATACTTCCTTATATCATGGAATATTATTAGTTTTATCATATAGCTATATAACTACATTTCCTATCTTATGTGATGAGTCGAAAGTCTAAATTAGCATTCCGTTTTCTATATCAACTTTAATGTCGCTAGGTTACGATTCATTGGTATAAATTTTGGTAGCATGATGGCTTATAATTCATGCTACCTAAACCTGCAAATGATCAAAATTCACATTCCTAAATAGCAAACTCCACCTCTAATATTCCAATAACATACACAACACTTCTGATGTCAACCTACAAATTATGCACACAATAAAAATATCACATCACATATATCATCCAATTCACTTACATTTAGCATTCATTTACACATCATAATACATACACCAAGTCCATAATACATGTATTAAGTTCTAACTACCTAAAGCATATACACATCAAAAGTACATATTTCAAAAAGCCATCCCATGTACATGCCACCTTATCTTTCTTCTCTCGTCTTTAATTTACCTGTCCCTGTACGTAGTTAAAACAAACCACAAGCTAAGCAACATTGTTGCCTAGTAGTCGATACAACTACATAAAATTTTATTTAATAAAAGTAAAATTACCATTTTACCCCTAATGTTATTTTTAGTTAATTAACTTAAAATTTATTCTTTAAATATCTTAAATTACTATTTAATTCTTTTCCTATTGATTTTCCTCATTTAAATTCACTTAATTCTTTATTTAAGTGGTAAATTACCATTAGATCGCTAAACTTTCTTTTTTATCATATGTTACCCTATCTGACTTTAATTTTAACCCTTCTTACTTCCTTTGAATTTTTTTCATCTTAAGTGGTAAGTTTCCATTTTGGTCCTTATATTAACTTATAAAATGGCAAATTACATTTTAGTTCTTGAACTTTTCCTTATTTACGATTTTCCCTTTTTCACTTATTTTACTAATTTAACTCTTTTAATCATATTTTTAATGCCAGATTACAATTTTACCCTTGATTTCCTGCGTAATTAAATTTTTACCCCTTTTTTTTAACTCATTTCACTCCATTTTTCATCTTTTTCATTATCTTATTACATCTTTGACATCTTTTAGGCATAATTTGCTATGTAGTCCTTAATTTTTCATAAAATTATAATTTTACACGTAGTAGTACCTAGTCAAAATCCTTAAATAGGATATACGACATGAGGACTCTAATGCTGTTAATGGACTAGAGGGACTACTTATTGTTGGAATTTAAGGGTTACATGCATCACATACATGAGCGAAATTTTAAAATTTTTTAACCATTAGATCTGATCTTGCCATGAATACACAATATAACTATATAAGAATAAGAAAAATCACCTTTGATTTTTGTTGAACAATTGATTTTACTTCGCACCGGGTTGTCGCAAACCACAGTGTCCAAAATCGAACACCTCCAATGAGTAATCCACACTAGAGAGGGGTAAATTGAACCAACAAATTGGTGTAATACAAGGAGTGCCCGAAATCCAAGAGGCTAGCAATGGAAGTGGCACAAAAAGGGAGAGAGAGATTAAGAGAAAAGACTTTCTTTTTGTTTTAATCACTTAACCCTAATTCTCATTAGTTGGCCTTTTATAGTTAGGTTAAAATTCCAACTCCTTAATGAGATTGGGATCTTTAAAATTGTTGGAGAATTATTAATTGGTCCTCTGGAATTAATTATAATCATTTGGACTTAATTTATCTAATTTAAACCTTTTCATAAAAGTCTATGTACAAAACCCACAAATTAGGCCCTTTGTGCAACTAATTGGATTTAAATACCCAAATGGATTCCAAATCCAACCAAATTAAATATGTGGGTTCCATAACACTTATGTAATATATATAAATTAATTTGGTCCATTAAATAGGCCATTAAGGCATTCTGTTATGAGGTAGGCGTATGGCCCTTACAGAAGGGATTTCGCCAACTGCTTTATTCCTCTGGCCCTTAATAATTGCTCCAATGGACTTATTAATTATTATACCAGTCCTATAACACTTAAAGTAGTCT
The DNA here is from genome assembly GCA_037975025.1 of Excoecaria agallocha. Taxonomy (NCBI): domain Eukaryota; kingdom Viridiplantae; phylum Streptophyta; class Magnoliopsida; order Malpighiales; family Euphorbiaceae; genus Excoecaria; species Excoecaria agallocha. The sequence continues at coordinate 45,124,428 of CM075816.1, forward strand.
TATAACACTTATAAGACAATAATAATTAATCATGAAATACATTATTTCATTTAGGTCCAATTTACAGAACATTTCTCAAAAGTTCCGCGGACAATTTTATTTGATCATAATTAATTAAACTCTTTAATTAAATATTATCATATTCTCTTCTCTACCTTTATAATAATATCAAATATTATTATCCTTGTCATTTTACCATTTTACCTTTTTCTCTATATGTGTGTGACCTATTGGGTTCCTGTCCATGTTGGCAGTATAATATGTAATTGTGAGTTCTATTCAAAACTCACATGATTTAAACTTCTTTAAATCATTTTATAAATCTCTATTGATATTTTGATACATCATTATACAAGTCATGATTGGCCTCTAGCTAGGCATCATGACTACCCAAATGTCAGGAAAGTCATGTGATTTGACTGTACCCTTCCATAGAAATAGTTACCGTACAATTACTCCTTTCACCACTCTTATCCCAATTAGATTCTAAGTATGGATTTCTGTCAACTCATATAAATCTAATTATGTATGTTCTATTAATTTAACCATTGTTCCTAAAATGCCCTTCATGGATCTCCATCCATCTCGGCATATTACTCTGGCCAGAGATTCTCTGAACAAGGCAATTATAGAATCATGCGAGATAACTTCCCTTGTTAAATCTGGGATGGTGAATCCTTTGTCAATCACACAACTATCTTCAAGTAGGTCATGATATACCCAATCTCCTAACTATTTTCACTCCCAGTTGGAAGTAATCAATTATGGAGTCAAAGTATACCACTTGCTACTTAAGATAACTTTGGTGATCTCAAGTCTAAGGATACTTGCACAACCGTTATGAAGAGATTCCTCACTGACATAGATTTAATATCCATATGAAGATTCTCTTTGCAGGTTTCCAATGAACTTATTCCTCTAACAAGCATCCACATGTTAGCTTTGATTATCATCCATAATCACAGTTATGAGAACCACTGCTTGAACCATTCAAGAAGCACAACATGTGCTAGTCTGTCCGAATTAACAATGTCCTATCTTGTTAATTCTATGACTAGGGATATTTAGATATTAACACATTTGCATGCGATAGACATCTCACATCATGAACACCTTTATGATTGCCTTTGCACTGTGTTTATAATATCTAGGACTTCATTTATTAATTTAAGATTTACAAACTCATGTATTCAAACATAGCATTAATAAATGAATGATGCCTTTTATTAAGAATATAAATTTCATACATATGAAAAACATCCCTATTACATGGGCTCTAGGGCATACTCTCTAACACTTATTGCGATCCTGTAACTCTAATGTGTAGAGGGACCACTTGCCGTGATCCAACAACTCGATAGTGTGTGTGTCGGTTATTTTATAATGTGTGCTACAAAACTAATCTCATGATGGTACCATAGTTATATGTGTCCCTATGGCTAGCCATTACATCTTAAAATTTTGGATTACCCACTATATACTAAGGGTAAATGTATATATTTATTTTACATTATGCTTTTATATATTTATCCATATTATTCACATTATGCCACAAATACTATATATGTATTTAGCATCGATTCATGCCTAACAATCATATATTCATCATGAATACATATAATATCACATAAAAATAAATAAAATATCTTATTATTTTCACATTCATCAGTCGGCCTCATTACGTCTCCACACATACAATGTGATTATTTCTTCATTTACATGCTATATGTGCATTTAAATTCATTTCAATCATCCATATGATGAAATTCATCTAGTTTACATTAAAATTCCTAAGCTACCTTTAATTCTATCATTATGTTTGTTAGTATACAATTATGTCTACTTCTTATTATTAATTCTATCAATTCTATTGCTTTTTTATGCATCATATTATGTATTTTTTATTAAATATGCCATTAATTATCAAATTACCTCATTTTATCCTTTGGTAGATAATTTGGCTACTATGGGATTTCTCATTCCTAAATTATTTTCTCCACTAATTTATATTCATATCCAATTAATTCATCATTTTATTAATTTATCTTAATTTATTTCATATTTCTACTCAAGTTCCTATAGTTACAAAATGCAAATTTTAGGTAAATTTAAATAAAATAAATGAAATTAAGTGTAATTTGCATCCACTAACCTCAATATGGCTTAGAAATCACCTACTCCTCCTTCTCCTTTCCTTCCTTTTTCATGCCTTTCTCTTTCCCTTCAATTTTGTCTTTAGGCCGAATTTAGGAGAGAGGAATCAGTGAGTTTATGCTATGAATTTTTAAAAAAGCTAATAAATAACTATACTAATCATGCTTTAGAAGCTATAACAAAATTCCTAACTAATTCTAACAAAAACTTAAAACATTACCTAATTAGGTTAATCTTCTCTTACTATAATTTTTCCACTTCCAAGCCTCCTCTTATTTCAATTTAAATTCTAAGATGTAGAGGATGATTTCTAGTATATATGGATGAAATTAAGGATTGAGATATGGTGGGAGGAAGGAGAAATGAAGAAAAAAATGGTAGAAAGGCTTATGAATGCTAGGTTCCATTTTCTCAAGGAAGAAAGAGGAAATTTATAGATTTTTAGATAAAATTATAGATGATTTTAGACCCCTCTAAGCTTTCCTTAAGTCTAACAAATCTAAGGCAAATATTCCTCCATTTACTATTTGATCTAATGGCTTATTTTTAAGCTACTTGTCATGATTCCATTGGTCTCTACACCACATTATACTGTACTGATGCATTTAGGTGATTATGGCTCATTCTTAACAACATTTATGCCTTTAGATATTTAAAATATGGCAATTAAGCCCATTAATTAATTTAATCTCTATTTTTTGCTATTTTTTGAAAACTGATGTTATGCTCATTAGAATTTCCTAAATTTTTTCCCCACATGCAATAACACATTCAGAAGGGCTTTTATAAAATTTTAGGTCATTCTAACATCATTTTAGTATACTTTCGACTCCAAAGTAAATTTCAGCTACTCCGACACATGAAATTCTAAAATTATTAGAAAAATTATTTTCCATTTCCAATAGCTTATTTATGCCATTTATAATGGTTATATGAAATATGAATAATTTTTGGAGGTTTATAGAATATTTTTGAACCCAGTCAAACTTTCGATCAACCCTTTTATGGTGCCAATTAAATTCTTCTCTATTTGATTTGGGGACCTATGTGAGCTCGATTTCTTCTCAAATTGTACGAATAAACTCCATTTAACTCATATTATCTTACCTAATTATTAGCGACACTTCCTCAATAGGTCATCCATCCTCAAATTCCTTTAAGCTGAGCATATCTAACACTCAAGCATCTGTAAATTTCTCTATACTATACTATTGTAATCACTCTGATAACTATCCTAGGGTTACTTTGCATGCTCTACAATGTATTATGCATGCCAGATGAAATTTTAGGGTGTTACAAAAGTGTTATATTAATGCATAGAACCATTACTAATATGCATTATGTTACGATAAGGCATGTTAATCATTATTGTGTAAATATATTAGCATATTGCATCATTTATATTTGTGACTTCATCAAGAAGTCAATTTCATTATTTTACTCTCCACTTATCCATTACTCAGCATGGGTGTTCTTTCTGTATATGTACATAGTGTAGACTAGAAGTGTCGATTTTCAAGCCAACATCTGCAAGCCACTAGGGACAAAGCTTAAAGACTACTTTTTTGGTATATTTTCATTTTTGGTATTGTATAAAGTAAATGATATGTAATATATATAATGAATAAGTAATATAAATATTTTATAAGTATGCTGATTTAATAGATGTGTTTGTATATGTTGCAAATAAGAATTATATACATCTAAATAAGTTAATATAAAGTGTGAAAAGGTATAACTAAAAGACATATAGAACCCATAATTGAAACATAAATTTTAACAAGATGAATTTGTTAGGACTCATAGCGCTCTTATAATTCTTTTAGGGGGTATAAGGGTGTCACAGTTATCTTTCAAAAGAGTATACACGATAACAAAAGAAGAAGCTAAAATTGGATTCGAGGCATTATTTATGGGATGATCCATATCTTTTTTAAGTTATGTTTAGATCAAATGCTGCAATGATGCATTTCTAAGGAGGAACAATTTGATGTCATGAAATCATGTCAAGTAGGAGAGGTCAAAGGTCATTATGGACAAAATTATACGATAGCTAAAATCTTACAGTTAGGTTGCTTTTGGCATTCTCTATTTAATGATGTTAAATCTTTTATATCTTCTTATGATAGGTGCTAATGTGTTTGTAATATCTCTAAGCATGATGAAATTCCATTAAATAATATCTTAAAGACAGAAATTTTTTATGTTTGGGAGATTGATTTTATGGGGCTATTTTTGAACTCTTTTAGATTTGAATATATACTAGTAACTATTTCTTATGTTAGCAAATAGGTAGAGGCCACCACTACTAAGACTTATAGTACAAGAATTCCTTAGGAGGAATATTTTTACTTGGTTTAGGGCACTAAAGGCTATTATTAGTGATGGTGGCAAACATTTTGTTAACTACCAATTTAAAACCTTACTTAGAAAATATGGGGTTAAGCATAAAATCACAACCCCATACCATCACCAAGCTAATGGACAGGTCGAGGTGTCTAATAGGAAATTAAAATCAATCTTTGAAAAGACTGTCAATAATGCGAGGAAGGATTGGCCTCAAAAGTTAAATGAGGCTCTATGGGCCTATAGAATTGCATTTAAGACGCCTGTAGTCTTCACCTATTTAGATTTAGTTTTAGGAAGGCATGCCATTTGTCGATCGAACTTGAACATAAAGCATATTAGGCTACTAAGTTTTTTAATTTTTATTTGAGAAGTACATGTTGGATTTTAATGGTTACATGCATCACATACATGAACAGAATTTTAAAATTTTTTAACCATTAGATCTGATCTTGCCATGAATACACAATATAACTATATGAGAATAAGAAAAATCACCTTTGATTTTTTTTGAACAGTTGATTTTACTACGCACAGGGTTGTCGCAAACCACAGTGTCCAAAATCGAACACCTCCAATGAGTAATCCACACTAGAGAGGGATAAGTTGAACCAACAAATTGGTGTTTAAATAGGGCTGGTCGAAATTCCAAGAAGCTACCTTGAAGTTGGCGCAAAAAGGAGAGAGAGATTAGAGAAAAAGACTTTCTTTTTTGTTTTAATCACTGAACCCTAATTCCTCATTAGTTGGCCTTTTATAGTTAAGTTAAAATTCCAACTCCTTAATGAGATTGGGCTCTTTAAAATTGCTAGAGAATTATTAATTGGGCCTATGGAATTAATTATAATCATTTGGGCCTAATTAAATCCAATTTAAACCTTTCTATAAAAGACTATGCACAAAACCCATAAACTAGGCCCTTTGTGCAACTAATTGGATTTAAATACCCAAATGGATTCCAAATCCAACAAAATTAAATATGTGAGTTTCATAACACTTATGTAACATATATAAATTATTTTGGTTTATGAAATAGGCCATTAAGGCCTTCTGTTCTGGACTTGGCGTGTGGCCATTATAGAAGGGCTTTCGCTAACTGCTTTATTCCTCTGGCCCTTAATAATTCTTCCAATGGACTTATTAATTATTATACCAGTCCTATAAAACTTATAGTAATCCTATAACACTTATAAGACAATAATAATTAATTATGAAATACATTATTTCAATTAGGTCCAATTTACAGAATATTTCTCAAAAGTTCCGTGGACAATTTTATTTGATCATAATTAATCAAACTCTTTAATTAATTATAATCATATTCACTTATCTACCTTCATAATAATATCAAATCTTATTATCCTTGTCATTTTACCATTTTACCCTTTTTTCTATATGTGTGTGACCTATTGGGTTCCTGTCCATATTGGCAGTATAATATGTAATTGTGAGTTCTATTCAAAACTCACATGATTTAAACTCCTTTAAATCATTTTATCAATCTCTATTGCTATTTTGATACATCATTATACAAGTCGTGATTGGCCTCTAGCTAGGCATCATGACTACCCAAATGTTAGGAAAGTCATGTGGTTTGACTGTACCCTTCCATAGAAATAGTTATCATGCAATTACTCCATTCACCACTCTTATCTCAATTAGATTCTGAGTATGGGTTTCTGTCAACTCATATAAATCTAATTATGTATGTTCTATTAATTTAACCATTATTCCCAAAATGCCCTTCATGGATCTCTATCCATCTTGGCATATTACTCTTGCCAGAGATTCTCTAAACAAGGCAATCATAGAAACATGCGAGATAACTTCCCTTGTTAAATCTAGGATGGTGAATCCTTTGTCAATCACTCAACTATCTTCAAGTAGGTCATGATATACCAATTCTCCTAACTATGTTCACTTCCAATTGGAAGTAATCAGTTATGGAGTCAAAGTATACCACTTGCTACTTAAGATAACTTTGATGATCTCAAGTATAAGGATACTTGCACAACCGCTATAAAGAGATTCCTCACTCATATAGATTTAATATCCATGTGAGGATTCTCTTTGTAGGTCTCCAATGAACTTGTTCTTCTAACAAGCATCCACACGTTCGCATTGATTATCTTCCATAATCACAATTATGAGAACCACTGCTTGAACCATTTAAGAAGAATAACATGTGCTAGTCTATCCGAATTAACAATGTCCTATCTTGTTAATTCTATGACTAGGGATATTTAGATATTAACATATTTGCATGCAATAGACATCTCACATCATGAACACCTCCATGATTGCCTTTGCACTGTGTTTATAATATCTAGGACTTCATTTATTAATTTAAGATTTACAAACTCATGTATTTAAACATAGCATTAATAAATGAATGATGCCTTTTTTTAAGAATATAAATTTCATAGATATGAAAAACATCCCTATTACATGGGCTCTAGAGCATACTCTCTAACAATCTCCCACTTGCACTAGAGCCAATCACTCATATGTCTCAGACCCATGCTATTTATATGGTGATCATGCTTAATCTGGGATAGTGCTTTAGTGAGGGGATCCGCCACATTGTCATCTGTGGGAACCCTTTCTATTTTCACATCATTTCTAGCTACTATTTCCCTTATGAGATGGTAGCGTCTGAGAACATGCTTGGATCGCTGATAAGATCGTGGTTCCTTTGTTTGCACAATGGCTCCATTGTTGTCACAATATAAAGGAATCGGATCAACAATGCTAGGTACCACTCCTAGTTCAGTTATGAACTTTTTGATCCAAACTGCTTCTTTGGCTGCTTCTAAAGCAGTAATGTACTCAGCTTCCATCGGGGAATCAGCAGTTGTTTCTTGTTTGGAACTTTTTCAACTAACTGCTCCTCCTCCCATTATGAACACATAACCAGACTGTGATTTACAATCATCTTTGTCAGTTTGGAAGCTGGCATCTGTAGACCCATTTACTTCCAAACTGTCCTCTCTATATACCAAGAATATATCCTTAGTCCTTCTCAAGTACTTAAGGATATTCTTGACAGCTGCCCAGTGTTCCTCTCCAAATTTAGATTGGAATCTGCTTGTGACACTCAAAGCAAATGCTACATCTGGACGTGTACAAAACATAGCATACATGATAGAACCAATTGCAGATGCATATGGTATTCTATTCATGCTCTCTCTATCCTCTAGTGTCTGTAGACACATAGACTTAGAAAGGTGTTTCCCATGCACCATGATCCATGATCAATATGTCATTTACATATAGAACTAGGAAGACAATTGCACTCCCACTGACCTTTTTATATACACAAGGCTCATCTTCATTCTGTGAGAAACCAAATCCTTTGATTGTCTCATTGAATTGTATGTTCCAGCTCCTAGATACTTGCTTAAATCCATAAATGGATCTTTGAGGCTTGCATACCTTTTCACCATTCCAGATGTGAACCCTTCTAGTTGTGTCATATACACATCCTCAGTTAGATTTCCATTTAGGAAAGTTGTCTTCACATCCATTTGCTAAATCTCATAATCATAATGAGCTACAATGGCTAAAAGTATTCTTATAGACTTAAGCATCGCTACAGAAGAAAAAGTTTCGTCATAGTCAATACCTTCTTTTTGACGATAACTTTTTGCTACTAAGCGAGCTTTATAGGTAACTACATTACCTTCCATGTTGGTCTTCTTTTTAAAGACCCATTTGCACCTTATGGGTTTTATCCCTTCAGGTGGTTGAGTTAAAGTCCATACTTTGTTCCCATACATAGAGTCCATTTCAGATTGCATAGCCTTAAGCCATAAATCACGTTCTTAACTGTTCAAAAATTTTTGATAGCTTGTAGGCTCATTGTCCTCCACTACAGTTATGCCTATATCCGAATCAATGTGAAATCCATATCTCACAGGGATAGACCGTATCCTAGTAGATCTTATAGGATTTTGTGTATAATCAGGTCCAACTGTAATCTCATCATTATGAAATTAAGTTTCGGGTTCAATCGGTTGATCATCTTCTATTTGTGGGTCTTGAACTTCACCAAGTTCAATTTTACTCCCACTATCCTCTCGTAGGATAAATTCTCTTTCCAAGAAGACAGCATGCCTTGAAACAAACACCTTTTGTTCTAAGGGATGATAGAAATAATATCCAAATGTTTCTTTTGGATATCCCACAAATAAACATTTGTCAGACTTAACATCCAGTTTGTCTGACATTGTCCTCTTCACATAAGCAGGACAACCCCATACTTTCATATGAGAAAGCGTGGGTTTCTTGTTATTCCACATCTCATATGGAGTAACATCTACCAATTTACTAGGAACTCTGTTTAACACATAAACAGCAGTTTCTAGTGCATATCCCTAAAAGGACTTAGGCAAGTCCACTCGGCTCATCATTGATCGAACCATATCTAATAGTGTTCAATTTCTCCTTTTAGATACACCATTGTGTTGTGGTGTATATGGTGGAGTCCATTGAGATAAAATCCCATTATCTCTAAGATAATCCTGAAACTCTTGGCTTAAGTATTCTCCACCTCGATCTGATCTAAGTGTTTTAATACTTTTGCCAAGTTGTTTCTCTACTTCATTTCTGAATTCTTTGAACTTTTCAAATGCTTCTGATTTATATTTCATTAGATAGATATATCCAAACCAAGAATAATCATCTATGAAAGTAATGAAGTAGGAGTAACCTCCTCTGGCATGTGTAGTCATTGGACCACATACATCTGAATGTATGAAGTCCAAAACCATTTTAGCTCGTTCTCCTTTACCAATAAAGGGAGCTTTTGTCATTTTTCCCAATAAACAAGATTCACATGTATCAAATGATTCATAATCAAATGATCCCAAATCACATGACTTGTGCAATTTGGTCATGCATTTTTCATTTATAAGGCCTAAACAACAATGCCATAAGTATGAGATATTTAGATTATCATGTTTCATTCTCTTGGTATCCACATTATGTACTTCTTTAATTAAATCAAGAACAAATATACCATTCTCAATGATAGCTTTTGCATAAAACATATTGTTCTTAAAAATGTAACAACATTTGTCCTTTAAATAAATATCATAATCGTTCATCAAACAACTGAAAGAAATAATACTTTTGGACAAAGCTGGAACATAATAACAATTATTCAATTCCAGTACTAATCCACTAGGAAGAGGTAAATAGTAAGTCCCCACAACTGTTGTAGAGATATTCTGTCCAGTAGCTGACTGCAAACATATCTCTGCCTTTCCAACTCTTCTAAAGCTTCTAAGCCCCTGTAGATCATTACATAAGTGAGATCCACATCCGGTATCTAATACCCAAGATTGTTTTAAAGCAATAGAATAAGTATTAATTTCAATCATATGAATACCTGAAGTAGAAGCATCAGCTTGCTTCTTCTGCTTGAGAGAATCTAGATAGGCCTTGCAGTTACGCTTCCAATGACCATTCTTTCCATAATGGAAGCAAGTTCCTTTGGGATTCTCTTTCTTGGCAACCTTCTTCTTGGAGATCCCACCATTCTTAGGCTGCGCCTTGGTTATCTTCTTCTTCTTCTTCTTCTTCTGCTTCTTGCCTTTAGCAGAAGTGACAACCATGAAACTTTTTGGATCCTTCTTAAATGATCCATCAGCTGTCTTGATCATATTGATTAACTCAGGAATGGATACTTGGATCTTGTTCATGTTGAAGTTAAGCACGAAAGGTGCATAACTTGGAGCCAACCAGTACAAGATTAAATCTATGTATAGATCATTATCCATAACATAGCCAAGTCTACTCAAATGCTCAATATACCCATACATCTTCAATGCATAAGTAGCAACTGAAGTGCCTTCCACCATTTTGTAGCTAAATAGAGCTCGAGCAATCTCATATTGCTCAGTTCTAGCTTGAGAAGAATATAGCTCCTCTAGATGCAAAACGATGGTTCTAGCATCCATCACTCATGTTGCTTCTGAAGCTCCGAGGACATAGCACCCAGCATCAGACATGCTGCTTCTTCACTATCCTCCATGTATTTTCGATAATTGCCTTTGATCTCATCAACGGCATCATCTGATGGAAGTGGTGGTGGATCTTTATCCAAGACATAGTGGATCCTTTCAGCTCTGAGAATAATTCTCACTTGCTTGATCAAGTCAGAATAGTTGCTGCCAACCAGTTTGTTATCCAAGATTGGTCATATATTTGATATGCTCATGATGATGACATAGATTTGAAAAAGAAAAGATATGAGAGTATGTTCATATATATGTATGCATTAATAAGGTCTTTAATTAATCCATTTTACTCCCACTATTTTATTGCGAATTAATAGCCCTCACTATATAATCCGAGAAAACCTGATGGTTTTCTTATTGGGCCAATATCCAATCCTTGATATGTAATTTGACCTTAACTGTGGTCAACAAGCCAAATTCCATATCCTTGAAAGGTAGGTATTATATACCAATTGTGTCTCTACACAACTATTGGATCATTAGGTTATCAACTCTTGATGCATTGCCTAATCTTGCCTCTAGAACCATTAGCCTTGATTGTGGTCAACAAGCTAATGGGCTAGCTAAGATGACCCATTTAATTATATTTAAATATATTCGATATAATGTGAGCTTGACAGTGGTCAACAACCCACACTATAAAGAACTCTGGTTCTCCTCAAATTAATGGAAGGCTTATATACCTTAGTATTTGTTTGAGGGTTTTAGTTAATTAAGTCTCATCATACATGGTTGGAATACATTGGTATGCATCCTATATCTATCACATAAATATAAGCATACAAATATGGTATAGTTATGGACTTCACTATATTGATTTCCCCGAGCCAAGAGCGTAATCAAAAGGTCACACCTAGGTAGTATGCATGATTCAAACAAGAAAAATAATTACATTATCTTCAAGCTCGTTGGATCTCCATCCGGCCCATCTTGCTCCTTGAAAATGGTCTCCATCTCTATTTCTAATTATAATCTAAGTAATCTAATTACATATTACAATTTGAAATGAAATACAAACCAAAAACAAGTGGCCGAGACATGAAAGTCCTCATTAGGCCAAAACATGCATAATGCTCAATCATAATGGCTTTGTCCATAACTATCCATCATGCCAATCATACACCATTATATGCCTTTCTAATGCATAAATAAATTGATTACTAACTTTGTTTCAACCTTTGAAACAATATTTTGAGTTATTTTAATGATGTGATCAAATTAGGAAACTTTTTCCATTTTGGAAACTTTCATTTTAGGAAACCTTTTTGCATGCATGTGTTCTTGCCTTAATAATCAATCTAATTGATTATTAATTAAATATAAATTGATTATTTAATTAATTAATCATATTAAATAATTAAAAGAATCAATTTTGGGCTTAAAACCAAGGGTGGGCCGAAACCCACAAAAGTAAACCCTAAATGTGTTCACACACAAACTAGTTTTATGTCTTTTGGACCATTTGGGCCATTTGGAATGAGCCAATCCCACTCCAGCCCTTAAAACCCATTAATAAACTTAATTAATGTTTACAATATTTAATTTAAATCAGCTCCTTGGGCCCACCAAGTCATTCACTAATTTAAACCAAGTTCGTAAACATAATTAAGCCCATTAAGTGGTTTTAATATATTAAAATTAATCAAATTAATTTAAGGCCCATTTTAATTAATCCAATTAATTAAAAACACTTTAATATATCATATATATCAGATTTAGAAGATCAAAAGTCATTCTAACCAAGAACACATAAAGAACACACAAATAACACCAATTTATCGAACTTTTCGACTAAACTAGTTCTCATGCAAAACTTCTTCGATTTTAATTCCGTTCGATTCTACAACTTAATATCCCATATTAAACACATAAAATATCATCTAAATGATGTTTTAATGGATCCATAAGAAATTAAATTAGAACAGCCCCTTAAATCACCTAGGGTTTCATGCCAAACCCTAATGGGTTTCACGCCAAACCCTAATCACAATCCTTCAAAAGTTTCGTTTTTGTTTCCACCAAATTTATTTGATCACACATACAACCAGAAATCAATATTTCTCATTCATTAACAATCAAATCTAATATTTTAAAGTTCATGAAATAAATAACTCAAAACAAAAAAAACTTATTCCGCAGAAAAATTTAGAATTGTATATCCATGGCAAAACCTAGCTCTGATACCATGTTAGATTTTAACGGTTACATGCATCACATGCATGAGCGGAATTTTAAAATTTTTTTACCATTAGATCTAATCTTGCCATGAATACACAATATAACTATATGAGAATAAGAAAAATCACCTTTGATTTTTGTTGAACAGTTGATTTTACTTCGCACCGGTTTGTTGCAAACCACAGTGTCCAAAATTGAACATCTCCAATGAGTAATCCACAATAGAGAGGGATAATTTGAAACAAAAAATTGGTGTTTAACTAGGGCTGGCCGAAATTCCAAGAAGCTAGCTTGGAGTTGGCGCAAAAAGAATCACTTAACCCTAATTCCTCACTAGTTGGCCTTTTAGAGTTAGGTTAAAATTCCAACTCCTTAATGAGATTGAGCTCTTTAAAATTGCTAGAGAATTATTAATTGGGCCTCTGGAATTAATTATAATCATTTGGGCCTAATTAAATCCAATTTAAACCTTTTCATAAAAGACTATGCACAAAACCCACAAACTAGGCCCTTTGTGCAACTAATTGGATTTAAATACCCAAATGGATTCCAAATCCAACCAAATTAAATATGTGAGTTTCATAACACTTATGTAACATATATAAATTAATTTGGTGCATGAAATAGGCCATTAAGGCCTTCTGTTCTGGACTTGGCGTGTGGCCCTTACAGAAGGGCTTTCGCCAACTGCTTTATTCCTCTGGCCCTTAATAATTCTTCCAATGGACTTATTAATTATTATACCAGTCCTATAACACTTATATTAATCCTATAACACTTATAAGACAATAATAATTAATAATGAAATACATTATTTCAATTAGGTCCAATTTATAGAACATTTTTCAAAAGTTCTGCGGACAATTTTATTTGATCTTAATTAATCAAACTCTTTAATTAATTATTATCATATTCACTTCTCAACCTTCATAATAATTTCAAATCTTATTATCCTTGTCATTTTACCATTTTACCATTTTTTCTATATGTGTGTGACCTATTGGGTTCCTGTCTATGTTGGCAGTATAATATGTAATTATGAGTTCTATTCAAAACTCACATGATTTAAACTCCTTTAAATCCTTTTATCAATCTCTATTGCTATTTTGATACATCATTATACAAGTCATGATTGGCCTCTAGCTAGGCATCATGACTACCCAAATGTCAGAAAAGTCATGTGGTTTAACTGTACCCTTCCATAGAAACAGTTACCGTTCAATTACTCCTTTCACCACTCTTATCTCAATTAGATTCTGAGTATGGATTTCTGTCAACTCATATAAATCTAATTATGTATGATCTAATTATGTATGATCTATTAATATACCCAATATATTAACTATGTTCACTCCCAGTTGGAAGTAATCAGTTATGGAGTCAAAGTATACCACTTGCTACTTAAGATAACTTTGATGATCTCAAGTCTAAGGATACTTGCACAATCGCTATGAAGAGATTCCTTACTGACATAGATTTAATATCCATGTGAGGATTCTCTTTGCAGGTCTCTAATGAACTTGTTCTTCTAACAAGCATCCATATGTTAGCTTTGATTATCTTTCATAATCGCAGTTATGAGAACCACTGCTTGAACCATTCAAGAAGAATAACATGTGCTAGTCTATCCGAATTAACAATGTCCTATCTTGTTAATTCTATGACTAGGGATATTTAGATATTAAGACATTTGCATGCAATAGACATCTCACATCATGAACACCTTCATGATTGCCTTTGCACTGTGTTTATAATATCTAGGACTTCATTTATTAATTTAAGATTTACAAACTCATGTATTTAAACATGGCATTAATAAATGAATGATGCCTTTTATTAAGAATATAAATTTCATACATATGAAAAATATCCCTATTACATGGGCTCTAGGGCATACTCTCTAACAGTACAAGTGAGAAGAGACTTTTGTAGCTCAATGAACTTGATGAATTTAGATTTTAGTCATATGACAATACTGCTACATATAAGGAGAAGATGACGCATTGGAATGACAAAAAGCTAGTCTAGAAAGAATTTGTTTTTGGAATGTTAGCATTGCTTTATAATAGTAAGCTATAGTTATTTCAAGGGAACTGAAGTTAAGGTGGCTTGAACTGTATGAAGTTGTTGCAAGTAATAAATTTGGAGTCATGATAGTGAAAAGTACAGGGTGAATGGGCACTGTCTAAAACCTTATAATGCTTCAAAAGTAGAGGTTGCTAAGGCAACCTTGATTTTTCTTGATAAGTAAGGCCGTCTCACAAGTCTAGTTAAGGAATTTATAAATGTAGATCTAACTTCTCTATCCTTTCTTTACTTAGAATTTTGTAGGCTATCTTAAGTTGTTTGGTGTTTTGTGTTTTCTTTTGTTCAATTTGTGTGTTCCTGAAATTCATGAACTTTAGGTGTTGTTTTCATAAATTGGTTGCTTGAATTTTAGAGATCTAAATTTAGAACTCAATCTACCCTTGATGTTGATCTAGTTTGATTTCTGGATATATTACTTAGGTTAATTTTGGTTCTTCTTATTTCTTTGGGTTCACTGTGTTTTTGTTATGTGATACCATGTAAAATGTCTTTTATTTAGTGTGTATTTTCTTTTATTTAAGTAGGTGAGTATGTAATATTATGTGTATTTTATGTGTATTTGTTTAGTTTATGTGTTTATTTGTGTTTTAGGTCAAGTTGGGTGTAAATTTGAAGTGATTTGAGGAATTGTGAAGGAATCGGATGAGGTTCAAGAGTCGTGAAGAAGTTCACGAATCAGAGAAAGATTCACGAGATGTGAAGATGCTCACGAGTGAAACAGAGGTGACACATTCATGAGTTATGAAGGCATTCACGACTCGATAGGCAAAGAACTCAATCTTTAAGGGTCGATAGATGTTCACGAGTGGGGAAAATTGAGGGAGTTCACGACTCGTGAAGGCATTCACAAGTCGATCATGGCACCTATTTACAAGCGATGCCATTTTTCAGCACACAATTTCTCAACTAACCATCGACACTTTTCAGGGAAACTTTTCATATTGACAACTATTCTGAAGGGACATATTTGTAGAGTTAATCTCAATAAATATGGCAGTGAAGCTTTAAAGGAAAGGATATATCAATCAGTTATTAGTTTTTTAGAATACTTTAGTTATTTTGGACAACCTTTTTACTTAGTTTGTAAATGATGACAAAAGAGCAAAGCCAAAGAAATAAGAGATAAATCAGAAGGTCTATTTAGAAAGTAAACCCTGGGGAGTGATGATGTTTTCTTTTCTTTTATTCATTTTTATTTCAAATATGTATTTGGCTAAGTTCTTTTGTACATTATAACTATGCAATACAATTTGTTTTAGACATGTTTATTATCTTTATGAATGAAGTATGATTTAAATTTATTTGTGTGCATTGATTTTCTTATTATATTTGATCACCATAATTAGCATGATAGTCAATTGGTTCACAATGAGAGTTGGAATTCTTTGATGCAAAAACAAATGAATTCACTTTAAGGGATGAAAGAATTGGCATAGAGCTTTATACTTTTTATTTATCTCTATAATGACATGAGAATGCTTATAGACTCTAAATAAAAACACCTTTAATGACAATGAGAATTGCTTTAATGAAATTTGGCTAAATTCTCCAATCAAGTCATTCATACAATTATTTTACTAGTTCTTAAATGAAATTGTTTCTTTTAGTTATAATGTATGTTCATAATAACATATAAGTCATCTATTGTCCAAAATTAATTTAATATATGCAAAGTAGTTTAGATATTTAATTAAATAAATAATCTTCATTTTATTCATTACATATCCATCTACTCTTTATGGTTCCAATACAAAATTTATCCCGTTCCCTTTGGAATGATACCCTACTCATCCTATACACAGTCTAGTAAGACTAAGGGTTCAAATAAATCCCCATCAAATTTTGGCACCATTGCCGGGGAACGGCTTAAATGAATTTTTATTGATTGAAACAAAGTAGTAGAGGCTTTAGGATTGTATGATATTAATTAGTTATTTTGATGTATGAATTTTTATATTTTGTTTTGTTTTATTCTTTGTAAAAATATTAGAGTTTATGTAATAATCTTAGACTAAAAGTACTTGTGATTTTGTGCAGGGAACTTAGAAGAAAGCAATAAGAGGAACTTAGATTGCAATTAGAAGAAGAATAAAGGGCTAAGATGGAGGAAAGTCACTATATTCAAAATATGGCGGATCAAGAAAGGAGAACTCTTAGAGATTTTGCCATGCCCAATATCTCAAAAAGTTTTGGAGGAATAGTGGTGCTAGCTATTGCCAACAATAACTTTGAGATCAAACCGGCAATCATTTAAATGGTACAAAATAACAAATTTGGAGGTTTGCAAGGGGAAGACCCTTATGCTCATATCCTTGCTTTTCTTAATGTTTGTGCTATGTTTAAAATTAATGGAGCAAGTAATGATGCTATAAGACTTAGGTTAGTTCCATTTTCTTTAAAAGAAAAAGCACAAATTTGGCTTGCTAGTATACCTAGTGAGACAATCACTACTTGGGATCAACTTAAAAAAGCTTTTCTTCATAAGTATTTTCCACCACATAAAATAGCAAAATTTAGAAATCAAATATCTACTTTTAAATAATTGCCTGATGAAACTATTTATACATCTTAGGAAAGATTTAAGGAACTCCAACGACAATGTCCTCACCATGGCTTGCCAGATTGGATGATTCCTCAAAACTTTTACAATAGACTAATGGAAGAAAATAGAAATATTGTAAATGATGCTTCAGGTGGAAAATGGTTGGAGAAAACTGCCAAGGAAGCTTAAACTTTGTTGGAAGAATTGATCTCATAAGGCTACATGGGAGAAGAACCTACGATGGCTAAGGCTAAGGGATTTTTGGAATTAGATTCCATTAATCTATTGACGGCCAAAGTTGAAGCCTTGACTATGTTGGTGAGTGATTCTCAATCTAATATTGAAAATGTTAGTCAAGTATGTGAAAAATGTGGTGGACCTCGTATGTATGTTAATTGTAATAAGGGGTTTAGTGAAGATGTGAGTTTTGTTCAAGGTAGTTATAATCAAAGGATGGGTCAAAATTCAAATTATTATAATCCTCAATGGAGGAACCATCCTGATTTTTCTTGGTCTAACCCGAATGCCTAATTGAACCCTCCAAATAATAATCCTATGACCAAATTACCTAACCCTTTAGCTTTTCCTATTAAACCACCTTTTAACCCCCAACAACCTAAATCCCATCTTGAGACTTTAATGAAGCAATTTGTTAGCCATCAAATGACCACTAACAAACAAAATGAGAAACAATTTAAGCAAATAAATACAAATATTGACCAACTTGTTACCCATAATAAGATACTTGGAACCCAATTGGCTCAACAAGCGTCTTCTAGTGCTTAACCATTAGGCAAACTCCCAAGTCAACCAGAATTTTTACCTCATGAATCGATTTAATATATTATGTTAAGGATTGGGAAAAAGATTGAGAGTGACATTAAGGGTAAAGATGATCTTGTTGTGGATGATGAGCATGCTTTAGATATTAATAAAAATGATGATGTGATGAAGAAGTCTAATGAATTTATGGAAAAAGATGACTTTATCTAGGGAAGATGACCCTAAAATTAATTTAATTAATTTAAATGTTTTACCTTTTCCTCAAAGACTTATTAGAAGGAATCTTGATAAGTAATTTTGCAAGTTTTTGAATTATTTGAAGGAACTTACTATAACTATACCCTTTGTGGATGCAATTAAGGATATGCCTTCATGGGCAAAATTTTTAAAAGAAATTGTAAGTCACAAGGGTAAACTTGAAGAACATGGTTATGTTTCTTTGATAGAAGAGTCTAAGGCCATGTATTCTAAGCATCCACCTAAGTTAAAGGATCCAGGTTGTTTTACGGTTCCTTATGTTATAGGTGGAACTCATTTTAATAAGGCTTTATGTGACATGGGTGCTAGTGTTAGTCTTATGCATTATTCTATTTTATAAAAAGCTTGATTTAGGTGAATTAAAGCCTACTAACATGTGTTTATCTATGGAAAATAAGTTAATTTGACACCCTATATGCATACTTGAAAATGTTCCTACCAAAGTGGGTAAATTTGTGATTCTTGCTAATTTTGTTGTGCTTGAAATGGATGAGGATCCTGAGATTCCTATTTTGTTTGGTAGGCCTTTCTTAATTACTGCTGGATCTATTTTTGATATGAAAAATGGAAAAATATCCCTTGAAGTTAATGGTGAAATGATTGAGTTTAATGTGTTTGGGATGGCTAAGTCTTCACCAATAGAAGTGGTGAATATAATTGATGCATATGATGTTCTTGATGAGTGTATTGATAATGTTGTTAATAATTGTGTTAGTCAAAATCCTATTGCACCTTATAGTTTAAATGCAACTTGTGATGAGGATTTGCAAGTTGCCTCTTATCCTTTTCATTAAGGATTCTCAACGTTTGAGTCTTTGAGAAAGGATGAGGATATGCCATCAAAGACATTAAAGGAGGAAGTAAAACTTGACCTTAAGCCTTTACCTTCAAGCTTAAGGTATGATTATTTGGATTCAAAATTTCAATTACCTTTTATTGAACATAAAATTTGCATGCATAGAACTTTGTTAGAAGAGGATTTTAAACCTTCAATTAAAGGTCAAAGAAGGCTTAATCCAACTCTAAAGGAGGTAGTGAGGAAAGAAATCATTAAATTGCTTGATAATGGTATAATATATTCCATAAGTGATAGTAAGTGGGTGAGTCATATTCAAGTTGTCCCTGAAAAGGGTCGCTTAACTGTTATTTGTAATGATAATAATGATTTAATTCCTACTAGGACTATCACAGGTTGGCGTATGTGTGTAGATTATAGAAAATTGAATAAGGCTATAAGAAAGGTCGATTTTCCTTTGCCTTTTATTGATCAAGTGATTGAAAAATTAGCTAATTTTTCTTATTTTTGTTACTTAGATGGTCAAAGTGGTTTCTATCAAATACCTATACATCCACATAATCAATCTAAGACAACTTTTACATACCCATATGGAACTTTTATATTTAGGTAGATGCCATTTGGTTTGTATAATGGACCAGCCACCTTTCAAAGATGCATGTTCTCTATTTTTAGTGATCTCATTAATCAATGTGTAGAAGTTTTTATGGATGACTTTAGTGTGTATGGCACTACATATGAAAATTGTTTATCTAATCTTTCTAAGGTGCTTGATAGATGTATGGAGCACAGTTTGGTCTTAAATTTGGAGAAGTGACATTTCATGGCACAAGAGGGCATTATCTTAGGACATTTAGTTTCCAATAGGGGGATTGAGGTTAATAGAGCTAAAATTGAAATTATTGCTAATTTTCCTCCTCCTAAAAATGTTAGAGATGTTAGAAGCTTTCTAGGTCATGCTGGATTTTATAGAAGATTCATAAAAGATTTTTCTAAAATAGCTAAACCTTTATTCACATTACTAGGCAAGGATGTTGATTTTCATTTTGATAAGGCATGTCTTAATTCCTTTAAAACTCTTAAACATGCTCTTGTCACTTCATCGGTGTTGCAACCACCAAATAGGGAGCAACCATTTGAATTAATGTGTGATGCTAGTAACAATGCTGTTGGGGTTGTTTTAGGACAAAGAATTGATGGGAAGCCTTCTGTTATTTATTATGCTAGTAAGTTACTAGATGCCCAAATTAATTACTCCATAACTGAAAAAGAGCTCTTGGTCATTGTTTATGCATTTGATAAATTTAGGGCTTATCTTATAGGGCAAAAAGTCATTGTTTATTCTTATCATGCTGCCCTCAAAAACCTCTTGACTAAAAAAGATAAAAAGCCTTGGTTGTTAAGATGGATATTAATGTTACAAGTGCTTGATTGGGAAATAAGGGATAAGAAGGGGAAAGAGAATTTAGTTGCCGACATTTATCTAGGTTGAGCCAAAGTGTCCTGAAGGATAGTGATGATGGGGTGCCTATTGATGAAGCTTTTCATGGGGAACATCTTTTAAGTGTAGTTTTAAGGGATGTTCTATGGTTTGCTGATATAGTAAACTATTTAGTAAGTGGTGTGCTTCCCTATGGTCTTGACTATAGGCAAAGGAAGAAATTCCTTCATGATGTTAAGTTTGACTATTAGGAAGAGCCCTTGCTATATAGGAGATGTGCTGATGGGCTGATTAGAAGGTGTATTCCTCATAAGGAGGTTAGAGATGTGGTGGCTCATTGTCATTCATATGCTATGGGAGGTAACTTTGGAGTTTCTAAGACAACCTTCAAGGTGTTACAAGCTGGGTTTTGGTGGCCCACATTGTTTAAGGATGTAAAAGAATTTTTACTTAGTTGTGATAAGTGCCAAAAATGGGAAATTTATCTAAGAGGAATGAGATGCCTTTAAATGGTATTTTAGAAGTTGAATTATATGATGTTTAGGGTATGGACTTTATGGGACCATTTCCTAGTTCTTTAGGGAATAGATATATTTTGGTTATGGTTGATTATGTATCAAAATGGGTGGAAGCAATTCCAACCTTTACTAATGATGCTAAGGTAGTCAAGAAAATGCTTAAGAAAGTTATATTTCCTAGATTTGGAACACCTAGGGCAATTATTAGTGATGGTGGATCTCATTTTTGTAACAAGTTTATAGAGCAATTATTGAAGAAGTACAATGTAACCCATAAAATTGCTACACCTTATCACCCTCAAACTAGTGGACAAGTTGAAATTAGCAATAGAGAGCTTAAGTTGATATTAGAGAAAACGGTCTCTAGATCAAGAAAAGGATTGGGCACTTAAGCTAGATGATGCTATTTGGGCATATCAAACAGCTTTTAAAACTCCCATAGGCCTTACTCCTTATCAATTAGTTTATGATAAATCTTGCCATTTACCTATTGAAATAGAACATAAATCCTATTAGGCAACTAGGGTATTAAATTTTGATATGCAACAAGTTGGTAGGAAGAGATTGCTTCAATTTCAAGAACTTAAGGAGCTTCATATGAATGCTTATGAAAATACTATGTTATATAAAGAGAGAACTAAATCATGGCATGATAAGCATGTATTAAAGAAAGACTTTAAGGTTGGTGTTTTAGTTTTGTTGTACAATTCAAATTGAAGCTATTTCCTAGTAAATTAAAATCGAGATGGTCGGGTTCTTTCAAGGTGGTTAAAGTTATTTTTTCTTATGGGGCTGTTGACATTGCTAATGACAAAAGGGAGGTCTTTAAGGTTAATGGACATCGATTGAAACCTTATTTCATTGGTGATGCATTAGTTCCTACCCAAACAATATTTTTATTGAATTCATTTCCAGCATAAAACTATTTTTTGTTTAGGATTAGTTATATTAATTTAGGTTTTATTTGTGTTTTATGGTTTATTTTTTATTATGTTTTATGTATTTTATAGTTTTAATTTTTATTATCTTATATTTCTTTTGTCTTTTTTTGAGTTTTGGATCGAGGTTGGTATTCTTTGCAGGAAAGTTGCAGCATAAGGACACATTCACGAGTAACGTTCGACTCATGAAGATGTTCATAAGTGCTCCAAAAGCAAACTTTTATCGATTCATGAACATTTGTTCGACTCATGCAGTACAGGTTTGACTCATGAGGGGTTTCACGAGTAACACAAAAAGAAAAGCTTCACGAGTTGTGAAGGGTTGTTCAACTCGTGAAGATGTGCTGCAATCAATCTTTTTCACGAGTCGTGAAGTTTTGTCCAACTCGTGAACAATTTTTTTTGGACGCCAAGCAATCAATCTTTTTAACGAGTCATGAGGTTTTGTCCGACTCGTGATCAATTATTCCCAATTTTTACCGAGTCATGATTTACAGATTATTTCTTCTCTTAATTTGTTCTTCTTCCTTTATTTTAACTCTTATTCATTTTAATTAGTTATCTATTATGTGTTAATTTTACTTAACTGCAATAACTTTATTTAAAACAAGGGGGAACAGTTACAATTGCAATTAGGGTTTTGTGAATCAATGTGGCTTTTTACTGTCAATTCACTTTCCCTCTTCATTTGTTTATAAATACCACAGTTATCTCTTTTATTTCCCACACTTTTTTTTCGTTCTTCACTCATGCACTTGTTTTTCTTTAGCTTTGTCTTTCATTTCACTTCTCTTACTTTCTCTTCTTCTCTGCTACTTATCTGTGTGTGTGTTTCTTCTTCATCTTCTTTTTCTTTTACTTTTACGATCTTGCATTTCTTCTTCCTCTATCTTTTTCTTTTTCCATCATGGTAAGAATAAAGAATGTATCATCTTCAAGAGGACAACAAGTGGGAGATGAGGCCCAACCTGAAAGTTTCTCATCCCAATTTGGTGGTCCATTTACCATTTCCTCTGTACATGAAGGTAATCGATTTCTTACTCTCAAGGAAAGGGCTATTTCACAATGTAAGTATTTTTTATACTCTCTCCTTGAACAAGTAGGTATGCTTGATGCTATCAATGACATGTTGTCACAATGTGGGTTGCTATTTTTTGTCAATATGCATGAGCATTTCTATATTGATTTGGTCTTAGAATTTTATACCAATTTGAAAGAGAATGCAGAAAATTCTAGGCTATTGGACTTTCGTTTAAATGGTATTGATTATACACTTACTTATTTTATGATGCATTGCATTTTTGGCTTCAAACCATCTGGATTATGTGATCCTCTTAAAATTTATAGACCTAATGCATTTTGGAATTTTATAACTGGATTGACCACACCATTTAGGGCTAGAGAGGCTAAGTCCATGTTCATTACAAATTTGAAATATTAAATTTTGCATATGATCCTTGCTTCTATTATTTTTAACAAGCCTGAATTTAATAGAGTCTCCCATCACGAGTTGTTTTTATGTGGTGTGTGCACAATTACAAATCAATTTATTGGTCTTATTGGATTTTTAATCAGTTACTGCAATGCGTTGGTCGTCCGAGGTCTCCTCTCACCCATTGTCATATAATAGCTGCTGTTGCTAGGAGTCTTGACATAGATTTACGTACTTATGATCATTTCCTTCCATGTTTATATATTTCCAAACATCTTTTTGTTCAGGGTGAAGTTGTTAACAATTCTTTTCAATTCATTCCACCACTTTCACGATCTTGATGGAAGGATCTTCTAGGAACTTCTACTCCTCAAGAAGCTATTATGGTTGATGTCCCTAGTGATGAGGCTGCTGTTTTGCCTATTATTGGATCTTATTCAACTACCACTCATTCCATGTTTGCCCAATTGATGCAAAATTAGTCCGCCATTCAGCATCAACTAACATATTTGGAGTAAGTTACTTCACAATTAGTGCATCGTCAACGATGACTTGAGCACAAGGTGGATACCTTCATTGCCCAAACGGGCTATGTGGTGTCCTCTCCTCCGCCTTCACCATGATTCTTAAGGGAGTTTTCTTTCCTATGTTCTTTAGTTTGTTTCTTTTTGTTTTTGTTTTTGTTTTGTTTCTTCACATTGAGGGCAATGTTTGCTCTAAGTGTGAGGGAAAGTACGTTGTGTGTTGCATTTTTTTTTATATTATAGTTGTATGTGTGTTTGATTGTGTGTCTTTTTCTTCATTTAGACTAAACTTTTCATTAGGTTTTATTATAAGCATTGTGCACTTTGTATATACTATAGGTTGTTATGTTAAGTCATTTTCCTTTTATGCTCATTTGATTAGTTTTTCAAGGCTTTTGGCATGTGTTTTGTGTTTTCAAGTTATCTCTTTTTACTTCTTTCAAAATTTTAGGTTATTTAGTCTCTTTACTAACTATGCTTTAAGGTTAGGATTTGATCATTTAGTTTAAGATTTTTAGGATTCTAGTTGCCTCATGGAAACTATAGCCATAATACTTACCTTTAGCCTTTCAATAATAGATGAGGACTAGTAAAAGAAAACAAATGATGAAATAAAATAAACAAAGCAAGATGCATATCTAAAAAGTTCAATAAAGTATGGGATGGAGCATAAAATGCACCTAATATTACATTTTCTTGCTACTTTAATTTCATGGGATAAAGT
The DNA here is from genome assembly GCA_037975025.1 of Excoecaria agallocha. Taxonomy (NCBI): domain Eukaryota; kingdom Viridiplantae; phylum Streptophyta; class Magnoliopsida; order Malpighiales; family Euphorbiaceae; genus Excoecaria; species Excoecaria agallocha. The sequence goes on from CM075816.1 coordinate 45,149,176, forward strand.
TTAAAAGTATACCCATGCTTAAAAAAATACAGTCTAAAAATGCCATGAGATTGGTTTAAGGGTATACATGCTTGCAAATGTCCTAAAAGGTAACTAATAACCTTAAAATCTTAAGTTTGATGATCAATATTCTCTCTTGAGCATGGTTATTTTTGAGACTCTATATTCTTAATGTTGGGTTTAGTAAACTTAGGTGACTTGGTAACTTAGAATATATGTTTTAAGATTTGATTTACTGATATTTTGAGTGTTTAAGGTTTTTGATTTCATTTCAATCCTATTGAAAGTGCATATTGAACAATGTTTTATAGTATAACTTACTTAGTCTCACTTGGAATTAAATTTTCTCATTATTTTCTCTTGCTTGATGACAAGTAAGGTTTAAGTGTGGGAGAATTTGATACCATGTAAAATGTCTATTATTTAATGTGTATTTTCTTTTATTTAAGTAGCTAAGTATGTAATATTTTTTGTGTTTTATGTGTTTTTATTTAGTTTATGTGTTTATTTGTGTTTTAGGTTAAGTTGGGTGCAAATTTTAAGTGATTTGAGGAATCGTAAAGAGGTTCATGACTCAGACAAAGATTCACGAGATATGAAGATGCTCACGAGTGAAATAGAGGCGACACATTCACGAGTCGTGAAGGCATTCACGACTCGGTAGGCAAAGAACTCAATCTTCACGAGTCAGAGGATATTCACGAGTGGGGTAAATTAAGGGAGTTAACGACTCATGAAGGCATTCACAAGTTGATCATGGCATCTATTTTCAGGCGATGCCATTTTTCAGCATGCGGTTTCTCAGCAAACCATCGACTCTTTTCAGGGCAACTTTTCATATTGACAACTATTCTGAAGGGACATGTTTGTAGAGTTAATCTCTATAAATATGGCAATGAAGCTCTGAAGGAAAAGATATATCAATCAATTATTAGTTTTTTAGAATACTTTAGTTATTTTGGACAACCTTTTTACTTAGTTTGTTGATGATGACAAAAGAGCAAAGCCAAAGAAATAAGAGATATATAAAAAGGCCTATTTAGAAAGTAAACCCTAGGGAGTGATGATGTTTTCTTTTCTCTTGTTCATTTTTATTTCAAATATGTATTTGGCTAAGTTCTTTTGTACATTATAACTATGTAATACAGTTTGTTTTAGACATGTTTATTATCTTCATGAATGAAGTATGATTGAAATTTATTTGTGTGCATTGTTTTTATTATTATGCTTGATCACCATAATTAGCATGATAGTCAATTGGTTCACAACGAGAGTTGAATTCTTTGATGGAAAAACAAATGAATTTACTTGAAGCATTGAATTCACTTAGAGATAAGGAATTCACTTTAAGGGGTTAAAGAATTGGCATAGAGTTTCATACTTTTTATTTATCTCTATAATGACATGAGAATGCTTATAGACTCTAAATAAAAACAGTTTTAAGGACAATGAGAATTGCTTTAACGAAATTTGGCTAAATTCTCCAATCAAGTCATTCATACAATTATTTTACTGGTTCTTAAATGAAATTGTTTCTTTTAGTTATAATGTATGTTTATAATATCATTTAAGTCATCTATTGTCCAAAATTAATTTAATATATGTAAAGTAGTTTAGATATTTAATTAAATACATAATCTCCATTTTATTCGTTACCTATCCATCTACTCTTTGTGGTTTCAATGCAAAATTTACCCCATTCCCTACTCATCCTATACGCAGTCTAGTGAGATTAAGGGTTCAAATAAATCCCCATCATTATGTCAATTCAAGAGTTTAAGATGTTAAGGTGTTGAATTAGAAGGTGAAATGTCCAAATTTCAGAATGAAGCTAAATCTAATATTTTTGTTGCTCAATTATTGCATTTAGGTTAGCATATTTTTCTGGTATATTTAAAGAGATTATATGGTAAAAGGGGCGTAATTTGATTGAAAAAACAAATGAGAGTTGAAAAGGGAAGGGAATTTATGAGAAAAAGCTATTTAACATTTCCCCATGTGACACTTTTTGTCCCATCAAGTCACTTGTAAAGATTGGGACAGTAGCATAGGACCCAGCTGGGATACCTTTTGGTCCTATTGAGTCACTAAGGAATTTATAAAATAGAATGTAATGGCCCTACCGAGTCATATTTCAGCCCGACTGTAACACCCTATACCCGATCTGGTATACAAACTGGATACGGATGTCACAAATTGGTCTACACTCTAAATATCACTAGATCAATATAATTTATACTTAAACTCATCTTCTAATTTCTTATTCAAAATTTTGCTAAAAAAAATACAATTCCGACAGAACCTTCCGTAAATAATCATAGTCTCCTGTAAACAAAATACAAAAACATCATTTCTAAAATCAATCACAAAGTCCCACATCCTCAAACAAAGTCCTACACAAAATTTTTTCCTATCCGCCTCAGAATAATCAAGCCAATATACCTGCCACTATACTAGTAGTTCCATATTCAAATATTTTGTTCTCAATAATGATTATACAAAATATAATCATGTATTTAAGCTAATATCATAATCTTAAATTTAAATCTCAACTAAAAAACTTATAAGTTCCACTTAAATTATAAATTTATAACACTTGTGTACGTGCCAAATGTTTTTAAATACAAAAATAACATAAATACTTTGCTCTTTGTCATTGATCGTTCACCATTATAACTGCAACAACCTCTGAATGTTCCTTTCATTGCATTGAGAATCTAGAACATTGAACCAACCTACGCGTGGGAAAGAAAAACCACATGCTAAGCTAAAAGCTTAGTGGTGACTGCCAATTTTATTTCTCCAATGATATATTTTACAATGTATTAACATTTTCAAACACTTACCAATTTATAAAACATATAAAGATTGTAAGTTTCATACAAACACTAAATAAACGAATAAATATGATTTCTTTTGCAATTTATCATACTAAAATTCGATATCCAAAAGATACACACGTGTACCACATTCAAACAAATTGCTTATTTTCAGTGTAAGCATCAATATATATATATACAGTTCCATATATCTGGTTTGTGTATCATATACATTGTCGTTGTAGATAGTAGTTTCTATTTTAGTTATATAAAATTTTCAGAAATAACTGAACAAGTTTCCTTAATCTACTCCTACACATGAATACATCTTTATATTTATTTTTTAATTCATTTAATACTCAAGTAGACTAAGCTATTGTTTTGAATGTCCATTTCAAATGTCATATTAATATCTTTTATAATCTAAAAATCTTATTATTTACCCAAATCCTCATTTATAATATTCACATATTCAATACACTTTATATATGTCATAAGGCATTTCATAATTTTCTAAATTAACTTATATCGTTTCTCACTTTATTTCATTTTTACTCATATTTATAACACTTTAATACTATAGTTATCCTTTTACTTTGTTCACTTAAGTAAGTTACGATTTTGCCCCTAGTTATCAATAGTAGACCACTATGAACCGGATAAGCGGATAAGCAAATCCAGTCAATAGGAATGTCCATACCACAGAAGGGGTATGCGACTATTCCTGGGAGTGCCCATACCATAGAGGGGGTATGCGACTACTCCTAACATATCTATGGTGCCGGCTAATAATCACTGGGAGTGTCCGTACCACAGAGGGGGTATGTGACAACTCTCGATATGTCTATGTTGAGCTGACTAACAGAATAATCCACATTTTTTAGAGCAGTAATAGATGATACCCATATAGAAATAGAACATCATGGGGTAAGTTCCCCTATGGCTAGCCATACTATCCTAAGGTCCTGGTTTACCCACTGACACTAAGGGCATAACATTTCCTTACACTTTCATATTTTATGTCATTATTACGTCATTTAACTTAACATTTATCTTATGGTAACACATACAAAATTAAACTTCCAATCCTTTAAACTTATTAATTGTACCTTTTTCAGAAATATACAGAATATCACTATAATATGGCCAAATCAAATTCTTCTACATGTATTGGCCATTCGGTCACATTGAGATTTTTTTCAAATTCATAGCTTTTTATATTATACATGTTTCTTCATTTATTTAAACATCATCATATCAAAATTTTCTTGATTTCCATACAAATTTCCACACATCATTAACTTCCATTAGTATGTAATGATGTATACAATTACATACACTTGTTATTTATTTTTATTTTCATTTTTTATCAAGTCTATTATTCTTTTCGTATCTTATATTGTCTACATATAACCAAATAGTGCATTTAATATTAAATTACATAATAGTTACTCAAAAATTACCATTCGGCTAATTACTGGAGTTCCCACTTTCAGATTATTTTCTTCACTAAATTAAGTTCATAAAAGTTTAACTCATCACATTATCAAATTATTTCAAATTAATTCATCAATTAACCCTAGTTCACTTAATTATATTTCGGTATCCAAAGATCACTCAATTCAATTTCCACATCTATATATATACATATATATATATATATACACACACACTTAATACAATACTCATATTTATTATATTTATAATTCTAGTTTTATTAATACAAAACAAACAATAAAGTATTACAAACTTAGAAAAATTATATTCTTATAATTAAAATTTACCAATTCAGCTTACTCAAATAAAGTTTAATTACTTATACCTTATGAAATATTAGTTAATAAGACCTAAACGAACTTGTCTCCAAAAGGATGAAAGTACATAGTTATCCAGTTATGAACAACATATAATTCATATTCCTTAAGTATAACCATTCATATGAGTGTATTTATGGTTCTATATTTTGATTAGCTCATTCATTTCATTAGACATAAAACATTCAAAATCATTGGCCAATTAGCTTAGTGAATAAGGAATTAAATTTTCAATCTAATGTTTATTAAATCCAAATATCCTTACATCAAATTCCACCATCTTGATTTGAGGCCCACATAACTCTTTTTATTGAATTTCGATTACATCATGTTCCTAAATTAAACATTTTACCCTATTCATCATACTTACATTTATAAAATATATGGTACCAATAGTTCAATTAAGTTTCATAATGGGTTGTTAAACAATTCTTAGCACCTCCAGAAGTTTCTTTTATTATGATAAATATAGCAAGGTTAATTGATCATTTCATTGTTTAAGCACTAAAATATTTTCTATTTTTGCCATACTGCATCCAATTATCTTATTCCTTAATTATACTGACTACAATTCTATTATTGCTTAAATTATAGTCATAATCTCCGTAGCTTTAGCTTATGATTCCATCCAATATATTTGTTTCTAATACTATTTCCTTAGTTACTAACCAACATCTCTCACAATATGTGCAAATTACTCATTAATTCAGTAGACAATTTCACCTTAAACAGAGGATCTTCTCTATTAGAAATTTCAAATCACACTGTAATTAACTTCTCAAAACCACCAATTTACAACATTTAGCAATTACTTAATCCCGAATTTAACAACATAATGAAATTAAAACAATACTAAAAATTCCTTTTATTATTAAATCTATTGAACTAACTTAATTCGTTTAAAATCCCAATAATAGGCATTTAATTTGAAAGAAATCAACCAATTCTTAACCATTAATTAAACTTTAATTACTAAAAATTATAAAAATAAATTTGGTAATCACATACCATTCAGTGTCAAATTTCTGAATTTTTCCATTATTCTGTCCATTTTTGTGCTCACCGGACAGTTACTGGAGCTTCGCCAAACCAGTGATCGGAGCCTCATTAGTGCAAGATCGAAATCACCAGGAGTTGGATGATGCTGAGGGGAGTCCATTAGCGGTGGTCACGCACTCAAAGGACTCCGTTTATGGCCGGGATCTAACAAAAACTATCGGAGACTTTATTTCTCCGATCTGTCTGTTACCAGTAACTGGGGAAGAGCAGAGGACACCGAAAGAATCGTCTAGCCACGAGAAATCTTATGATAGTGATCGTGATGCCAGTCATAAGGGCTAGTCACCGGAATAGGAGGGTGAAGGCTTTGACCATGAAAGAGAGAAAAAAGGGAAAGGGAAGATCATGATGTCGAACACTGGGGTGGAGCAACAATGAGAGGGCAGTTGGTGGTGAGAGAGCAGTGAGACGAATACCGGTAAGCTACACCAGTGATTGGCGATGAAGAGGGCTATAGCGCCCCCTTCCTCCTCTTCGTTCCCGACGTCGTCCAGTGCCTACACCTCCTTTCTTTTTCATTTTCTTTTTTTTTTCTCTTATGTCATTTGCAATTTGTGGCCCCCCAATAATTCTAGAATTCTCCACTACCTCTAGAATTTGTTGCTTGCCTTATTTCTTCTTTTTGTTTGGTCTATATTATTATTATTATTATTATTATTATTATTATTATTATTATTATTATTATTATTTCATACGTATATTTACTTAATTGATTTTATTTTAAGTTCGTTGCTGAATATGTTTTAATTAGATATAAATACTTCACAAGCTAAAATCATTTACGAATTAGAAAATATTTTCAATCGAGTCAAAATCGGGCATTACACCCACTGTGTCAATCTAAGATTTTAAACACCTTTGAAGTTTTAAATGCCACCACTTTGTTTCATTCTCTTACCTCTCAAATTTTTCTTCTTCTCTCTCAATTTTTATGATTCTTTTCTTCTTCAAAAGGCATCTAATTAAAGTAAGTTTCTATCCCCATTATTTTTTTAATTGTGCTTTATTTAATTTAATTATGTAATTTTGTTTTTGGTTTGTGGGCATTTTTCTTAATTGTATTCAACCTCTATACAGTTTTTAAGGTTATCTTGTGCATATTTTTATGTTGAAAATATATGGTATTTTGTGTTGGGATGTTGTTTATAGGAATTTATCTTATTAGTATACTATTTGTTTGCTTTTGGGCATGAGCACGGTTTCAATTTCATTACATTTGTTTTTAATTTTCCTATGCTTATTAAGTGTTTGATAAAATACCTAAGTGATAATTATTAGCTATTTTTGCCTCATTTCTTTCAAATCTTCTCACACAAATTGATCTTATACCCTAAGAATCATGTTTCAATGTTCATTAAGACATAATTCAGTAGTTTGATTATGTGATGCCGTATCTTGCCTTTGATACCTTGTTGTATTTTGGTCATGGTTTTAGTATCATTTTGCCTATGTTGCTTGATCTTATTATTGATTTTCCTCTATGAGGTGACAAGTTATTGATGGAATATGACATGGTATGATAATCATGATAGCACAGCGGAAAAACAAAAATTTTATCATACATACCATACATATCCAAAGATAGGAACGAAAACATGCAATTTTAGGGTTTTGAAACTTACAATAGATGATGCCTTTTTATTCTTTGATTTTGTGATGTCCAGCAACCAAGATGCCTTTATCCACCTTAGTTCTCGATCACCAATGCCAAGGAACAGCCTTTTGCGCCACTCCCTCTATTCTCACACACACACTTGCACCGACGGCTTAAAATCGAGATTGCTAGCTCTCTTTTTCGGTATTGTGTAATGGTTATAGTTTGAAGCTACAAAACTTGATTTTGTACTTCTTTAGATTGCTATTACTGCTCAATAACACAAGAGAATGAGGAACAATCCTTTCTCCTTGTGAAAAAATTGAACAAAAGAATTAAGAGAGAGAGAGTCACTATTCACGAGTTACTATTCATGCCACAAAAAAATTAGGTTTAGGGCTTTATTTCTTTTAATATATATGCTTATCCTTTGGCAAGTCATTAATCTTAATTCAACTATCCTAAGATAATTAATTCAAACTCTATCACTTCCTAAAGATAAGTAATATATTTTGAATTAAACTCCTTTGAATTTAAATTCAAATTTGAAATAAAACATAAGACATTTAAATAAATGAAATCACTTAATTAAATATATAAGTGATTTAATTTAATTTAAATTCCTTTAGGCTTTAATATTCAATTAACTTAATTAACACAAGATAATTAATTAATTGAAATTAAACCTTATGGGCTGAATTTCTCTCTCTCATGGACCAAAGCCCAATAGCAATATTATAACCCATTACATACATTAATTGGACTTTAATTAAAAGCCCAAATTAATGTCCAATACTTAATTTAAATATTTTAAGCCCAATGCTTTGTGTGCGATCCTATAGGTCCATTTAATGTTGGCAATGAATTAATAAATTAATTCAAAGGCTATATATATTCTCTAGCAAGATATTATAGCATTCCAAATTAAATGAAAATGCATATGGCATTTGGTGACCTAATGCAATTTCGCATAGTCCCTTACCCATAAATATCAGAATTAATATAAGGCATGGAACTAGTCATCCTTATATACATTAATTCATTTCTTGATATTCCAGTGACACTGAACTCTCAGATAAATAATGATTACTCATTATTTCATCTCGGTATGGCCATACACTTCTCAGTTCACTGATCAAGTGGCCGGTGATATTTTTCTCTCTTATCGAGAGGGGTAATCCCTTCACTTCTCTCATGCTCTCTAACATGAATCAGTGCATACCCAATCATACCCGTACTTGTCACTCTGTTACGAGCACGTTAGGTGTATGTCAAAGTACACAGTAATTCATAAAGAGTTTCATAGAGATTTCAGGTCTAAGAACTCCGATACAAAACTTGCATATGAGAAACACTTATGACTTGTACCATGTAGTGTTCTCATGAGCGGATCGAATCCAGATACCATGTTCTTTAACATGTATCTATGATCTCTGATTGACACTCTTGTCCTAATGATCCGTAAGACAGAACTCATAAGATCAGAGAGAGCATACTAGTCTTAATTCATTTGTTATTCCCATAACAATGACTGACTAGGGATATTTAGAATGATGTCTCATTTGTTTCAAGGTCTTACAATCCATGTGCCTCACACATGATAACTTAAACCGAAACGACATTCTTGGATAGTTTTATCAATTGATATGCACAGGAATACAAAAGATAAAACTAATGCCTCATTTTATTAATTTCAAGTGTTTCGTTACAATGCATTGGGGCTAGGGCTTACACTAACAATCTCCCACTAGCACTAGTCCCAATTAGGCATAGCCCTAAGACCGAACGCTCTCAAATGAGCTTCGTGCAGATTTGGACGTAATTGTTTCGTCAAAGGATCTGCTACATTGTCTTCACTTGATATCTTGCTAACCTTGACGTCCCCACGATCAATGATTTCTCTGATCAAGTGGTACCTTCTGAGTATGTGTTTGGATTTCTGGTGTGACTGGGGCTCCTTGGCCTGTGCAATGGCCCCGTTATTGTCACAGAAAATTTCTAATGGATCTAGGACGCTTGGGACCACTCCTAATCCATTAATGAAATTTTTAATCCAAACAACCTCTTTTGCAGCCTCACTTGCTGCAATATACTCAGATTCTGTAGTTGAGTCGGCAACGGTTTCTTGCTTCGAGCTTCTCCAGCTGACAGCACCACCGTTCAAAACAAAAACAAACCCAAATTGCGATCTAGAATCCTGAGTGCTGGTCTGAAAAGCAGCATCGGCATAACCTTGTATGACGAGCTCTTCTTGACCACCATACACCAAGAAGTGATCCTTAGTCCTTCGCAGGTACTTCGGGATCCCTTTTACAGCAGACCAGTGCTTCTCACCAGGGTCTTGTTGAAACCTACTGGTTATACTCTGTAAGACCCCTAACATGACCCTATTTTAATTCGTATATTTTTATTGAGGATTTTGTATAAGTAAGGGTCAATGGAGTGTGTTATTATGTTAATTGCATGGAAATAAAATTTAAAGGTAAGGTTTAATTTTTATTGAGGGTATAATCGAAGAATAAGTATTGTTTTAGGGTAAATTGGTAATGATGAAATTTTTATAGGTCAATTGGGAATTAGAGAACAATGGAGAGGTTAATGTATGAATAAAGTAAATGTGGGGTATGATTTGTGACATGCAAATAATAGGATGATAATTGGGTAACATGCAAAATCTTGAGGGATTAAAGAGGATATTGGCCAAAGTATTATATATATGAGTTTTTGTAGTGGAAAGAAAGAGAAAGTGGAAATTGTGAGGGAGAGTGGGTCGGCATTCCTTGAGAGAAATCCAGAAAATTCCCATCTCTTCTTCTTCCCTTATTTTCTTCTAAATCCTCTCAAGAAATTAGTTGATAAGTTTTGTTGGTTCAACAAGTGTTTAAAACATTAAACTCTAAGGTAAATGATCTCTACTGAATTTCATCATTATTATCTTCATCTTCTTCTCATCTTGCTTGTGGTAATGAAGATCAAGTGCTGGAAATGATGAATGAATTTTGGTTGTAGTCAAAGAAGGAGGAGATAGGAAGGATAAAGGGAAAGACATAGCAAGAGATTGAAAGCTTGAGTGTGATAAGTTTCAGAAAAAGGTATGGGAATTTAGGATTATTCATGTTGCATGTGAGTGTATCTACTTGAATATGATGAGTTTTGCTTGAATCTTGACATGCATGTGAGTTTTCTTGACATGCATGTGAGTTTTAAAGAATTCTGGGTTTGAGTTCATTGGACCTAGATGCATTGTTTTGGCAATATCTAGAGTTTAAAAATAGATATTGAGATGATTCAAAATGGGTATTAAACTAGACGTATAGACAAAGATTTCATAAGGAGAAATCACATTCAAATTCTGTCTCTAGATATTTTTTATGATTTATTGAATTTAGGAAAACTTCTAAATTCGGATTCTGGACCAGGTTGGGAAAAATTGAGATATCTGTATGTACAATGATCATAATGACATGAAATTAATTTCTATGAAAATTAGACTCATAAATACACATTTTATATGAATGAAGTAATGCCAAATTTTATTTCTAAGTTTGACAAATAATTAGCATGAAATTCGTTGAATCTGTTGGGACTGTAAGGGTACAGATGTTGGTATTTTGGGCATAAGTAATAGCAGAGAAGTCAAAATATTATTCTGTAAAATTATGAGTAAACTAGATACCTAGTAGTACGTTTTTGATGAAGAAATGTTGGTCTAAATCTCTCTTGATTTTATGCTATGAATTTTTATAAGTGACAGCCCCCACTGTTTTGGTTTTATAAACAGCCTATAGTGTTTTTCAAATAAATCGAGTTATAGACCAGATATTAAGATTAATTTTGATGCTCTGGAAACTAGACACATAGGGGAATAAGATTGTAGAAGTCCATTTTGCCTAAAAATGACATCTTCAATTTCAAATTTGGCTCACAAGTCGAGTCCAGAATGCTGCCCTGTGCAGATTTTTGTGATATTTTATTCTATGACTTTTAATTAATTGAAATAAAAAGTTGTTTATGTGATTGTAAAATAAATTGGATAGAGCATGTAATATGACTATAAATGAAGGATTTATAGGCATATATATACATTCGTATGTGTACATAAATAAATATTAGTGATGAAAATATCTAACTTATACATATAATTAGATTTGTACATGATTGTTATATGCCAAATTGATGTACACATATGTAATCCTATGATATGAAAGTGCACATGAGTTGAATGATGATAAAGGCATATATATAGATAAACATGCTTATAAGAATAAGCCTACTATATGCGAATGTACCTACAGGTATGTATATTTATAATTATGTTTATGAGTGTACGAGCATGTATTTACCCTATGAGATAGATGATGTTTTAGCATGACTATGAATATGTGAGATGCTGAATGAGAATATAATCAAGTTTATGATATGATTATGTATATGAGTGTATGAGCATGAATTATTGCCTGCAATAGAGTTCAGATATGGATAGATAGGCGCCTATAGGGAATTGCAGCTGCCAAAGTCGATCCTGCTGGATCTTATACAGCCCATTAGGGTTGTTTATTTTTACCCTCGTGTGGGTGCTCACGTGCGAGCATTTGACCGGTCCAAAGTATAGTTGGCCCTACTTGGGTCCATAGTTATGATATCTTCGGATATCTATCATTTGATACCCTCGGGTATCCATCGATCCCGTTATCCATTCTTAGAACTTAAGCAGGCTAAAGTAAAGTAATAAAATTTCAAAGTTATTCACAGTATGAGATATGCATCTGATATATGAATTATTATGGTTAACAGTGACTATTTGAGCACGACTTAATATTTGTTTACATGATATATGGATCACTTCATGAACTATAACTAGTATGCTGATTCAATTGTGAAAAGTTATCTTGTTATGCAAGCTATTGTATTTTATATTTTTCTTTTCTTTTGCCATATGAGTATTGTTGCTAGTTATTTTATATTTTTGACGACCACTGTGAGTGGTTGTCTTTCACGTTTAGAATTTCCCACTAAGCTGTAAAGCTTAGCACGGGTTATTTGATTCGTGTAGGTTTTGGGTAGCGAAGACTTTTTGCACAGGATCTAATTCTGCATCAGGACAGGCCAACACCAGTCGATAGAAGTTGATGTAGGAAATTTTGATAAATTTTGTTTAGCTCCTTACATGTATAACGTGTTTAAGAGTTGTAATATGTATATATATATATATGTATATTATATAAAAGTAAAGACTGTAATAATCTCATGATGAGAATACTAGTATATGCATGCATGATGAAATTAGAATTACTTTATATAAATGTATTGATATGATGAATGCTAAGCATGAAAGTACAATAGCTACAGTATGATGATATAGTCATATGACTTGATGAATTAAAATGGCATAGTTTGCATTGGATATAGTAAACATGGGATATAGGGTGTTACAATTTGGTATCAGAGCATAGGTTTAGCCTTTTCTGGGCAATGTGAGTATAGGATCTTTTTATATGAGATAGTATTGTGTTGGCCTAATGCAGAAGTTCCTATTTTCTTATAGATTAAAGATGAAGAATTCCTCTAGGGATACTATAGAAGAATCGGCTGAAAGTAATTTGCCGGTTTGATTTTGATGTATGTGTAACTAGTCCATTGGGACATAGTACAATTGTTAATAAGGTGTGTAAAGACTGTCCTATAATAGTTCAAGGGAGAGAGTTTCCAGCAGATTTGATTGTATTGCCTTTTCATGAGTTTGATGTAATTTTAGGAATGGATTGGTTATCCAAGCATCATGCAGTGGTGAATTGTGAAATGAAAACAGTAACCCTCAGGAATGATGAAGGAAAGGAAGTGGTAGTAGAAGGCAATTGTTCTAAGCTATCAACTAATATTATATCAGCAATGCAAGCTAGACGTTGCCTTAGAAAAGGATGTGAAGCATTTTTAGCTTTAGTCCTTGACTCAAAAAGGGATACAGTGGAGCTTGACAAAATACGGATTGTGAAAGAATTTCCAGAAGTATTTCCTGAGGAATTACCTGGTCTTCCCCCAGAAAGAGATGTTGAGTTATCTATTGATCTGTTACCTGGTACAACCCCGATCTCTAGGGCACCATACAGAATGGCTCCATCTGAATTAAAAGAGTTGAAGGTTCAATTACAGGAATTATTAGACAAAGGTTTCATCAGACCCAGTGTGTCACCTTGGGGTGCTCCGGTTTTATACGTTAAGAAGAAGGATGGGTCTATGAGAATGTGTATCAACTATAGACAGTTGAACAAAGTGACAGTGAAGAACAAATATCCTTTGCCACGAATAGAGGATTTATTTGATCAGTTAAGTGGTGCTGGTGTGTTTTCAAAGATAGATTTGCGATTAGGATATTATCAGCTCAGAGTTAAAGATGGGGATGTTCCTAAGACTGCATTTAGAACTCGTTATGGGCATTATGAATTTTTAGTCATGCCATTTGGGTTGACTAATGCACCTGCTGCATTTATGGATCTTATGAATAGGGTATTCAGACCCTATTTGGATCAATTTGTTGTTGTGTTTATTGATGACATATTGGTCTACTCAAGAAATGAAATTGAACATGCTGAACATTTGAGGATTGTTTTACGAACCTTGAAAGAAAACAAGTTGTTTGCCAAATTGAGTAAATGTGACTTCTGGCTGAAGGAAGTTTCTTTCCTAGGTCATGTTGTATCGGCTGAAGGTGTTAGGGTTGATCCAAATAAAATTGAAGCTATTGTTAATTGGAGACCACCAAGGAATGTACATGAAATTAGAAGTTTTCTTGGGTTGGCAGGTTACTATCGTCGTTTTGTGAAGGGTTTTTCTGTCATTGCTTCACCCCTCACTAAGCTGTTGAGAAAGAATATTAAGTTTGAATGGTCTGATCGTTGTCAAGCAAGCTTTGAAAGGTTGAAGAAGATGTTGACTGAGGCTCCAGTGTTGACTCAACCTATGGCAGGGAAAGAGTATGCAATGTACAGTGATGCTTCTAAGGTTGGTTTGGGTTGTGTATTGATGCAAGATGGTAAAGTTATAGCTTATGCATCTAGACAGTTGAAAACATATGAACAGAACTACCCGACTTATGATCTAGAACTGGCAGCTGTGGTATTTGCTTTAAAGATTTGGCGGCATTACCTGTATGGGGAGAAGTGCAGGATTTATACTGATCATAAAAGTCTCAAGTATTTGCTTACTCAGAAAGAGCTTAATTTGAGGCAGAGGAGATGGTTGGAACTATTCAAAGACTATGAATGTATAGTTGATTACCACCCAGGAAAAGCAAATGTGGTTGCTGATGCTTTGAGTCGTAAGTCAATGGCTGTATTGATGTTAAAACAGTGTAGATGGAGATTTACTTTGGATGGTGCTTTACTAGCACAGCTTAAAGTTAGGCCCATGGTCAGGCAGACAATGATTGATGCTCAGAAGGATGATGTAAAGTTACAACAGATTGTTAAAGCAAGTGATGAAGGTAATCAATCTGACTTTTTAGTGAAAGAAGATGATGGTGTATACTACCATGACAGGTTATGTATCCCTGATGACAAAGAAGTGAAAAGAATATTGTTGCATGAAGCACATAATACTGCATTTACTATGCATCCAGGTGGGAACAAGATGTATCAAGAGTTGAAACAGTTTTACTGGTGGCCTGGCATGAAGAAGGATATTGTTGATTATGTTTCTAAATGTCTAACATGTCAGCAAGTGAAAGCAGAACATCAGTTTCCTTCAGGTCTCCTGAATCCCACTCCAATTCCACAATGGAAGTGGGAAGACATTACCATGGATTTTGTTACTGGTTTGCCTCTTTCCCAAAGGAAAAATGATGCTGTATGGGTAATAGTGGATAAGTTAACAAAAGTAGCTCACTTTTTACCGGTTCGAACAGATTATTCCATGGATAGGCTTGCAGAATTGTATGTGAATGAGATTGTACGGTTACATGGTATACCTGTGTCTATAATTTCAGATCGAGATCCAAGGTTTACATCAAGATTTTGGCAAAGTTTACAGCAAGCTTTGGGAACACAGCTCAAGTACAGTACAGCTTTTCATCCTCAAACGGATGGGCAATCCGAAAGGGTTATTCAGATTCTCGAAGATATGATGAGGGGATGTGCTTAGGAGTTTTCTGGAAGTTGGGATAAATATGTAGCCTTAATGGAATTTGCTTATAATAACAGCTATCAGAAGAGTATTCAAATGGCACCATATGAGGCTTTATATGGCAGAAAATGTAGAACTCCAGTCTGCTGGACTGAGTTGACCGAATGTAAGTTAATTGGTCCTGACCTTGTTAGAGATACAGAAGAAAAGGTTCAAGTTATCAAGCAGAGGCTGAAAGAAGCGAGTGACAGGCAGAAATCATATGCTGACCTTAAAAGAAGGGATATCGAGTACCAAGTGGGTGACAAAGTATTTTTTAAGGTATCTCCTTGGAGAAAAGTGCTTAGATTTGGGAAAAAGGGAAAGCTCAGTCCGAGATTCATTGGTCCGTACGAAATTCTTCAAAGAGTCGGACCAGTAGCTTATAGATTGGCTCTTCCTATGGAGTTGGCCAAGCTACATGATGTGTTTCATGTATCTATGCTTCGAAGATATCGCTCGGATGAATCTCACAAGATACAAGTTCAAGATATTCAGTTACAGCCGGATTTCACTTATGATGAGGAGCCGAAGAAAATTTTGGCTAGGGAGATCAGGCAATTGAGAAACAAGCAGATCCTTCTGGTTAAAGTACTTTGGCAACATCATGGTGTACAAGAAGTAACTTGGAAACCAGAGGCAGCCATGAAGAAGCAATATCCTCAGTTGTTTAATTCAGGTATGAATTTCGAGGACGAAATTCTTTAAGGGGGAGAGATTTGTAAGACCCCTAACATGACCCTATTTTAATTCGTATATTTTTATTGAGGATTTTGTATAAGTAAGGGTCAATGGAGTGTGTTATTATGTTAATTGCATGGAAAAATAATTTAAAGGTAAGGTTTAATTTTTATTGAGGGTATAATCGAAGAATAAGTATTGTTTTAGGGTAAATTGGTAATGATGAAATTTTTATAGGTCAATTGGGAATTAGAGAACAATGGAGAGGTTAATGTATGAATAAAGTAAATGTGGGGTATGATTTGTGACATGCAAATAATAGGATGATAATTGGGTAACATGCAAAATCTTGAGGGATTAAAGAGGATATTGGCCAAAGTATTATATATATGAGTTTTTGTAGTGGAAAGAAAGAGAAAGTGGCAATTGTCAGGGAGAGTGGGTCGGCATTCCTTGAGAGAAATCCAGAAAATTCCCATCTCTTCTTCTTCCCTTATTTTCTTCTAAATCCTCTCAAGAAATTAGTTGATAAGTTTTGTTGGTTCAACAAGTGTTTAAAACATTAAACTCTAAGGTAAATGATCTCTACTGAATTTCATCATTATTATCTTCATCTTCTTCTCATCTTGCTTGTGGTAATGAAGATCAAGTGCTGGAAATGATGAATGAATTTTGGTTGTAGTCAAAGAAGGAGGAGATAGGAAGGATAAAGGGAAAGACATAGCAAGAGATTGAAAGCTTGAGTGTGATAAGTTTCAGAAAAAGGTATGGGAATTTAGGATTATTCATGTTGCATGTGAGTGTATCTACTTGAATATGATGAGTTTTGCTTGAATCTTGACATGCATGTGAGTTTTCTTGACATGCATGTGAGTTTTAAAGAATTCTGGGTTTGAGTTCATTGGACCTAGATGCATTGTTTTGGCAATATCTAGAGTTTAAAAATAGATATTGAGATGATTCAAAATGGGTATTAAACTAGACGTATAGACAAAGATTTCATAAGGAGAAATCACATTCAAATTCTGTCTCTAGATATTTTTTATGATTTATTGAATTTAGGAAAACTTCTAAATTCGGATTCTGGACCAGGTTGGGAAAAATTGAGATATCTGTATGTACAATGATCATAATGACATGAAATTAATTTCTATGAAAATTAGACTCATAAATACACATTTTATATGAATGAAGTAATGCCAAATTTTATTTCTAAGTTTGACAAATAATTAGCATGAAATTCGTTGAATCTGTTGGGACTGTAAGGGTACAGATGTTGGTATTTTGGGCATAAGTAATAGCAGAGAAGTCAAAATATTATTCTGTAAAATTATGAGTAAACTAGATACCTAGTAGTACGTTTTTGATGAAGAAATGTTGGTCTAAATCTCTCTTGATTTTATGCTATGAATTTTTATAAGTGACAGCCCCCACTGTTTTGGTTTTATAAACAGCCTATAGTGTTTTTCAAATAAATCGAGTTATAGACCAGATATTAAGATTAATTTTGATGCTCTGGAAACTAGACACATAGGGGAATAAGATTGTAGAAGTCCATTTTGCCTAAAAATGACATCTTCAATTTCAAATTTGGCTCACAAGTCGAGTCCAGAATGCTGCCCTGTGCAGATTTTTGTGATATTTTATTCTATGACTTTTAATTAATTGAAATAAAAAGTTGTTTATGTGATTGTAAAATAAATTGGATAGAGCATGTAATATGACTATAAATGAAGGATTTATAGGCATATATATACATTCGTATGTGTACATAAATAAATATTAGTGATGAAAATATCTAACTTATACATATAATTAGATTTGTACATGATTGTTATATGCCAAATTGATGTACACATATGTAATCCTATGATATGAAAGTGCACATGAGTTGAATGATGATAAAGGCATATATATAGATAAACATGCTTATAAGAATAAGCCTACTATATGCGAATGTACCTACAGGTATGTATATTTATAATTATGTTTATGAGTGTACGAGCATGTATTTACCCTATGAGATAGATGATGTTTTAGCATGACTATGAATATGTGAGATGCTGAATGAGAATATAATCAAGTTTATGATATGATTATGTATATGAGTGTATGAGCATGAATAAAGTATTGCCTGCAATAGAGTTCAGATATGGATAGATAGGCGCCTATAGGGAATTGCAGCTGCCAAAGTCGATCCTGCTGGATCTTATACAGCCCATTAGGGTTGTTTATTTTTACCCTCGTGTGGGTGCTCACGTGCGAGCATTTGACCGGTCCAAAGTATAGTTGGCCCTACTTGGGTCCATAGTTATGATATCTTCGGATATCTATCATTTGATACCCTCGGGTATCCATCGATCCCGTTATCCATTCTTAGAACTTAAGCAGGCTAAAGTAAAGTAATAAAATTTCAAAGTTATTCACAGTATGAGATATGCATCTGATATATGAATTATTATGGTTAACAGTGACTATTTGAGCACGACTTAATATTTGTTTACATGATATATGGATCACTTCATGAACTATAACTAGTATGCTGATTCAATTGTGAAAAGTTATCTTGTTATGCAAGCTATTGTATTTTATATTTTTCTTTTCTTTTGCCATATGAGTATTGTTGCTAGTTATTTTATATTTTTGACGACCACTGTGAGTGGTTGTCTTTCACGTTTAGAATTCCCCACTAAGCTGTAAAGCTTAGCACGGGTTATTTGATCCGTGTAGGTTTTGGGTAGCGAAGACTTTTTGCACAGGATCTAATTCTGCATCAGGACAGGCCAACACCAGTCGATAGAAGTTGATGTAGGAAATTTTGATAAATTTTGTTTAGCTCCTTACATGTATAACGTGTTTAAGAGTTGTAATATGTATATATATATATATGTACATTATATAAAAGTAAAGACTGTAATAATCTCATGATGAGAATACTAGTATATGCATGCATGATGAAATTAGAATTACTTTATATAAATGTATTGATATGATGAATGCTAAGCATGAAAGTACAATAGCTACAGTATGATGATATAGTCATATGACTTGATGAATTAAAATGGCATAGTTTGCATTGGATATAGTAAACATGGGATATAGGGTGTTACATACTCAGTGCATGAGCAACATCCAACCTAGTACGTAACATAGCGTACATGATAGATCCAATAGCAGATGCATATGGGATTCTACTCATGTTGTCCCTTTCCTCTTTGGTTTTAGGGCACTGTTCTTTAGTCAAAGGAACTCCCAAAGCCAAAGGTATGTATCCTTTCTTTGAGTCTCCCATACTAAAACGCTTTAGTACTTTGTCTATGTACTTTTCTTGACTTAGTCCCAAAAGCCGATTCGATCTATCTCTATAGATTCGAATACCAAGTATTGTCTCGGCTTCACCTAAGTCTTTCATTGAGAAACAATTTCCCAACCATTGCTTAACCTTTTGTAATGTTGGAATATCATTCCCAATGAGAAGGATGTCGTCCACATATAGGACCAGAAACACTACTATGCTCCCAATAACCTTCTTGTACACACAAGGCTCATCTTCGTTCTTGATGAAGTCAAATTCTTTGACTGCCTCATCAAAGCGAAGATTCCAACTTCGGGATGCTTGCTTTAATCCATAAATGGATTTTTGAAGCTTGCATACCTTCTTAGGATGCTTGGGATTGACAAAACCTTCAGGCTGTGTCATATACACATCCTCAAGTAAATTTCCGTTAAGGAAAGCAGTTTTGACATCCATTTGCCATATCTCATAATCATGATATGCAGCTATGGCAAGCAAGATCCTAATGGACTTGAGCATGACTACAGGCGAAAAGGTCTCGTCATAGTCTATACCATGAGTTTGTCGAAAACCTTTTGCTACTAGTCTACCTTTGTAGGTCTTATCAGCTTTTAGTTTGAATAACCACTTGCATTCAATTACCTTAGCACCTTCTGGTGGATCAACCACGGTCCAAACCTGGTTATCGTACATTGATTGCATCTCAGATTTCATGGCTTCAAGCCAATTATCCGAGTCTGGGCTTTCAATAGCTTCTCGGTAGGTAGTAGGATCCTCACGATCTACTAACTCAATAGTGTCACTGTCAGTGATTAGAAATCCATATCTCTCAATCTCCTGACGTACCCTACCGGACCTTCTAGGTTCTTGTGTAATGGGTTCTTGTTCCACAACTGGTTGTGAACTTGATCCCATTTCCAAACCATCCTCTATAGGAGTTTGTGGTGCTTGAATTTCTCCAAGTTCTACTTTACTCCCACTGTCTTTCTTGAGAAGGAACTCCTTTTCCAAGAAAACAGCCTTGCGAGCAACAAATACTTTGTTCTCGGCTTGTGAGTAAAAGTAGTATCCCTTTGTTTCTTTAGGATAACCCACAAACAAGCAGACAGTGGATTTGGACTCTAGTTTTTCAGATGTTAATTTCTTAACATGTGCTTCACAGCCCCAAATCCTGAGAAAAGACATATTGGGTTCTTTCCCAGTCCATACCTCGTATGGTGTCTTCTCAACTGCTTTAGTTGGAGTACGGTTCAATAGAAACGCAGCAGTTTCTAATGCATAACCCCAAATAGAGATAGGAAGATTAGCTTGACTCATCATAGATCGAACCATGTCCAACAGAGTTCGATTTCTCCTTTCGGACACACCATTCCATTGAGGTGTTCCAGGAGGAGTGAGCTGTGAAATAATACCACACTCCTTTAGATGACTGTCAAACTCTTGGCTTAAGTATTCGCCACCTCGATTTGATCGAATGGCTTTTATACTTTTGCCAAGTTGGTTTTCTACTTCATTCTTAAACTCTTTGAATTTCTCAAAAGTTTCAGACTTGTACTTCATCAGATAGACATAGCCATATCTACTGAAGTCATCTGTGAATGTCACGAAGTAGCTAAAACCACCTCTAGCATGTGTACTTAAAGGTCCACATACATCGGAATGTATTAGTTCCAATAAGCCATTAGTCCTCTCGCCATTTTTATTAAAAGGACTCTTTGTCATTTTTCCATGCAAACATGGCTCGCATGTATCATAAGACTCTAAGTCGAATGACCCAAGCACTCCAGTTTTGTGGAGTCTTGAAATGCGTTTTTCGTTTGCATGTCCTAAGCGACAATGCCAGAAGTAAGTAGGGTTCAATTCGTTTGATTTAACCCTCTTTGTATTAATGTTGTATATGGACTCTTTGTTTTGTAAATCAAGGATATAAAGGCCATTTTACAACATGGCATTGCCATAAGAAATGCCTTGGCGACGAATATGAGCATTGCCATTTTTAATAACAAAATCAAATTCATCATTATCCAAACATGAAACTGAAATAATGTTTCTGCTCATAGCAGGCACATAATAACAATTATTCAAAACAATACAAAGTCTGGAAGGTAAAGTGAGGTGATAGTCGCCTATCTCCATGGCAGCAACTCATGCTCCATTCCCCACACGGAGGTCCACTTCATTCTTCCCAAGTAACCGCCTATTTCTTAACCCCTGCACATTTGAACAAATGTGAGAACCATAACCGGTATCCAATACCCAAGTGGTAGAAATAGAAAGGTTAACTTCAACAACAAAAATACCAGAACTGGACGCCTTGGCTCCATTCTTCTTTTGTTCTTCCTTAAAGAGAGCGCAATTCTTCCTCCAATGCCCTATCTTGTTGCAATGGAAGCAAGTGCTCTCACTCTCTTTGAGCTTTGGTGCCTTGGGCTTGGATTGGGCTTGAGGTGCACTCCCAACTGACTTGGGTTTTCCCTTTCCCTTTCCCTTTCCCTTAGTAGGTCCCTTCTTAATTCCCTTTTGAACCATTAGTACGGGATTGGTCTTTCGAATGTTTTCTTCAGCATTCTTAAGCATCCCATGAAGCTCAGTGACTGACTTGTTCATTGCATGCATGTTATAATTCATCACAAATGGATCATAAGCAGCAGGCAATGATCCTAAGATCAAGTCAGTGGCCAATTCCTTTGGCACTAGTACCTCAAGCTTCTCAAGAGTATCAAGATACCCTTTCATCTTGAGTACATGGGTACTAACAGGAGTACCCTCAGCCATCTTGCAAGAAATTAAAGCCTTTGTTGTCACGAACCTCTCGTGACGAGCTTGCTCTTGGAACATCTCCTTTAGGTGCACCATGATTGCATAAGCCTCTTGGTCCATAAATTGCTTTTGCAATTCAGGCACCATAGTGGCCAGCATCAGACAGGTCACATCATTGGAGTCGCTCTTCTTGGTCTCAAAAGTTTCCTTTTGAACCGCAGAGGCGTTCCTTCCTGGTTCTTCAGGCAAGGGTGCATCCAAAACATACGACTTTTTCTCTTGCTTAAGAACTATTCTTAAGTTTCGAGACCAGTCTATGAAATTGGTGCCATTCAATTTGTCCTTTTCAAGGACCGATCGCAATGAGAAATTGTTATTTGAAGATGCCATTTTCAATCTACAATAAAATTTAGCAAGATTAAATGAGGTCTTATTACTGATCCCACAAACAGAATTAATATCCCTTTAAATAATTCGCGTTAGTGATTTTATGTGGGCCAAGATCCACTTTTCTCAACAACTTATTAGTCAAGCTGAGCTTGTACACCTAACAAGTTAAGTTACTTAGGTAGGAAAACTCCAATCATGTCTCGTACATGACTCTTGGATCAAATGGGCTAACATCTTAGGATGTTATAGCACAACCCATTTATTAGTTGCCTAGGTCCGGGCATCCCTTTCCATGATAAGTCCAACCTACATTCACAACCCATGCCTCACAAAGATAATCGGGTGCATCTAGGACTCCTAGTCTACGTGACCGATGATCGATGCCTTGACATGTTTCGAATTAGGAAGGCAACTTTGTGACTTACTATTTTTAGGGATTAATTTTATTACGGCTTATATGGCATACGCTTTGTCATCCATACATAGCATGCATATATATATAATTGCATAAAGTAAAGCGTGACAAACATGGGCCCAAAAACCTACAACTAAGATTCTATACTATTACATAAGAATCTTCGAGTTGGGCTTCTCCACTCCGGTGGGCTTCGTCTTGATTTACAAAGTCTTCAAATAAATTCTATTCTAAGAAATAAATGAAACTTTTACAATAAAATATAATGGCTCGCAGGCCATATTTTATTATAAAAACCCAGGGTCCATGAATGCACCATGCATATCCATTCATCACACCAAACAAGCAAATAAATATACATAGCATTCATGGATCAAACAAAGTCCAATTTTAATTAGATTTAGCCAAGCCCATTAATGGAAATTGTGTACTTGAACCTTTAAGAGATGACCCCGTGATGGGCCTGAGCCGAAGCCCAATGGACTAAATCCTCTTATTGAATAAGTTCTCTTAAAAGTCAAAACACAAACTAGTTAGATTTGTGCTATAAATCAACTCTACCATAATTTCCAATTTTGCGATTTTTAATTTTATGTCATACAGCCCATAAACATTAAAAATGCATATAATATGTGCTAACATGAATTAAAAATAAAATCATGAAGAACACATATATAGTACACGGCATTCATGCAAAAACAAACAAACAACAAAAACTAGTTGTTTAATGCTTATGTAATGCCATAAAATGCACAAACATTTAAATCAATTTTATGAGTCATTTAATAATCTAAATAAGTCCATAAATATTGATTTAATATTCTGTACCATTTTAATCTAAATGTGTTTTTACCATTTTAATCAAAACAAAGCAAACAATGTTGATTAAACATGTAACAAACACAAACTAGTCATTGTTTTAAGTGATTTTAAAATTAATCAATTAAATTGTCATGGACCAGAATTAAAACCAAATTTAAAATATGTCCAGACCTGATAATTAATCTTTAAATATCACTTACAAACATGCCAAAAACGTTTTTACATATAATTTTGAAAACTAGTTGTTAAACTAGCAATTTACATGCCAACTAGCACCTAGTTTCATAATTAACATGTACCATCAGGTATAAATAATTAAATCCGACCATTACCAGCCCTAATAACATCTTAGGACAGTATATTAACATGTCATATTAATTATAATACCTATCTAATCAATTAAAATCATTTTTACACCAAAACAATGCAAAAAACTCAAAACAGAAAATTTCAGATTTGCATGTTTTCAAAATAACGATTTTTAATTAATTTTTTCATGCATCTAAAGCACTAAAATAAGCATGTCTAGGCTCTGATACCACTGATGGAATATGACATGGTATGATAATCATGATAGCACAGCGGAAAAACAAAAATTTTATCATACATACCATACATATCCAAAGATAGGAACGAAAACATGCAATTTTAGGGTTTTGAAACTTACAATAGATGATGCCTTTTTATTCTTTGATTTTGTGATGTCCAGCAACCAAGATGCCTTTATCCACCTTAGTTCTCGATCACCAATGCCAAGGAACAGCCTTTTACGCCACTCCCTCTATTCCCACACACACACTTGCACCGACGGCTTAAAATCGAGATTGATAGCTCTCTTTTTCGGTATTGTGTAATGGTTATAGTTTGAAGCTACAAAACTTGATTTTGTACTTCTTTAGATTGCTATTACTGCTCAATAACACAAGAGAATGAGGAACAATCCTTTCTCCTTGTGAAAAAATTGAACAAAAGAATTAAGAGAGAGAGAGTCACTATTCACGAGTTACTATTCATGCCACAAAAAAATTAGGTTTAGGATTTTATTTCTTTTAATATATATGCTTATCCTTTGGCAAGTCATTAATCTGAATTCAACTATCCTAAGATAATTAATTCAAACTCTATCACTTCCTAAAGATAAGTAATATATTTTGAATTAAACTCCTTTGAATTTAAATTCAAATTTGAAATAAAACATAAGACATTTAAATAAATGAAATCACTTAATTAAATATATAAGTGATTTAATTTAATTTAAATTCCTTTAGGCTTTAATATTCAATTAACTTAATTAACACAAGATAATTAATTAATTGAAATTAAACCTTATGGGCTGAATTTCTCTCTCTCATGGACCAAAGCCCAATAGCAATATTATAACCCATTACATACATTAATTTGACTTTAATTAAAAGCCCAAATTAATGTCCAATACTTAATTTAAATATTTTAAGCCCAATGCTTTGTGTGCGATCCTATAGGTCCATTTAATGTTGGCAATGAATTAATAAATTAATTCAAAGGCTATATATATTCTCTAGCAAGATATTATAGCATTCCAAATTAAATGAAAATGCATATGGCATTTGGTGACCTAATGCAATTTCGCATAGTCCCTTACCCATAAATATCAGAATTAATATAAGGCATGGAACTAGTCATCCTTATATACATTAATTCATTTCTTGATATTCCAGTGACACTGAACTCTCAGATAAATAATGATTACTCATTATTTCATCTCGGTATGGCCATACACTTCTCAGTTCATTGATCAAGTGGCCGGTGATATTTTTCTCTCTTATCGAGAGGGGTAATCCCTTCACTTCTCTCATGCTCTCTAACATGAATCAGTGCATACCCAATCATACCCGTACTTGTCACTCTGTTACGAGCACATTAGGTGTATGTCAAAGTACACAGTAATTCATAAAGAGGTTCATAGAGATTTCAGGTCTAAGAACTCCGATACAAAACTTGCATATGAGAAACACTTATGACTTGTACCATGTAGTGTTCTCATGAGCGGATCGAATCCAGATACCATGTTCTTTAACATGTATCTATGATCTCTGATTGACAATCTTGTCCTAATGATCCGTAAGACAGAACTCATAAGATCAGAGAGAGCATACTAGTCTTAATTCATTTGTTATTCCCATAATAATGACTGACTAGGGATATTTAGAATGATGTCTCATTTGTTTCAAGGTCTTACAATCCATGTGCCTCACACATGATAACTTAAACCGAAATGACATTCTTGGATAGTTTTATCAATTGATATGCACAGGAATACAAAAGATAAAACTAATGCCTCATTTTATTAATTTCAAGTGTTTCGTTACAATGCATTGGGGCTAGGGCTTACACTAACAGTTATATGAATATTTATTTAGGAAATATTGACATGAATAATGAGTCTCATATGCTCTATTTTGACTCATTTGGTGGTAGTTATTAGCAATAGAATTTTCTTTTCAATAATATTCTTGTCATGCATTTGCCATGCTTGCAATCAATATGAGTTGTAAAGTTCATTTTGGATCTATTCTGTTTTACTTTTAATTTTAATGTCGTGAAGCTATGTGTTGTGCTTTCGTCATTTTAATTGAGCCATGTCTTGGCATTTATATGCTATTTTTGGTTTGTGCAGTGGCTCTAAAACACGCTCATAATGATGCTGGCTCTTGTTCAATAAAAATTTATGTACTTAGCTATTTTAATCCAAGCTATGCAATGACATATGAGTATTTTGTTGAAGCAAAATATATGATGCCTGCTTATTTAAATGACTTCTTTCTAGTCACAGTGGATGGTAATATGAAGCAAGAAGTGAATCAATTGAATGCTAATATTGATGGATGAAATTTGTCAAAAATAACGAGGAGGTGTATCCAAACATCAGCAGAGATTTTTTTACCAGATTTAGTTGCACTTTTAAAGATACCAATGACACTGATGGGATTGTATAATTCCAATTAAGTAGGAAGAAGTATAAGATCACCTTTAAGGAATTTATAGAGTATCTTGGGTTTTCGTTTGATGGTGCCAGAGAATTACTTAATTTCATACCTCGACAGAATTGTTGGTAATTAACGATGATGGTGAGCCTAGCACTTATGTGGCTAAAAAGACAAAAGTGCATCATTTCAAGAATCATGCATTGCACATTCTTCACCGATTATTGGCTTTGGTGTTTTATGGGCACATAAATAGTCTTGGCAATGTTAATTCGGCAAAAGTGCTAATTTTATGATTCATAGTTGTAGGCATTAAGTTGAATGGTGTTTATTATCTTTAAAGGAAGATTAAAGACCTTCAAAGGAAACCAGCTATTACGAAGAAAATTGCATTAGGTGGCATGGTCACAGTTTTAACTAAGGCAGTCAATCACAATAATCTTGGACCTTTACTTAGTCTAGCGATCTACATGGACCATAAGCTGTTTAAAAATCTAAAGATCATATTAAACACTTTTGGAAGACATTGGACTACCCATGCTGAGTACATCTTTAAGATAACCAAGGGTCACACACCACTGCCACCAGATACACCAGAGGATGATTCAAAGGAGGATGAGAAAGCTAAACTAGAGGGAGA
Source organism: Excoecaria agallocha (assembly GCA_037975025.1). Lineage (NCBI taxonomy): Eukaryota > Viridiplantae > Streptophyta > Magnoliopsida > Malpighiales > Euphorbiaceae > Excoecaria > Excoecaria agallocha. The sequence goes on from CM075816.1 coordinate 45,176,585, forward strand.
GGCTACTACTCTAGAGCCTAATACACACCCCACACCTCATATGATGGATTTTATGAAGGGTGTTTAAGCATGCTCAAATGTTTAAGCAAGTTAAATTAATAAGCTGCAGGAGCACATTAAGGCTATTCGTCTAAATCAAAAGCATTTTTAGGAATTTTTTGGAGCATTTTCCATCACCACCATCTCTATAACCACCATGGTGAGCTAAGTGTATTGCTACCTTATTGAGGACGACAAGATTTTTAGAGGAGGTTAGAGCTCAGTTGAGCTCATTTTTTCTATATGATTTTGAAAGTTTTTGAACAATCTCACAACCCTTTTTGTTCATGAATTATTTTAATTTTTATTTGTGATGTTTTTATTTATGTTCTTTTGTTTTCATTTAAGGTTTTTTTGTTTTTAGTATTTAATTGTATTACTTTATTTTTGTACTTGTGTTTTAAGTGGTTATTTTCATATTTTTGTTCTTTTATCTTTATTTTGTTTTTTTTAACTTAATTTATTTAGTTAAGTTTTTAGTTTGTGTATTAATTGTATAAGTTTAGTTTTGTTTATCATATAGCCTGCAGTTAATTTAGCTCGCTTAGTTTTATTTTTGAGTTTTAACTTAGAATTGTTTAGTGTTCAGAATCTTGATTAGCAATAAGACAGTCATGTTGTTTCATGAAATCTTAGCTAAGTTAGTGTTCAACTTGAACATTTTTGTAAGTTTCCAAACTTTGTTCATGATGATCAGTTTTTAAATTAAGAGAAAAGCTAGTGCATGAAGGTGGTTGAGTTAGGAATTTTAGAGCGCTAGAACCGTCCTATCACCCTTCGAAGCATTAAAACAACTCAAACAAGTTTAGGACATGATTTAGGTAATTTTTCTTGTTTATTCATTTAAAATACTTTTCACCTACCTTTATATGCATTTTATCCCTTGTTAGCCCTTTTGAGCCTCATAAGGCATGCTTAATGCATGCTACAATTCATTTTGTTGCTACACACATCTTTTTACCCTACAAGCCTAAAAACCTTTATTTATCCTTCTAAGAATTAGCTACTCTAGTAATGGAACTGATTAGTTTTTATGGGCACTTAAGTGTGTGTAGTTTATTAAATGGAGTTTAATTAGGGATGTTGTCAAAGGCAGGAACATAGAAATAATTTCTATTAAATGGAAATTATAGATACCCCTTGCTATCTAACTCTAAGGTTAAGCTAACTAAGTTTATTATTGAGAAAAAGAAAGAAAGAAAGAAAGAGATGAAGTTTGAATCAACAAGTTAGCATTATATAACAAGCTTTTAAGTGTAAGGTATTTTCAATAAAGAATAAAAGGCTATCAACTATCAATTTGATTGAGTTTGTGAAAATAAAAAGAAATTGGAAAAAGCTTCTCTTTTGTGCTTTAATCTTTTGTATTCCTGTGTAATTACATTTAGACAATTTGGGTAATATTATTGTGGGTGAAGTCTATTAGAAAGAGAATGTAGGTTTATACAACTTAAGGGTGGCTATTCTTTTTGCTTAACTTTAACAATTTTTTGATTAGCCTTTGCCTTAACCATATTATAACCGTATTGAAGTCCTAATGACTCTATCTTCAATTGAGTTATTTAGCAGAGATGACCTTAGGGTTCCAGTGCTAAAAGAGAGGTTTATGGCATTTCTAGAGTTTTAAGTGTGAAATTACATGTACATTTCGGTGTCCATTAATTTTGTAGCTTGGTTGCTAGACTGTACTAGAGTTTTGGTTTTGTAAGTACTTTAAATGTTTTGGTCTTGCACACACACATGTAAAATTTCTTATATTCTCTTGATTGAATCTATCTTGGTTAGGGTGTCATCAAGTGCTGCTATCAATTATTGATCTTAGTTTTTGAATTGCATGATTTTTAGTTTAGAGTTTGAAGATTTCAGAAATGTGGTTTGTTTAATTTTGCTCAAGGGCAAGCAAAAGCTAAGTGTGGGGTATTTGATAACCTCAAATTATGCCGATGCTTTAATGTGTTTTTAAGTGTGTTTTATAATTTAATTTATGTTAATTTAGGTGTTTTATGTTTAAATTTTTTGTGTTTAGAAAATTTAGTGTTTAAGGTTAATTTGTACTATTTTTGTAGGTTTAAAAGGATAATTTTGGAAATCAACCTAGCTGGGAAAATTCTTTGGCTCAATCAAGTCAGTTGATGAAGTTTTTCTTTAGTGCAAATTCAACAATTTAAGTAATGGAGGTAGATTCATGTGACTCGTTTTATCTCTTTTCTCACATGAGTTAACAAGCTAGAAAGATAAAGTGCACTCAAGCATTTAAGAAAGTTGTAAGCATATATATTGAAAGCTACAAAAGTATTGAACACATTAAAGAATAAAAGAATAAATGTAAAGATAAAATCATATATAAATCGGGGAGTTAATTGAGTTTATTTAAATGAGGACATTTGTCTTCGCACGCATGTTTACAAAAAGGCATCATATTTTGGTGTGTTTTAGATAAAAATATGATAATTGATCCCTTACGACTTTGGAAAAAGGAATTGTCTTAGTCAATTTAAAATATAAAATCTTTTGAACTTATAATGAAAATTTTCTTAATTTACATATTATTTTCTAGGTGAAAATTGGGACATTGTTCCTTTTTACCGTAAAAAAATCCCACTCAAACTTATATAAATTTATTTAATGGGTTTTTAGGTTATCATTCGATCAATAACACTTATTTAGACTAAATAAAGACACCAATAATAATAATAATAATAATAATAATAATAATAATAATAATAAAACGAAAAGAGAAGAAAAATGGAAATAGGTCTATGAACAGTATAAGAGGAATCACTAAAAGACAAAAAAAAGGAAAGAAACATGAGGTGTGTGAGTGACGGATGGAGGCAACGTGACTGGGACTTTTAGCGAAGGGAGTTTTTGACCACCGCCATAAACTCCTATCACCAAAGGTCTACAGAGTAACAAAACGAATTTAAAGGAAAAAAATTTTTTGCGATAGGAACAAGCGAGCTTCTCTAAAGCACCTGACAAAATAATTTACATAGAAACTAAGGAAGAAAACCCTAAAAAAACATTAAATAACATATAATAAAATACTAGTTAAACTATATGAAAAAATTATAATAAAATAAACAACTAGTTTAATTAAACTAATATAATTAATAAATTAACAAACAAACCAATTAAATAGTAAATAACCTAATATACTAAGTTAATTAAAAAATTAATATAATAAAACAATTAATTAAAATAATTAATAAAATAATAAAATTAACATAACAAATCTTTACCATATTATATGATAAAATAATTAATTTATTAACTAATCTAATAAATTAATTGACAAAATTAGTTAATAAATTTGCAATTAATTAACAATTAATTACAAATATGCGAAACTAACAACATATTACAATAGATCTACAAAATTAACAAATAATAAATAAGAAAAATATTATTTACATAATTAATTAAAACTAAATATTAAATTTATGGGTTTTAGGGACTCAAGAATATTACCTTCATTTGTAGGTTCTGTCAAAGAATGAGGATCTGATGCTTTTGGCTATTTCTTGATTTTTGGTGATTTTTTGGAATTTTTTGAAACTAAAAATATTGATTTTCTATGGGAGAGGATAGAAGAAAAGAAAGCAAAAAGAGAGGAGGAAGATCAAGATTAGGGGGCAAAGAGAGACTGAGATCAGGCTTAAGAAAGCCTTGAAAATCCCCCCCCCCCAAAAAAAAAACCCCAAATGAGATATGATTAAGGGGATTTTTCCCTAGCTTTTTTTTTCTCTGTTCTTAGGTGTAAAATGCACTTTGGGAGTGACTCATGAGCTCCACTCACGGACCTAGTCCGTGATTCAACAATAACTCATTAACCATTGACGTTTCCATTGACTTTTGGCTTTTTCCCTCTTTTTTCTCAGTTGACTAACCTCTAACCTAAAATGTTTTGCCATTTATAGGCCTGAAGATGACATTTTTTTCAACAAAGTGTCCCTTGACATTTGTTCCCATATGTCTTAGCTTTCTAATGAATAAAAAATAACTTAATTTTGTTGGTAGATTGGGATTTATGGCTAAAATAATAATGATTATTCCTAGGAAATATTTAGGGATTGAATTGGTGTTTTGACTTTGAAAAATTTTTGGGAATAATGGGTTAACAATTAAGTCATACACTCTCCATGAAAGTTTCTCCAAAATTAGTCTAGTTTCTATTAAAATTGAATTCACCTTAATATGAGCCTTATAGGGGGAGTTATACTTGAAATACTACAAACTAATCCAAGTACAGGGATAGATTCGGGTCATCTATGTTCAAAAATAATTTTGAAAACCTTAAGGACTGAAGTAGATTTAGGTATCTTCATCAAAGTTGTAAATTTATGTCTTAAGAATTAAATGGTTTTAAAATCATCTAATTATGAGCTTTTAAGGCTAAGATAAAGTCAAAAATCTCCAAACTTCTCTAAGTTTTCAAAATTGATTTTCTCGTTTTACACTGTTTGAAAGAGATAAATAAGCAAAAACCGAAAAAAAAGCTATTTTGAAAATATTAAAACCTCATGAAAGCCTAACACCTCTATTCCTTGTCCATTTTTGAAAAAACACTTCCTCATTAGATAACTTTGATCAGGAGCCACCTCAAGACCTAGTGTCTACAGTCAGTCAATTTGATAGAATGTGCAATTTGGGTTTTTTTTTTGACAAATTTAGGATTTCTTGTGGTGAGTGGACTTCTACAAAATTAGGTCTTTTAGTGTTTTTAGGGGGGTGATCACTAGTTAGGTAGTTTTCTCTTAACTTCGACATAGTATTATTCATTCAAGTTCAATTCTTTAGCTTAGTTCTACTATTTAGGGTTTGTTCTCTGCTGGCTTTCATGAGTGAAAGATTAAGTTGGAATTTCTCTTATGAGTATAGTATTTGATTTATCATTCTTTTATTCATTTTTAATCATGAGCAGTGAGTAGTTTCTTACTTTTGTTGAGGGAAACTTGAACCCTTGTTTTTTTATTGTATTGACTCTCAATTGAGCTTAATTGCAATATAAGTTTGTTATTTCTTAATACATTTGCTCAATTATATCTTCGATTATGTTTTGATTTATTTTTAATGTATCGAATAAATGGTTGAATGTGAATTTGATTTATAATCAATGATATGTATGCTCTTACTCTTCTATGCTTGTGTTAATTTGCTCTTGTGTTCTAAAAATTGAGATAAAGGTTTTATGATCATAAATATATTGGATTTAAGAAATTGAATTAAGAATAGATGGAAGTTAGGTTTTTTAAAAGAAGATTTAATTGAAATTTAGGAATCTAAAACTGGGATTTATGCTAGATATTTAATCGTTCTTAATCTGAAGGATATTCTAAATAGGATATCTAAATATAATTTAGTTTTCCATAACAACTTTGTATCATTTTGAATCAAATCAATTTTAGTAGGAGACAAGGTGGATAGTTCCCTTAGCAAAAATATTTTAGTCACTAATTTTTATCACCAATTTAATTAATTCTTGTTTTTAATAGATTTTAGTTTACTCTTTGTGTTTAATTTATTTAAATTAGTTTAGTTTAATTAATAATTACCTTCTAAAACTTGGGAAATTGTTTCACACAATATTTGTTTCCAAATCTGAAATTCACAACCCATTGGGTACAATATTTGAGGGTTTTAATCTTATTTTCCTAAATTACTTACTGATCTAGTTCACTTGCTAGACACCGGTCAATGGGCCTATCATATGCTTGGGCAATCCCTCCACTAGAAGTAACCTAGTGACTAGGCCCACTATCATCATCTCCTATCCTAGTTGATGTTATACTCTCTTCAAGTGCTCTAGCATGGCGTGGCTCAGGTCCACCCTTCTACTATAGTCATAACCCATAAGCTACAAATGTCAACTGCATTAATGGCCTTTGAACTACCAGTCCTCCCTAAGTACAAGCAGAAAGGCACCTTTTGAAGATGTCGGAGCAATTGTGATCTCAGCATGGTGGATTTCACCCTCTTCTAACTACAGGTAATCCTTAGGCATTCTATGGCCTCTCACATGTGTGGTAAAATGGACCTGTCTAGACGGATCATGTCCTTCTCTGTTGGTAAACATAGGATTTTAGCAAAGCACTTGCGAGTCATGGACATAGGCTAGCCCAATGTATGGTAGGTGATGATGCCCTCCTCAGTGTCTAGCCTTTACTAGCCCATCTAACGGAAGGTGGCCAAAACTCAATGTAACCCACTTAAGCTAAGATGTCATCGGCCTCCTCCAGCAGCCCTAAGTGTCCTAACAATCGCTTGGGCTGGGTAGCATATAGACTCTGGCCAATGCCTGGTACCTAATCGCCTGCTCCTATGTCATCCATACTGGCTGCATGGGGTCTATGATCTACAAAAGGCAAATTCATCCAATCAATCATAATGCTCATGGGCCAGTGTTATTCAGGTGTCGGTGCCATTCATGTGTAAATTTCGACAGCATTTTGGATTGAAAAGCTTAAACCCAAACCTACACGCAATTTACCCACGAGGGCCCATAGCTAAAAAACACATAATCCAACCTAACCCGCCATCGGGTGTTTAGCAATCATGCAACAGTTCACAAAATAAACCCATACATATATCCCATATTATCATTGTCATTATTATTATTATTATTATTATTATTATTATTATTATTATTATTATTATATACATTCTTTCTTATGTGCACATTCCTATATAAGCATACATACAACCAACAGACATCATTGTTATTCACACCTATGCTATTATCATTATTTTAGCCTATTTTTTAATTTTTACCTTGTATAACTATATTATTCACATGCATATGCCATTTATTCCTTCATTTTCTCTCTTTTCTTTTTCTTTTTTTTAACTACATGCTCACTATAATTAAACAATCCAACATTTTTATTCTTAAATTACAAAAATAAAAATATTCTACCAATATGTACAAAAATATTTCTAAAATAAATTCCAACTCATGCATTCCAAGTCTAAATTAATTTTTAAATAAGACACATACTTGCATCATTTACACTAACACACATATTTCTAAATATAACACAAAAGGTAGCAATATGTTCTCCAAACTTGCACTAACACATGTATTGCATATCCAATTTTATCTCTAAAGAAAAATAGGAAAAAGGCATTAATATCATTATAGTCCTAATCACAACAACATTCATCATCATTTGGACATTATTTTAGCCTCATTCAGTGCATGAAAGAAGGGGATAAGTCAAGAAACATACCATTTTGGATCACAAATAAAAACTTAATGAAAATGCACAAACAGGGTATCTAGACTCTCATCGCATGAAAACCCTGCAATATATCGAATCGGATTAGCAAAATGATGACTTATGAGCGAGAAAAGTACAAAAAATCAGGGTTGTGGCATTTAGAATTGCGAAAATAAAAATGGAGAAGAAGGAAAGAAAGAAATAAGAAAAGAAACCACTGGAATTTATAGCTCGTAAGCTTGCACAAGCATGCATTGGATTTACATGACCATGCATTCAATGTACATGCGTGTAAACTCCATGCAGGGGTGTGCAAAGCAAAAAATCAGGAATTTGAAAAGTTTTAAATGTAAATTCATCCCATGCATGCAAAATCTAATGTGAACAATGTTTTTGCATGGGTTTTGACTATTCCTAAAAAATTAATTTTTCATAGTTTTTATAATTTATCTGTCTCCCAAATTTATTACAATTTTATTTATTTATTTACACAAACCTTTTTTACACTAGTACACACGTACTAATAAATTAATTTTCTGTTCTATCCTAAATATTATCATCATCAAATATTAATTATGAAAATGACAAATTTTCCTTAGCTAATTACTTTTTTTTATTTATTTGCAGCCTCATTTAATTTAGCACAAATGCAAGATATACTCACTGAATTACTAAACATCCCTTCCAATCTTATCATTCCGAAGGCTAAGCCACTTTGAGGTTTAATAACCGTTATACTTTTACCTACAAGCATTTCATGGAAACAAAGAGTATAAAAATGACGAAGTGAAGCAGCATGAGTTGTAAAACATGCAAAGTGTCATTTACTATTCATCTTTACCAGGTGGTATTAAGGCTCCTATTGCATGCCTGTGCAACCTAAAATTTAAATAGGCCTTCGAATTTTCAACTTCTTTTCTCTTACAGCCCTTTTTTCGCTTTGTTTACTTCAAATTTTTGCCCTTTTATCTCACATTCCTTTCATTTCTCCTTTCATCTACTCAATATGACTCCATTTTCCCAAAGGCTAGCTATACTTTTTATGACTATTCTACTTGGGATAACCTCATTTTGTCTCCTTATTCTAACCCATGATTTCTTTATAGGGTTGAACTAGAAAAAGATCTTCTCATGGCATCTACCCATTATTGGGACCTTATTTTCATGTTTTTCGCATTAATAATGTTGAACTATGCCACTTACATGAAGAATTTGCAGCCATCCTCAGTGTCCCCTTTTAACCAAGAACCCTTCTTTGCTTGCCAAACTATATATCAAACTATCCTCGAGAGGCAGTCCATGCTTTGGGGATTCCCCCTTCCAATGTTTGAGTTCTTATGGACCTATCAGGACCTATTGTACTCAACATTCTCTTTGACAACTCGTATTACTTCAATAGAAATGTGACCCACACAGTTGGTGCCACCCTCTTTATATGTCTAGCCCATTGCTTAGTTATAATTAGTGAGGGAAATATCCTGGGGGATTACAGGCTTTTTGATATTGTTAATGACATCCGTGTAGGGTTGACCCCTTTTTCCCTAATTTGGGCAAAGACTCTGCTTTGGCTGGATGTTGTGTATGTAGACCCTATTGCTATGTTCATTGGCAGCCTATTGTTACTTCAGGTATCTGTAGTCATTCATTTTAAGGTAGTGCGCCCCTTGTGGGTTTTCACAATAGTTTTTCTTTGCAGGATATACATCTTTTTAAAGATTTTCACATAACCTTGTGCCTAATTTTTGCTTGAGATGCACTCCAACCATTCCAGCGGCTTTTATGCTTACTCTCCTTCTTTTTTTAGATCTGGCTGTAGGAGAAACTTAAGATGTTGGCTGAGCCCCCTCATCATATGATAGATGTATATTCCTTAAAGTTCTTTAGTGCTTCTATGCTTTGGTATTGGGTAGGCTCTATAGAGGAAGGTATTGTAATACCCTACATTCACTCATAATTACGTACACTATGAAATATCGTTAATTCCATTACATGGTTACTTAATGCATCTGTCTTCTTTTTTTTGTGGTTGGCTAATGACTCAACTTCACATTTATTTCTTAATTTCATTTTTTAGTGTCGCAAAGTTACTATTCACTTAGTAAAAATCTCAACAGCATAATGGCTTGTAAACCATGCTACCCAAACCTGCAAATTTGCAAACAACACTCCCAAAAGGCAACCTCTACCTCCAATACTCCAATCACAATCACAACACTCCTAACTTCAGCCACAATCCATCATGAAACACACTCACATAATCAAATCTACATAACCACCATAATATAAGTTCACTATTATCTAACATTCATTAGACAATGCATTACATGTCAGTTCTCAAAACTAAAGTCTAATACATAATAGATCTAAATTCCACGCCCACAAAATGTGTTACATGTACATACCACTTCTTTTCTCCATCACCGGGTCTTCAATCACCTATCTTTACATGCAGTCAAACAAACCATGCGCTAAGCAATGTTGTTGCCTAGTGGTGGATACAACTACATAAAATTTCATCTAATAAAACTACTTTAAGTAAATTACCATTTTATCCCTATTTGCAACTTATACTTAATTAGTTTAAGATTTATTTTATTAATGCCTTAAATTATCACGTAATCCCTCCATTACTTATTTTTCCTATTTTCCCCCTATAATTCTTATTTAAGTGAAAATTTACAATTAAGTCTCTAAACTTCCCTTTTTAATACATGTTGGGTATATTTCACTAATTTCACTCATTTTTACTTCCTTTGGGTTTTTATTCCACTTTAGCCCTAAATTTATATTTTAGCCCTCATATTCTTTCTGCATGGTGCAAATTTATAGTTTGGTCCCTAAAACTTATTCTTTTGCATATATTGCTTTATTTAATTTCAATTTTGAATCTTTTTGTTTCTTTGGACTTCCAATCAACTTTAAGCCAAAATTTTATATTTTGGTCTTTATGCTTACTAATGTACTAGTAAATTACATTTTGGTCCCTCATCTTTTCCTTATTTATAATTTTACCCCTTTCGATTCTTTAACTATTTTATCTCTTTTTAACTATATTTTTATGCTAATTTACAATTTTACACCTATTTTCTAATGTAATTACATTTTTGCCCTTTTTAAACAAATTGACCTCATGCTTCATCTTTTTCATTATTTTATCACACAAATGACATCTTTGGCACATATTTTATCATCTAATCCTCATTTTTTTGCATATTTATATTTTTTCCTTTTCTAAACTATTAATTACACTTTTTACTTTATTTATTACTTATTCATATTTATGATATTTGTCATGTATAATTTACCATTTAGTCCTTATTTTCTTATATATTTATAATTTTACCCCTTAATGGTACCCAGTGGAAATCCATAAACCAGATATACAGGACAAAGATTGTATGACTGTGTATATACTATATAACTATATGTGTGAGCTGACTATTTGAGCGTAGCCATCCTTAAGTATGTGTGAGGTGATTACCTGAGCCTAGCCATCCCTTAATAGAAATTGGATCTCGTGGTGCTATCGTGGTATATAGGTCCCTATAGTTAGCCATTATATCCTATAATCCTGGATTATCCATTATACATTAAGGGCAATTATTTTACTTCACACTATATTTTCACATATGTTCTCTTGTCATTCACATTATACCATATGTCATACTTTCTCATTTCTTATTCATTCATTAATATCTTACATACAATCATGATAAACATAATGGATGTCTTTCAAACTTGATAAAATATATTATATTCCTCACGTACATCATTTAACCATAATATATGCATATACATATCATGTGATATTGCATTCATTCGCATATCTTATGTGTTTTTTAACTCATTTCAAACCTTTATGTGTTGATATGTTTACATTTATATTAATAAATAATAATTTCACATATGAACACCATTATGTCCCTTTAAATAAAATTATGTATAAAAGAACTACTTAGTTGTAATCAATCAATTTATGTTTTTTAATCATTATAATGCCTATTTTATGTTGATTATTCAATTACCTATTAATTTATCACATGGTATCTTGGTGTACCCCATTCAGCCGTACTTTGTTCATTAAAATATATTATAAATTTTTATATAATATCATGCCTCATATGTTCCTATAATCATACTAAGTCTTCATTTTAAAGTATACATTCATATTATGCTTATAACCTTTTAATACTTAAATGGTCACCATTATGTTTAACTTAGGTACATTATGTACACATGTAGTTTAAGGTTATAACCATGCATACTACATTCATATATCATTATAATGTCTAAATTATGTCAAATATTTCATTAATAATTGAATTATCACCTAGTGCCTTTGGAACCACCATTCGACCACCTTAGTTTTCCATATCTTTTAATTGTTCTCTTCATTAAGTCTTAGTCACTACATGTGCTCACATCATTTTATTAACATATGTTAAATTATTTCATGATTATACTTAATTTACCATAGTTATATAATGTGGAATTTAGCCAAATTCAAGGGAACTAAATGAAATTAAGTGTATAAATGCATTAACTAACCTTAAAGTGCTTGAAATTCACTTATTCTTCCTTCTCTTTATCTCTATTCTCTTTGCTTCTCTTTCTTCTTTAGAATTCCCTTTTAGGCCAAATTTGAATAGGAGATATTTGTGAGTTTATACTATGAATTTCAACATGAAATTACTCAATAATAATTCTAATAATGATTCTCTACAATCCTATACCAAAATATTAAATTAAATCCAATAAAAACTTAAGAACTTACCTAATTATGTCAACTTTCTCTCACTAAAAATTCTTATTTTCCAAGCCTCATTTTGCTCTAATATGATTTCTATGATGAAGAGGAGGATCTCTAATATGTGTAGATAAAATTTGGGATTAAGATTTAGTAGGAATTATGAGAAGTGAGAAGAAAATAATGAAAAGGTAAAAATAAAAGGCATTTTAGTTTTTAGAGGAAGAAGAGGGGAGAACGGAAAATTTTTATAAAGAAATGTAGAGGATTCTAGACCTCTCTAGGCTACCCTTAAGTTCACCAAATCAAGGGTCAAGATTCCTCCATTTACTATTTAATCTAATGGCTTATTTTTTTAAGCCATTTGTCAAGCTTTCATTGGTTTCTAAACTTCTTTATACAATACTAATACATGTAGGTTATCATGACCCATTTTATGATTACAATAATGCCTTTAAAAATTTAAATATGCCATTTAGCCCATTAATTAAATTAACCTCTATTTTTCACTATTTTTTAGAAATTGATGTTCCTCTCGTCAGAATGCTCTAAACTTTTTCCTTACATGTGATCACATATTTAAAAACATGTTTCTAAAATTTCAAATCATGCTACCATCGTTTCGATATACTTCCAGCTCTAGAGGTAAAATTTGCGGGTTCAAAACCTAAAATTCCAAAACTATTAGAAAAAATATTTTTCACTCTTAATATCTTATTTGTGCTATTTCTAATAGGTTTATGTAATTGGAAAAATGTTTAGAAGTTTATGGAATATTTTAACTTATGGTCAACTATATTATGGTACCTAAGAAATTATTCATTATCTATTTTGAGGGCCTATTTAAACTCAATTTCTCTTCAAATCATAGCATTGGCTTCCATTGAACACTTATTTTCTCATTTAATGGTTAGGTACAACTTTTCACTAGGTCACCCATCGTAGTACTACTCAGGGCTAAAAACATTTAACACTTAAACACTTATAAATTCTACCATACTATACTACTGTAATCACACTGATAATTGTCACAAGGTTACTGTTCATGCTCTAGAATGTATTATGAATGTTAGATGGAAAATTTGGGGTGTTATAAGTATAACTAGTAAAGCTTAGTGGCCAAGGGGAGGGTAAGCTTCAAAGTTTATGGATAAGGTTAGAGTACATGACTCGTGATGGTAGCTCTAACTATGTTTCCTTCTGTGGCTTATGTAGGGCCATCTTCTATATTACTATGAAATATGCTCAATAGTTCGGTGTGAGGTAAGAAATCATGTACACCCAATTAAAGTTCGAAAGAAGAGAGCTGATTAATGCTTTTATCATCAGCTATGATTACATTTGGAGGCATTTACCAGTCAAGACCAATATCACACTTGTGAATGTTTGTGACTTTGAAACTAGTGTTAAGCACCATTCATGGGTTATGAAGGTGCCTAATATGAGGGCCTTTTAATTTGTTGAGACACCTCGGTAAGGGAGGCAGCAATGTAGGAGACAAAGCTTGATTATCTTTATGGGAAGGAGAACATATGTAAGATGTAATATAAAATGTGTTTGCCATATAGGTCATAGGACAATGGTTCCATCTTTTGTTTGTTGTTGTGTGTTTATGTGCTTATTTTTTATGAATAAATAATGCTTACTTTTATGTTAATCTATGTGCCTAACTTAGATTATTTATGCATTCTCATATAATTACAATTTTAAAATAATAATAATCAAAACATGACATTGAATGCAAAAACACAAGCTTTTATTTAATCTTGGGCAGTTACATATTGGGTGCACCTAACTTATGTCATCAATCAACCTTCTTAGGTTTTCTTGATTGGCTATTTTCTCTCAACCTCTAATTTTTACGTAGGGAGCCTTTCTTTTCACCCTAGCGGGGTACCCAATTATAGCAAGGCCACCTTTTTGGGTTTTAGAATCGCATGTTATTCTTTTTTTCTTTTGTTCTTGTTTTAGATATGGAACCTTTTTAATCTGTTAATGTTGATTAGTTTTTTAAACTCATTCCCATCGGTATCTATGAGAAGAGTTGCTCATTTGGATAGTAATTCTTTTAACATAAAGGGGCCCTTCTAATTCAATCCAAAATTTTCTCTATAGTTAGGTAGGCCAAGTCTCATTTGCTTAAATACCTAGTCTCCCTCTTTCATATTAAAGACTTCTATGGCCTCATTTACCTATGTATGATAAGGAGAAGACTTGTGATGTTGGATTCTATATTTTTGGAGCATATGTTTGGCCTCTGCTTTAAATTGAACCTCGTTGTCTAATACAACATGTTGGGGCATTCTATACCTGGAGACTAGATTCCTTCATCTCTCATGCCCGCAGTCTTTTGAAAGGTTTGGCCTCCATCCACTTAGTGAAATAGTCAATGGCAACCACGATGTACTTGTGGCCACTGGAAGTTGTTGGACGAATCTCCTCGATAATTTCTATTCCCCAAGCTAAAAAGAGCTATGGTGACGGCAGTTTACATTATTTTAAAGTAAGCGGATGGCTCAAATTAGCATACTGATGGCATTGGTGGCACAGTTTCACATACTTAGAGCAATCAGCATCCATAGTCAACTAGAAGAATCCTTACTGCATAATTTTTCTTGCTAATATTGAACCATTCATATAGACCCCACACACTCCTGTATGAGTTTCTTCTATGACCTTCTTGGCCTCTTTTTTGTCCAGACACTTCAATTGAATGTCGTTGGCTTACCATTTGTACGGAATACCATCTATATTGATAAACAGACTTGACAACTTTTTAATCATCCTTTGATCTTTCTTCATTGCTTCTTTAGGGACCTTTGATCTCTCTAAGCAATTTTAGATGTCATAGTATCAAGGCTTGCTGTCGGCTTCCCCCAGACTCATAATCTATTAATTTTCAAAATAGGGTTTAGTTGAACTTGTAATGATCACTGGCCTTATAAACTACTTCTTTAGTGTTATCCCATATGGACACTAAGGTTGCCAAGGCATCTACCAATTGATTATCATCTTGTGGTACGTGTTTGAAGGTGCACACCTCAAATTGATTACTCGAGCTTCTTAGATATTCTATGTAAGGCATCAACCTCTCTTCTTTGATGAACCATTCTCCTTTCGCCTGGAGAATCATTAAGGATGAATCTCCAAACATCTTAACAGTCTTTACTCATAGAGCTATCAATGTTTCTACCCTGTATATGTAGGCTTCATAATTAGTTTTGTTGTTAGCCACTTCGAACCCCAGTTTCTTTGCTAAGGGTAGCTTTTCACCATCGAGCTTGATGAGGATAACTTCTGCCCTAACTCCTTCATTATTTACAGCCCCATCAAAATACATCTGCCAACCTTGGACCACTATGGTTGTGACACTTTTATCTGGAAACTTGTACTCAATATGATCTCCTTCTAATGGGTGATTAGTGAGAAATTCTACAGTTACTATTCCTTTGATCATTTTTTCGGTCATAGCAAAAGCCACCTTCCTATTTTCCCTAGTAAGGATTGTGCTGACTAAAGGTATCTAAGTGGGTTATGCTTGGCCACCACCTAAATCTTATAGAAATAAAAGTAATGTTTCAATTTTTTTGAGGCTTATATCATTGCTAAGCAAATCTTCTCGATGTCTACATACTTTGCTTTATATGGTAGGGACTTCTTACTCAAGTAATACACAATAAATTTTGTCGTTGCCTTATCTTTTTGAGCCAACAGAGCCCTTACTGAACCCTGTTCCACTGTTATGTACAAGATCAAAGGCTTTAGTGGTCTGGGTCATTAAAGAATTGGAGGATACAACAAGTACTCCTTGATCGTATTGAAGGCTTTCTGACAATCATCATTCCACTTGACTAGCTGACCTTTTCTCATAAGCTTAAAAATTGGCTCACATATAGAGTTAGCAATGAACTAGCTAATGTATTGAATTCATCCTAAGAACCCTCTGACTTCTTTTTCTTTCTTCAATATAGCCATTTCTCAAATGGCTGTCACCTTGTCTAGGTTTACTTCTATCCATCTTAGGCTGATAACTTGCCCCCAATAGCTTACCCAAGGTGACTCTAAATACACACTTTTTTGGGTTTATTGATTCGTATGAAAAACTTCTCCAGAGCCTTAAAATGTTCTTCCCTAGTAACAAACTTAATCATCATGTCATCAACATAAACTTTGACTTCTTTATGAATCAAGCCTCTGAGGAACTTAGTGGCCATTCTCTAATAAGTGGCACGTATATTTTTTAACCCAAATAGTATGACCTGTTATGCGTAAGTTACCCATTCAGTAATGAAGGCTATCTTTACTAAATCCACTATCTTGTTCAAAATCTCAATAAACCTTACATACCCATCGTAAGGTACCCATCGACAAAACTATAGATCATGCATTATTAACCATTAAGTCTATATGCAAGAGTGGAAAGTCATCTTTCAAGTATGCTTTGTTCAAATCTTGGTAGTCTATGCACATTTGTACTATAGACACTGTGACTCGAGGCAACCTAGATTAGGGTTATCCGATGATGAGGAAATAGTATATTGCTGACAGCAAGTTTAGATCTCAAAGCTCCAATCATGGATTTCTCATTTTATCATAAAGATTTTCATGATTTTCTAAATGCTTTCAAATATTTCTAAGTGTTTAAACAAAATATGAAAAAAAACCCTAATTTGGACTTCCAGTGGCTATTTGTCACCTAAGGGGTGCCTGTCCATGGGCCCCTCTCTCCTGTGCAGGGTATTTTGGGGAAAAATAAGGCTCGAAACCCAAATTTTCCCATGTTTTCCTGGATTTTCAAAAATGGAAGTTTCTCTCTTAAGATTTATTCCTGATTTAGGGGATTTTATCTCCATATTTGAGGATTTTTGAGTTGGAATTAGATTAAAACTCTTCTTTAGGCATAACAACTAAAATCTAGGGTTTTATTAAAACAAAGAGAAGGAAACATTCTTTTAAAAGCCACTATTAGAGAAGAAGAAAACTAATTTCTTTCTCTCCCTAAGGCATTTTTGCTCTACTAATTCTTGTTCAAACACACATCTACATAAATAAATTTCATATTTCTTTTGAGAATCAACGACTGTGAATCAGAGCGAAGATCTAGACTATAAAATTTATAGATTCAGAATATCTCCTGAAGGTAATATTCTAGGCTCTTTCCCATTTTCTCTCTTTAAAACTCCATTGGCATGATTACTTGGTTCTTTAATGCATATTGATATGATTGAAATATTATGATTGACTAGTACATGTGTTTATATGAGATATGATGTGTTTTTTAGCCTACTAGGTATGATAAAGGCATGCTTTAATGATAATTTCCTCCATTGTTGTATATGCAAAGCTTTTCCTTTTTTTTGTAAAACTTTTTAATCTTGTAATTTTTAATGTATTTAATGTATGATTATGTATCTCTAACATATTTTGAAATGATTTGATGTTTAAATACTGTACATTTAGGACTAGAAACTCATTTGTATGATTTTTTACATCTTCCCCTTTTTTCTGCACTTTCAATTCTATTCTAAGGGTGATGGATGGGAAGATGAATCGGCAAATTGTTGTCCCTCACTTGACAGACATGACATCATTGATCCATCCTTTCACCCCATCCCTTGGTTCCCCTTTAGCTATCCCTTGCTCTTTTATAGCTATCCCTCACTCTTTTGGCTGTCCCTGAGTCTTCTTTAATGCATCTTTTATATATTCTAGGGTTTTATGTATTTTTTACACCATTTATTTGTATATTATAATATTCATGCATTATTTTAATGTTTTTTTTGCTTTTGTACAGTATGATCATATTCCTGAATCTATTTCTACTTGTGTAAATAATTTTGTAATTTTTTATTATAAATACTAATTTGTTTATTTATTTTGTGTGATTTTTCTTACTAATTGATGCATTTATGGTTTCGAAGGATTTATGGTTTTTTGGCATGGGAAGTCATGCTCCCACACTGGTCACCATCTCCACTCCTAAGCTATATCATTATTTCATATCTTATTTTTATTTATTTATTTATTATGGTATTATTTGTTTGTTTATTTATTTTTGCCATTATTGCCTATTTTATTTTTTCAAATTTGTAATAATTGAAAAAAAAGGGATTTTTCAAACACGTTAAAATAAAAAAGGCACTTAAAGCATTTTCTAGCAAATAAATTGGGTTTTTTTCACAATACATGGACTAATGTGCAATTTTTTAGCCCAAATCACACAATGTAATAAATGTCTTTTGTAAATATGCATGAGGAAGCTAATGCTTCCAAATTAAATTGATAGCCCATTTTATGTATGTATATTGATCTTACCTTGAATTATTCTTTTGGAAAATTTGCTTCTATAATAATTAAGTAGGTTTATTTTGTTGTTTTTACTGCTTTGTTTACTTAAATGGGATGTTTACTTAATTTTATCTTAAAATGCATTGTGTGAGAGAGAAGAAGGGTTTAATTCTAAAACTCAATTACAAATGTACACCTAACAAAAATGCCTAATAAGAGGGATGTCCCAAACATCTGTCTTTATTTGGACATCAAAATGAGGTCAATATTTATTTCCCAACGTCTTACCTCTTCGAGCCCATTAGTAGACGCCTTTATGGGATGACTATCAATAATAATTAAAGCTCAATCCTCGTTATTATGAAATGGATAGTTTATGATTAAAAGCAAGCCTCATCCAGTTTAGGGCCGTAAAAGTAGGCCTCCGAGAACGAACCTAAAAGAGAAGGTTAAGCTCCGATGTGCATCACAGTGGTGACTCCACTGGTGACCAAAGAGACCTTGGTCCAAAAAGCATTTTGGTTAAGTTATTTATAATTGAGTTTTATTCATTAGTCATGTCTCTTTTTTAAATTGCTTTTCCTACATTTATCTTAAAGCTTTATAATTAAGTTAGGCATCCTTTTTAAGCCCCGATGCTATCCTAAAGCATGCCCTACATTCACTTATTGTAATGAGGTGTCAAGCAGACCCACCATCCCAAGTCTAGTACCAAATGGTATATAAAATAGTGACCCGTTAGTCATTATGCTCATGATGAGCTAGACCTATTAGCGAGGACTATGCTTGGGCAACCCTAAAGTTTCATCACCCTTGACTCAAGCTTATGTAATGATAATAACAACTTCACCTAGGTTGTATAACCATAATAATCTTTGCTTTCTATGTGGACCTTTATATATTGGCCAAACTTAAACAAGTTAGGAGGGTACCAGTCAAAGGCTGCCATGCCCTGAAGGGCACAACCCAATCTATATAATTTAGTCAAAATACATAATGGTCAAAACCCATACGTCTATGCTTTCAATTAGAAAGGTTATGCTATTCAACATGCATCATGTGCATCCATTAGGTACCCTATTGACCCATGGGCTAAGCCTACTCAAGAAAGAGACCGTATGACCTCCTGTGTATGAGTAATAAGGTTAGAAGGTTGTTGTTGTGCTTGTACGTGTTTGTGATTAATGTCTAACGAAACCATGCATTGCATTCAAGCATCATGTATATACCCTATCCATGCATCATTCCTAACCTCTAATTCTTATAACCATTATAGACTCTTCTAGGTGGTCTAGAGGGTCAGACGGGTGCCTAGTTCAAAGGTCTATTTCTAGTCTGTTGAGATGATATATTGAGTTCAAAGTGAGATCTAAGTTTAGTTTCAGTCAGTTATCAGAAAGCAGTTAGGAAAAAAAGTTTAGAAATGGAAAATGATGAAGTGAATAAGACCAAAAGGGGAATCAAGACTAAGAGATTTACTGATGTTACCACTGCGAGGTTTATATTTTTTAGGGAAAGGGTGAATGTCACTCCTATTGGACCTTCAATAGTGAGGGATAACTTGGATTGGAGGCTGGATAAATGCCTGCAGGAATTTGAGGAAATGATGTTAGCTATGATTGGTGGAATGGTTGCTTTTATAACAACTAATGCTAGAACTTAGCCTATAGCACTTGCTTATGAGACAACGAAGCCAACACATGTTGGGAACACTACTGCAATTGATACTACTATGCTTTGAGATCCACCTAGAAGGGAGATGAGGCATGATCCTGAGGATGATTTCATAGAGTAAGAGGTTGAAGACTATGTCCCTCCAATAATGAACATGAGAATAAAAGGTCCTAGTGATAAGGATCAAACTTTTAAGAAGATGGAAGAAAGGATTGAAGCCATCTCCAAGCTATTGTCTACTAGTAGAGGGATGAAACCTTAAGATAGGGACTTAGATGGAGATGAGCCATTGTCCTAAAGGTTCAAGATGCCAGATCTACCGAGGTTTAGTGGTACCTTACACCCTTTAGCACATATCTATCGACACACGTTGATCATAAAGGGGACCACCCTATCCAAGAAATAGAAAGTGGAATACTTTTGCTTGAGTTTGACTGGGCATGCAATAGACTAGTATCACAATTTAGATAGGAAAACAAAGGAAGATTAGGACTTGCTTATCGAGGAATTTATTAAGCGCTACAATTGTAGTACAAGGATGGAAGTCACTCTAAAAGACCTTGAATTACTCCAATAGAAGTATGATGAGTCCTTCCATGAATATCTCACTAGATATAGGAATAGGGTGATGGAAACGAAAAGGAAAACGTAAATCGGCTTACCAAATCAGGTTGTTTATCTGAAATGTTAGTTCATATGTGAGA
This sequence comes from Excoecaria agallocha, assembly GCA_037975025.1. Taxonomy (NCBI): domain Eukaryota; kingdom Viridiplantae; phylum Streptophyta; class Magnoliopsida; order Malpighiales; family Euphorbiaceae; genus Excoecaria; species Excoecaria agallocha. Next base: position 45,197,257 of record CM075816.1, read on the forward strand.
GATGGTTTAAAGATGAAGGGTTTAAAAGGCTGAGAGTCCTTAAAGGATATAACTATAGAAGCTGAAGGAGAGTACTTTACCAAAAGGGCAAATAGCTTGAATGCAAAAAGGAATTTTTGCAGTAACAAGGTTATTAGGAATAGTAGTAGGCAAAAAAAAATGAAAAGACTGCAAAGGTATCAGCCACAGAGGTTAGTCAGTAGAGTCACTATTCTGACTTAAGGAAATCACTATCTTGGGTTTCGAATAGGTTGGTTAAAGAAGAGAAGCTTCAGTCGTTACCATTGAGGCCTACAAAGAGTCAAGTCCTCCTTTATCATATGGAAGATCAGTATTATGCATACCATCAGAACACAGGGCATTTGATCGATTATTGCCGCACTTTGAGGAATAAGATTGAGGATTTGATAGATAGGAAGTAGATTTCAAACCCTGAGAATAGAGATAAGAAGAAGAAGGGAGGATATAATGTTGTGCCCCCTCTAGTGTACATGATTGGGTCTAGCTTACCTAAGTGGTATGTGATGAAGGATCTATGTGGGAATAAGTACTTGGCCATTACTCACTTCGTCCCAAGTGTAACAAAGCTAGTTGAGGAAAATTGGCCAGTTTCTATGATTGACTATTGGGATACTTCCACAGAGAGTGAAGATGAAGGAGCTTTGGTACCTATTGATATCTAGTGCTCTACCAGTGAGGATGATGTAGAATCAAAGGAAGAGAAGGAAGTTAAGGTAGTCATAAGAAGTGGGAGAGTGGCCCCAAAAATTAAAAGACAGCCAGCTCCTACTGTAGGGCCAACCGAGAAGGAAATCAAAGATGATAAGATAATCAAGCAGCCCACTATTACTACCACTATCATGCCCTCTGAGTTGTTGGATTTGGTTAGGGATGGAACCAATGAGAACATTGTGTACTCTAATACTGACTTGCCTACAAAAGGAAGAAGTCATAATCATCCCCTCTACATTAAGGTTCAGGTTTATGGAAAGCCCATGGCTTGTGTAATGATAAATGACAGGTCCTCCTTTAATGTTTGCCCTTTGGTGGCAATTCTAGCTTTTAGATTGAATAAGCGTATGCTAAGCAAGTTTGATTTGACCATTTTTGGATATGATAACTCTAAAAGGCAAGCTCCTGGGACCTTTAAGGCTATAGCGAAGATATGGCTTATTGAGACTGAGGTCGAGTTTGTGGTTTTGCCTATCCAAGCAAATTTATCTATACTTGTCGGGAGACCATGGTTTTATAAGCTGGGAGAAGTACCATCTACATTGCGCCAAGTGATTAAAATTCCCTATAATGGTCAGGTGATCACTACTAAGGTAGCGAAGGAGAACTAGGTATTTGTGCTTGAAATAGCCAAATAGCCATTCAATGGGTTTCATTTGGCAATTATTAATGAAGAAGAAAATTAAGGTAACCTTACTAATAGTCCTCAAGTGATCAATATGCTTAAAAAGATAAATTTCTTGCTTGGTGCTAATGTAGGCAAGAATTCTCAAGGACCTCAGACCATTATAGCTGCCAAGGGTCAGAAGGATAAGAAGGGGTTAGGCTTTATAGGCTCCGGTAAGAAAGGTAAGGAGAAGGAAGTAGTGAAAGGAATTTCTCACATTTCTCAGAGTTTCATACCAACTTTAGGCTTGTGCCTTTATTGTGGGGACAATGAGCCTCAGATGATAGGAGTTGAGTTGTTACCAGGATTTGAGTTATTCAATTGGGAATAGGAAACCATCAAACCAGTTAAGGGTTTTTAGGATAAGGAGATTATATTGCACCATTTAGGCTAGGATAAAGAAGCACTAGAGGAAGTCATGATAAAGAAGTTGCTTGCTACTTAATTGAAAGGAAAAGAGAAGATATAGGCTGAAAGATGATCCAAAGCTGACCTAGAGGCTAGAGATGGGTCTGATGCTAACAAGATTTAAGAAGACATTTTTATTGATGTTGTTTATGTTCTTGAACTTTTTTATGAGAACAATGTTTGCTCTTTTGATTACATTAATGAGACAAATAATTTTGCTTACTTATGTGATGTTTCTTCTAATTTCAATATGCATGATCATGATCATAAAGCATTTATATTTGAAATTAACTTAACAAACACATGTTCATTTAATCTCAAAATTAAAGAAAATCCAAAGGAAATTTTGTTGGCATCAAATATAACTCTTGAAGAGAGAAAAAATTGAGAGAATATTGAAAAAATATGAAAAAGTTTTTACCTCGACCTATGAAGATATGCCAGGAATAGATAGAAAAGCCATTGAACATGCCATTTCGACATATCCAAGGTACAAACCAGTCAAGTAGAAGCTTAGAAGACTTAGGCTAGAATGGGCTGAGAAGGTTAAAGATGAAGTCAGCAAATAAAGCTATGTTCTTGGTGGAAGTTCAATACCTCATGTGATTTACAAACATAGTTCCTATAGCAAAGAAAGATGGAAGGGTAAGAGTCCGTGTGGATTATAGAGACTTGAAGAAAGCCTATCCTAAGGATGACTTTCCTTTGCCTTACAGAGATGTTCTGGTCGATAATATAGTCACTTGTACCATGTACAGCTTCGTGGATTGATATGCTAGGTATAATCAGATTCTAAACAAAATAGTGGATAGGATCAAAATAGCTTTCATAATCAAGTGGGGGACATATGCCTATCGGGTCACGCCTTTTGGGCTAAAAATATAGGTGCTACCTATCAAAGAATGGCTACTAAGATCTTAGATGATTTGATTCGCAAGGAAGTAGAGGTGTACTTAGTTGGCATGATGATCAAGTTAGTTACTAAGGAAGATCACTTCAAGGCATTAAAAAAGTTTTTTCATAAGATCAGCAAGTACAAACTTTATCTTAACCCAAAGAAGTGCATATTTAGGGTCAATTTAGGTAAGCTTTTAGTCCATATCGTGAGCCAGAGAGGTATAAAGATTGATCCTGACAAGGTAAAGGCCATTAGTCAGATGCTAGTACTTCAAAAGGAAAAGGAAGTCAGAGGGTTTTTGGACAAAATCCAATACATAAGTAGGTTTATTGCGTAGTTAACTTTAAACTATGAACCGATCTTCAAGTTGCTCAAGAAAGACCAGCCTGTAATATGGAATGAGGATTATCAAAAAGCATTTGCTACCATTAGGGAATACCTGCTACATCCATCAGTATTGAGACCGCCTCAAATAGGCAAAACTCTAATTTTGTACCTAGCAATAGAGGACAGTTTAGTGGGGGCTATGATGGCACAAGAGGATGACTTTAGGATTAAGTATGCAGTATACTACTTTAGTAATAAATATCTCCCTTCTGAGAAAAAGTTAGTAGAAGTTGAAAATATTTGTTTGGAAGTCATATGGGCATCAAAGAAGTTGAAACATTACTTTCATTCTTATAGGATACAAACTATGGCTAAATAGAATCCCCATAGATGCTTACAAGGAGCCCCCTCGTTGTCAGGAGAGATGGGAAGTTGGTTGGTTCTCCTGTAAGAATTTTCCATAGAATACATCACTAGGAAAACCATTAAAGAAAGAGTAGTGGGAGAGTTCTTAGCTTATCAGCCTTTGGAATGTGAAGAAATGACTTATGAATTCCCCAATGAGAACATAGCAACCATAACGGTCCAAGGTTGGCAGATGTACTTCGACAAAACTATGAATAATAAAGGAGAAGGAGCAAGAGTGATCTTTGTTTCCTTAGAACGAAAAAGGATGCCATTAGGCAAAAAGCTAAGATACAAAGCCACGAATAATAAAGAAGAGTATGAAGCTTGCATTTTTAGGTTAAAAGGGCAAAATTTGTAGAAGTGTTTAGAGATTCATCACTAGTGATTTACCAAGTAAAGGGTCAATGGTCAGTAAAGGAGGAATGCTTGTTACCTTATCTCAAGTACCTGAAAGATTTGAGCAGTCAGTTGAAGGTTTACACTTTTGGATGTGTGCCTAATGAAGAAAATTAGTTAGTAGATGCCTTAGCTACCTTAGTGTCCATGTGGGACAATCTGAAGGGAATAATTATAAAGCCTATATTAATTTCAAGCTCCGATAGGCCATGCTTTGAAAAGGAATAAATCATGGATATTGAGGTGGATAATGGAGAGCCTTGGTATTATGATATCCAGAATTACCTAAAAAAGTTAGTTTTCCCCAAGGAAGCAACCAAAAAGGACTAGAGAATGATTCGTAAGATGTCAACCTAGTTTATTACTGTAGTAGGAGTTCTTTATAAAAGATAGTCCGATGGAATCCAATTGAGATGTTTGGATGAAAAGGAAACCAAAAAAGTAATAGAGGAAGTACATGCAGGAGTATGTGGAGCCCATAAGAATGGTTTATCCTTGACAAAGAAGATTATGAGGTAGGGCTTTTTTTGGCTCACCATGGACACTAATCGTTCTAAGTATGTAAAAGAGTGCCAATTATGCCAATAGTATGCAATTCTGAGACATTTCCCTATCTTTGAGTTGTGTAACTTCATGTCGCCATGGCCATTTGCTGCATGGGGAATAGAAATTATTGGAATGATCCATCCATCTGCCTCAAATGGGCATAAATTCATCATAGTGCCATTCCTTTCAAAAATAAAGATGCATGGGATATGGCTAGGTTTATCAAGAAAAATCTGATATGTAGATATGATTTGCCCCATCATGTGGTCTCGGACAATGGGTTATAATTTTCTGGTGAAACCAAACAAATGCTTAGTAGGTATGGGGTTCAACATCATAAGTCTTCTCCTTACAAACCTTAAGTAAATGGACCAGTTGAAGCAACCAATGAGAATGTAAAAATAATTCTGGCCAAAATGGTGTGAACTTACAAGGAGTGGGCTGACAAGCTACCCTTTACACTATGAGATTATAGGACCACAATTAGGACTTTAATAGGAGCCACTCTATGGTCTCTGGTTTATGGAACTGAAGTAGTATTGCTGATAAAAATTGAGCATCAATCTTTGAAAGTAGTTTTAAAGGCGAGATACCAGAAATATTGTGGGCTAGGTTGAAAGTAGTTTTGGAGGTGAGATATCAGAAACAAAGTAGGCTAGGTAGAGACTATCACAACTTAATTTGCTTGATGGGGATACAATAAGGACTTTTTAAGCCAATGTAGGAAGGACTTTTTATACTTAAAAAGCTATTATTCAAAGGTGTTCCTATTTTTGTTAGACAGTGATGGCAATGAGTTTTGAGAACCTATGAATGTCAATAGATTAAAAAGGTTCCATGGCTAAAGACTAAAAGAGAAAAAGAAGAGAATAAATGCCCCACAAGTCAAAAATCGAAAAAACGGTGGCCTTTCTAAAATTGGACGCCTTGCCAGGGTGAAAACTTAAAAAAGGCATTCTAGCAAAAAATTAGAGGCAATGAGAAAATAATCAATCAAGAAAGGTTAAGAGGTTTGATTGATGATAGGATTTATAATGCTTGTAAAGTTTTATTCGAGATTGAATAATTTGCGTCAAATACTGATCATATGTACCAAAATTAGAAGTGAAATGTCATGCATGTATTCATAAATTTCATCTAAGTATCTAAAAATAATAGTTTTCTATCATATGTTTAAATAAAAGCATAAAATCATCTATGAAAATGTTTGATCTAATCTATCAGTATCTTATCTCTTTTTCCATCCAGGTGCCTTAGGTGAGAAATTGTTGTTAATGGTTGGACTAGTGATCCACTACTTGTATGAGTCAAATGTGGTGAAATCACAAGCACACATGTCAAAAATAGTAGTCCTCATCGAAAGCTAAGTCTAGATCCTTTGATAATACTCTGTCATGAAGTAAGCAATGAGAATGCCTCTACGAAAAGTTAGGGGATGCCTAACAATATCCTACCTACCCCCGAACTGATGAACATAAAGGGCAAAAACATAAAAGGTGGCTCAATAAAGTCCATAAAGAGGAACACATCCCAATTTCCCATCCTTGACAACAGAGGTAACAGGCAACCAAGGATGCCTAAACCTAATGTCAGCATCTATTAAATGATCAAGCCAATCAACTGTGTCCTGAATTAATTGAAACTCTCACTAAATATGCCTAGTTGTGACATATCTTATGGTGTAGGTCCATGTAGCTCTAACTCGAGGAGGAGACTCTGACAATAGCTGCAACTTCTTACAAATCCATACTTAAAAAAAAGTAGAAAACCGCTGGGGTGAGTTAAGTTAATCTTAGGAGAAAATAAGGCATAGAAATGTGTCAAAACTGAAAGGACATGCATTTTAACAAGAAAAGCTAGTATGAAAACCCATAAAGCATTGACTACCTTCAAAGATAAAGACATACTTGAAGGAGCATAGGACTGTCTGTAAAGAAGGAAGAAGAGCCATGTTGAGAAAGAGACCCAAGATGAAAGTCATCCAAACCGATGATAGTCTCTACCATGATCAAGGGAAATGGGTTATGCCCCTAACATATGCCATCAATAACACTGAAAAACCCATAATCTATAGTCATGGATCACCAGCACACACCAATAGACAGCGAGCAAGACAATAAAGCATAACTATGCTAGAATGAAAAGTGGGAATGTCATCAAAATCAGTCAAGACATCTATTAGCCACTCCAATGGAAATGTCTCCCCATGAGGTACTAAACCCCTAGCCTCAGAAGGAAAATTACCCAGAGCATGAACCACCTCCGTAGGATAACTAACCACAAGAGAGGGCAAGCAAGGTAAAACATTCCATGGCAGCAAACTCTTTAGGTAAAAGACATAACTCCTGATGAGTGAATCAGAATACATGTAATCGAGGGTCTTAAAATCAAAGAGTAGTGGTCAAAATTTATTTATCTAGAGAAGTTCTTCATAGGAACCTCAAACTATAATAAGGAGCCAAAAGAGGGTCCTCCCAAGTTTTTGAGTCATCTAGTAATTGGTGCAATTTTACAAGTCCAATAGTAATGGTTATGGAATTTCTAAGAATTATAAGGTACAAAAATAACAAAAGAAAGTAAATGACTAAAAGAAAAATAGAAAGAAAGGAAAGAAAGGAAAAGAAAAGAATTCTTAGAAGATAAAAAGTCAAAAGGCACAAAATCCAAGAAAATCAAGAACTATTTATAGAAAGTGATGAGGGATGGTCATCCCTCACTAAGAGCAAGCCACGAGTTACCTGTCCCTCCCATTTGGAAGGCTAAAAGTCACACATTTGCATGTCCTATGCATTGCACATACATACTAGTGCATTTGCCTTTCTTTGCATTTTGTAGATGATTTATAAGACTTGATGACGTAAAAATCCAAGCCTGGAGGATCTAGAATGTCTAGAACATAAAAATAAATATTCCACAGAGAAATGACTAAATTTAGGGATATTTCAAACTTTTGAACACCTGTATGTAGTAAAGTGTAATAAAAAACTATAAATGTTGTAAAAATAATATTATAACTCCTAAAAATAATGTTAATAATATTATAAATTAATTTTAGATGGATAGAGAATACAAAATCAATGAAAATGGTTACAAAATTGAAGAAAACGGAGTTAAAATGTGAAATTAGGAAAAAATTAAAAACTAAAGGCATTTAGGTCATTTTGACCTCAGGAATGGGACACCCTTTTCATCCCATCTGTTGCTCCATGAACGAAGGGCTTCCCATCTCTCACTCAATTCCAATAGTATAAGGGGCTTTCTTCTTCAATTTCAGCCAAACCTCCATTTTTTTCGAAGTTTAAGCTTCAATTTCGATTTTTCATGTAATGTTCTCTCATCCGACGTCCAATTTGTGAGATGTTTGTGCCTATGAACTACTGGGAATGAGGTACACTTTAGGAAGCATAGATTTTCTGCCATTTTTGTTTTTTTCTTTCTATCTACTCCAAGATGCCTCATAGGACAGCGCATCCCCAGCCTTCCTAACCAGAACCGGCGTATATGATGCCCGAGCAAGCTATGAGATACCGAGCTCTAGGCTGGGTCCAGTACAGGGTGAGTCTGTATATGTCTAGATAGTTCCTCAGGGACTTTGGTTTATTATAAGAGGCTAACGGGCTTTTAGCCAACATTAGCTAGACTAATTTCATCACCTTGGCTTGCAGGACATATACAAATGTGACTAAAGAGGTCCTGGCTACCCTATGGTATGAATGGTATTAGTTATCAGGCACCTAATAGGAGGCAGTACGATTCAAAGCCTTGGGATACCATATTACATCATAAGGCATAGATTTACAAATGCCATAGGGCGCTCCAATGGGCCAAGTATAGTCACACTGCCTAGACTGATGGACAAAGATAGATGGAAAGCTATGACATTGCCCGAAGTAGTTAATAACTTGCACAAGCCAAAAAGCATGATGTTAGCTCTCTAGATTTATAGATACTTACAAAGGGTCTTATGTACCTCTTATATCAAATGCACTAGTAATCTAGGTAATGTTAATTCAACAGATATTTCCAATTTATGAGCAATGCAGGAGGGCCATCTTATAGATATAACCCATGAGATCATTGTGACCTTGACTAGGGTAAGCAATATGCTAGGGATGAAAATATGCATGGGAGGAATCATCACAAGACTACTGTTATCCCTTAGGTTAGACGAGAGCCATTTTAGAGAGCCTATTGCAGATAGTATGCACATAAACCTACAAGCAGCTATTACTATTAGCATGGTAGAGCCTATAGACAGGCAGGAGGGCAGATATAGATTGCTTACAATGCTTGAGACTCGAGAGAGATGCAGCCTTGGTCCCATAGTGCTAGATGCAATGATAGAGCAGAGTGGCCAGGATTAGGCGATAGATGATGAACCAATAAAGCCTCAGGTGCCACCAGAGTAGCCACCTCAGCAAGATGACTGGGTAGATGAGCCTTATGAAGTAGAGGAGTCCTAGGGGCAAAGTCAGATTTTGATTATGCTTTTGATATGTAGATTGATATGTATGACCTTTTGGGTGGCTCACCCCAGAACTAACATACCCCATATCTCCTATCAGATAGCAGAGGTCACCGATTATGAGATTTTTCCCTTACAAACATCTAAGAGGGCTATCCTCTACCACTCCTCCACCTTATGGGCATTCGGGGGCATTTACCTCGATGAGATACTTAGAGAGCCATTCTCGGATAGTCTTTTAGCTAGGGTAGGGATTAGAAAGGCTGGAAGATGTGATAGCATAGATCTTATGGCCTTGAAAATTAGTGTTGTTAGGCTTCCAGTTCATATTTGAGTAGGCAGGCGAGTAGCCACCTCTAGCACCTCAACTCATGGCTCCAGCCTAACCTTTTAAGCTGCCAGCATTCAGACCACTATCAAGGCTAGTGTACCGTTGAGTATTAGGGCTAAGGCCCTCATAGTGATTGGTTATTTTTGTTTTCAAGATAGATTTCAGCATCTTAGGGACACCTCACAAACGCATATCTACCAGGATGACTTCAAGCATTTTAGCAATTCCCTAGTGGACAAAAATATTTGTTAGAAACCTTCTCAGTGAAGCATTACTTTAGAAAAAAAAAGCAACCAAATCTCTCAGAAAGAACAACTAACAAGTCAACTAATGAATGACACCCATCAAACATTACTTTAATAATCCCGTTTGAGGTTGTAAGACAACTCTAATATTGATCAAAGTACGACATATCGCCATGACCCTACATGCCAACAAACTGGCGTTAGTCATAATATCTTTTCAATAATTTGATTATGCATGCCCTAGGCACTAATCAAATGCCACCAAGTCAACCTGATTCTGTATACCCTAGGTGCTAATCAGGGAAAATCCTTATTTTTGTTGCAAGTTTACATGCCCTAGACGCTAATTAGACAAGTGGAGACTCGCCACCTTTGAAGTTGGTCTCAAGCTTTCTCAATTTTACATACCTCAAGCACTAATCAAACAATCAATATAGGATTAACACATCGATAAGCTGATGTTAAATATCCGAATTCTAGGTTAATACGTCAACAAAATAATGATAACTACCCAACCAAGAGACTTAATACCTCAAAAGGTACATGTTGTAATCAACTAAGAGATTCACTGCCTCAAGTATACGTCTTTGTCCTTATACTCTAAATTTTAGCTTTGTCACCAGTGCACTAGCTTCCTAAAATTGGAGGCAACTGTAGACACTGTAATCAGAGGCAACCTAGATTAGGATTACCCGATGATGAGTAAATAGTATATTGCTGACAGCAGGTTTAGATCTCAAAGCTTTGATCATGGATTTCTCATTTTCTCTTAATGAGTTTCATGACTTTCTAAATGCTTTCAAATATTTCCAAGTGTTTAAACAAAATATGCAAAAAAACACTGATTTGGACTTCCAACAATGACAAATGGTATTCTATCACCTGAGGGGTGCCTGTCTATGGGCCTCTCTCTCCTGTGCAGGGTATTTTGGGGAAAACTAGGGTTTAGTGATGATGGACACCTGCTCCTCATTGAGGGATGCATGTCCCTAGCGCTAAACCCAAATTTTTCCATGTTTTCCTAGACTTTTAAAAGAGGAAGTTTGTGTCTTGAGATTTATTTTAGATTTAGGGGATTTTATCTCTAGATTTGAGGATTTTTTATTTGGAATTGGATTAAAACTATTCCTTAGGTATAAAAACTAAAATCTAGGGTTTTTTTTAAAAAAAAAGAGAAGGAATCATTCTTTTGAGAGCCACCATTGGAGGAGAAGAAAACTAATTTATTTCTCTCTCTAAGGAATTTTTGCTCTATCAATTCTTATTCAAACACACATCCAGATAAATGAATTTCATATTTCTTTTGAGAATGAATGACCACAAATCGAAGCCAAGATCTGGACTACAAAATTTATAGAGTCAGAATACCTTATGAGGGTAATATTCTAGGCTTTTTCCCTTTTCTCTCTTTAGAACTCCATTGGCATGATTACTTGGTTCTTTAATGCATATTGATATGATTTAAATATTATGATTGGCTATTATATGTGTTTAGATAAGATATGATGTGTTTCTAGGCTACTAGGTATGATAAAGGCATGCTTTGATGATGATTTCCTCCATTGTTGTGTATGCAAAGCTTTTTCCTTTATTTGTAAAACTTTGTAATCTCGTAATTTTTAATGTATTTAATGTATGATTATATATCTCTAACATATTTTGACATTATTTGATGTTTAAATATTGTACATTTAGGGCTAGAAACTCATTTGTATGAATTTTTGCATCTTTCTCTTTTTTTTTTCACTTTTTGTTTTGCTCCACGGGTGACGGACAATAAGATGAACTGGCAAATGACTATCCTTGACTCGATGGGCAAGTTGTCACCGGTCCATCCTTCTGCCCCATCCCTCATTTCCCCTTTAGCTATCCCTCGCTTTTTTATAGCTATCCCTCGCTCTTTTAGTCATCCTTGAGTGTTCTTTAATGCATCTTTCATATATTCTAGGGTTTTATGTATTTTTACACCATTTATTTGTATATTATAATATTCATACATTATTTTAATGTCTTTTTTTTACTTCTGTATAGTATGATAATATTCTTGAATCTATTTCTATTTGTGTAAATAATTTTGTGATTTTTTATTATAAATACTAGTTTGTTTTGTGTTGTGTTGTTTTTTCAAGTAATTGATGAATTTACAGTTTCAGAGGATTTATAGTTTTTTTAGCATGGGAAGTTATGCTTTCACACTGGTCACCATCTCCACTCCGTAGTTATATCATTATTTCATGTCTTATTTTATTTTATTTATTTATTTATTTATTATGGCATTATTTTTTTTTTTATTTTTTCCATTATTGGCTATTTTATTTTTGGAGGTATTATTTTTTTGAGATTATAATAAATAGTAAAAAAGGGATTTTTCAAGTATGTTAAAATAAAAAGACACTTAAAGTATTTTCTAGCAAATAAATTCGATTTCTTCACAAAACATGGACCAATGTCAAATTTTTTAGCCTAAAACCACACAATGAAATAAATGTCTTTTGTAAAAATGCATGAGGAAGCCAATACTTCCAAATTAAATTTATAGCCCATTTTTTGTATGTATATTGATCTTACCTTGAATTATTCTTTATGATAATTTGCTTCTGTAATAATTAAGTAGGTTTATTTTGTTATTTTTACTGCTTTGTTTACTTAAATGAGATGTTTACTTAATTTTATCGTAAAATGCATTGTGTGAGAGAGAAGAGGGGATTAATTCTAAAACTCAATTATAAATTGACACCTAACCAAAATGCCTAATAAGAGGGATGTCCCAAATACCAATCTCTATTTGGGCATCAAAATGAGGTCAAGATTTAATTCCCAACATCCTATTGGGTGGCGACTTTATGACACTTATCTATTTGAGCCCACTAGTAAATGCCTTCACAGGTTGACTGTCAATAAAAATTAGAGCTCAATCCTCATCATTGCAAAATGGCCAATTTATGATTAAAAGCAAGCCTCATTTGGTCTCTGGCCTTAAAAACGAGCCTCTGAGAATGAACTCAAAAAAGAAGGTTGGGCTCTAGCGCATGTCATGTGTACTTTCCAGTCTTTCTTGGCAATAGGGACAACATTGGCTAACCGAGTAGGATATTGCACCTCAACCAAAAACTTGGCCTTAATCTACTTTTTTACTACTTCTTTTACCTTTTTTGCCCATTATAGCCTAAGTCTTGAAAGCTTTTCCTGACTGGTTTACTATTTAGATACATTGGAATGGCATGTTCTGCAACTTCTCTATTGAATTTGGGCATGTCTTCATAGGTCCAAGCAAAGACTTTTTCATATTTTATAAATATTCTCTCAAATTTTATCCTCTCCTTAAGAGTTACATTGGATGCAATTAAGATATCTTTGGGGTTATCCTAGATTTCGAGATTAAATGGAGTAGTGTTTGTTTAATTAATGTCAAATATGAATGAGTCATAATTATGATTATACATGATGCAATTAAAAGAGACATTGCACAAATAAGCAAAGTTATTCATCTTATTAAGTTAAACAAATAAAGGTACATCATCACAAAACAATTCAAGAATATAAATTACATCGATAAAAGAAACATCTTATAAATATGATGGCTGATGTGGTGAAAAATGCTTCTCTCCTTTATGCTACAAGTGTTAATAATGGAGCTTCTCCTTTAAGAGCTACAACTTCACACTCAATCTTCCTCTTCCCCTTATCCTTGATGACAATCAATCCAAGTGTGAGTACCTCTTTCGGATGACCCAAATCCAAATCAGTGAGCTTGACCATAATCTCTTCATCCTAAAATCCTAGTATAAGCTTGATGGTCCTGATTGACCAATCAATAACATCTTCAAAGGTTTCAAACTCAGGGATAAGATTCCCTTAAACCATCATAGGCTCAACTTTTTCATAGTATTTATATGCCTTAGATGCTGGCATAAAGCTTTATAGGATATAAAGAACCCCTTCTAGTTGAGGGTCAGCCTTCTTTTAAGCATTATCAACACAGTAGCTTAGGCCTCTCCTGTCCCTCTAGCCAACTAAAGTAATGGGCATATAGGTCCCCTGAGATTCTTCCTGATCCTGCGCTTAGCAAATAACTCATCCTTTTCATCATGTTGATAACCTAGGGGTTTGTGAAATCTATTTCATCTTCCTCTATACCAACTCCCACTACGTAAAACCTATTAAATGTTTTATTAGCTATGCTCATAGTAGTGATTAAATTCTCCCCTGCTACCTTGATAGTGACCATACTGCCTACGTATGGAATGTGAATCATCTCATGTAGGGTTGAAGGAACCCTCCCAACTTATGGAACCATGGTCATCCCAATAATAGCAAAAAAATTAGCCGATATCTAAAGCACTTCAAATTTTGCCTTTGTCTCAATAGGTTTTGTCTTTACCATTGCTTTGAAAGTGATAACGTCTTGCCTTTTAGAATTGTCGTAGGCTGTTATAGTGAGCCTAAAGTTAGTGAGCATAGACTTGTCAATACCATAGGCTACCATCGCTATAAAAGGACACATTGATAAAAGAGCTATCATCCACATATAGTATGCTTGCCATTGACCTCAACCCTGATGTACAAAGGGTAATTATGCTCACGTCCTTCCATGGGTAAGTCCATATTAGTGAACATAATATTCTCTTCAAAATTTCCTCTTGCCATCTCTAGTAGTTTAGAAAGAGATATGGTTGTAGCCACAGTTGATTCACATAGAGCTTCTACCAATTTTTGCTTATGGGAAAATGATTGCCTTAATAGATCCCAAATTGAAATTTAAACAGGTGTCTTCTTAAGTTACTTGAGGACTAGATTATCCTCTGCAGCTCACTCTTCTGTAGGGATAGTGGGCTTTTACTATCTTTCAATCTCAGATACAATTCTACCACTTCTCGTGATGGCTTGAACTGCCTTTCTGTTTACTACTTCCTTCTCATCTTCATTAGTCTCGCATAGGTCTCTCAGTTCCTCTTTAGCCTTGACCTACCCAGCTTCACTATTTGTATCCTATATATCCACCAATTGAATCAATTCCCTTACTTCTACTTTTATTGATCCCTCTACACTTGTATCTGGACTGTCTTCACTCATTTAAGCCTTATGTGTGATAGCCAAGTACTCATTACCATATAGATCCCTAAGAAAATATCATTCTAGCAATCCAAACCCAATCATGAACATTGGCAGTGGCACCACATTATAAGCCTCCCTCTTTTGAGCTCTTTTTTTTGGATCAAGTATCTATTGGGAATTAATCAAATCTTGGATATAATCCCTCAAAGTATGATCGTAATTAGTTTCATGCCCTGTGTGTTAATGAAAGGTGTAATACAAGTCTGACCTATATCCTGGCTGACCCTTACTCTTTGTAGGCTTGCACAACAATGGATGTAGTTTCCCTTCTTTTGTCAACTGATTAAGGCACAGGGATAATGATTTTTCCAAATTTGAATATCATCTTTGATTGACCTTTATAGTCAACACCTTAGTAGTTCTACAGTTGATATCCCTGCCACTGCTACTACTACTAGTACTCTTCCCGTAACTCAAGTTATCGAAACCCCATTTATTGCTACCATAACTACCACTATTTAAAATCGCTAAGCTGGCCTTCTTTGCTAAATATTCTTCTTCGGCTTTGATGGCTATATCTTTTAAAGACTCTTAATCTTTCAACCCTTTCATCTTGAGTCCCTCTTTCATGTGAGGACTAGCAATCCTAATGAACAACTAAATCTAATCTTGTGTGTCCAGCTTTTTTTTTATCTCTATCACTCTATTCCTCCATCAAGTAAGATACTTATGGAAGCACTCTCTAGGTTTCTATTGCAACAATTTCATATCCTTCAGAGTAACTTCCATACGGGTGCTACAATAATACTATTTGAAGAACTCCTATGTTAACCTTTCCCAATCTTCCTTAGTCTTTCTGTCCAAACTATAATACTAGTCAATAACTGGACCCATAAGGCTGAGATTAAAAAAGTCCACCTTTTGCCTCTTAGTGAGAGCAATTCTTTTAATGAGTAGGATGTACTGCTTGATATGAGCTAGAGGATCAGGTGTACCATCAAACTTCATCAAATTGGACAAATCAATTAGGTAGGGCATCTTATCTATCCAAATTAATGTCTTCAAAGGTTACCTCTTTTCCAACTGACAACATCTTGGTCAAGGCTTATAACTTCTCTTACATCTTTTTCATAGCGAGTTCTCTTCCTTAGGGATAAGATTTTGTAATGCTTGAGGGCCCACAATTCCTCCTCATCATTAGTTATAAAGTCATTTGGGATCGCTTCAAGAGATATTTCCTTCCATCCCTTGCAGAGCTATATATTTTACATCTGTCGCTAGTGAAGGTTCCATAACATTTACTACTGGAATTCCCCAAACAATGGTAGGTTATACTCGAGCAACAGTAGGTGTAATAAGTTAAGCATCTAAAATTGAGACCAAACTAGCTATAAGACTAGAAAAATTTACATTATCTTTAATTCTAGGTCATTTATCCTTTTATCCACATTTTAGGAACTAGAAGAACCAACGGGTGGAGTGAGCTTAGAAATGATTTTCCTTTTCAACTGTTCTGAAAATTCTTCTAACACACTGTCTATGCCTGACTCAGATCCCAATTACTACAATGTATATTTTAATACCCTAGTCTCAAGGACTTAGATAGGGTGAGAAGGGTGTCGAACTGTAGTGATCAATTTAGGTATAAGAGTTTTTTTGTATTAACTGGTTAGATACTAAGATGGATAGGCAATGATAACATAAATTTAATTGGTTATACTAAATTCTTACTTAATTAAACTAATTATCTATCTAAATTATAACTTACAATCAATGAATAAAGACATTAGAATTACAAGACATTAATTGGTCATATAACGATTCAAATAAACACATAAGTATGCAATGATTGGAGAATAAGGCCTACTATACCTAGATGCAACTCTCATTGTCAACTAAGGGCATCTCCATCTAGAGTCCATAAACACTCTCATGTCATTATAAAGATAGATGAGAACCATAAAGTTCCATGCCTATTCTTAAGCACCTCAAAGTGAAATCCTTGTCTCTTAAATGATTTCTAACTTAAGTAAGTTTAATTACCTTTCCACCAAAATATCCTAATTCTTATTGTGAACAAATTGATTAACATATTACATATGGTGATCAAGCATACATAATAGATTAAACACCTAATCAAACTAAAATGATTCATACTTGAAACAAAATAATTATATTAGTGATTGTCAATTCATACTTGCAATTCTAACAAAACAAAGTTAGCCTAAATACATTTTTGGCAAAAGAAATGCATAAGGAAAAGAGAAAAGTATCAAGCAAAATCTAAAGAGAAAAGAGAAGAAAGAATGGTAAACGAATCCTTAATGCTTCTTCAAAAAAATAGTTGAGTGTTAATTGACCTCTTTTTATCCCTCATCTTCCTTGGAGTATTCTTTTTCCTCATAATCTTTCTAATTGATTTGAAAGTTATATAGTCATTTTTCTATATCAAAAATATGGTTATCTTCACTTATTTATAGACCCAAAGGTATCCTAATTGGTGTCTTTTTAAAGAGGGATGTAAATCTGAAGAGGCACATGAAAAGTTACAGTGGTTGGTCTGGGGGACAAGTCTGCACACTTGTGCTGAGTTTGACAAATCGGTATAACCAAGCTCTATAACGAGTCAATACCAATGTAATGAGTTGGCATGCCTTCAACTACTTCATGACTTAGTTTAACATGGCATGAGTTCGCATGTTGAGTCCCTATGATGAGTTGGCACAGACTATAACATATCGGCATAGACTCTTGAACTTCTCTAAGACCTTTTTCTTCAATACTTCAACAAAAATTCCCTCATTTATACATCATTTCACCCAATTAGGCACATTTAGCCTACAAAATAAAAAAGAAATAAAAAATAACCTAAAACATCACAAAATATATGCATTAAACTAAAGAAATGATACAATAACAAACAAAATGGATATGCTAAATTGCATTACATCAAATTCCTCCACATTTAAATGTTGCTTGCCCTAAAGCAATAAAACAAAAATCTAAGTGGAAGAACTAAAAAAAGCATTTATCTTCTAAGTTAGAAACAAGTTTTCCTAAGAATCATCTTTAACATGAGAAAGTGCTTAAACAAGATAGCTAAATATCTAGTTTTCGATGCTCAACAATGATAGAGTAGATAAGTTGCATTGCATAGTCAATAAACTTAACACACTATCTCAAGTTATTAAAATCAAAATAAAGAACATAGAGTCAATAATCTAACTAAAATATTCAACTAGGATGGCAGTCTTCAAACTTAAAAGTTTAAGAACAAATATAGCCATTGGGATAAAATTAAACTCACACATTAACTCACAATTCTCATGGCATTTTTAGACACTTATAGGTTTTCTAAGAACTTATAATTTTATGGGTGTATTTTATGCTCCATCCCTCTCTTTTTATTTAATCAATCTTAATGGGTGCATTTTATGCTCTATCCCATAAGATGACTTTGTCTTGTATTTTTTTTTTGTTTTTTCTCTTCTTTTTTTTCTTTCTTTTTCACTCTTTTTTTCATGTCCTCATCAATTATTGAAGAGTGAGCTATGAGTATTATGGCTATAGCTTCCCTAAGACCATAAAAGCTCCTAAACACTAAACTTGAATCATGCCATCATAATTCCAAGTATAGTTAGAAAATTGACTAAACATCCTTAGATTTTAAAAATAACAACAAAAGATAGTAAGAAAAACTTAAAAACCATACTACATGAAACTTAAGATTCTACCAATTGATCATCACAAATAAGCTATTGACATGGCATTAGTATGCACTTAATCATATCAAGATGAACTTAGAAAAGACTTAAAATGAAGATGAAGAAGAAAATATGAACAAATATGCATCAAATTAACATAGCACCATGCATGCAAAATAAAAACTAAAAAACTAAACATGCAACGAGACACAAACATAAAACAAGCATCCCTTCTACACACTTAGACTTCACATCATCCCCAATGGGAACCCAAAATAAAAAGGAGAACGAAAAGAAATGCTCCGCTTAGTCATTTGAAGGAGAGGGTGGAGGAGAGCCAACCACATAACTCGCTTGAGTAATAAAGTATCAATCTTGTACTCCATCCTTATTTGCCTTCTAGCAAGATTCCTAGTCATTGTCTCTATTACATTTAATTGACATTGTATAAATCATTGATTGTCTAGCACTTGCTTCTAAATCCTTGAATATCTACTTAAAGAACTATGAGTTTGGCCATGAGAAAGACCATAAGTTGGCCTACTTTCACCCTCATAAGATGGGCCTAAAATGACGACTAAAGCTTCTTAAGGTTCCCCCTCTTGAGGCACATCAAAATCATGGCCTTCTTCTTTAATTTCTTCCTCTTTTTCTTTACTCTCTTGAGGTGGTGCTGGTGCCAATCCTCTCTAAAATGATCGAGAATGGGAAGGAATAAACCTCAAGGAGGCATCAACCACCTCACCTCTAATCAAAGTTTACCTAGTGAAAAAGGTTACACTCAAGCACACAGGTAAATTCATTCAAATCAACATTCAAAGCTTTAGCAATAATGGTCACTATATGACCATAAGTGATAGGGCTATCCTTCTTATAAGTGCATGCAAGCAATTAATTAAAAATCTAAGAAATCCAACAAACTTACTTTATATTATGAATGCACCATATAAGGAATATCTCTTGATAAGTAACCCTGTTAAATTCAAACAAGTGAAAAATCACACATGCAAGAACTTTATGTAGAAGCCAAAATTTCAAGTATTTAATAAACATAGCTTTACCCCTTTTGGTTTGGAGTAGGGTACTCAAATCAATTAAAAATGTCTAAAATGCATTAACATCAAAGTTTTTAGGAGGACCACACATACCATCTCTCCTAAATCTAAAAACTCTATGTATAAATAAGTATGTAAGATTATGCTTTTCCCCTAGCAAATGAAATTCCAACACCCTAGAATCATTCTTATTCACTTCTAAAGTTGTGTAAAATTCCAAGATCAAATGAATATAAGTTGGTTCATGCATTGAAAGAAATTTAGCAAGACTATATGAAGTTAAAAAAGCATTAAGAGGTTTAAGCATAGTAATATCCCTCAAGAGGCTAGTAAAAAGATACTTATGAGTCACAATTCCTTTTGGCTTAAAAGAAATAAATCTAGCACCTTCCTCATGAGAAGATATGTGGAATGGGGCCTTATATATGGAAGTAAAATCCTCCTCTTGAGAAGCTTCCTCTTGAGGTCTTAATTAAGCAGATCCTCTTGTTCTTAGCATCTTGGATGTTAAGATCAATAAGTGTTTAAAAGAAAAAGAAGAAGGAACTTGGTAATGGACATATGAAAGAGGAAGGAAACAAAGAAATAAGAACTTGATAACGGAGGTGTTGAGAAAAAACTAAGAAAGAGTAAGGAAAAAGAAGGAAAATGGATATATTTATAGCGAAATAACCCTATTGGAAAATGAAAAAGGTTGAAATAATAAATAGGAATGAAGACTTGTATTTATAAGGAAAGAAAAATCTAAAAAGGGATCAAAAAAAGTAGGAAACATTATGACTCCTTATAAGAAAAGACACAACTTTTAAGGCTTCTTCATACCTTTCAAAAATAATTCGAAAATTGAAAAAAATTAAATACTAAAAACAAAAACTGAAATAGGGCATTTAAGATAATAAAATTTGAGAAAATTTCAGTAGGAATGGGTACTGTCACGAGTGGGCATAGAGGGCATGACTCAATACGATTGCTCTCTTTAACGAGTCGGCACACTAGTGATGACTCGGCACGGATGCGTCTCTTATAAGTAACCCTATTATAATTAAATGTTTATTTTAGTATTTCATTGCCATGATTATTTGAGTGTGGCCAAAATATGTAGAATGGCATGCTTTTAGGATTTTCCACAATTAATGCATGATTGTTTCTTCTTTAATAAAAATTCTACATTTATGTTAATTTATTATTTTGGCATGATTTAAATATATTTTTAGCCTCTAGGATTAATTCTAGCATGATTAGGAGGTAGAATATGCATGTTTAGACCAAAATTATTATTTAATTTCACTTTATATACATGCTTTTCTTCACTCTATGTTAGGGATGTAAGAGACAAGAAGATAGCCCGACAAACACTTGTCAGTCACATCGAGTGATGGGACGTTACAGCGCCTTGTTCCATCCTATCCCTCACATCATATTTAGCTATCCCTCCTTTATGTAGGCTATATATGACTTTCTGTTTGGCATATTTTGTGGTTTTTAACCTTTTTTCTTGCTTTGAATTTGCTTGCATGTTATATTTAATTTTATGCATCACATTTTTATTTCTTCCTTGTGTATGTTTATGTTGTATGTGCTTAATTTATTTCTAGAATGCATGTTTATGTTATTATATTTTATTTTATCATTTTTTTCTTTTGTCACATGTTAATTTATCTTTTCTTGTGTTTTTTTATGAGTAATTAACCTCATTTGCATGAGCCTTTTGGAGAATTGGAGTTTGGAGGGTTTTGAAGGATGCACTATTAAGGGTTTAACCTTTTGTACCTTATTTCTTTATTTCCCTTTTAATTTTTTCTTTTCTTTATTTAATTTATATGGGGATTTGTAATACACTACAAGAAAATTTATTTTTAATGACCAAAATTTAGCAAAGGGATAAAAATTCAATCATAAAGATATACAAGCAGCGAAAGGAATTTAATATAGTCGTTAAATTTTAAATTTTATTATTATTTAAAGAGGGGTTTAAATTTGGTCATTGGAAGACTAAGATTTCGATCATTACTATCATTAAGAAAATGACAAGACTTATATTCATTTACCTCCAAAAATAATTCACAATTATTTTATAAAAAAATAAAACACAAAATACTAAAAGTGAAAAATTAGGAAAAAAAACACAAATCTATTCTCTGTAAAATGCAAACCAACATTTTTAATATTGTATTTACATAATATACCGCTTGTCACTTTTACATGTGTTTTCATGTTCTTTTTTGGTCTTTTTATTTTGCATGCATGTATCACTTCATTCCTTCATTTTTCACTTTTGTATCACATTTACTCTATGTTCAAGTGACCATTACATGCACAACCTTTTTTTTTTAAACTTTACTGCATGACTTGTATGCCCACTTTTGCATGTTATTTTGCTCTTTTAACCATTAATGAATTTTTACTCACTTTTATTTGTTTCTTTATTTTATACATCTTCCTTTATTATGTCATTTTAAATTTTTATGGACTTTATGTACATAATACATTTTGTTATTGTTATCATATATTTTTTCAGTATATTTTCATTACATTTTTAACTTTTTATCTTCTTCATTTTTGTTTAAATAATTAATTTATTTTGTATGGATCCTTTTGGGGAGTTCATGTGTTTGAGGTTAATGTGCCTTGGAGAGATACCCTTGGGTGGTTCCATTTCTACCATTATTTATTTTTTTGTTTACTTATTTCCTTTGTTTATTTTCTTTTATTTTATTACTTTATTTTGGATTTATTTGGGGATGTAATAGTTAGTAATAAAATGATTTTTATACGTTAAATGAAAAATTCACTTAAAATATTTTTTTTACTAATTAATTGGTTTTTCTTAAATAAAAAATGGACCAATGCCTAATTTTTTAACCTACAATTCACATAATAAGAAAAAGAGCTTTTTTATAAATATGCGTGAGCGAACCAATGTTTTCACTTTAAATAAATACCTCGATTTATGTGTGATATTTTATTTATTTCTTGTTGGATGATTTTCTCATGTAATAATTTAATTATTTTATTTTATATATTTCTTTTTGTTATTTACCTTTTTTACTTGCTTAAATGTTTATTTATTTTGTTTAATGCATCATGTGAGAAGGGAGATAGTGGACTAATACTAAAAACTCATTTATAAAAATGCCTAACTAGGGAATAAGTAAGAGTGATGTCATGAACACTATCTATGTCTGGGCATTAAAGGTTAGATTCCCTTTCCTAACATTCTATTGGGTGGTGACTCCATAATGCCTGCCTTTTGGGCCCATTTAGATGGACTCATAGGTTGACCATTAATAATAGGATTGGGGTACCTCGAGACACTGTTTCATGCCTTTTTAAGGCTTGAAACATGGTGAATTAAGGTGAATCCCTTTTCTATTGCAAAATGGCCAACCTATGAATTTTATGAACCTCATCTGGTCTTGGACCCTAAAAGTGGGCCTTCAAGAGTAGACTCGGACATGAGCAAGGTTCGATGCATGCCACAACGAGCACAATAAGTAGCAATTCATAATGTGGCTTAGTGTTGTCCATATAAGGGGATGTATCTAGAAGGACCATCTCGAGTCACAGAATGGATGTACAACTATGGGAACTTAAAGCTGATGTCGCCATCTCCTATAGTAGCTAGCCATATAGCTCCCTCGTGAGCTAAGTCAAAATTGTATAACCTCTATTTGGGAAAAAATGCCTCAAAGAGTAAGTACTAATCACTCTGGGAGGAGGCTCTATCAGTAGCTTCATCTTCTCTTACAACCACACATGTAAACAAAAAAGCTGGGTGAGTTAGATTCATTTTAGGCAAAAAGAAGGCACAAAAACGTGTTAAAATCTAAAAGGATGCACTTTCTACCAAGAAAAGCTAGTGTAAAAACCCACAAGCCATGCACTACTTCAAAATAATGACTGTTAATTACTTAGAGTACTAAGGGGCTACTAGAGAGAAGAATAGTAAGGTCAGCGCAAGCAGCATCCAGTCTAAGAATAGTTTCCACTAGGATTAGAGGAAATGGAATTAGCCCACCACTCATGCCCTCTACAATGTGGAATAGTTGATAGTCTCCGGTTAAGCCTTACGAGATCACTGTTAAATATCAAGCAAACCAGTATAATAGAATGGAACAACTCTAATAAGTAGGGATGTTAGAAAAGACATCTAAGGCATTGATGAAAAAAGTCCACTAAAAATATATCTCCTTGATATACCAGCTTAATAGTAGCTGAGGGGAGAATTCTTAAGGCTTGTGCCACCTCTCTTGGATAGTTGAGTATACAATCAGGCACATAGGGTAGAATGCTAGGAGGGAATCTCGTATCAATGATCTTAGTGAATTCTAAACTAGGGGGCATAACTCCAGATGTGTAAACCTGAACACATGAAACCTGGGGTCCCAATAACGAAAACCAGCAAAAATGATGGTATTATCTAGTTTTAGCCTACTCAAAAACCTTAAATTAGAATAAGGGGTCAAAAAAGGAATTTTTCCCAAGCCTTTAAGCCATCTAAGAGCTTGTGCAATTTATTTATGGCAAATGATGAAAATATTTGAACAGTCTATTCAGAAAATAGTAAAAATCGGAAATGGCTTCAAATAAATATAAAAATTAATGAAAAAAGGAGGAAAGAAAAGAGAGGAATACCTAATTAAGAAGATTTAACCAAGCAGCTAAAGAGTCAATGCACAATTACAAAGAATCAAATTACTTTTTATAAAGCTGCCATGATAAATGGGTTTGACTTAGGAAGCCAATCACGGCTAGATTGTCTACCACCCCTAACTCACCTAGGTTGATTCTTTTACATTTTGCATGGCTCATACATTGCACGTACATGTTCATTACATCTGTTTTATTCATCTCTTACAGGAAAAAAATTGTGATGCCAGTGAAGTTCAAACTTGGAATTCAGAGAGTATAAATTCTAGGAGTATTTAAAAAAAGGTGAGTAAAGTAGAATGATAATTAAAATTAAAGGTTGATAATAAATTAATTGGTTTATTAGGACTTAGAAATAATTATGTATGGATAAAAATATAAATAATGTCTATTAAAATTGTTTTCATTGAGTTTTGGTGTGAAAATTCGTAAAATTCAAAATTCAAATGATAGACATGATGAAACTTATGCCCATCGATCACTGTGAGCAACAAGCTGCCCGTCTATCACTTTGAATTTAAATACCTGCCCTTTTCTTCTTCCTTTTCCTCTGTAACTTCTCATTTTCATTTTCTTTCCATATTTGCTTTAGTTTTTCCTCTTTTTCTCTCTCATTTCTGGATCATTTTGTGATCTATTTGCTCCTACATAACCCTTGGACCAATGTACTTCATGGGGTTTTTTTTAGTTTTTACCACATCTTTTGAGATTCTTTTTCTGCATTCAAGGTTAGTTACTTTACACTATTTCTCTGATTTTCTCCTTCTTTCTTTTTTTCTTAGATAATTTTGATGTATATTAGTGTGCTGGCATCTGAATCATACGATAGACATTAAATTTTGCATTGCCTCTTGGTTTGTTATGGGACAGTAAAAATAGTAAATCGTTAGGTGCAGTAAACAGAAGAAAATAATAATTGTTAATTGCTTTTTGCTTGAATGCATAAAAAATAAAGTGAATGAAAAAATAGTTGTTAATCTCTTTTGGAATTTTTTCAATTCATTTAGATGCATGTGAAAGTGTATGCTTATGTAGTTGATAAATGTGACTATAAATTGTGTATTTTTTAGATGATTAAGTTGTTAATTTAATGTTAATTTGGTTAATTGTGTGTTTAATTTTATAAATTTTGATTTATGTAGGTTTAATCTTGCTTAATTTTTTGCGCTCCCTCACCTAACAAACTCCCTCCCTCAATCGAGACACCATCTCCCTCCACTAAGGCATTTGAGTTCAAGTCTAAATTTTTCCTCATTTCTCATCTCTATTCAAGCACTTAAGTGCATATTACTTAGTTTAATTCTTAAATTTACATTTTACCTTACTTGATTTGAATTGGAATTAGATTTATTGTTTTTAAATTTGGAATTGCTTAGATTCAATTTTGAGTTTGATTTTTGGTTTCACTTACACTCTATTTATTCCTTGCTTCCTTGATGTTGAGAATAAGGCTTGAATTCACTTGTTGGCTTGATTTTGGGTTGAAAGTGCTTTCACATTAGCTTAGCTTATTTATGCACGCAAAGTGTTTGATAAAATGACTAATTGACTAAGTTTACCTCTGTGGCTTAAATTTTCTTAGTTTAAACCATGTTTAATCAATTGCATATATAATTGTTTTCTTTCCACTCTTCATTTCTACTTTGTGATTACTTAATGTTATGCATTTGATATGGATGAACTTTAGCTAAATGTGACTTATTTCTTTTGTCAAGCTCTTCAAGATTACACATTCCACCATATGTGGATGAGGGGAATATCTCATTATACGAATACTTTGGGACTGCACATATGTCAAGTCAGTCTATTTGAATAAATTTTTTCTAGATATTTGTGATGGAAATCTATAGGCTAAGATCATGCCACTAGTTAGAAATATTAGTTGGGAAGCCTTTATCAAGAAGAGATGGGAAGTTCATTCATCTTTTGCAAGAGACTTCTTAACTTTTTTTATTGTTCCTTTAAGGATGAGGAAGATAATGGCATTGTGAGCTTTAAACTTGGTAGGAAAACATACACCATGACTTTTCCTAAATTTTCAAAGCATTTGGGATTCCCATTAGATGGGATAAATTAATTGCCTAATGTAATCCCGAGTGAGAATTGGGCAGTAATTAGAGATCCTATCAACCTAGTGGCATGGATTGTGAGCTGGACTAAGTCTTACTCTTTGTGAGATCATGCACTGCATGTTTTACATCAATTCCTATCAATCACAATCTACAGCTGTCTTGCTAGCTCGAGCGACATAAACACTGGTGAGTTACTTCTATTGAGGTGTATGTTTGAAGGGAGCCAAATCAATGGTTCATTTCATCTATGGCGAGAGATAAAAGATTTACAAAGGAAGCCCAATGCTATCAAGGTTATCTTTATTGGATGGATTGCCACTATCATGGAAAAGGCAGTGAAACACCTAGATTTGGGGGATTTTTTACCTTGTGATATCTAATACATCGATTATGCTATGTTGAAGCGCATGAAGGTATTGTGGGACAAACCGCACTGCCATTGGATGACTAGGGAAGAATGCTAGAACTTGCTTCATTTGGTTATGATGGGCACCCAAGAAATGAAGACGAAGAGGTGCATGAGCACCAAGCAGCGCCAGTAGTTGAAGAAGCCCCTTCACCCCAAATGGTGGCTTTTATGAACCAGGTGAATGATAGATTAGATGTGCAAGCTGAGTAAATTTACAGTTTGCAAAGGAGTTTAGGGCATCCCACCACACATTTTGAGAGCTTCACTGCTAATTTTTAGGAATGGTTTCCACCACCACAATGACTTGAGATCCATTTTGCTAAGGACAACATGTTTCTTTTTAGGGAGGTAGAGCCTATCTAGCTCAATTTTTCTTAGATTCAGGAAGTAGAATTTCAACCTCCCCTTTTAATTCATGAAAGTTTTTATTTTTATTTTGTGTTTTGTCTTTTTATTTTGTTTGTTTAGTTATCTTTTTCCTTTTTATTAGTTTAGTAGCTTTGATTGTAATCTTAATCTTAGTAACTTTGTAATTTGTTATAAAAGTAATAGTAGTGCTTTTATTTTGTTAGTTTCTTAATAGTTTAGTACATTTTTTTTATTATGCTAGTAATATAGTTAGTTCAATATTCGCTTAGTTTACATTTAGTTTAGTTCACCCTAGTATGTTGAAGAGTGTAGTTAGAAAAGGATTTTAGAACTATTGGCAAGTGCTATTGATGATGTCTAGTAAATTATGGAAATTGACCTTGTAAACACCCATAGTATTATATATATATATATATATATAAGAAAAATAAAGAAAATTTGTAATAAAGCTAGCAATATATGGCAAAGTTTTAAGTGGGGGGTATTTAAAAGGGAAAAGAATTGTGACTTCTGAAATTGAATTGAATTGCAAACTTGAGAGGAGTTTTAGTGATTTTTTCTCTTAAAACTTTGTGTATAAGGGATTAAGTAAGCAAGTATGGTTAAGTAGTATGCTTTTAAGTTGGTGGGAGGAATTTTAGAAATATGGGTCTATTTAGTCAAAGAGTGGTTATTCTTTTTGTTTATATTTATTCATTCTTTATTAACCATTGCCCTAACCACATTACAACCCATTAAAGACCTAGTGATTCTATGTTTGCCTTTGAGCTGTTTAGCAGAGATGACCTTTGAATTCTAGTGCTAAAGGAAAGTCCAATAGTGTTTCTAGAGTTTTAAGTGCGAAACCACTTGTACACTTAGGTGTACATTAATTCTAGAGCTTGACTATAAAGTGCATTGGTATTTTGATTTTGAAAAGAGCTTAAAATGTTTTTGTCTTACACATACACATATGGAAACAAGCTCATATGTTCTTGATTGAGTTTGATCTAACTGGAATTCTATTAAGTGCTCTTATTAATTACTAAGCATAGTTTTGAAATGCAAGATTCTTGGTTGAAGTTTGATTATTTTTGAGAAGTTGGGTTGTTCAAATATGCTCAAGGTCCAGCAAATTTAAAGTGTGGGATATTTGATAATTGTGAATTATAACTATATTATTAGTATGTTTTTAGGTGATTAAGTTCTTAATTTAGAGTTAATTTGGTTAATTATGTGTTCAATTTTCATACATTTTGATTTATGTAGGTTTAATCTCATTTTGGTGTTTTTAGGTGTTAAATTGAAGAAAAGAGGAAGTATTTTGGAGAAAGGAAGAAAGTAGTGCAAATAAGAAATTTTAGAAGAGTAATTTATGTTGAGTCCAGAGAGTTTTCCCTCTACCTAGGGGAATTTCCCTCTACCAAGGGGATAAAGCCCTCTACCTAGGGAGAAAAGCCCTCTAATGAGGGAAGGCATAAGTGATAGAGGGAATTGAGGCCCTTTACTGAGGAGAGTAAGTGCAATTAGGATAAAACTCTTCTTTCATCTGGTTTAAGAAGTTATAAGGCATCAAACCTCTTCACTCTAAAGTATTTAAGTAAACTTAAAAACTAGAATAGGAAAGCAGTGTTAAAAAGACGATAGATGGCATCAACCAAATAATTCCTCCTAATTTTACATGCCAACAGATGGCACTAAATTAAACTTTGACTAAAGGTTAACACATTGACAAGCGATGGTAACTACCCAACAAAAGATTTGCTACCTCAAGTATGCATCATTAACAAGTAATGTAACTACCAAATAAGAGATTTGCTACCTCAAGTATATGTTTTTATATCAACAAGCAACGGTAACTACCCAACGAGAGATTCGCTACCTCAGGGATGCATCTTTATGTCAACAAGCAACGATAACTACCTAACAAGAGATTTGCTACCTCTGGTACACATAATTAATTAGCCTTTAACAAGAGATTCACTGCCTCTAGTATACATCTTTAATCAGCCTTCAATAAGAGATTCCCTGCCTCTAGTATGCATCTTTGATCAGCCTTCAATAAAAGATTTCTTGTCTCTAGTACGCGTCTTTAATCAGCCTTCAATAAGATATTCACTGCCTCAAGTATGCATCTTTAATCAACCTTTAATAAGAGATTTGTTGCCTTAGGTATGCATCTTTTTCCCTTTACTCTGAATTTTGGCTCACTTAGGCACTAGTGCACAAGTTTTCCTAAAATTAGGGGCAAATATAGACACCAAATCCTGAGGCCGCCTAGATTAGAGTTACCTAACAAGGAAGAATTATTCATATCTTAGGCAAAAAGTGCAAACTTCGAGTTCCACTATTGGTTTTCACAAATTTCTAAAAAAAAAAAATTGTGGTTTTAATCCTTTTATTTCTTATAGAGCGAAAATGAGTTTGAAAATTTCAAAAATGGGACTTCTGTTGTGACAAATGCCCATCTATCATGGGACAGACGGCCATCTATAGTTGGTCTTTATCTTACTGTCTTTAGTAGATGGCTTACCTTAGCCATCACTAGCCTGCCTATGGCTAGGTTATAGATGCCCGTCTATCACTCAATTATACCCATAGGTCATTTAAGTTAAAATGAGTGTAATCATAGGATTTTCAAAATTATTTCTTAGTGACACCCGTCTATGCTTGAGGGACGCCCATCTGTATGGGGTTTTACAGCAATTTTGCACATTTTCTAATAGCTGAAATCTTGTTTTAAAAGATCAAATTTTGGAGGGAATTTTAAGGGGATTTTGTTTAGCAGAATTCAAGGGAAGATAGAGTTTAAAAGTTTTAAACTCTATCCTCTTATAAAAGGAAAAAATCCTAGGGTTTTTAGAAGGATATTTTATGGATAAAATCTGAATTTTAAAAGAGGCAGCCAATTTTTGTGGATGGAAAATCTTATTTATATTCTTGAGGATAAAAGCACTCTTGCATTATTATTTTTTCTCACCAAAATACTTTTATTCGTTACAATCATGAAAATAAAAAAAAAAAGGAATCGAAGCATGTTCTTTCCTAGCATTACAGAAAATTACTTGAGGATAATATTCTGGGTTTTCATTCCACTTTTAAAGAATAAATTAATTGCCTTGTAGATTCATTAATTCATTAAGTAAAAGTGTTGTCAACTTATTCTTTTTTTTGTCATGATTATTCTAACTAAATTTTTATTTTAGTATTTTGTTGCCATGATTTTCCAAGTGTGACTAAAATATGTAGAATGGCATACTTTTAGGAATTTTCACCATTAATGCATGATTGTTTCTTCTTCAATAAAACTTTTGCATTTATGTTTATTTATTATTTTAGCATGATTTAAATATATTTTTAGCCTCTAGGATTAATTCTAGCATGATTAGGAGGTAGAATATGCATGTTCAGACCAAAATTATGATCCAATTCACTTTATATAGATGCTACTCTCCATTTTGTGTTTTGGATGTGAGAGGGGGGAAGAAGGCCTAACAGACACCCATCGATCACATCGAGCAATGGGATATCAGAGTGCCTTGTTTCATCCCATCCCTAACATCTTGTTTGGCCATCCCCTCTTCATGTAAGCCATTTGCAGCTTTCTATTTGGCATACTTTGTGGTTTTTAATCCCTTTTCTTGCTTTAAATTTGCTTGCATGTTATATTTAATTTTATGTAGCACATTTTTATTTCTTCTATGCATATGTTTCTATTCTATATATTTAATTTATTTCAAAAATATATGTTTATTTTATTCTATTTTATTTTATCGTTGTTTTCTTTTGTCATATGCTAAATTTTCTCTTTCTTATGTTTTTTTTTACGAGCAATTATTCTCATTTGCATGAGCCTTTTGGAGAATTTGAGTTTGGAGGGTTATAGAGAACACACCATTAAGGGTTTAACCTACAATTTCGACTGTTACTATCTTTAAAAAAATGGCGAGACTTGCATTCATTTACCTCTAAAATAATTCATAGTTATTTTATAAGAAATAAAACACAAAATACTAAGGTTAAACTTAAAATGAATGAATTCCATAAAATTTTATGGAATTCATTTGTAATTCCAATTTTTTATGCTTGAAATGCAAAAAAAAAAAATAGGAATTGAATTTCATGAATTAAATTCCATAGAATTCATTATACTTTTACCAAATTCCATCACAATAGGTGGAATTTAAAAATGAATTCCTTATTTTTAAGGAGTCAAGTTTTGAAATACTATAATACCCTTATTATATTATATATATGTGTTCTGTGTTTCTAACGTTTCTATCTTTTATTCCTCAATTCCTCAATCACATTTTTTGAATTCTATTAGTATAATTCATTATTTTATACTTCGAAAATGCATAATTTAACTTTTTTTTTTCTTTTTACACTGAAGCAATTTACTTTGCATTCGTTAATAATTACGTACTTATTTATTGAATTATTTCTTAAAAATTCATTATTTTAATTAAACAAAATTAATAACTTATTTCGAAAATATTCTAATAAAGCATAAAAAAATTCCATAAAAATTCATGTATACATTATTTTATATTTTTCATCATTTTCACACATTATATGAATTATTTACCAATAATTCATTGTTCTTATTATTTTCATGACTTAGTAAAAATTCAAAAAATTCATCGATTGACTTTTTATTTTATTTCCATTGACTATACTTTAATTTCATATTAATTCATTATTTTCAACATTTTTATGCAATTATTAACTAATAATCCAACTATTTTCAATATACATATTAACATTAAATTCTAAATAAAATCACAATAATTTCAATAAATATCAATAAAATTTATTTAAACATTATTTTTTAGTTATTGTCATTTTTCATCAAAATAATCACTTAATTCACTATAAATCACAACTTTAATTATATACATACACTATACATAACCTTAAAAATTTCTAAATAATTTTCAATTATTCTCTAAAAATTCATAGACATTAATTATCATGTCTACTATTATTTTAAGCTAACATATATTATTTATTTGCATTTTTCTCACCCATTTCCCTTACTAACAATTTCGGCCACTACCATTTTTCATCTTAAAAATTTTCTTCCATTCATTTTCACTTTTCATTTATCTTTTCTCTTAATTACAATTACCCTAACATAAACACACCAATTAAACACTTTTATCATTTTTACCCTAGTTACATAATTGAAATTAATTCAAAATAATAGGGAAATCAAAGGATTTTGTAGTCACTTACCTTTTTCTCAAGCTTTAACTTCCTTGGGCTTCCTTTTTCATGCCTTAAACCAAAGAAATCCATCCATCACATAAAAGACCAATGGTGGCCGAATCATCAAAGAAAACACCATGATTTCAATCTTTTTAGCTCAATTTAACCACAAAAATGGATTCTAGGCACCTAAAACTACTTATAGGTACCTTCAAACAAATTTAAGACCTTGAAAATCCCTTACCTCATTTTGACCCCTAAACCTTTCCCTCTCGATTTCTCTTGCTTTCCACCTTCAAATCAAAGGCTTGAAGCTTGATTAATCCTCTAGAGGGATGGAACTACAACTCCTAATTTGAAATTTATGAGCGATCTTGAATGGTTATGGAGCGAGAGAGAGAGAGAGAGGTAGTTTCAGCCAAGAAGAAAGAGGAAGAAGCTGAGCAATTTTTCTTGAGTTTTCTCCAGATTTCTGGCCTTTATATACTTCTCTAATGGGCCAAAAATTAGGCTTGATGAGTGGGCTTTGCCCACTTAAATATTAAGGCTCATTTTAGGCTATTTAAGGCCCAATTCAATTTCTCTCTCTTTCTCACTCCAAATCACTTCAATATCGATTCCATCATTCTTAAAACATCAAAAATAGGTAGCACGCAAATTTTTGGTTCAATCGGAGTTCGTTATCTGTCCGATTTGACAATTGCCGGTATCACCGAAAAATTCAATTCTAATAACCAAAATATTATACATAAAAATTCATGAAGGCATGCAAAATCTAAAAATTTTTAGAGTTCATTTACTATTTTTAATTATTTATGCAAAATCAAGTCCCCTTCTTTATCAGGGAAATCGACTCGCTACCATTTTTGTATTTTTGACTTTTGGAGGTCCATTTGACCTCAATTTTACTTCAAATTTCAACCCCGAGCTCACTATGACCGTTGCTTTCCAACGGTCCAATAAAATATTTTCGACTTTCGGGTGTCCTTTCTGACCCGAAAAATACTATTCACTGTCAGAAAGTACTATTCACGGCTGACCCGGTGTCGAGGCCATTACAATTCTCCCCTACTAAAAGAAATTTCATCATCGAAATTTACTTATATCAAAGAGTAGAGGATACCATACTATCATTTTTGATGGAATATGACATGGTATGAACATGGCAATCACGCAGCGGAAAAATGACAAAAAAGATCATACATGCCAAACAATTCCATGACAAGAATCGAAACATGCAATTTTAGGGTTTTGAAACTTACAACTTTTGATGCCTTTTTTAAATCTTGAATTTGCTGATGACCAGCAACTAAGATGACTTTGTCCGCCTTAGATCTCTATCACCAATGCCAAGGAACATCCTTTTACGCCACTCCCTCTATTCTCACACACACAATTGCACCGCCGGCTTAAAATCGAAATTGCTAGCTCTCTTTTAAGGTATTGTGTAATGGCTATGGTTTGAAGCTACAAAATTTGATTTTGTACTTCTCTTAGGTTGCTATTACTACCCAAGAACACAATAGAATGAGGAACAATCCTTTCTCCTTGTGAAAATTGGACCAAAAGAATTAAGAGAGAGAGAGAGACGAGTTCACGCCAAAACCATAGAATAACTAGGGTTTCACGCCACACTTAGAAAAAAATTAGGGTTTTATTTTTTTTCTCATTTAATATATATTATTTCTTTTCTTAAGTGATAAATCTAAAATCAAATACTTAAAGATAATTAATTTTAGCCTTTATCACTTCTTTAAAATAAGAAATATATATTGATTAAAACTCCATAAAATTTATCCAAGATAAAAACATAAGACATATTAACCAAATAAATCACTTAATAAAGAAATTCACATGTGCCGAAATTCCTTCAATATATATCTTGGAATTTCGGTTAAGACATCCTTAATTAAGTGTTTTAATTTGATTATTATTCTTTTAGGTATTAATACTCAATTAATTAAATTAATACAAGACATTTAATTAATTGAAATTAAACCTTGTGGGCTGAATTTCTCTCTCTTATGGACCAAGGTCCAATAGCAATTTTATAACCCATTACACACATTAATTTGACTTTAAATAAAAGCCCAAATTAATGCCCAATACATTATTTAAATATTTTAAGCCCAATACTTTGTGTACGATCCTATAGGTCCATTTAATGTTGGCAATGAATTAATAAATTAATTCAAAGGCTATATATATTCTCTAGCAAGATATTATAGCATTCCAAATTAAATGAAAATGCATATGGCATTTAGTGACCTGATGCAATTTTGCATAGTTCCTTACCCATAAATATCAGAATTAATATAAGGCATGGAACTAGTCATCCTTATATATATTAATTCCTTTCTTGATATTACAGTGACACTAAACTCTCAGATAAATAATGATTACTCATTATTTCATCTCGGTATGGCCATACACTTCTTAGTTCACTGATCAAGTGGTCGATGATATTTTTCTCTCTTATCGAGAGGGGTAATCCCTTCACTTCTCTCATGCTCTCTAACATGAATCAATGCATACCCAAGCATACCCGTACTTGTCACTCTGTTACGAGCATGTTAGGTGTATGTCAAAGCACACATTAATTCATAAGGTGTTTCATAGAGATTTTAGGTCTAAGAACTCCGATACAAAACTTGCATATGAGAAACACTTATGACTTGTACCATGTAGTGTTCTCATGAGCAGATTGAATCCAGATACCATGTTCTAAACATGTATCTATGATCTCTGATTGACACTCTTGTCCTTATGATCCGTAAGACAGAACTCAACTTATCAGAGAGAGCATACTAGTCTTAATTCATATGTTATTCCCATAACAATGACTGACTAGGGATATTTAGAATGAAGTCTCATTTGTTTCAAGGTCTTATAACCATGTGCCTCACACATGATAACTTAAATTGAACCAACATTCTTGGATGGTTTTATCAATTCATATGCATAGGAATACAATAGATAAAACAATTCTCTCATTTTATTAATTAAAGTGTTTTATTACAATGCATTGGGGCTAGGGCTTACACTAACAATTTTATCAAATATGCATTTACATTTGATGGTTCTAAAAATATCTTCGTCAACGGGACCCACTTACATTCAAAGGTAACCAATCTTATTACCAAAAATCTTTATCAGTCTTTCTTTTTTCTTAAACATATCATCCTGAGTGTCGATTCCTTTCATATCTTGAATCAAATCAAGACTTGCTTACTTATTTGCACTCCATTAAGTCCAACACAAAGATTTGACATTTTCTTTCTGACATTGTCTCAACAAGAGTCGGATTCTACTATAGATAACCACTTTTCACAGTTATTATCACAATCCCATACACTTTACCATATTCCTTCTTTTAATATCTGAATTATTCACTCTGACTGATCATTAATCGAGGGTGAATCACTATGCCAATATTGAGATTATTACCAATCTTCCTCTTTGACACTTAACCAATTCAATGACAAATTCTTTAACCATATTGTTCCATTTCTAAATAAATATCATTATAAGTCAGAGCAATTCCCAAATAAGTCTAATGCTCTACTTCCATATGTCAACACATTTAATATTTACTTACATATGTCACATTACACTTTCAATCTGGTTTTCAGAACTAAGCTTTTAATCCTAGTACATTTGGTAATGTCAGGCATTACTATCTCGGTGAACTTCAGTAAGAATCTTTCAATTTATTTACAATGACCATCACACAAATATTCTCTTTTAGAACTATTATCCTTACCTGCTGTACAATATCGATTTCACTTATAGTCCAGCTAAACACGCCCCATCTGGAGCCAAACTTAAACTGGCTCTCACAGCTTGAAAACCAAGAACATTAGCATTAATCCGTTATACTTATTCTTCAGACACACATATTTAAGTACACTCTCATTACATAAATACTTACCATACTTCTTTAACATTTTAAAATTTATCAGATAGTGACCACTTAAATCCTCTAATATGGATCTCAGTAAGGTTGAATGATCCTTTCATCAATTCATCAAGAGAGTCGGTGTGCTAACAAATTTAATTGACATGACCAATGACTCACAATGGCCATATCAAAAATGAAAAATACTTTTAAGCACACTATTTCTTATCTCATTCTTAGGTTGTCTCTATACTCATCATATCCCCTGTCAGTTTCATCCTATTAAGTCGGGCCTACATATGTAATATGATGCATATCAAATGCTATCAAACAATATGAAATGCTATGCAATGAATGTATGATTTCATGTATGCAGGTAAAATACTGTCACGTATTCTCATACAATACAGATATCATAACCCTTCACATTATTATGAAAAATACAATCAAATCCCCACTCTTATAAGGAAGTCACTGACAGATATGTAGAGCATCTTAAACAACCTTAACTTATAATCGTAATAACCTGCTCACTAACATTCTTAAACCAAGACAATCCGATCAAAGTATCTCTTTATCCTATGCAATTTATCTGTATTCAAAATACAATTCCTTTTAATTTCTATCACACTCTTTATTTTGTTCTTCTTTTAACTGTTTATCATCCATATAGACACTTAAACTCCCACATTTACACTTAATTTTAGTCAACTCGTCTTCTCCCTATTTTGACCCTCATGAGATCACAAGCAGCAATATGTCCACTCTCACTTACTACTATCTTTACTGTGTAGAATCAATGCTTTCATACTTAACAATCTCAGTCAAATATCAACTCTTTCACTTTAACACAGATAGGGGAGCAAGTACCCTTCAGATTACTTAACACTTATCTACTTATAATTGGCATGCATATACAGACAAGCTATCGCTTAAACATATCCCACTCCGATCTTAAAACCACTTAAACCTTTGCTCTGATACAACTAAAGGTCACACCCTTCTCGGAACAGTCCTTTCCGATACGAAACTAATCCGAACCCAGTAAGTTTTTTTTTACCGAACAGTTTGATACACTTTAATACCTTACATTAATTTCTGAAACAAACGACAATCATGAAAACAATTAAAACATAAACAAAATAATTTCATGCCGAGAACTTACACCAAACACTCATCCATCGATAATCAATAATCAAAATATAGTTCAATCTTTTACCTTAATAGTATAAGTATATACATGCCAAAACACAACTCAGTCTTATACAAAATCTTCTCTTCCGATCTGGCTCTATTATGTACTATGCTCCCATAACACTTCATAACCTGCACGCAGTAAACACTACGTGCTGAGCACTAAATATGCCCAGTGGTGACTACTAATCAAAGGATTTCCCAAAGAAAGGCATAATTACATAGATTATGCTACTCTATACTTATTTCATTAAACCTTTCCTTTTACTTTAATCAACATTAGTTTTATTTTTAACTCATGTTTTTGGTAATTACTATTCTTTGGTTTTCACTTTTTCAACTTTACTTTATACTATCCTCTTAGATGGATCGCTATCAGATTTACTTTTACCTTTACTTTATTATTTACTATAACTTTTACTTTCGTCTTATCTTTTTAGCCACAACGATATAATTATCATTTCATTTACCAATATGTATTGGTACTCGTGTCTTTAATGGTACCAAATCAAACTATTTTATTTCTTAGTTTATTGTTCAATTATTCAATATGTATTTTAATTACACTTCTTGATATATATTCTTTTATTTTTCTTTAACTTTTAACTTATAAATACATCACTAATTAAAGGGCCTTTAAGCTTTATTGTAAAGTGATATAACTATTTTGGAGCACTTTGCAGTCAAAACTTTCTTTCCTTCTTTTATACATTTACTTAAGAATCAAATTTCACTTAATATCATTGCCATCACTTTTTAACGTTAAATAAAAAATTAATATTATTTTCCAAATTTGTCACTATTCACTATAGTAATTGGTATAGAAAATACCAATTAATTAAATTTATCTTTTTCATGTAAAACAAAATACAATTTAAATTATTTTTCATTATAAAAGCTTGACTTAATCTTTATTTATTATTTGATGCTTATAAAACCTTTCTTTTTCTTTTTCTTATTAATTACACTTTTCGAGTAACTTTATAGATTTATTTCAATTTTGCATTTTCTTCGAAATGAACCATTCTTCATTATAACTTTTTATATTTAATTCGTTTAAGCAGTACTGATTTATTTGTTACAATACGCCCCTAGTGCAATATAACAGGATTCTCAAAAAGGATACTCGGGACTGGACCCAAATGTCCCACTGAACAGATAGAGAAATGATCTCCGAAGATCAAGTCTCATAGAGCATAAAGCAGATACACTTTCACTTTCACTTTACACCGAAGCTATGGAGATCAAATATCCTACCCATAGCAAAGCAAGTCGCCATGACTTGTACCGCGGTACAGAGTTGTCCCTGTAGCTAGCCAATTATATCCTAAACAAGAATAATATCATCTGCTTCTCGCTAAGCGAAAAATAATCAATTATATTTGGAATAATTTTTAAACATTTAAAAATCTTTAATTTCTTTCTTTTATTTATTACTACAATTTATTTCTGATCGAACACTCTCTTTTAATGCTTTTGACTATTCAATAACTTTTTGTCTTTTCTTTCACTTTATCTTTTTAAGTCATTTTTATGAATTATTCTTCAATAATTCACTCAGACACTTGGGCTTTTCAGCATTATAACTAAAAATTCTCTTTTATTTTTTTTTGTATAATTGTTTATGAATTATTTTCTAATAATTCAAGTATTGACATTTTTTACGATTTTTCCCTTTTCTTTTACTGTCCAAACTTTTCAATCATTCGATATGCCGACTTATATTTCGTCGGCTAAATATCTTATAATTATTCACTCTTTTAATAATTTTTATTGATTAATTTATTTTGATAAATTAGTCACGCATTATTTTACGACTTTTTATGCCATTACGAATTCTATTAGTATAATTCATTATTTTATGCTTCGAAAATGTATAATTTGACTTTTTCATTTCTTTTTACACTGAAGTAATTTACTTTGCATTTTTTAATAATTACGTACTTATTTATTGAATTACTTCTTAATAATTCAATATTTTAATTAAACATAATCAATAACTTATTTCGAAAATATTGTAATAAAGTATAAAAAATTCCATAAAAATTCGTGTACATATTATTTTATATTTTTCATCATTTTCACTCATTGTATAAATTATTTACCAATAATTCAGTGTTCTTATTATTTTCATGACTTAGTAAAAATTTGAAAAATTCATCGGTTGACTTTTTATTTCATTTTCATTGACTATACTTTAATTTCATATTAATTCACTATTTTCAACATTTTTATACAATTATTAACTAATAATCCAACTCTTTTCAATATACATATTAGCATTAAATTCTAAATAAAATCACAATAATTTTAATAAATACTAATAAAATTTATTTAAACATTATTTATTAGTTATTGTCATTTTTCATCAAAATAATCACTTAATTCACTAAAATCACAACTTTCATTATATACATACACTATAAATAATCTTAAAAATTCTCAAATAATTTTCAATTATTCTCTAAAAATTCATAGACATTAATTATCATGTCTACTATTATTTTAAGCTAACATATATTATTTATTTGCATTTTTCTCACCTATTTCCCTTACTTATAATTTCGGCCACTACCATTTTTCATCTTAAAAATTTTCTTTCTTTCATTTTCACTTTCCATTTAACTTTTCTCCTGCTTAATTACAATTACCCTAACATAAACACACCAATTAAACACTTTTATCATTTTTACCCTAGTTACATAATTGAAATTAATTCAAAATAATAGGAAAATCAAAGGATTTTGTAGTCACTTACCTTTTTCTCAAGCTTTAACTTCCTTGGGCTTCCTTTTCCATGCTTTAAATCAAAGAAATCCATCCATCACATAAAAGACCAATGGTGGCCGAATTCTTCATCAAAGAAAACACCATGATTTCAATCTTTTTAGCTCAATTTAACCACAAAAATGAATTCTAGGCACCTAAAACTACTTATAGGTACCTTCAAACAAATTTAAAACCTTGAAAATCCCTTACCTCATTTTGACCCCTAAACCTTTCCCTCTCGATTTCTCTTGCTTTCCTCCTTCAAATCAAAGGCTTGAGGCTTGATTAATCCTCTAGAAGGATGGAACTACATCTCCTAAGTTGAAATTTGTGAGAGATCTTGAGTGGTTATGGAGCAAGAGAGAGAGAGAGAGAGGTAGTTTCGGCCAAGAAGGAAGAGGAAGAAGATGAGCAATTTTTCTAGAGTTTTCTCCAGATTTCTTGCCTTTATATGCTTCTCTAATGGGCCCAAAATTGGGCTTGATGAGTGGGCTTTGCCCACTTAAACATTAAGGCCCATTTTAGGCCATTTAAGGCTCAATCCAATTTCTCTCTCTTTCTCACTCCAAATCACTTCAATATTTATTCCATCATTCTTAAAACATCAAAAATAGGTAGCACACAAATTTTTGGCTCAATTAGAGTCCGTTATCGATCCGATTTACACTTATTTGTCCGATTCGACAACTGCAGGTGTCACCAAAAAAATTAATTCTTATCATCAAAATACTCTACATAAAAATTCATGTAGGCATGCAAAATCTGGCAATTTTTAGAGTTCATTTACTATTTTTAATTATTTATGCAAAATCAAGTCCCATTTTCTATCAGCGAAATCGACTCGCTACCTTTTTCGTATTTTTGACTTTTGGAGGTCCATTTGACCTCAATTTCACTTCAAATTTCAACCTTGAGCTCACTATGACCATTACTTTCCAACGGTCTAATAAAATATTTTCGACTTTCTGGTGTTCTTTCGGGCTCAAAAAATACTATTCATTATCGAAAAGTACTATCCACGACTGACCCGATGTCGAGGCCATTACACTCACCCCTACTCATATTCATGGATCTATGATCTGATGGGCTTGGGTACACATGTCAAAATAATAATTTTCATTTCATTTCATTTTTATTTTTATTTTTATTGTCTTTGTATATAACCTTGTCTGTGAGTGTAGCATGGACAGTGGAATAATTGTAGATACTAAGTCCTAAGGCAGCTTTTGTTAGGGTCACCTGATGAGAATATTATTGCTTATAAATAGACAAGAAATAAAAACACTTACCTCTCTCCCGGGTTTTGTGTTTTCAAAATGGCTTTTGAGCGCTCTTATAAGGTTTTTAATATTCAAAAAATCTATTTTAAGGGGGTTTTACCCTTTTTCCTCTGCCAATAATACACTTCAGGACAAAAAAAGACACAGAGCTAAGTTAAGGCCTTGACTCTTGACTCATGACTCAATCCTGAGTCATGCCTTGAAAGGCATTTTTGTGTGTTTTCACCAAAATTCGATCCACTTTCAATCCCTTAACTCATGACTCAAAGGTGTGAGTGGGTTTTTGATGGAATATGACATGGTATGATGGTAATGATAATACAGCGGAAAAACAAAAATTTTATCATACATACCATACAATTCCAAAGCAAGAAACGAAACATGCAATTTTAGGGTTGTAAAACTTATAACTTTAGATGCACTTCAAAATTTGATTTTGGTGATGACCAGCAATCAAGAGTGATTTATCAACCTTTGATCTTCTTTGCCAATGCCAAAAAAACAGCCTTTACGCCACTCTTCTCTATGTTCACACACACAATTGCAAAGACGGCTTAAAATCGAGATTGCTAGCTCTCTGTTTAAGTATCGTGTAATGGCAATTGATTCAAGCTACAAAATTTGATTTTTCACTTCTCTAAGGTTGCTATTACTATCCAAGATCACAAGAGAATGAGGAACAATCCTTTCTCCTTGTGAAAAATTGGCCAAAATAAAATTTTGAGAGAGAGTTACAATTCACGAGTTACTATTCACGTGTTGCTATTCACGCCACATACAAAATTAAGTTTTCTTATTTTTTTCTCATCCAATATATATATTATCTTATTTATTAAGTGATAAATCTCAAATATACTACCTTAGGATAATTAATATTAGCTAAAGATAATTCATATTTGCCTTTATCACTTAATTAAAATAAGTAATATTTATTGATAAAAACTGTTTTAATTTATCCAAGATAAAAACAAAAGACAGATTAATTAAATTAACCACTTAATTAAATAGGAATATACAAGACATATTAATCAAATAAACTACTTAATTAATATAAAGGATATGCCAAAATTCCTTGATTTCTCTCTAGGAATTTCGGCCAATAGTATTCCTATTTAAGTGATTTATTTGATCATAATCCTTTTAGGCTTTAAAACTCAATTAATTAAATTGATACAAGACATTTAATTAATTGAAATTAAACCTTGTGG
Organism: Excoecaria agallocha; assembly: GCA_037975025.1. Taxonomy (NCBI): domain Eukaryota; kingdom Viridiplantae; phylum Streptophyta; class Magnoliopsida; order Malpighiales; family Euphorbiaceae; genus Excoecaria; species Excoecaria agallocha. Next base: position 45,239,533 of record CM075816.1, read on the forward strand.
GCTGAATTTCTCTCTCTCATGGGCCAAGGTCCAATAGCAATTTAATAATCCATTACACACATTAATTTGACTTTAATTAAAAGCCCAAATTAATGCCCAATACTTAATTTAAATATTTTAAGTCAATGCTTTATGTGCGATCCTATAGGTCCATTTAATATTGGCAATGAATTAATGAATTAATTCAAAGGCTATGTATATTCTCTAGCAAGATATTATAGCATTCCAAATTAAATGAAAATGCATATGGCATTTAGTGACCTAATGCAATTTTGCATAGTCCCTTACCCATAAATATCAGTATTAATATAAGGCATGGAACTAGTCATCCTTAAATATATTAATTCCTTTCTTGATATTACAGTAACACTAAACTCTCAGATAAATAATGATTACTCATTATTTCATCTCGGTATGGCCATACACTTCTTAGTTCACTGATCAAGTGGCCGATGATATTTTTCTCTCTTATTGAGAGGGGTAATTCATTCACTTCTCTCATGCTCTCTAACATGAATCAATGTATACCCAAGCATACCCGTACTTGTCACTCTGTTACGAGTATGTTAGGTGTATGTCAAAGCATACAGTAATTCATAAAGAGTTTCATAGAGATTTTAGGTCTAAGAACTCTAATACAAAACTTGCATATGAGAAACACTTATGTCTTGTACCATGTAGTGTTCTCATGAGCGGATCGTATCTAGATACCATGTTCTTTAACATGTATCTATGATCCCTGATTGACACTCTTGTCCTAATGATCCGTAAGACAGAACTCATAATATTAGAGAGAGCATACTAGTCTTAATTCATTGTTATTCCCATAACAATGACTGACTAGGGATATTTAGAATGAAGTCTCATTTGTTTCAAGGTCTTACAACCATGTGCCTCACACATGATAACTTAAACCGAAACAACATTCTTGGATAGTTCTATCAATTGATATGCACAGGAATACAATGGATAAAACAAATGCCTCATTTTATTAATTCAAAGTGTTTTATTACAATGCATTGGGGCTAGGACTTACACTAACAATCTCCCACTAGCACTAGTCCCAATTGGGCGTAGCCCTAAGACCGAACGCTCTCAAATGAGCTTCGTACAGATTTGGACGCAATTGTTTCGTCAAAGGGTCTGCTACATTGTCTTCACTTGCTATCTTGCTAACCTTGACGTCCCCACGATCAATGATTTCTCTGATCAAGTGGTACCTCCTGAGTATGTGTTTGGATTTCTTGTGTGACCGGGGCTCCTTGGCTTGTACGATGGCTCCGTTGTTGTCATAGAAAATTTCTAATGGATCTAGGATGCTTGGGACAACTCCTAATCCAGTAATGAAATTTTTAATCCAAACAACCTCTTTTGCAGCCTCACTTGCTGCAATATACTCAGATTCTGTAGTTGAGTCGGCAATGGTCTCTTGCTTTGAGCTTCTCCAGCTGACAGCACCACCGTTCAAAACAAAACAAACCCAGATTGCGATCTAGAATCCTGAGTGTTGGTCTGAAAAGCAGCGTCGGCATAACCTTATATGACGAGCTCTTCTTGACCACCATACACCAAGAAGTGATTCTTAGTCCTTCTCAGGTACTTCAGAATCCCTTTTACAGCAGGCCAGTGCTTCTCACCAGGGTCTTACTGAAACCTACTGGTTATACTTAGTGCATGAGCAACATCCAACCTAGTACATAACATAGTGTACATGATAGATCCAATAGCAGATGCATATGGAATTCTACTCATGTTGTCCCTTTCCTTTTTGGTTTTAGGGCACTGTTCTTTAGTCAAAGGAACTCCCAAAGCCAAAGGTATGTACCCTTTCTTTGAGTCTCCCATACTAAAACACTTTAGTACTTTGTCTATGTACTTTTCGTGACTTAGTCCCAAAATCCAATTCGATCTATCTCTATAGATTCGAATACCAAGTATTGTCTCGGCTTCACCTAAGTCTTTCATTGAGAAACATTTTCCCAACCATTGCTTAACCTTTTGCAATGTTGGAATGTCATTCCCAATGAGAAGGATGTCGTCCACATACATGACTAGAAATACTACTATGATCCCACTAACCTTCTTGTACACACAAAGCTCATCTTCGTTCTTGATGAAGTCAAATTCTTTGACTGCCTCATCAAAATAAAGATTCCAACTTTGGGATGCTTGCTTTAATCCGTATATGGATTTTTGAAGCTTGCAAACCTTCTTAGGATGCTTGGGATTGACAAAACCCTCCGGCTGTGTCATATACACATCCTCAAGTAAATTTCCATTGAGGAAAGCGGTTTTGACATCCATTTGCCATATCTTATAATCTTGATATGCAGCTATGGCAAGCAAGATCCTAATGGACTTGAGCATGACTACTGGCGAAAAGGTCTCATCATAGTCTATACCATGAATTTTTCGAAAACCTTTTGCTACTAGTCTACCTTTGTAGGTCTTATCAGCTTTAATTTTGAATAGCCATTTGCATTCAATTACCTTAGCACCTTCCGGTGGATTAACCAAGGTCCAAACCTGGTTATCGTACATTGATTGCATCTCGAATTTCATGGCTTCAAGCCAATTTTTCAAGTCTGGGCTTTCAATAGCTTCTCGGTAGGTAGAGGGTCCTCACGATCTACTAACTCAATGGTGTCACTGTCAATGATTAGAAATCCATATCTCTCAATCACCTGACGTATCCTACCAGATCTTCTAGGTTCTTGTGCAATGGGTTCTTGTTCCACAACTGGTTGTGAACTTGATCCCATTTCCAACTCATCTTGTATATGAGTTTGTGGTACTTGAATTTCTGCAAGTTCTACTTTACTCCCACTGTCTTTCTTGAGAAGGAACTCCTTTTCCAAGAAAACAGCTTTGCGAGCAACAAATACTTTGTTCTCATCTTGTGAGTAAAAGAAGTATCCCTTTGTTTCTTTGGGATAACCCACAAATAAGCAAATAGTTGATTTTGGACTCTAGTTTATCAGATGTTAATTTCTTAATGTGCTTCATAGCCCCAAATCCTGAGAAAAGACATATTGGGTTCTTTTCCAGTCCATACCTCGTATGGTGTCTTCTCAACTGCTTTAGTTGGAGTACGGTTTAATAGAAATGCAGCAGTTTCTAATGCATAACCCCAAAAAGAGACAGGAAGATTAGCTTGACTCATCATAGATTGAACCATGTCCAACAGAGTTTGATTTCTCCTTTCGGACACACCATTCCATTGTGGTATTCCAGGAGGAGTGAGCTGTAATATAATACCACACTCCTTTAGATGACTGTCAAACTCTTGGCTTAAGTATTCGCCACCTCGATCTGATCGAATGGTTTTTATACTTCTACCAAGTTGGTTTTCTACTTCGTTCTTAAACTCTTTGAATTTCTCAAAAGTTTCAGACTTGTACTTCATTAGATAGACATAGCCATATCTACTGAAGTCATCTGTGAACGTCTTAAAGTAGCTAAAACCACCTCTATCTTGTATGCTTAATGGACCACATACATCGGTATGTATTAGTTCCAATAAGTTATTAGTCCTCTCACCTTTCTTGTTAAAAGGACTTTTTGTCATTTTTCCATGCAAACATGGCTTGCATGTATCATAAGACTCTAAGTCAAATGACCCAAGCACTCCAGTTTTATGGAGTCTTGAAATGCATTTTTCATTTGCATGTCCTAAACAACAATGCCAGAAGTAAGTAGGGTTCAATTCGTTTGATTTAACCCTCTTTGTATTAATGTTGTATACAGACTCTTTGTTTTGCAAATCAAGGATATAAAGGCCATTTTGCACTATGGCATTGCCATAAGAAATGCCTTGGCGATGAATATGAGCATTGCCATTTTTAATAACAAAATCAAATTCATCATTATCCAAACATGAAATTGAAATAATGTTTTGCTCATAGCATGTACATAATAACAATTATTCAAAACAATACAAAGACCGAAAGGTAAAGTGAGGTGATAGTCACCTATCTCTATGGCAGTAACTCGTGCTCCATTCCCCACACGGAGGTCTACTTCATTCTTCCCAAGTAACCGCCTATTTCTTAGCCCCTACACATTTGAACAAATATGAGAACCACAACCGGTATCCAATACCCAAGTGGTAGAAATAGAAAGGTTAATCTCAACAAAAAAAATACTAGAACTGGATGCCTTGGCTCCATTCTTCTTTTGTTCTTCCTTGAAGAGAGCGCAATTCTTCCTCCAATGCCCTATCTTGTTGCAATGGAAGCAAGTGCTCTCACTCTCTTTGAGCTTCTGTGCCTTGGGTTTGGATTGGGCCTGAGGTGCACTCCCACTTGACTTGAACCGAGCTAGGTCATTCTTGGGTTTTGCCTTTCCCTTTCCTTTTCCTTTAGCGGGTCCCTTTTTAATGCCCCCTTGAACCATCAATACGGGATTGGTCTTTTGAATATTCTCTTCAGCATTCTTAAACATCCCATAAAGCTTAGTGACTGACTTGTTCATTGCATGCATGTTATAATTCATCACAAATGGATCATAATCATCAGTCAATGATCCTAAGATCAAGTCAGTGGCCAATTCCTTTGGCACTAGTACCTCAAGCTTCTCAAGAGTATCAAGATACCCTTTCATCTTGAGTACATGAGTACTAACAGGAGTACCCGCAGTCATCTTACAAGAAATTAAAGCCTTTGTTGTCACGAACCTCTCGTGACGAGCTTGCTCTTGGAACATCTCCTTGAGGTGCACCATGATCGCATAAGCCTCTTGGTCTATAAATTGCTTTTCCAATTCAGGCACCATAGTGGCCAGCATCAGACAGGTCACATCATTGGAGTCGCTCTTCTTAGTCTCAAAAGTTTCCTTTTGAACCGCAGAGGCATTCCTAGCAGGTTCTTCAGGCAAGGGTGCATCCAAAACATACAACTTTTTCTCTTGCTTAAGAACTATTCTTAAGTTTCGAGACCAGTCTATGAAATTGGTGCCATTCAATTTGTCCTTTTCAAGGACCGATCGCAATGAGAAATTGTTGTTTGAAGATGCCATTTTCAATCTACAATAAAATTTTAGCAAGATTAAATGAGGTCTTTTTTATAATCCCACAAACCGAATTAATATCCCTTTAAATAATTCGCGTTAGTGATTTAATGTGGGCCAAGATCCACTTTTCACAACAACTTATTAGTCAAGCTGAGCTTATACACCTAACAAGTTAAGTTACTTAGGTAGGAAAACTCCAATCATGTCTCGTACATGACTCTTGGATCAAACCGGCTAACATCTTAAGATGTTATAGCACAAACCCATTTATTAGTTGCCTAGGTCTGGGCATCCCTTTCCATGTTAAGTCCAACCTACATTCACAACCCATGCCTCACAAAGATAATCGGGTGCATCTAGGACTCCTAGTCTACGTGACCGATGATCGATGCCTTGATATGTTTCGAATTAGGAAGGCAACTTTGTGACTTACTATTTTTAGGGATTCATTTTATTATGGCTTACATGGCATATGCTTTGTCATCCATACATAGCATGCATATATATATAATTGCATAAAGTAAAGCATGACAAACATGGGCCCAAAAACCTACAACTAAGATTCTATACTATTACATAAGAATCTTTGAGTTTGGCTTCTCCACTCCGGTGGGCTTTGTCTTGATTTATAAAGTCTTCAATTATATTTTATTCTAAGAAATAAATGAAACTTTTACAATAAAACATAATGGCTCGTAGGCCATATTTAATTACAAAACCCAGGGCCCATGAATGCACCATGCATATCCATTCATCACACCAAACTAACAAATAAATATACATAACATTCATGGATGAAACAAAGTCCAATTTTATTTAATTTAGCCAAGCCCATTAATGAAAATCATGTACTTGAACCTTTAAGAGAAGACCCCGTGATGGGCCTGGGCCAAAGCCCAATGGACTAAATCCTCTTATTGAATAAGTTCTCTTAAAAGTCCAAAACAATAACTAGTTAGATTTGTGCTATAAATCAACTCTAGTATAATTTCCAATTTTGCCATTTTTAATTTTATGTCATACCGCCCATAAACATTAAAAATACATATAATATGTACCAACATGAATTAAAAATATAAAATCATGAAGAACACATATATAGTACACGGCATTCATGCAAAACAAACAACAAAAACTAGTTGTTTAATGCTTATGTAATGCCACAAAATGCACAAACATTTAAATCAATTTTATGATTCATTAAATAATTTAAATAAGGTCATAAACATTGATTTAATATTCTGTACCAATCTGATCTAAATGTGTTTTTACCATTTTAATCAAAACAAACAATGTTGATTAAATATGTAACAAACACAAACTGGTCATAGTTTTAAATGATTTTAAAATTAATCAATTAAATTGTCATGGACCAGAATTAAAACCAAATTTAAAATATGTCTAGACCTGAGTATTTAATCTTTAAAAATCACTTACAAACATGCCAAAATCGTTTTTACATTTAATATTTAAAACTAGTTGTTAAACTAACAATTAACATGCCAAAAGCACCTAGTTTCGTTATTAACATGTACCATCAGGTATAAATAATTAAATCCGACCATTACCAGCCCTAATAACATCTTAGGACAGTATATTAACATGTCATATTAATTATAATACCTAACTAATCAATTAAAATCATTTTTACACCAAAACAATGCAAAAAACTCAAAACAGAAAATTTCAGCATTGCATGTATTTATAAAAACGATTTTTGATTAAATAATTCATGCATCTAAAGCACTAAAATAAGCATGTTTAGGCTCTGATATCACTGATGGAATATGACATGGTATGATGGTGATGATAACACAGTGGAAAAACAAAAATTTTATCATACATACCATACAATTCCAAAGCAAGAAACGAAACATGAAATTTTAGGGTTGTAAAACTTACAACTTTAAATGCACTACAATATTTGGTTTTGGTGATGACCAGAAATCAAGAGTGATTTATCAACCTTTGATCTTCTTTGCCAATGCCAAAAGAATAGCCTTTACGCCACTCTTCTCTATGTTCACACACACAATTGCAAAGACGGCTTAAAATCGAGATTGCTAGCTCTCTGTTTAATTATCGTGTAATGGCAATTGATTGAAGCTAAAAAATTTGATTTTGCACTTCTATAATGTTGCTATTACTACCCAAGATTACAAGAGAACGAGGAACAATCCTTTCTCCTTGTGAAAAATTGGCCAAAATAAAATTGTGAGAGAGAGTTACTATTCACGAGTTACTATTCACGCCACACACAAAATTAGGTTTTTTTTCATCCAATATATATATTATCTTATTTATTAAGTGATAAATCTCAAATATACTACCTTAGGATAATTAATATTAGCTAAAGATAATTAATATTTGCCTTTATCACTTAATTAAAATAAGTAATATTTATTGATAAAAACTCTTTTAATTTATCCAAGATAAAAACAAAAGACATATTAATCAAATTAGCCACTTAATTAAATAGGAATATACAAGACATATTAATCAAATAAACTACTTAATTAATATAGAGGATATGCTGAAATTCCTTGATTTCTCTCTAGGAATTTCGGCCAATAGTATTCCTATTTAAGTGATTTATTTGATCATAATCCTTTTAGGCTTTAAAACTCAATTAATTAAATTGATACAAGACATTTAATTAATTGAAATTAAACCTTGTGGGCTAAATTTCTCTTTTTCATGTGCCAAGGTCCAATAGCAATTTAATAATCCATTACACACATTAATTTGACTTTAATTAAAAGCCCAAATTAATGCCCAATACTTAATTTAAATATTTTAAAACCAATGCTTTATGTGCGATCCTATAGGTCCATTTAATGTTGGCAATGAATTAATGAATTAATTCAAAGGTGTTAGAGAGTATGCCCTAGAGCCCATGTAATAGGGATGTTTTTCATATGTATGAAATTTATATTCTTAATAAAAGGCATCATTCATTTATTAATGCTGTGTTTGAATACATGAGTTTGTAAATCTTAAATTAATAAATGAAGTCCTAGATATTATAAACACAGTGCAAAGGCAATCATGAAAGTGTTCATGATGTGAGATGTCTATCGCATGCAAATGTGTTAATATCTAAATATCCCTAGTCATAGAATTAACAAGATAGGACATTGTTAATTCGGACAGACTAGCACATGTTATGCTTCTTGAATGGTTCAAGCAATGGTTCTCATAATTGTGATTATGGATGATAATCAAAGCTAACATGTGGATGCTTGTTAGAGGAACAAGTTCATTGGAGACCTGCAAAGAGAATCCTCATATGGATATTAAATCTATGTCAGTGAGGAATCTCTTCATAGCGGTTGTGCAAGTATCCTTAGACTTGAGATCACCAAAGTTATCTTAAGTAGTAAGTGGTATACTTTGACTCCATAACTGATTACTTCCAACTGGGAGTGAACATAGTTAGGAGATTGGGTATATCATGACCTACTTGAAGATAGTTGAGTGATTGACAAAGGATTCACCATCCCAGATTTAACAAGGGAAGTTATCTCACATGATTCTATAATTACCTTGTTCAGTGAATCTCTGGCCAGAGTAATATGCCGAGATGGATGGAGATCCATGAAGGGCATTTTAGGAACAATGGTTAAATTAATAGAACATACATAATTAGATTTATATGAGTTGACAGAAATCCATACTCAGAATCTGATTGAGATAAGAGTGGTGAAAGGAGTAATTGCACGGTAACTGTTTCTATGGAAGGGTACAGTCAAACCACATGACTTTCCTGACATTTGGGTAGTCATGATGCCTAGCTAGAGGCCAATCATGACTTGTATAATGATGTATCAAAATATCAATAGAGATTGATAAATTGATTTAAAGGAGTTTAAATCATGTGAGTTTTGAATAGAACTCACAATTACATATTATACTGCCAACATGGACAGGAACCCAATAGGTCACACACATATAGAGAAAAGGGTAAAATGGTAAAATGACAAGGATAATAATATTTGATATTATTATAAAGGTAGAGAGGAGAATATGATAATAATTAATTAAAGAGTTTAATTAATTATGATCAAATAAAATTGTCCGCGGAACTTTTGAGAAATGTTCTGTAAATTGGACCTAAATGAAATAATGTATTTCATGATTAATTATTATTGTCTTATAAGTGTTATAAGACTACTATAAGTGTTATAGGACTGATATAATAATTAATAGGACCATTGGAGAAATTATAGAGGGCCAAAGGAATGAAGAAGTTGGAGGAAGCCCTCCAGAAGAGGGCTACACGCCAACTTCATACAGAAGGGCTTAGAGGGCTTTTTCTTGGACCAAATTAATTTATATATGTTACATAAGTGTTATGGAACTCACATATTTAATTTGGTTGGATTTGGAATCCATTTGGGTATTTAAATCCAATTAGATGCACAAAGGGCCTAGTTTGTGGATTTTGTGCATGGTCTTTTATGAAAAGATTTAATTTGGATTTAATTAAGCCCAAATGATTATAATTAATTCCAGAAGCCCAATTAATAATTCTCCAGCAATTTTAAAGAGCCCAATCTCATTAAGGAGTTGGAATTTTAACCTAACTATAAAAGGCCAACTAATGAGAATTAGGGTTAAGTGATTAAAACAAAAGGAAAGTCTTTTTCTCTTAATCCTCTCTCCCTTTTGCGCCACTTCCCAAGCTAGCTCTTGGGAATTTCGGCCAGCCCTAGTTGAACACCAAGTTGTTGGTTCAATTTACCCCTCTCTAGTGTGGATTACTCATTGGAGGTGTTCGATTTTGGACACTGTGGTTTGCGACAACCCGGTGCGAAGTAAAATCAACTGTTCAACAAAAATCAAAGGTGATTTTTCTTATTCTCATATAGTTATATTGTGTATTCATGGCAAGATCAGATCTTATGGTTAAAAAAAATTTAAAATTTCGCTCATGTATGTGATGCATGTAACCATAATATTCCAACATGGTATCAGAGACAGGTTTTGCCATGGATACACAATTCTATATTTTCTGTGGAATAAGTTTTGTTTTGTTTTGAGTTATTTATTTCATGAACTTTAAAATATTAGATTTGATTGTTCATGAATGAGAAATATTGATTTCTGGTTGTATGTGTGATCAAATAAATTTGACGGAAACAAAAACGGAACTTTTGAAGAAAAGTGACTAGGGTTTTGCGTGAAACCCATTAGGGTTTGGCGTGAAACCCTAGGTAATGTAGGGGCTGTTCTAATTTAATTTCTTATGGATCCATTTAAAAATCATTTAAATGATATTTTATGTGTTTAATATGTGATATTAAGCCGTAGGATCGAACGGAATTAAAATCGAACAAGTTTTGCATGAAAACTAGTTTTGTCGAAAAGTTCGATAAATTGGTGTTCTTGATGTGTTCTTGGTTAGAACGACTTTTGATCTTCTAAATATGATATATATGATATATTAAAGTGTTTTTAATTAATTGGATTAATTAAAATGGGCCTTAAATTAATTTGATTAATTTTAATTCATTAAAACCACTTAATGGGCTTAATTATGTTTACGGACTTGGTTTAAATTAGTAAATGACTTGGTAGGCCCAAGGAGCTGATTTAAATTAACTATTATAAACATTAATTAAGTTTATTAATGGGTTTTAAGGGCTGGAGTGGGCTTGGCTCATTCCAAAAGGCCCAAATGGTCCAAATGACACAAAACTAGTTTGTGTGTGAACACACTTAGGGTTTTTCTTCTGTGGGTTTCGGCCTACACTTATTTTAAGCCCAAAATTGATTCTTTTAATTATTTAATATGATTAATTAATTAAATAATTAATTTATAATTAATTAATAATCAATTTGATTGATTATTAAGGCAAGAACACATTCATGCAAAAGGGTTTCCTAAAATGAAAGTTTCCAAAATGGAAAAAGTTTCCTAATTTGATCACATCATTAAAATAACTCAAAATATAGTTTCAAAGGTTGAAACAAAGTTAGTAATCCATTTCTTTATGCATTAGAAAGGCATATAAGGGTGAATGATTGGCATGATGGTTAGTTATGGACAAAGCCCAATGTGATTGAGCATAATGCATGTTTTGGCCCAATGAGGACTTTCATGTCCCGGCCACTTGTTTTTGGTTTGTATTTCATTTCAAATTGTAATATGTAATTAGATTACTTAGATTAGAATTAGAAATAGAGATGGAGACCAATATCAAGGAGCAAGATGGGCCGGATGGAGATCCAACAAGCTTGAAGATAATGTAATTATTTTTCTTGTTTGAATCATGCATACTACCTAGGTGTGACCTTTTGATTTCCCTCATGGCTCGGGGAAATCAATGTAGTGAAGTCCATAACTATACCATATTTGTATGCTTATATTTATGTGATAGATATAGGATGCATACCAATGTATGCCAACCATGTATGATGAGACTTAATTAACTAAAACCCTCAAACAAATACTAAGGTTTATAAGCCTTCCATTAATTTGAGGAGAACCAGAGTTCTTTATAGTGTGGGTTGTTGACCACAGTCAAGCTCACATTATATCGAATATGTTCAAATCGAATTAAATGGGTCATCTTAGCTAGCCCATTAGTTTGTTGACCACAGTCAAGGCTAATGGTTCTAGAGGCAAGATTAGGGAATGCATATATGATATGCATGCATCAAGAGTTGATAACCTAATGATCCAATAGTTGTGTAGAGACACAATTGGTATAAAGATACCTACCTTTCAAGGGTATGGAATTTGGCTTGTTGACCACAGTCAAGGTCAAATTACATATCAAGGATTGGATATTGGCCCACTAAGAAAATCATCGGGTTTTCTCGGATTATATAGTGAGGGCTATTAATTCGCAATAAAATAGTGGGAGTAAATGGATTAATTAAAGACCTTATTAATGCATACATATATATGAACATACTCTCATATCTTTTCTTTTTCACATCTAGGTCATCATCATGAGCACATCAAACATTAATATACGATCAATCTTGGATAACAAGCTGGTTGGCAACAACTATTCTGACTGGATCAGGCAAGTGAGAATTGTTCTCAGGGCTGAAAAGATCCATTATGTCTTGGATAAAGATCCACCACCACATCCATCAGATGATGCCATTGATGAGATCAAAGGCATTTATCGGAAATACATGGAGGATAGTGAAGCAGCAGCATGTCTGATGCTGGGTGCTATGTCCTCGGAGCTTCAGAAGCAACATGAAATGATGGATGCTAGAACCATCGTTTTGCATCTAGAGGAGCTTTATTCTTCTCAGGCTAGAACTGAGCAATATGAGATTGCTCGAGCTCTATTTAGTTGCAAAATGGTGGAAGGCACTTCAGCTGCTGCTCATGCATTGAAGATGTATGGGTATATTGAGCATTTGAGTAGACTTGGCTATGTTATGGATAATGATCTATACATAGATTTAATCTTGTACTCGTTGGCTCCAAGTTATGCACCTTTTGTGCTTAACTTCAACATGAACAAGATCCAAGTATCCATTCCTGAGTTAATCAACATGCTCAAGACAGCTGATGGATCATTTAAGAAAGATCCAAAAAGTGTCATGGTTGTCACTTCTGCTAAAGGCAAGAAGCAGAAGAAGAAGATAACCAAGGTGCAGCCAAAGAATGGTGGGATCTCCAAGAAGAAGGTTGCCAAGAAAGAGAATCCCAAAGGGACTTGCTTCCATTGTGGAAAGGATGGTCATTGGAAGCGTAACTGCAAGGCCTATCTAGATTCTCTTAAGGAGAAGAAGCAAGTTGTTGCATCTACTTCAGGTATTCATATGATTGAAATTAATACTTATTCTATTGCTTCAAAACAATCTTGGGTATTAGATACCGGATGTGGATCTCATTTATGTAATGATCTACAGGGGCTTAGAAGCTTTAGAAGAGTTGGAAAGGCAGAGATTTGTTTGCAGTCAGCTACTGGACAAAACATCTCTACAACTGTTGTGGGGACTTATCATTTGCCTCTTCCGAGTGGATTAGTACTGGAATTAAATAATTGTTATTATGTTCCAGCTTTGTCCAAGAGTATTATTTCTTTCAGTTGTTTGATGAACGATTATGATATTTCTTTAAAGGACAAATGTTGTTACATTTTTAAGAACAATATATTTTATGCAAAAGCTATCATTGAGAATGGTATATTTGTTCTTGATTTAATTAAAGAAGTACATAATGTGGATACCAAGAGAATGAAACATGATAATCTAAATACCTCATACTTATGGCATTGTCGTTTAGGCCACATAAATGAAAAACGCATGACCAAATTGCACAAGTCAGGTGATTTGGGATCATTTGATTATGAATCATTTGATACATGCGAATCTTGTTTATTGGGAAAAATGACAAAAGCTCCCTTTATTGGTAAAGGAGAACGAGCTAAAATGATTTTGGACTTAATACATTCGGATGTATGTGGTCCAATGACTACACATGCTAGAGGAGGTTACTCCTACTTCATTACTTTCATAGATGATTATTCCAGGTTTGGATACATCTATCTAATGAAATATAAGTCTGAAGCATTTGAAAAGTTCAAAGAATTCAGAAATGAAGTAGAGAAACAACTTGGCAAAAGTATTAAAACACTTAGATCAGATCGAGGTGGAGAATACTTAAGTCAAGAGTTTCAGGATTATCTTAGAGATAATGGGATTTTATCTCAATGGACTCCTCCATATACACCACAACACAATGGTGTATCCGAAAGGAGGAATCGAACACTATTAGATATGGTTCGATCAATGATGAGCCGAGCGGACTTGCCTAAGTCCTTTTGGGGATATGCACTAGAAACTGCTGTTTATGTGTTAAATAGAGTTCCTAGTAAATCGGTTGATGTTACTCCATATGAGATGTGGAATAACAAGAAACCCACGCTTTCTCATATGAAAGTATGGGGTTGTCCTACTTATGTGAAGAGGACAATGTCAGACAAACTGGATGTTAAGTCTGACAAATGTTTATTTGTGGGATATCCAAAAGAAACATTTGGATATTATTTCTATCATCCCTTAGAACAAAAGGTGTTTGTTTCAAGGCATGCTGTCTTCTTGGAAAGAGAATTTCTCCTACGAGAAGACAGTGGGAGTAAAATTGAGCTTGGTGAAGTTCAAGACCCACAAATAGAAGATGATCAATCGATTGAACCCGAAACTGAATTTCATAATGATGAAATCACAGTTGAACCTGATTATACACAAAATCCTAGAAGATCTACTAGGATGCGTTCTATCCCTGTGAGATATGGATTTCACATTGATTCGGATAGAGGCATAACTATAGTAGAGGACAATGAGCCTACAAGCTATCAAGAAGTTTTGAACAGTTCAGAACGTGATTTATGGCTTAAGGCTATGCAGTCCGAAATGGACTCCATGTATGAGAATAAAGTATGGACTTTAACTCAACCACCTGAAGGGATAAAACCCATAGGGTGCAAATGGGTCTTCAAAAAGAAGACTGACATGGATGGTAATATAGTTACCTATAAAGCTCGCTTAGTAGCAAAAGGTTATCGTCAAAAAGAAGGTATTGACTATGATGAAACTTTTTCTCCTGTAGCGATGCTTAAGTCTATAAGAATACTTTTAGCCATTGCAGCTCATTATGATTATGAGATTTGGCAGATGGATGTGAAGACAGCTTTCCTTAATGGAAATCTTACCGAGGATGTGTATATGACACAACCAGAAGGATTCACATCTGGAAATGGCGAAAAGGTATGCAAGCTTCAAAGATCCATTTATGGATTGAAGCAAGCCTCTAGGAGCTGGAACATACGATTCAATGAGACAATCAAAGAGTTTGGTTTCTCACAGAATGAAGATGAACCTTGTGTGTATAAAAGGGTCAGTAGAAGTGCAATTGTCTTCCTAGTTCTATATGTAGATGACATATTGATCATGGGAAATGACATTTCTCTTCTCCAATCTGTTAAAATATGGTTATCCAAGCAATTCTCCATGAAAGACCTTGGAGAAGCATCCTATATTCTGGGAATAAGGATCTATAGAGATAGATCCAATAGGTTGCTAGGTCTTTCTCAAAGTACATATATAGATAAAGTATTGAAGAGGTTCAATATGGATCTCTCTAAGAAAGGGTTTATACCCATGGTGCATGGGAAACACCTTTCTAAGTCTATGTGTCCACAGACACTGGAGGATAGAGAGAGCATGAATAGAATACCATATGCATCTGCAATTGGTTCTATCATGTATGCTATGTTATGTACACGTCCAGATGTAGCATTTGCTTTGAGTGTCACAAGCAGATTCCAATCTAATTTTGGAGAGGAACATTGGGCAGCTGTCAAGAATATTCTTAAGTACTTGAGAAGGACTAAGGATATATTCTTGGCATATGGAGAGGGCAGTTTGGAAGTAAACGGGTATACAGATGCCAGCTTCCAATCTGACAAAGATGATTGTAAATCACAATCTGGTTATGTGTTCATAATGGGAGGAGGAGCAGTTAGTTGGAAAAGTTCCAAACAAGAAACAACTGCTGATTCCACGACAGAAGCTGAGTACATTGCTGCTTCAGAAGCAGCCAAAGAAGCAGTCTGGATCAAAAAGTTCATAACCGAACTAGGAGTGGTGCCTAGCATTGTTGATCCGATTCCTTTATATTGTGACAACAATGGAGCCATTGCGCAAGCGAAGGAACCACGGTCTCATCAGCGATCCAAGCATGTTCTCAGACGCTACCATCTCATAAGGGAAATAGTAGCTAGAAATGATGTGAAAATAGAAAGGGTTCCCACAGATGACAATGTGGCGGATCCCCTCACTAAAGCACTTTCCCAGATAAAGCATGATCACCATATAAATAGCATGGGTCTGAGACATATGAGTGATTGGCTCTAGTGCAAGTGGGAGATTGTTAGAGAGTATGCCCTAGAGCCCATGTAATAGGGATGTTTTTCATATGTATGAAATTTATATTCTTAATAAAAGGCATCATTCATTTATTAATGCTGTGTTTGAATACATGAGTTTGTAAATCTTAAATTAATAAATGAAGTCCTAGATATTATAAACACAGTGCAAAGGCAATCATGAAAGTGTTCATGATGTGAGATGTCTATCGCATGCAAATGTGTTAATATCTAAATATCCCTAGTCATAGAATTAACAAGATAGGACATTGTTAATTCGGACAGACTAGCACATGTTATGCTTCTTGAATGGTTCAAGCAATGGTTCTCATAATTGTGATTATGGATGATAATCAAAGCTAACATGTGGATGCTTGTTAGAGGAACAAGTTCATTGGAGACCTGCAAAGAGAATCCTCATATGGATATTAAATCTATGTCAGTGAGGAATCTCTTCATAGCGGTTGTGCAAGTATCCTTAGACTTGAGATCACCAAAGTTATCTTAAGTAGCAAGTGGTATACTTTGACTCCATAACTGATTACTTCCAACTGGGAGTGAACATAGTTAGGAGATTGGGTATATCATGACCTACTTGAAGATAGTTGAGTGATTGACAAAGGATTCACCATCCCAGATTTAACAAGGGAAGTTATCTCACATGATTCTATAATTACCTTGTTCAGTGAATCTCTGGCCAGAGTAATATGCCGAGATGGATGGAGATCCATGAAGGGCATTTTAGGAACAATGGTTAAATTAATAGAACATACATAATTAGATTTATATGAGTTGACAGAAATCCATACTCAGAATCTGATTGAGATAAGAGTGGTGAAAGGAGTAATTGCACGGTAACTGTTTCTATGGAAGGGTACAGTCAAACCACATGACTTTCCTGACATTTGGGTAGTCATGATGCCTAGCTAGAGGCCAATCATGACTTGTATAATGATGTATCAAAATATCAATAGAGATTGATAAATTGATTTAAAGGAGTTTAAATCATGTGAGTTTTGAATAGAACTCACAATTACATATTATACTGCCAACATGGACAGGAACCCAATAGGTCACACACATATAGAGAAAAGGGTAAAATGGTAAAATGACAAGGATAATAATATTTGATATTATTATAAAGGTAGAGAGGAGAATATGATAATAATTAATTAAAGAGTTTAATTAATTATGATCAAATAAAATTGTCCGCGGAACTTTTGAGAAATGTTCTGTAAATTGGACCTAAATGAAATAATGTATTTCATGATTAATTATTATTGTCTTATAAGTGTTATAAGACTACTATAAGTGTTATAGGACTGATATAATAATTAATAGGACCATTGGAGAAATTATAGAGGGCCAAAGGAATGAAGAAGTTGGAGGAAGCCCTCCAGAAGAGGGCTACACGCCAACTTCATACAGAAGGGCTTAGAGGGCTTTTTCTTGGACCAAATTAATTTATATATGTTACATAAGTGTTATGGAACTCACATATTTAATTTGGTTGGATTTGGAATCCATTTGGGTATTTAAATCCAATTAGATGCACAAAGGGCCTAGTTTGTGGATTTTGTGCATGGTCTTTTATGAAAAGATTTAATTTGGATTTAATTAAGCCCAAATGATTATAATTAATTCCAGAAGCCCAATTAATAATTCTCCAGCAATTTTAAAGAGCCCAATCTCATTAAGGAGTTGGAATTTTAACCTAACTATAAAAGGCCAACTAATGAGAATTAGGGTTAAGTGATTAAAACAAAAGGAAAGTCTTTTTCTCTTAATCCTCTCTCCCTTTTGCGCCACTTCCCAAGCTAGCTCTTGGGAATTTCGGCCAGCCCTAGTTGAACACCAAGTTGTTGGTTCAATTTACCCCTCTCTAGTGTGGATTACTCATTGGAGGTGTTCGATTTTGGACACTGTGGTTTGCGACAACCCGGTGCGAAGTAAAATCAACTGTTCAACAAAAATCAAAGGTGATTTTTCTTATTCTCATATAGTTATATTGTGTATTCATGGCAAGATCAGATCTTATGGTTAAAAAAAATTTAAAATTCCGCTCATGTATGTGATGCATGTAACCATAATATTCCAACAAAAGGCTATATATATTCTCTAGTAAGATATTATAGCATTCCAAATTAAATGAAAATATATATGGCATTTAGTGACCTAATGCAATTTTGCATAGTCCCTTACCCATAAATATCAGAATTAATATAAGGCATGGAACTAGTCATCCTTATATATATTAATTCCTTTCTTGATATTACAGTGACACTAAACTCTCAGATAAATAATGATTACTCATTATTTCATCTCGGTATGGCCATACACTTCTTAGTTCACTGATCAAGTGGCCGATGATATTTTCTCTCTTATTGAGAGGGATAATCCCTTCACTTCTCTCATGCTCTCTAACATGAATCAATGTATACCCAAGCATACCCGTACTTGTCACTCTGTTACGAGCACGTTAGGTGTATGTCAAAGCACACAGTAATTCATAATGAGTTTCATAGAGATTTTAGGTCTAAGAACTCCGATACAAAACTTGCATATGAGAAACACTTATGACTTGTACCATATAGTGTTCTCATGAGCGGATCGTATCCAGATACCATGTTCTTTAACATGTATCTATGATCCCTGATTGGCACTCTTGTCCTAATGATCCGTAAGACAGAACTCATAATATCAGAGAGAGCATACTAGTCTTAATTCATTGTTATTCCCATAACAATGATTAACTAGGGATATTTAGAATGATGTCTCATTTGTTTCAAGGTCTTACAACCATATGCCTTACACATGATAACTTAAACTGAAACAACATTCTTGGATAGTTCTATCAATTGATATGCACAGGAATACAATGGATAAAACAAATGCCTCATTTTATTAATTCAAAGTGTTTTATTACAATGCATTGGGGCTAGGACTTACACTAATAGTTTTTTTTAGTTTTTCTCAATTTTTGTTTACTATAAAATAGAAGATAAAAAAATCAATTATTTTTACCCTTATTTAAGCATTTAATGTTCATAATGGGGTATTTAAAAGCCCTATCAAATCATTTTAGAGGAGGGGCTCTTTCTCTAAGTTTCACACATAAAGTACTCTCTCTCTCTCTCTCTCTATACACATTGTAATGTCAAGAACGGGAAGCAGAGGAGGAAAGGAAAAGGAGATGATAAGCAAAAAGCACTTGGTTTCTTTGATCTTTGAGCAAACAAACACTGAAAGTAATATTCAGAGACTCAAAACCTCTTAATCTAATGTTTTCCTTTTTATAGTTGTAAATATTATTTTTTCCATTGTTATTCTTTGATTCTTTGATTTTTTTTCTATTTCTTTGATTTACATGATTTAATCTCATTTATGATTTATTTCTTGTGTTTTCTTGTTATTTCATTCATTAATCCATAAAAATGAAATTAAAACATGTAAAAATTGAGTTAATAGAGTTTATTGAATTTTACTATTCATCTTATTCAACCTTGGCTTCAAACTTTTATTTTATTGTTCTTCGTTTTTCTCCACTTTAAAACTTTTTTTGATCATTTATAAATAGTTTTAATAAGTTTTGGTCATTTTTATGTGATTGTTTGATTGATTTTGAGTTTTGGGACCTAAGTCATATTTGCTTGTCTAAGTTTTGCTTCTAGGGATGAGTCATAGGAAGAAGGCCGAGTGATGCCTATCACCGTCGCCAAGTCACAGGATATAATTCAGCCTCCTTCCCATTACTTGCATGCCTCTGCCTTCCTCTCCCATATGTTGACCGTTGACCCACAGGTTATTCGCCTTTTCCTTCCCCTTTGGCTCTCATCCTGCTTGCATGCATAAATAATTATTTACTTGGCCATCCTTTCTGTATGTATATATACGTATATAAATTGCACATATTTGTTTATTTATTTAGTTATATATTTATTGTATCCAAAAATATTATTATGGTGTTTCTATAGTTCCTTTATCTTTATATATATATATATATATATATATATATGTTACAAATGTTTCCTTTTTTTCTATTTCTCTCTAAAACTTACATAAAATAATACTTTAAAATATATTTTAATTTTATACCTTAATTTTTTTAATTTTTCCATAAAATTTATATAATATTATAAACTAAATTTATATTATATCATTCTATTTAATTATATAATAATATTTATATGTAGAATGTAATAACGGATTAACTTACACACACACGCACACACACACACACACACACACATATATATATATATTGTACTTAATAGCATTTAATTATATTTTTTATATTTTAGTGTTTATATTTTGATATTTAATATTATTCAAAATTTTATTTGATTTAGAATCAAGCATGTTAATTTTTAATTAATATTAAATTTCTTTTATAATATTAGCTATTAATTTGTTGAACATGAATTTTGACTAGTAAATTATGTTTATTTTGTGATTTTTATTTTTAATTACTTTGTACATTTGAAATTGAATTTAATTTTGCTTTTTTTAATAATTTTATGTTATAAATTTTAATGATTAATCGAAAAATATTAGTTAATCAAATAAAAAAAATCAAAACCGATGCACTAGTTAATCAAATGTAATAGATTATTTTATGGTTAATAATTTTAAAAAATTGATATTAATAAACTGGTTTTGTAATGGCCTCAACACCGGATCCGAAAAGACATCCGAAAGTCAAAAATATTTTATTTGACCATCAAAAAGTATTGGTCATGATGAGTCCGAGGTTGAAATTTGAGGTAAACTAGGGTCAAATAAACCTTCAAAAGTCAAAAATGCGAAAAAAGTAGCAAGTTAATTTTCCTGGTAGGAAAGTAGACTTAATTTTGCATAAATTTTTAAAAATAGCAAATCAACTTTGAAAATTACCATATTTTGTATGTTTACATGAATTTTTATGTACAATATTTTGGTGATGAGAATTGAATTTTTTGGTGATACCGGCAGTTGTCAAATCGAATCGATAAATTTGAATCGGATAGATAATGAATTTCGATTGAGCAAAAAATTTATATACTAGCTATTTTTTATGTGATAAAAATGATGGAATCATTTTTGAAGTGATTTGAAGTGAGGAAGAGAGAGAAATTGGATTGGGCCTTAAATGGCCTCAAATGGGCCTTAATTTTAAATTAGGCTAAACCCATTAATCAAGCCTACTTTTGGGCCCATTAAGGAGAGTATAAAAGGTTGAAAATTATGAGATTTCTCCATATTTTTTCAGCTCTCTTTTCCCCTTTTTATTGTGGCTGAACCATGCCTCTCCACTCTCTCCCTTTGATTCTTCTTCATCCTCTCCAAATTTCACTTATCTCATTACATAAGAGTTAAAGTTCCAGCTCTCTAGATCACCCTAGTGATCTCAATCAAGTGATTTGAGCAAAGGACGGCAAGAAATCAAGTTGAGAAAGAAAAAAGTGGTAAGATGAAATTTAAGAAGTTAATTGATTTTAATTGATTCTTTAATATTTTCTCATAGTTTTTGAGGTGTAAAAGCTAATTATGAGCTTAAATTTTGCATTTGAGGACAAGAAAATTGGATTTAATGAGGTTATTTGGCCGGCCATGGTAGGATTAAATGAAGAGGAAAGAGTTTTTAAAGATTATAGCAAGGAAAAAGGAGGCTTAGTCACCCATAAGCAAGAGAAAAATATAAGTGGCTACAAAATCCTTTGATTTTTCATTTATGTGAATGAATTTTCTTTATGTAATTATAGAAAATTTTTTTAAATTTCTTAATAAATGAAATTAATGTGAGGAAAATGAAAGTAGATCATGGAGAATGTGATTTAATTGCTTAAAGTGAGACAAATAAATTTGTAAGATAAAAATGTTATGTTGGTCCAAATTTTACTTAAATATAAGTAGATGATCTTTGCATGAAATTAATATATAATAGCCCAAATTAACCATAAATATTATAATTAATGTCCTTGAACTTTTAAAGGATTTATGAGATTAATTTGGGAATTTTAAAGTTTAATGATTGGGTATGTAAAGAAGTAAATTGATGAAATATTGTATAATAATTTATAAAATAAGTGAAAAATGGTAGTAAGTGTGAAATAATATATCCATAAATTTTTATGAAATTTATGGAGATTATTTGAATATTTTTAGAAAATTTGTTAAATGACGTAGTTAACAAAAATAATAAAATTTTATTAATTATGTCATAAAACGATAATAATAGTGAAATAAAGTCTATATAAATTTTTGTAAAATTTATATGAAATATGAAAATATTTTTGGAATAATTATTAAGCTATGAAAGTAATAAGAATAATGAATTATTGGTAAATAATTCATAAAATGAGTGAAAATGACGAAAATTATAAAATAATGTGTATAGAAATTTTTGTAGAATTTATATCATTTACTATAATATTTTTGAAATAAAATATTGAATAAGTTTAATTAAAAACATTGAATTATTGAGAAATAGTTTAATAAATAAGTACATGATGATAAATTAATGTAAAATAAATATTTGACTAGCTAATTTATCAAAATAAATTAGTCAATAAAAAGGTATTATAAGAGTGAATTATATTAAAATAAGTCACCAACTGAATAAAAGTTGGCATACCCAATTTACTAAAATTTCGGACAGAAAAAGAAAAGAAAAAAAAATCGTCAAAAAGTTAATTATTGAATTATTAGAAAATAATTCATAAAGGATTACACAAAAATAATAAAATAAATTGTGAATTATAATGTTATAATTCATAAAGTGTATAAAAGAGTGAAAGATTTTAAGCGTCTGAGTGAATTATTGAAGAATAATTCACAAAAGTGATTAAAAAGATAAAGTGAAAAAGAAAGAAAAGAAGTAAAAGAAAGAGAAAGCTACTGAATGGTCAAAAGCACTAAAAAGAGTGTGATTGACAAAAATGTATTATATCAAGAAATAAAAGAAAGAAATTAAAGATTTTTAAATGTTTAAAAATTATTTCGAATATAATTGATTGTTTTGCCCTTAGCAATAGTCAGGTAATGATATTCTTATTTAGGATATAATTGGCTAGCCATAAGAATACCTTATACCGGGTGCAAGTCATGGCGACTTTCTTTGCTATGGATAGGATCTCTGATCTCCATAGCTCCAGTGTTTTAAGTGAAAGTGAAAGTGAAATATTTTTTGAGAAATGGTCCATTGGGGATCATTTCTCTCTTAGTGGGACCTTTGGGTCCATGTTTCATATATCCTTTTTGAGAGTCCTGTCATATTGCACTAGGGGCGTATCGTAATGAATAAATCAGTATGATTTAAATGAATTGAATGAAAAATAATTTGTTTGAACGAAAATAAAAAGTTGGGATAAAACTGTAATGTTTCTCAAAAATTGTGATTAATAAGCAAAAATGAAAAAGAAATATTTTATAAGAATAAAATGTTAAATGAAGATTAAATTAAGCTTTTGTAAAGAAAAAAATAAAGGTTTAAAATGAATTTTTATATGAAAAAGATAAATTAAAATTAGTTGATATTTTATGTACCAATTATTATTTTGAAAAATAATAAGTTTTAAAAATAGTACTAATTTCCTATTTAAAGTCAAAAAGTGAAAACAATGTCCTTAAGTGAAAATTTATGCCTAAGTAATGAATTCCCGAAAGAAAAGTTAAATGAAAAGTAAAACGATAAAAAGGCACAATATTGTTCAACTAGGAAAAAGAAAAAGATATAAAGTCCTAAATAAGTTTTTAAACATGTTTAAATGTAAAAAAGATAAGGAATAAAGATTAAATGCAAAGTATTTCAAAATATCTGTATCACTTTGCATTAAAGCTTAAAAGCCTTGAAAATAGTAATAGGTTAATTAGTTAAAAAAGTTAATGTAAAACAAGAATAAATAACGAAAAATTTATAATAATATCATAAATTGGATAATTGAAAGAAAAATTAATCGAGAAATAAAATAGTGAAAAGATTTGGTACCATTAAAGACACGAGTACCAATATAAATCATTAAATGAAATGATAATTAAATCGATGTGACTAAAGATATAAAAGCAAAGTTAAGTACAGGTAAAAGCTAAAGTAAAGAAGAAACGTAAAAGTAAAAGTTAATCTAAAATCGATTTACACATGAAAGTAAAAAAAAAAAGCAAATTAAAAGGTTTAAAAACAAAGCAAAAAGATTACAAAAATATGGGTAATTAATGAAATTAATGTTAACAGAAATAAAAGTAAATGTTTAATGAAATAAGAATAAGAGTAGCATAATCTATGTAATTATACTTTAATTGAAAAATTCTAGGATTAGTAGTCACCACTGAGCATGTCTAGTGCTCAGCACGTAGTGTTTACTCCGTGCAGATTATGAAGTATTGCAGGAGCATAATACACAGTGGAGCAAGATCGAAAAAGAAGAAATAGTGCTAAATCGAGTTGTATTATGGCATGTATATATATAGACAATTAAGGTAAAAGATTAAACTGTATTTTGATTATTATTATTATGATTATTGATGGGTGAGTGTCAGTGAAAATGTTTGCATGAATTTTATTAGTGTATGTTTAATTGTTTAAAATGTTATCGAATGAATAGAAAATTTTGAAGTAAAGATATTAAAGTGTATCGAAATTGATCAATAGTGAATAGGAAAAAAGTTTACCATTTACGCTAAGTTTTGTATCGAAAAAAACAATTTTGATAAGTGTTATAGGTTTAATTTCTGATTATGAACTTAACCAGTCATACTCACCACTAGCTATGTGTGCCCTATATAATATTATTATATTACATTAATCAGGTTTATTGTATTTATCATCATCATCATTATTATTATTATTATTATTATTATTATTATTATTATTATTATTATTATTATTATTATTATTAATTTATTTTATTATATATTTATTATTCATCACGTTAACATAAGTGTGTATTTGGATGCTATATGAATTGAGGATGCATCATGCATTGTTACTTATATTTATGTAACATTATTTATTTAATGTTATTATTTACATTTCAACACGTTATTTATTTATCCTTCTTTATATTACATTTTCATATTATTTACATTACTTTGAGTATTTATTTATTACTATTTGTTTATATTTTATCCTTTATTACTTCCATTGTCATGAACGATTCGAGTCGGAAGAACCGAGTTCGAAGGCTATGGTAAATGAGTCACAATTCATCTTTATTATTTGTAAATAATTTGGGCTTGTATTGATTCTTTTATTTATATTATTAAAACTGATGTAATAATAAATGTTTTTGAACACTTAAAACAAAAAACCACACAAAAATGACTTCTATTAATTAATTAAATTTTTATTAATAAAATAAGATCAATTTTCTATTTTCATACCATAAAGTTACATACAAGTTATAACCACTTTTTCATAAAAGATAAATGATTTTTGTATATAAATTAACATTGATTTTTCATAATAAAATGTGAAATATTATCCCAAATTTCCTTAAAGTACACACATAAATTATTTTTTTTATAAAATATACATGTAAAAACAAATGTTTCCACCTAAAATGATATTAAAATAAATTTTTCGTTTTATATATGATTTATTATTTATTTAAGTAGACAGAACTCTATAAAATGATCTTACTACTTTCTATGCTATACTTTATTGCTTTTTAAAACATGCCTTACAACTTTCTATACCTGTTTGAGTGTGCCTTTAATTTATTCTAGCATGATAACTTGCATGATAAGAAAGATAAAATAATTAATCTCGAAACCCACTTATACAACATTAATCAAGGTATAAATAAGAATGAGATCCCGAACTATCTCTAGTTTTGGCCTCATAAGGTTAGAATAAGATTTTCCAATATTTTATTAGGTGACAACTACTTTAAACTTATCTTGTAGGGCCCAACAGATGCCCTCACAGGTTAATTGCCAATAATAAAATAAGGGTACTGTGGCACACTACATTCGCTCATAAATCCCTACACTGTGTACTACCATTAGTGACGTTGTATGGTTACTTAAGTTATTCACCCTTTTAATGATGATAACTAGTTATTTAC